>OY743183.1:42556090-43787336 GCA_963555705.1 Ligustrum vulgare
GCGTCGCGATGGGGTTCGCCGGGAATGGTGGTGCTCAGCGTACGGTGCTGCAAGCGCGCAGCACCGGGGCTGGCGCTGCGCACGATGCTGCAGGTGAGCATCATTGGGAGTCGCCGGGGGGTGCGCCGTGTTCTCCCATTTGATAGGCGGCGGCGGAAGCTAGGGTTTGCAAAACCCTAGCAGTTGCGAAATCAGATTTTTGAAGAAGGGGCGTCGATTGGAAATTTGAAGTTTTGAAGGGCTTCTTTTGCAATTTTGGATAATTATGTAAAATTGCACATCTGGTCCTCCCTTTTATTTTGAATTAAATCTCAAACCCTACAGTTATGTAATTTATGACTTAAGCACTTAAAGTTATAAATCATTTAAGTTGGGATTTTAAAGTTTTGAATTTACAACTTTAGTCCCTGAAGTTATAAATTTATTTAAGTCAGGACCTCTCAAGTTATGGAATTTTATGATTCAGCCCCTGAAGTTTGAAAATTTTCTAATTCAGTCCCCTAAGGTTTGAGAATTTTCTAATATAGCACCTAAAGTTCTAAAATTCTCTAATTTGGTCCATATAGTTTGAAAATTTTCATAAAAATTTCATTTTCAGTCCTTAAAGTTTCCAGATTCACTATTTTGGACCTCTAAAGTTTGATTTTCTTTCAAATTGAGATCTAAAGTTTGGAATTCTCTAAATTGGCCAATAAGGTTTTGGAAGAATTGTAATTTAAGCCCTTCAAGCTTAAAATTTCACATAATTGGCCACGTAAGGTTTAAGAATATTGCAATTGACTCTCTCAACTTAAGGATTGCTTTATTCTAAAGTTTTGAATTCTATAATTCAAATCCTAAAGTCAAATATAGATACAAATCAATGGATTTCAATTTCAAATTTTGGTACTACAGACTCTTTTGAGAGATAGAATATTCGAAAGTAAGTTAGTTGAAGCAACATGTTTCCAAAGCAACCTCTCTTGTGGATATTAATTAACTTTGAATATTAGAAGGGATTTGTGTGTGTGTTATTCATTGCGGATATTGATCGGCCCAAAGGAAGGTCAATATTTGACTCGAATTTCACATGCACCTGTGGTGATGAATACGTGGCAATTATTTGGTTTAACGTGTGATCAATAAATCGGTCCAAGGAAAGGTTTATTGGTTAACATGTCTTATTGCCAGTGTTTGATCACTACACCAAGAGAAAATTAGGTGTTTGTGTGTTATTTCATGCGTATATTGATCGGCCCAAAGGAAGGTCAATATTTGGCTCGAATTTCACATGAACTTGTGGTGATAAACACGTGACGGTGATTTGGTTTAACGTGTGATCAATAAATCGGTTCAAAGAAAGGTTTATTGGTTGACATGTCTTACTGTCAGTATTTGATTACTACACCAAGAGTACCACTTACAAGTCAATATTTCTATCCAAAGAATAAATATTGATGTTGTGCTAGGTATCTTGTGATGGGCCCTACCATTATTTGAAAGTATGATTTGCATAATAAGGTATTTATGTGAGCTATTTTATTTAAGTATTCTCTATTCGGTTTCAAATTCTGCTAGTAGTATATCTACAAGCTCAAATTTAATCCCTATATTTATGGAACAAACTTCAAGGATCAAAACAAGAACATTAACTTTTCGTTGGCTGCATGGATCTAGACCGTGTACTAAGGATTGAGCAACTTGCTCCTCTTATGGATGAAAGTTCATCTAATCAAATGAGGAACTTTGAGAAGTGGGATTGCTTAAATTACGTGAGTCTCATGATCAATAAGTGCGGCATTCCGGAAGCCTTTAGTGGCATAGTATCTGAGGAGGTAAATGATGCCAATGAATTCCTTGTCGAAATTAAGAAACGTTTTGCAAAAAACGATAAGGCTGAAATAAGCACGCTTATGCAAAGCTTGATTTCAATAAAGTATAAAGGCAATGGGAAAATAAGGGAGTACATCACGTAGATGTCTCACACTGCTTCAAAACTTAGGGAACTAAAACTCGACTTGTCTAATGACTTGCTCGTGCATTTGATATTGATATCGCTTCCTGCACAATATAGTTAATTTAAGGTTAGTTATAACTATCAAAGTAGAAATGGACTCTCAATGAGCTCATTTCATAGTGTGCAAGCTTCTTGCACAATTTAGTAATTTAAGGTCAGTTGTAACTATCAAAGGGAGAAATGAACTCTAAATGAGCTCATTCTATTTTGTGTGCAAGAGGAAGAAAAGTTGAAGCAGGACAGAACTGAAAGTGTTCACTTGGAAAATATCTCTAAAGATAAGGGCAAGAAAATAAATAAAGAAAATAAAGTTGTTAAGGGTTCAGAACAAAAGAAACCATATAAAGACATTAAGGATTGTTTCTTTTGCCATAACTCTGGACATTTGAATAAAGATCATACATAATACCAACTAAAGCAGCTACTAAAACACCTTATGAGCTTTTAACAGGCTTAAAGCTTAGTCTAAAGCATTTTCACATTTGGGGGTGTCTAGCTAAGGCTAGGCTTTATAGGCCACATAAAGAAATTGGACTCCAAAACAGTCAGCGGCTACTTTATTGGTTAGTCTGAGAGTTTAAGGGGCTATTAATTTTATGATCCCACACTTAAGTCAACTTTTGAAACGGGAAATGCAACATTTTTTGAGGATGTTGAGTTTGGGGGAGAAATAAGGTTAGAGATATTGTCTTTAAGGAAGAAGTTGAGGAAGGATCGGTTTCGATTCCTATTGTTGCTTTTGACAATGTGCAAGTTTTTATGCATGTCATTGATCAACAAGCATATCCGGAACCTCAATTCGACAATATTGAAGAACCTACCATCCAAAATAAGGTAAATTCCAGAAGTACAAACTCAACAACCTCAATAACTAAAGCCATTAAGGAGATCCACGAGAGAAAGGGAAAAAATGCTATTCCGGATAATTTAAATAGTATTTTTCCAAGAACATAAGGAAATAATGGAATTGTGGAAGATGATCCAATCAATTCCATCAGGCCATGCAGGGCTCTAACTCTCAGAAGTGGATTGATGTCGTAAATAAGGAGTATAAGCATATGCAAGACAATAAAGTTTGGATCTTGTCCCATTACCAGAAGGTGCGAAGCCTATTGGTCTTAAATGGATTTTTAAACCAAGAAGGATTCGAAAGGTAATGTGGAAAGATATAAAGTTCATCTTGTATCTAAATGCTTTACATAGAATGATGTCATTGATTACAAAGAGACTTTCCCTTTGGTTTCTACGAAAGACTCTTTCAGGAAAGTCAGGTTGTTGCACATTTTGACCTCGAGTTACATCAAATGGATGTTAAGACGACGTTTCTCAATGGAGACATTGATGAGACGGTTTGCAAATTAAAGAAATCCATTTATGTGCTCAAGCCAGCCTCTCGTTAAGGGTAATACAAATTTCATCAAGTAATTATCTCATTTGGTCTTGAGATTAATGTTGTTAATGGTTGTGTGTATTACAAGTTCAGTAGGAGTAAGTGTATTTTCCTGATTTTGTATGTTGATAACATATTGCTTGCCACTAATGATATAGGCATGTCAAATAAAATTATGAGATTTTTTGTCAAGGAATTTTGAGATTAAAAATCTTGGTGACGTCTCTTTTTGTATTAGGAATTCAGATACACCGGGATTGTTCTTGAGGTATTCTTGGATTGTCAGAAAAGGGCTATATCGATAAAGTACTTAAGAGGTTTGGCATACAAGACAGTAAATCAGGGGACACCCTTATATCGTTAAGGGAGACAATTTAGTCTCAACTAATGCCCGAAAAGTTATCTTGAAGTTAAAGAAATGCAGAGGATCCCATATAGTTAAGCTATAGAAAATCTGATGTATGCTCAAATTTGTATGCGTTCGGATATTGCATACATTATTGGGATACTAATGAGATATTTAAGTAACCCTGGGATGGATCATTTGGAAAGCATCCAAACATGGGTTATAAGGTATTTAAAGAGAACAAAAGATTACATGCTCACATACATAAAATCGGATCAGTTGGAGATCATATGATATTCTGATTCCGATTTTTACTAGATGCCAAAACAGTAGAAGATCCATATCAGGCTACATCTATCTGCTAGTTGGAGGAGCTATTTCCGGAATGAGTGCTTAACAAATACTTTAGCTTCTTTCAGTTGGCAGCACAGTTTGTAGCAATTTTGGGGGCATCTAATTATGGAATATAGCTGCGAAATTTTGTCATTGGGCTACATATTCTGTACGGTATAAAAAGACCACTAAAGTTATATTGTGACAATAACTCAGCAAATTTATATTCTAGTAACAATAGGAGCTCAACTAAGTCAAAATACATTGACATAAGTTCCTGATTGTGAAGGATACAGTTCAGAGTGGACACGTATCAATAAGAGCACATTGGGACAAACTCCATAATTGCGGATCCGCTTACTAAAGTATTACAACCCAAGGTCTTTCATGAGCACAATACTCATATGGGTGTTGTATTTCTTAAGGATATTTGGTTTCAGTGGGAGTTTGTATTTTGGGTGCATTAGACACATTTACTGTCCTTTTGGATACGGTTTAAAGTTAAAGTTATTTACAGCTGTATGGTTTCAGGTTTATTATCTATGAACTCGTTTGAGGATGATCTTACTAAAGTTGGACCAGTTGGAAATAGGCATGTTGAAGATCACATTACATGTAATTTCCATGCTACACATCCATACTTGATCCATGTCATTCAGTTATGTCGATATACGTGACCATTGATAGGTTTAGTTACGATTAATGTAGCGAAAGCCGCTTTGATCCTATGTTGATATAATTGATGGACCGGATTGTTTGGGGATACATTCAGTAATGATAGCAAAATTCTGAATACTCATAAGGTTTTGATTGATACACAATTATAAGGTTACACATATAGCCCAAGTGAGAGATTGTAAGGATTTTAATCAATCGTGTGGACTTATATGTGAATTATTGTGTATTGAATAAAAGGCTATCAAATTTGGTTAAGACCGTTTAAAGTGATCTAATAAGGATTTTATATATATCGGGTTTTAATGCATCTAATTAATGTATGGACTTTTATGTGTAGATACCAGGCCATTACCTAATTCATGATGGGCCGAATTAGGTTAACTGACAATTCAGTATATAAAATCGGTTATGGTCCCTGAATCGTAAGTACTGTTCATTCTTTTTGACATCCCATCATCAGAAAGAAAATAAGGACTACGTATTGATTTGGAAGATCCAACCGTAAAATCGTTAATCGTGAATCATGTTTGATTAAGGTACGCTTCCGCTTCAGTTATTCATTCTTGATAATTCAGAATGATGATTTTAGATCATAGATAAATAATTGTCTGTGATATATTTGGAACCATCATTTTCCTATTAGATTTATTTTATAATTTCATAATACTATACCTACATATATACTAGGTGTAAATTTTAACTGGAAAATAGTGACTTAATTTGCTGGCTTCTCCCCTCCAAGAGCGTGGAAGCTGTTAATAAAATGTACAACAACAGTACCACTGGGATACGGCAACTTCAAGTCTATGATAAATCATAAAAGTTCACAGGTTTTAATGAAATAGATGGCCAATGCGAAAAAATTAGTTCTAAACCAATCATAACAAATGTATGCCCCATCCCATAAGCACAACAAACAAACCTGTTGCGTTCTGTCACCGTGAATAACGGTGGTTGGGAAGCCGTTGATACAAATCCAATGTTCAAGTGAATCGGTTCCCTTCTTCGTCTCCACAAAAACCAGTGTAAGAGCTTGTTGTAAATTGCAAGTATAAAAACAAGAATAATTAAACTCGATGGTAAAGCTAAATGGCAGCTATTTTTGACATTAAAGATCACAAACGAGATCACTGTCCTTTGAAATGAATTAAGATAATGAAGCATTTAGACATAATATCACTTCAAATGCATATTTTGAAAGCATTTTCTAAGTCACTCCTGTACAAAGCTGAAAAGTACTTTCACCTTCATGCAGAAATCTCGTTCTTGCTCTAAGTGCAACTACATATAAAATACATTCCTTCCCCAACCCCAAACCCAACTCATTCCCATCTCCTGAGCATTGAATATCATACTTTATATTACACATTTACACCTATAAAAGAATTGCTTTTATGTTTTATTGACGTATCTAGAATACCAAAAAGAAAGCCAGATGACAACAGTACCAAAAATGAAGAGAAGGGGAAAAGCAACATCCCAAGTTTATATGGAAACACTCCAAATCAAAGCAGTCTTACTTTTCCATGGACACCATTTTCCTTCTGTGCATGAAGGAGGCCCATTAAATGACTTCTTTTATCACTCTCATGAACAAATTCAACTCTTTGGACAATCAAATCAGTACTAGAACCAACTCTTCCAACAGCCAAAAAGATGTAACCGGATAAAAAATCTGCAGCCAGTTCCTGCATGTCAGCCAAAAGTTGCAAAAGATCAGAAAACAGTTAAAAGAAAGAGCACTTATCTTGTACCATTTTTAAATTCAAATTTGGATAAAAAAGCAAACTTCAGTGTCTATCTAATTTGAGAAGTAGAAGCAATATTCAAGAATCAACCCTAAAGTGTCAGCAATGTGTAAGTGTACATCTGACTTACATTAGAGTGCAACAGTTTAGTTTCTAGTATTCTGCACCATGCTGCACCTAATGCACTAGTACACAAAGGAAAAGAGCATATTTTAATGGGATGTAATCCTCAAGAATACTGGAGTTTGTGTCATTGCAAAACAAAATCAAAATGCTGAAGCACAAAAAGTCTATCAACACCATAAATATGCGAATATTGAAAACGGGCAAGCAATTTCAGGAATTAATTCTCTAATATATAAACTTGGTTCCTAGTAATTAAACCCGTTCAGTGCCTATATAACTTGTATGCAGAAGAGAAAGTGTTTTTGTAATACCACTTTGTCGTTTTACGTGCATTCCTGAATTTCATGTAAATTATATTGGTACCATTATAAATTATGTAATTGATTATTATTATTATTATTGTTTGTATTTAACTTATTTTGCAGTGGAATGACTTGGACGCCGTCACGATCAATGTGCCAATTAAAATTTTATACATTGTTTACGTGCAATTTTATACTTAAGTGACAAATTTCATTTAAATTGATATTGGGGTAAGATTAGGGGCTATTGGGGAGTCAAATGGAAGTTTTGGACTTAAATTACTAAAATATGAGAGTTGAGGGACCAACTTGCAATTTCCGAAAGGTTAAAAATGTAATACTAACCTAACCCTCATTCCCCTCTCTCTCACACCCAACATCTCTTCTTCTCTCGGCCTCTCAGTCTCTCACGCTCGCTCTGGCTCTCTCCCTCTCCTTCTCATTCTCACGACGCCATTGTTGACGACGCAGACCTCACACCCGTCGACCCTTATATCGTCAACCACCACACTGTGAGCCCTTTCCCTTTCTCTGCACGCACGCCGCATGGTGCCTCGTAACACACACACACACCAGCACACGATTTCGCACACACTAACGCACACCTTCACGTGTATGTGGAATAATATATGTCTCTTTAATGTATGTATTGATGTATATGTTATTTTCCAGATTTTTGATATATATAGAAGGAATTTTAGATTTTTGAATCCTTGTAAAGTTTAATTGGCAATTTTAATTTTAGGTTATTGTTTTCAAGTTTAGAAACATTGTATATGTAAATATTCATAAATTTTCAGATTTTGGAAATCCTAGAATTCAAGTGCTGTTGATTGATTTTAGGTTTCATTTGGAACTTCAAATTTGAGTTTTTAAAACTTTTGAATGGTTAGAATTGTAATTGGGTAAATTTTTAAAGATATGTTAAATTATGTAAATTTGAAATTTGAGTTAAAATAAAATTGTAAGAAAACTTTCAAATATGCAATGAAATTTACCTCTCGTTTCAAGTATGATATTATATGGTGTTAGACATGGCTTAAGTACACGTTTGGGTTAAATTGTGAGCCACATAGAATTCTTAACATTAGTTAACTTGAGTCCGTGAATATTGTGCATTTATGTATGGATATTTTGAGTTGTATGTATGTATTGAAGTATATATATATATAGATTTCAGATTTATTACTTATGTGAATTAATTTCAGATTTCCAAAATTTATGAATTAGTTAATTCAATTGAAGTGTTTACTGTCATTTTGAGAAATTTGCATATTAGGAATAGTTACAATTCTAATTAAATAATTTTGTAAAGTCATGTTAAATTTTGTTGATTTTGGTTTAAGTTTGATGTAATTATTTGAATTTGAAATTTAAAGGATAAGAAAACTTTCTAAAGTATACGTAGTTAATTCCCTATTTCGAATATGATAATGTGTGTTTTTCATTGTTGAAGGTCACATTTAGTTAAAATTTGAGGTTTTGATCTCATTTGGGAGTTCTGTTAATATTAGAAGAATGAGATTTGTGATTTTTTAAACTAAAAGAATATGTTATTAATGAATGGAAATAATTAGGAGATTTGGTACATTGACGTCACGAGCATCTGAGACTCTTCCACTTGCAAGTCAAGATAACAGTAAATACTAAAAGACGTCAAGTAAGTAAACTTCCCCGTATTTTCATAGAAGTTGAATGTAAATGTGAAATTAAATGTGCAAATGATTGTCTTGCAACTTACTTGCTTTGATGAATTTCATTTACTTTACGAAAGTATATGTTATTATGAAGAATATTCAAGCATACACATTATCATGTCATTGCATCATCAAGCATGCATTGGCATCGAAATTGGGAAGTGAAATGTTTTTAAATGAAAGAAATGTGTCAAGGTGCAAGTTTGTTCAAAAGTTATGTATCCCAAGTTTTTAAGAAAGAATTGGTGTACTTCTAGTTCATGAAAGATGCGAGTGGGAAATGGAGCGCGGGGGACCGGCGTACCCGAAGTGAATGAGCCGCTTTGCGGTGGAATGAAGTGAATGAGCCGCCTTGCGGTGGAATGAATGTTAAACCGCTTTGCGGTGGAAATGTGAATCTGGTTCCAAATAAGAATTGCCCACTGTTATCTGATTGACTAGAAGATACACCAAGTGAGCTCACGAAGAAATGAAGTGAAAGTTTTGAAATGTCAAGTGAAAGTTTGAAAGGTTAAAGTGAATGGGGATACATATTTTAAAGTTTAAAGCATTTCATGTTATAAGCATGCATTCATGCATAAAGTTTACTTACTGAGCTTTAGCTCACCCCAATCCTTCCCCAACATTTCAGGTGATGAAAGTTAGGTGATCCGAGGAGAGCACTCGGCAGCTGACTCAGGCTATACCCGCTTCAACCCTTTTAAATAAAGTTAAATTAGAATTTATTTCAATTTCTCATTATTTATTCCTTAATTCATGTATTATTGAGGTTAAATTACCTCTTATTTCATTTGCTAAAGTTTATTTACTTAGAATTATATTGTTGAGGAGTTTGGGACTTATCGTAATGGTTGGATGATGTTTGGGATTGAATGAGTTGCGATGTGTATTTTAAAAATGGTTTTGATGTCCCTCTACAGGTTGGCTATGTCCAATTTACAGAGGAGACTCTGCCGAAATTTTTGTAAAATTTCATAATAGAAAATGAAAATGTTGAGGTTTTAAATGATTTATTTTCCGCATTTAAGTAAAGTAAAGTTAACACGCCTAGGTTTAAGATTTTGAACTTGGGGTGTTACAGTTTTCCCATGAGATCTAGTCATATGCTTGAGCCAATAGATTTGAGTATCTTGGTCTTAATGCCTTCCAAAGCAAAAAACAGACATGTATCTCTTTCGAGAAAGTGGCACTAAAAAGCATTGTCTGTCTCATCCCATGTAAGGTCCCAAATATTTTCATAAAGCAAAAAATAGTATTTTCTTTATATGCTATTATACATGCTTTGAAGGTTATGGGCTAAAGTGGTAAATATACTAAATTTTATTTAATTTACCCCATATATATATTTATAAGTTTTTTATGGGATATAGAGAAATATATCAATATTGGGCTCGTTGGATAACTTGTAATTAATCATGTATTTAGGCTCGAGAAAAAGTTGATTCGGATTAATGAAGCCTAAGTTATTGAGGTTTAAAGAAATTGTCAATTCATATTATTTTCATTGGTTGTCTTTGAATACGTTTATATGGGTGTATGGTCACCATTCTTGGACTCTAGCCCAATAGTGTGCACGTGTGATGTGTTTAGGTAGGTTGAATTTTGTTATTATAGCCAATTAATTGGATTTGCCATTGGTTAATTTTTTTTATATAGATAGTATATATATTTTATACCTATATATTATAGCCAATTGATTGAATTTTCCATCGGATTGGATTGGTACATATCAATCAAATCTTTATTTCAAAGATTCTCCATTTTTCTCTCACCATTTTCCATTATCTAAACTACCTCACTTTATTCCTCCATCACGTAACTCTCCATCTCTTTTTATTGTCATATTACCTTAACTAGAAAACAAACAAGATTCCTTCAAGAGTTCTTATAAGAAAGCAGTATTATATTTTTTTTTAAAGTTTTGAGGCTGATTCTAGGACTAGGGCTGGGCAAAAACCGACCCAACCCGATCAACCCGCCCAAACCGACCCAACCCGATCGGGTTGGGTCGGTTTTTCATGAAAATTGGGTTGGGTTGGGTTTTTTTTTTTTTTAAATTTTCGGGTTGGGTCGGGTTGCGGGTTGGGTGAACAACCCGACCCAACCCAACCCAACCCAACCCAACCCAACAAAAAAGACGTTTTTTTTTTTTTTTTTTTTTTTTTTTTTTTTTTTAGTAATGAAACTTGACTTATTTAAATATTGATTGAACATATTTTAATTTTATTAGCAAGTGTTCAATTTATTGTATTTTTGGTTATTGTAGTGTACATAATTGATTTTGAATTAAAGATAGATTCTTGAGTGTTTTTTTTTTTTTTTTCAAAAATTTTACTAATTGGGCCAAAGCCCAAACCGACCAACCCGACCGAAATTTGGTGGGTTGGGTTGGGTTGGGTTTGAATTCGTAATTGGGTTGGGTTGGGTTGATTTTTTATCAACCCGACCGTGGTGGGTTGGGTTCGGGTTGGGCAAAAAACCGACCCAACCCGACCGACGCCCACCCCTATCTAGGACTACTTAAAAGCAATTTTTGGGAGCAATAAATCAAGTTTTTCAAAGACTTAAGGTAGTATAACGGGGTGCAGTTGTTCTTGTCCCGTTTAAATTATTTTTCCATGTTGTTAATTTATCATGCTTATGAAAGTTAATCATATGATATGATAAAATGTTTATGGCCATCTGGTACCAAAGATATGATATGATTGAACTCTTACCGGTTTTCTAAAGATATGATGAAGGTATTATATTCTTGACACATGTGTTTGATATTTTATTCGAGATAGCACCATAATTTTCGTGTCCTACTGAGTATTCCATATACTCACCCCTACTATTTTACAGATTAGAACGGGTCGTTGATTGGAGGTTGATGCAGTGGTGTCGAGATGCCAGGATCTATGGATTTCAATAATTAAATCCGGCGTAATTTTTGATTGAATAATTTTATTCCAGCAGTATTTTATTTTTTCAAGTTATGGATCTCTATTTTATTTATTTGAGATTATGATTTTGGAACAATTGATTTATTATATTTTTTGAAATTGATATAAAATTTTCAGAAAAGTGTCGAACGAAAATTTTCATAGACCATTATGCTTAGTATTCTGTTTCTGTTCAGTTATCAATTTTATATTTCTATTTCCTGTTATTATACTGAACACGGACCAGTGTAAATGTCTACCATCCGTTTTGGGTTGGAGATATAATTATTATAACCATGCTAGGTGATGTGTGATGGTGACTGATTATTGACACATATTTCAACCTTTGCAGTCAATGTTATACATATTTTGCATGCCATGTGTTCAATTCTCATGCATTAGATTTTCCTTAATACTGCTTTGAATACTGGGTAAATTCTCTTGCTACCGGCTGTCAATCGTAGGGAAAATAAAACATTATATACAAATTTTTGATGGTTCGAATTTTTTTTTAAATTGGATTTTGGCATGAAATTGATCATTATGTATATTAAATACTGTATATGATAATAGTTTAATAATTTTTAGTCGAAAACTGGATAAATTAACTGGTTGATATTCTTTAATAAATTATATTTTAGCATAATGAAAATTTCGTAACGAATCAAATTCTATTAGAGTTTGGGTCGTTACAGTTTGGTATCAGAATAAAGGTTAATTTTTCTGTAGACCTGTGTATTTAAAAAAAAAAAAAATCTGTTATGTCACTGTTCACGTCGTGAACAGTGAATTTATTTAAAAAAAAAAATTCCCAATTTGATTTTAATTGTTTATGCATTAATTTTCTTTTTATTTACTTTAAATAAGTGAATATTGTATGTTATGGTTTTCGATTAAATTTTAATTGATTATATGTGAAACTGAAGTGTGAATTAGAAATGCAATTTTATTCTTCAAATTGAATGATATTTAATATGTGATGTTATACATATGCATTATGTATTTTGGAAAAATAGAGGAGTAAGATAAATATATGATCCTTGGCACTCAACGACCACCAATCGACCATCATTCGACGATCATAAGGTACGTAAAGGGGTAAGAAAAGATATGTTTAGTTCAACCTATTGCTCAAATTTTTGAAAATTTTCTTATTGCCTAAATTATATGATATGTAAGTTTTATCTGCACGTTTAAGTCTTATATTTCAAGTGAAGCATGTTATCCATGATTTTAAATATGTGTATAGGCAAGCATGAAATAGGATGGGACATAATTATAAGAGTGTAAGCATAACATATTAGGTTTCGATATGACAAGTTACTTGATATTAAATTCTAGGAAATGCCTCCCCCTACCCACACGAATTTGATGCGTGATTTATTGCGAGCGGTACAAGAGTTGAGTAGGCAGAATCAACCACCACCACCACCACAAAATGCACCGCCCCAATAGAATGCACTTCTGATTGTTCCCGGAGTTGTCTCAGTGGTTGAGCAGTTTCGAAGGTGCAAGCCTCCTACTTTTGATGGTGGTTCCGATCCATTGGTTGTTGAGGAGTGGATAAGGAGCCTGGAGCGCATATTTCGACACATTGCTTGTTCAGATACATAGAAGGTATGCGCAAAATTCATGTTTGTTGGAGCAGCTAGTCACTGGTGGGAGTCTGTCTCGCGTACTAAGACTGAAAAGGAACATCGTAACTTGACTTGGGAGCAGTTTAAGGATGATGTGCTGTCAAAATATTTTCCTCAAGTCCTGAGGGACTTCAAAGAATCGGAGTTTTTGCAACTCAGGCAAGGAAACATGTCGCTTACTGATTACGAGAGACAGTTTGATCAGCTCTCAAGGTATGCTCCGCACCTGGTGGACACAGAAGTTAAGAAGATCAGGAGGTTTGAAAATGGATTACGCCCGGAGATTGGCATGATCATCATGTCCCATCGTTTCACTTCATATCGTGAAATGTTGGAAAGGGCCCATGCTATTTCATATCAGAGGACTACATTCGAATAGTATGCCCAACAGAGCAAGGAATCGGGAGGAAAAAGAAAGTGGAACAACCATGGCAAGGACAAACGTAATTGGAAAAACAAAAGACCCAACACAGGAGTTCATACTGGTGGGACGAGTGAGAATATTACACCTTGTCCTAAGTGTGATAAACTCCACAAGGGTGAATGTTTACTTGAGAAAAACGTTTGTTTTCGGTGTGGTAAACCGGGACACATTGCGCATAACTGTACAAAGCCTCCAAAGAAGAGGGATGAAGATCGGGATAATAACAAGAAAAGGCCCGAGTTTTTGCACTAAATCAACATGAGACAGAACAGGATCCGAACGTAATAGCAGGCCTGCTATTATTATCTGATGTACCTGCTTATGTACTTTTTTACTCTGGGGCTACAAATTCTTTTATATCTGCATCCTTCGTCGCTAGGTCTAACTTTACTTGTGTGGAAAAGGGTATTGAATTAGAGGTTAGTATCCCCTCAAGAATAACCATTTGCACAAATCAGATGACTAAAGCTCTAAAAATAGAGATTGACGGGAAAATACTAGAAGCTGATTTATATCTTTTGGAGATGAAGGACTTTGATGTTATATTAGGCATGGACTAGTTGGGACAAAATCATGCAACCATCCGATGTCGTGAGAAAGAAGTATTATTTCAGCGGCCTGGAGGTGAAGAATTTCGTTTCTTTGAAACAAAGTATAAGTCTCTACCTCGCCTTGTATCGTCTTTACAAGCAGAGAAAATGTTGAGGAAGAAGTCATGTCAGAGACTTCTAGTTAATATCATTGGGTCTAAACATTCGGAAATGATCGTTCATGATATTAACATCGTGCGAGATTACGCCGATGTATTTTCGGAAGATCTACCTGGCATCCCACAAGATAGACATGTGGAATTTACTATTGACTTGGTCCCCGGAGCAGCACCAGTTTCTAAAGCCCCATACAGAATGGCACTAAAAGAACTTCAAGAATGAAAATTACAATTGGAAGAGTTGTTGGAAAAGGGTTTCATTCGACCAAGTGTATCACCTTGGGGCACTCCAGTAATTTTCGTAATGAAGAAAGATGGGAGTATGAGAATGTGCATTGACTATCGAGAGTTAAATCGTTTGACTATCAAAAATAGATACCCGCTAACAAGGATAGAAGATTTATTCGACCAGTTAAGAGGTGTAGCGGTGTTTTCAAAAATTGACTTGAGGTTGGGGTATCATCAATTGAAAGTCAAGGCAAGTGACATACCAAAGACTGCTTTCAGGACTCGTTATGGACACTACGAGTTCACTGTCATGCCTTTTGGTTTGACCAATGCTCCAGCTGTATTTATGGACCTTATGAATCGAGTGTTCCATCAGTACCTGGACCAATTTGTCATAGTGTTTATTGACGACATACTTGTGTACTCAAAGAATAAGGAACAACACGAGAAACAACTCAGTATAGTTTTAAAAACTTTAAGGAAGGAGAAATTATATTCCAAATTCAAGAGGTGCGAATTTTGGATTGATCGAGTTGGTTTTCTTGGTCATGTGGTTACGACCCAAGGGATTGAAGTAGATCCGGTTAAAGTAGAAGTAGTAACAAATTGGCCTAGACCAACCAGTGTAGGTGAAGTTCGTAGTTTCTCGGGACTGGCTGGTTATTATAGGAGGTTTATTGAGGGCTTCTCGAAGATTGCAGGGCCGATGACTCAGTTGACTAGAAAGGGTGTGAAGTTCCAATGGACAGAAAAATGTGAAAAATGTTTTCAAGAACTCAAGCAGAGATTAGTCTCAGCTCCTGTTTTGATAGTACCTGAAGGTTCAGATGGGTTTGTCATTTATATTGATGCTTCTAAACAGGGCTTAGGTTGTGTGTTGATGCAACATGGAAAGGTGATTGCATATGTCTCGAGACAGTTGAAGCATTATGAACAGAACTATCCAACGCATGACTTTGAGCTTGCAGCTGTAGTTCACGCTTTATAAATATGGCGTCATTATCTTTATGGTGGGAAGTGTGAAATCTACACTAACAATAAAAGTCTCAAATATTTCTTCACACATAAAGAATTGAATATGAGACAAAGGAGGTGGTTGGAATTAGTAAAGGATTACGATTGTACAATCATTTACCACCCGGGTAAGGCTAACGTAGTTGCAGATGCCTTAAGCAGGAAGACAGGATCACAGTTAGCTGTTTTACCCACAGTGCAGGGACACTTGATAAAAGACTTTGAGAAATTGAGGTTAGAAGTCATCACGCCACCGACACAGACTTCAGAAAGAATAGAATCTTTAATGATTCGACCTACACTGAGGGATCGAATCAAGCACAGTTTATGGACCCTTTTCTGCAAAAGATTAAGGCTGAGGTTGGTACAGGAAAACGAAGTGGATTTGAAATATCTGCAGATAATGCACTGACTTTTAAAGGAAGGTTGTGTGTACCTAAGGATGAAAATATAAGAAATGAGATACTGGAAGAAGCTCATTCTGCTCCGTATGCTGCACATCCAGGAGGTACAAAAATGTATCGAGATCTTCGAGATACATTCTGGTGGAGAAACATGAAGAGAGGGATTAGTTTGTTCATAGAGAAATGTCTTTTCTGTCAGCAGGTCAATGCAGAACATCAAAGGCCATTAGGGCTTTTGAAACCGTTGGATATTCCAGAATGGAAATGGGAACACATAGCGATGGACTTTGTGATAGGATTTCCAAGATCAGTAAGAGGTTACAATGCTATTTGGGTAGTGGTTGACCGTTTGACAAAGTCAGCCCATTTTCTACCAATCAAAATCAATTTCAGTATGGAACAGCTCGCACAGTTATACGTCAGAGAGATAGTCAGATTGCATGGAGTTCCAGTTACCATTATTTCTGATAGGGACCCCAGATTCACATCAAAATTTTGGAAGAGTTTGCAAGGAGCTATGGGAACAAAATTGAAGTTTAGCACTGCTTACCATCCTCAGAAGGATGGATAGTCAGAAAGAACCATTCAGATTCTAGAAGACATGTTGAGGTCATGTGTTTTGGATCTTGGAGGTAATTGGGAGACATATCTACCGTTAGTGGAGTTAGCTTACAATAATAGCTTTCAGGCCACTGTAGGTATGGCCCCATATGAAGCACTTTATGGTAGGAGGTGCAGGTCTCCTATCCATTGGGATGAGGTCGGAGAGAAAAGAGTTTTGGGTCCAGAAATCATTGAACGAATAGTAGAAGCAGTTGATAAAATTAGAGCAAGAATAAAGACAGTACATGATCGACAGAAGAGTTACGCATATGGTAGAAGAAAGGAATTGGAATTTCAAGTAGGGGACAAAGTCTTTTTGAAAGTTGCTCCAATGAAGGGTGTTTTGAGATTTGGACAGAAAGGGAAGTTGGGACCGCAGTTCATTGGTCCTTTCGAAATTCTTGAAAGGATTGGTAGTTTGGCTTATCGACTTGTCCTACCGCCTGAATTAGCTGATGTGCATAATGTATTCCATGTTTCGATGCTTAGAAAGTATGTTCATGATCCTAATCATGTAGTGAGTTATCAGACTTTGGATGTACAAAAGGACTTGTCATATGATGAAGCTCCGACAAAGATCTTAGATAGAATGGTCCACATTTTGAGGAACAGAGAGGTTCCATTGGTCAAGGTTCAATGGAGTAATCATGGAGTCAACGAAGCTACTTGGGAGAAGGAAGATGAGCTTAAATCCCAGCATCCGGAACTCTTTGTTTAGCCAGGGTAGGTAATTTTCGAGGACGAAAATATTTTAAGTAAGGGAGATTGTAAGGTCCCAAATATTTTCATAAAGCAAAAAAAGTTATTTTCTTTATATGCTTATTATACATGCTTTGAAGGTTAGGGGCTACAGTGGTAAATATACTAAATTTCATTTAATTTACCCCATATATATATATATATATATATATATATATATATATATATATATATATATATATATATATATATATAATAGCCAATTAATTGGATTTTCCATTGGTATTTTTTTTATATAGATAGTATATATATTTTATACCTATATATCATAGCCAATTGATTGGATTTGCCATCAGATTGGATTGGTACATATCAATCAAATCTTTATTTCAAAGATTCTCCACTTTTCTCTCACCGTTATCCATTATCTAAACTACCTCACTTTATTCCTCTCTCACGTAACTCTCCATCTCTTTTTATTGTCATATTACATTAACTAGAAAACAAACAAGGTTCCTTCAAGAGTTCTTAGAAGAAAGCAGTATCATATTTTTTTTAAAGTTTTGAGGCTGATTCTAGGCCTACGTAAAAGCTACTTTTGGGAGTAATAAATCAAGCTTTTCAAAGACTTAAGGGAGGATAACGAGGTGCAGTTGTTCTTGTTCCGTTTAAATTATTTTTCCATGTTGTTAATTTATCATGCTTATGAAAGTTAATCATATGATATGATAAAATGTTTATGGCCATCTGGTACCAAAAATATTGCATGATTGATCTCTTACCGATTTTCTAAAGATATGATGACGGTATGATATTCTTGACACATGTGTTTGATATTTTATTCGGGATAGCACCATAATTTTCGTGTCCTACTGAGTATTCCATATACTCACCCCTACTATTTTACAGATTAGACGGGTCGTTGATTGGAGGTTGATGCAGTGGTGTCGAGATGCCAGGATCTATGGATTTCAATAATTAAATTCGGCATAATTTTTGATTGAATAATTTTATTCCAGTAGTATTTTATTTTTTCAAGTTATGGATCTCTATTTTATTTATTTGAGATTATGATTTTGGAACAATTGATTTATTATATTTTTTGAAATTGATATAAAATTTTCAGAAAAGTGCCGAACGAAAATTTTCATAGACCATTATGCTTAGTATTTTGTTTCTGTTCAGTTATCAATTTTATATTTCTATTTCCTGTTATTATACTGAACACGGACCAGTGTAAATGTCTACAATCCGTTTTGGGTTGGAGATATAATTATTATAACCATGCTAGGTGATCTGTGATGGTGATATTTACACAAATTTCAACCTTTGCAGTCAATGTTATACATATTTTGCATGCCATGTGTTCAATTCTCATGCATTAGATTTTCCTTAATACTGCTTTGAATACTGGGTAAATTCTCTTGCTACCGGCTGTCAATCGTAGGGAAAATAAAACGTTATATACAAATTTTTGATGGTTCGAATTTTATTTAAATTGGATTTTGGCATGAAATTGATCATTATGTATATTAAATACTGTATATGATAATAGTTTAATAATTTTTATTCGAAAATTGGATAAATTAACTGGTTCATATTCTTTAATAAATTATATTTTAGCATAATGAAAATTTCGTAACGAATCAAATTCTATTAGAGTTTCGGTCGTTACATCCCAGGAGGAGGCATGTCCATTTGTTGCACAATTTTCCTTATTTGAGGTTCGAAACCCATGTCCAACGTTCTATCTGCCTCATCTGGGGCTAAATATCTAATCATTTGCAATGAGACTCCTGCTCTTTCCAGCAAATCAACCAAGCGTCCAGGGGTTGCCACAAGTATATCCACACCTCTCTCAAGTTCTCGAAGGTGTCCAGAAGTCATCAACCATAGTATAAAATTACAAATTAAGACCAAGTGGAATATAACAGCAATTACCAAGAAAGGGATACCGATAGCACTACATAAACGTAGAAACTGAGTCAAATACATCAAACTTACTCAGCAAACTAACTGTGAAATGAAGCAATTCCTCCCAAAGTGAGGAAGTTATACCAAATCCTTTAGTTTGGATCCGGAAATGAGGACTCAAATGGTATTTTTGCAAAAGAAAATAGAAAAATAATCATTCCCCCTCGATTAAATCCTCCCTACTCGAGTAAATGGACACACATCCACTGGTGAAATTCCGGCCTTCAGATCCGGCTATCAATGCCATTTCATCGCAGCCCACAATTGTGAACTTATGGGAATCCGAGAAGTGAAAGGTGATGAAATCTTGAAAAATTGGACCGAGCTGAATTCAAAAAACAGAAGGTCCACATAACATACATCCAATGTTACTAGTTTTGATTTTATTCAATCTTATGAAATCCAACAGGAACAGAACAAGAAACACAAGTTACACGACCACAGAAGTTCAGAACCTCTGAACCACACAAATACAATAAATAATGACCCACAAATCTCACAAGCAAAATAGCAAGAAGAATTGAGGAGAAATGAGAATCAAAGAGAAATAAAAACACATAATCAAAATTTCAAATAGCAACACAATTTTCAACAATCAGTCTCACAGTGATCTTCTTTGATAAATTAGTAGACTGCTCACGGTATTTTTCGTTCATAACCTTTGAAAACTTGAACTGATTGTACTCAATCAAAGAGTTCACAGGTCACCTAAAATCCATTATAATTACTTTTATTCAAATTTCAAATTATTATCCACCATTGACAATTATCAACATAAATGTATAGAAATTAGCTAATATGAGATCTTATGCAATCAATTAATCCCAAAAAAGATAAGAATTCATGAGAAATTCGCAATAGGTAAGGGATCTAGTTATCTGACTAACCTCATAACTCGCAACTGTGGACTGCTGACAGTGGTCTCAGGTCTGTGGAGTGGAGCGGTGTTAGTGGACAGTAGCTGGAGAGGCGGCGGATTGGAGTGTGTTAAGGTAGGGACCTGAGGTTTGAGCGATTTGTGTTTGTCGAGAGTTTCGACGGTGTGTGTGTGTGTGCGTGTGTGTGTGCGTGTGTGTGTGCGTGTGCGACAATGTGTGGTTCGAGTGAGGGAGGAGTTTACCGTGGGAGGCCGGCGAGGGTGGTGGTGATCGCCGATGAGGAAGAGGATGAGTGGTTGAGGGATTTTGGGAGATGCGCTTGAGAGGTTAAGAGAGATGCAAGGTCGAAGAGAAGTCGGAGTATAGAGAGAACTGAGATCTGAGGTGTGACTAAATGTTGGGAGATGCGCTTGAGAGCCTGTTGCAAAATGGGTTGTGACTAAATTTTACATTTACCGGAAGTTGAGACTAAATTGCAAATCTCAAATCTTTTAACATCAAGACCTACCCCTAAATCGCATCTCCTCTCTCTCTAGAACATACCATTTCGCAACACGCAGTGCGCGTTGTGAAAGGCTACCTTTTGCAGCACGCATCGCGGGCTGAAAAATCTTAGCTTTTTGCAACGCACATTGCACGTTGCGAAATGCCAGTCTTTCGCAACGCACGATGCGCGTTGCCAAAGGGTTTTCTGCAACTCCCATTACGCGTTGCAAAAGACTGAACTTATTGCAACATTTTCTAAACGTTGCAAAAGCTTATTATTTGCAACACTCACTTGCTGAATATTGCTAAAATTCAAATAAATGGATTAAATGCAACATGCAACAACTGAATGTTGCCGTAAACCCCTTTTAGCAACATGCAACTAACGAATGTTGCCGTTTGCATGTTGCAAACGGCCTTTTTTCTTGTAGTGAACACAAATACCTTGATTTCATTTTCTCACTCTATATCTAATGAAATATAAGTTGATTACTTTGACATATTACAAGTAAAATCCTTTCAAGTACTCGCCTCCCTGGTGCTGTTTAGTTTTTAAAGGTTGCAAGTACTATTTATGACTTGTTTGGCTATCATTGTCAAGATAGCGATACAATTATAAAGTCGTGTTAAAGACATGTAATCTACATTTACAATATATAAAAAAATATCTATATTGGAACCAATTATTTTTTTTAGTTGCACCACTTTTTAAATGCACTAAAAATTCTTACATCTTCAATTATTGTTGCATTTATATCCTTACTGTTACGAATTAAAGGTCTCAAAATCACCACAAAGCAACAACACAGAAGATTTAAACATAAAACCTCAAACAATTTTATTAATCAAAAGTAAATCATAAATATAAAAGAGTTTTACAGAAATAGAACAAATCTGAACAAAACTCAAATCGAACCAAATCTTGCACAAAATAACCACTAAGTATTATGGATTAATCATTGTAAATGAAACAAAAAGTAAAACTCTAATTAACAAAGACTCAGAGAAACCACTAAGAAAAATGTGCAAGAGATGAAAGTTCTCTCTGAAGAACAAGAAAACCACGAAGAACTCAGGGGGAGGGAGGGAGAGAGAGAGAGAGAGTAGAATGAATGTGAAAAGCCATAAGAAAATGCATCCTTATCTTCATATCAACGGCCAAGATGTAAGTTAGATGATCCAACGGTTAAGAACAAAAGGTCAATATTGAGTTGGACCATATATCCGGGTTTAATCACAGGCTTCAGCTTTGGTTTGATCAGAAAGACATTGGGCTCAAATCTTGGGCTTCTATTTTAATATCCGGTTGGGCTTTCTTTTAGGCTGCTGATCCGGTCCAATTGCACTCACAAACTCTACCTCAATTGGATCAGCAACACCTGCAAAACACAAACAAAGCAGTATCAAACTTCTAACAAGTTTAAAAACCTTAAAGCGTCTCTAAACTTATTAATATGTATAACTTTGGTTCCAGCATCTGCAGGATTACATGCAGTAGCAATTTTCTCAAGTTTTATTGTTCCTCTATAAAGAACATCCCTAATGAAGTGAAATTTAACATCGATGTGTTTAGACCTATTATGAAATACAGGATTTTGACTAAGGTATAAGGTACTTTGACTGTCTGTGTAGATGCTAACAGAATTATCATAAAAATGTCCTAATTCTTCTAACAAACCCCTTAACCAGATAGATTCTTTCACAGCATCAATAGTAGCTATATATTCAGCTTCTGTGGAAGAAAGTGCAACAAGTTTTTGCAATTGACATTTCCAACTTATACAAGTACCATTTAATATGAAGAAATATGAGAAGTAGATTTCCTATTATCTATATTTTCAGCAAAGTCAGAATCAACAAAACCTTTAAGACAGAAATTACATCTTTGTTTTTCAAAAATAAGGCTCAAATTAGAAGTATCTTTCAGATATCTAAATAGACATTTCATAGCTTCCCATTGAGTTTCACCCGATTTACTCATAAATCTGTTAAAGTACACTAACTGGAAAAACAATATCAGGTCTTATGCAGACCATAAGATACATCATAGAGCCATCAACATTTTGATAAGGTATATTGATCATTCTATTTTCTTCTTTTATAGTTTTAGGAGATTGTTCAACAGAAAGTTTGAAATAACTTGGCAAAGGTAAGGAAACAGGTTTTGAATCAATCAAATTAAACTTTTTCAAAATCTTTTCAATGTAAGGCTCTGTTCTCTTTACTGTTTTGAGGTCGTTTTCTATTTTTATTTTCGAAAACACTAAAAACACGTTCTCTTTACTATTTTCGAAAACGCATTTTGAAAAAAAAAAAAAAAAATTGTACACAAAACGCGCAAAACCTCGTTTTGGAATTTTTTTTTTTTTTTTTTTTTAAGAATTATTCCAACTTGGAACTAAGTTTAATATAAAGATTTTTTTTTTTTTTTTTTAATTTTTCTTAACTTGGAACTAAGCCTAAATAAAGTTTTTTTTTTCCTAACTTAGAATTAAACTTAAATAAAGTTTTATTGAATTCAATATCAACATTAATAAAAAAAATTAAGTGAAAATTCTTGTTGTTATATTTCAAAAAATGTCTTGATAAATGGACTCTGGTGGTTTTGAAAGAACTTGCATTTTCTGGATTTTAATAGAACTAGAACTTCCTCAAATCCCGAACCTGACCAAGCTGTGTTAATATAGACAATTAATGTTCACATTAGTGTATTGCATGTAACAATGTTTTCAGTGTATTGTGAAAGGAAATTTAAGTTTGAGCCAGTAGTATTCTGCAAGCAAATTAATTAAAAATACTTTAAGTAGTATTTTGCAAAATTTCAAACAGAACGTGTTTTTCAGCTTTTCATTTTCAAAAACAGTTTTCAGAAATGGCAAACCAAACGCGTTTTCAGCAAATTTGTAAACAAAAATAAAAACAGGAAATACAAAACATTTTTGAAAATGAAAACTCAAAATAAAATACAAACAGAGCGCCACCCAAGCCTTTTGATTTAAAACAAGCTTTCCTGTTTCTTTATTTCTAAAGATATCCATTCCTAGAATTCTTCTAGCATTTTCTAAGTCTTTCATTTCAAATTCTGTACTAAGTTTCTGTTTAAGTAACATAATTTCATTCAAATCAAATCCAACGATTAGCATATCATTTACATACAACAGCAGATACAGATAACTTGGATTTAGGCACTTAAAATAAAAACATGGATTATATTGACTTTTAACAAATTTCAAGCTTTGAATAAAAGTATCAAATCTTTTATACCACTGTTTGGGTGCTTATTTCAGGCCATACATAGATCTTTTAAGCAGATATGCAAGATTTTCAGGTTTTTCAAAACCTTTAGGCTGACACATATATAGTTTTATCAAGTGAGCCATATAAAAAAGCAGTTTTCAAATTCATTTGTTCTAATTTAAGACTGTATTGAGCAACTAATGCAAACAGAGTTCTGATTAAAGTACTTTTAACTACAGGTGAAAAAATCTCAGTATAATCAATTCTTTCTTTTTATGAAAAATCTTTAACTACAAGCCTAGCCTTATATCTAGGTTTTATGTCCTTTGAGTAACCTTCTTTTAATTTAAAGATCAATTCACAGTCTATTAATTTCTGCCTATCAAGTTTAAGAAATAGAACCCAAATTTTATTTTTCAAAAGTGAGTCCATTTCTTCTTGCATTGTTGGAAGCCAGAATTTAGAATCCTTTGAAGAAATAACTTCTTCACAAGATTCAGGTTCAGTTTATAAAGGTTTAGAATAAGTGAAGGTAGAGACAAAATCAGGATCATCATACCTAGAAGGAGGTCTAATCTCTCATCTAATCCTATCCCTAGCAAGCTGATAATTATCAAAATTGAGATCAATTTCAGTTTCAACTTTTCTTTCAGGAACAGTTTCAGAAATAGGGACAGAATTGGATGACTCAAGTTCAGAAGTATAGTTTGGAGAATGTGGGGGTTGCTCCACCTGAAACTGAGTATTGGGCATATCATTTTATGACATAGATGATCTCCACTCAGCTCAGAAGTGAGGAAATCCTTTTCATTAAGAGGATCTTCCAAAATTTTATCTTTACAAGGGAATTTTTTTCATTAAAAACAACTGAAAAAAGTGACACTTATTCACTTTTATTTTTTATTTTGTATTTTTTTACTTGAACATTTCAATTTTTATAATATTTTCATTAGTGACTAACAAATTACAAAACTAATAGTTACATTACATAATGCCACTTTTTTTAAAAAAGTGACAAAATGTCACTTCTTATCACTTTTTCTTTTAACTCACGTTCTCTTTTAATTAAAAAGTGACATAGTGTCCCTTTTTAGTTAAAAAAAAGTGACATTTTGTCACCTTTTGCTACTTTTATGACTCTTTTTTAATTTTTTATATTCATCGTTAACTACAAGTGTTATAACTTAACAAAATACACAAGTCTACAAATACTAGTAGATACATTGTGAAAGATTTTTTATTTATTTATTTATTTTAAAGTGATTACAAATACGTAGATTGGAAAATTCTAGGAATACGTGGATCGGAAACATTTCACCCCATCCAATAGAGAACTCATCTCCAGGCAGGGGTGGACCCATTAAGGCCCAACGCTGTCTATGGACCGCTCTGGACTTTGGACATCCAACCCCTGGTATAGGCCCAAAAAAATGTTATTTTGGGCCAATTGTTTCCCAATTAATCACTCTTCCAACCTACAGAGCAGCGACACAACCAACAATTGCATTTTTCGACTTCCAACTCTTCCCCCCCCCCATACACCAAGTCACTCGATAGAAGAGTGAAACTAAAGAGTTGGGACTACAAGAACCAGTGATTGCACCACAGACCGCCCGCCACCCGCCCTCATTTCAACCACTCCTGTTGGCCGCAAGTTTGGGCTTTCTGGCTTCCTACCTTATTGACTTTGTCGACGGCTTCATCTTCAAGATCAAGTCTTCAAAATTCAACCTCTGATTTCTGAAGTCTCAAGTCTGAACCTCAAGTGACCAAGTTCTCCTGATTGCTTCAAAGTTCAACATACGATCGATTACTCGTTTAGTGTTCTAATTCTGTGACTTCTTTTTTTGAATAACTTATTTATGTTATAACTTATACAATAAATAATAAATTGAATAATGATTGATGATTATTTTTCGGTGCTCTAATTAATTATTTTATAAATTAATTTTGGGATTTTTGGTTTAATTGATTTGATTTGATTTGATTAGTTTTGTTTGACATTTTTTTGTTAAATATTTGTGGTTTGTGGAGTTAATTTAATTTGAGAGTCTGAGACTTATGGTTTGTGAATTGTTAAGGAAATTTGATAGTATCTAATTATAACTTGTTTATTTTAGTGAAAAAAAACCATGCCAACCTTAGAGAGATTCTTTAAGTTTTATCTTTTTGGTTAATATGATCGATGAAAAAAGATTTCGGGGGCAGCCCCCTCCCCCATCTTGATTAATTATCGCTTGCACTGAAAGAAATTCTTAGCTCTGTCTCGGTCTCCCGGGATACTCAATTGAGAGCTCTACAACTTCTTCCAGAAATTTAGGGGACAATTGCAAGGTGATAAGCACTTGACACTTTTGTTATTGCCCATGAAATTTAGATTTTTGATTTATTGACTTTGTAATTGCAAACAAAAATCTTATTTTGGTAAAATTTCTGACACGACACATCCCGAAATAATCCTAATGGACTCTAGACATGAAGTGCACCGATGATGGATGTCAGCTAGATGCCGGACCTACCACCAATGCTGACTATAAAATATTACCAATCATCTGCTAAATAATGAAAAATAATTTTATTTCAAAACGAATGTGGGCCCAAGTTGATATTTAAATACTCAATTTTGAATGAAACAATAATCTACATGCTCAATTGTTACTTGTTAAGAAAAATGGTGGGAAAATAATGAGTGCTTCCTCTCTTTTTTTTTCGAAAATCCAACTTCACATCTCTTGACAATTCATTCACATAATAATATCATATCTTCTCATATCACGTCATCAATAATCTATGTCAGCATAGTCTGTAATCTCTAAGTATGGCCATACTCTAACAAATCACACCAAAATGTACTCACTGAATATAATCTATAATCTAGCCATCCTCACGGATTAGTCTCAAAGACATCTGATAATCAATTTTAGAACACGGCTAAGATTCCTCAGTGAACTATATCATACACGGTCAGACCGTCTCAGGGTAATATCATATCCGATCAAGACCCCTCAGTGAACTAGAAGAGTATATAATTATGAGTACTTTTTTTGTGGATTTCGATATTACATTTCTTTTAACAAATAATCATTTCACAATCTTTGTAATTCCACAAATCTCATATTCTCATAATATTTCACAATAATCACGTAATTGGACAAATAAATCACATAATCACGTTTAACTTAATTATATAAGCAATTATCAATATTTGAAAATAATTAAATTTTTTCACTCACAAAGTTATAGGCTGGACTAACGAGAATGGTAAGCCGTTCCCACGTCCATATCACTTTCTGAAAATGATCAAATGCGTTCCACTTCAATTCCAACCCATATGGAGTTGTTACCAATGATGACTACTCAATTAGAACCAATTTTTCACGTTAAAATCATAAATATACATCCCTTAATAAGAATGTAAGTTAATACTTAATATTTTCTTCTCCTTTGGCTAACTTAAAACATAATTTCACTTAATTTCTGAATTACTCACTTCCCTAACTCGTTCAACAGGATTTTCATGTCAATAATCATCCCCATTCCTCATTTTGAATATCTATAACTAAATAAATAAATCTTATAAAAGAAACCCCTTCTTACAAACTTAAAATTTTATCCAAACCAAGAACTTAAGCAACATTGAGAGGTTGACCCATCAACATGGTTCGCAATTATCACAACGTCGTCCATATTATCTAGAAGATGATACAATTAGAGACTTAAACATAACAGGAATAATTCAAATAAGTGGTCTGATTAGAATGAGGCACTGGGTCAAACTTTATTACTTCATAGAACTTCTTGAAGTGCACTAAATTCCATTTCTATCATTCTTAATTAATCTGACTCTCTCGGTTACCCTCATCTATGCTCACAATCACAGGGATTGAGGGTTTGGCTCAAAGGCTTAATCGCCTCCTTTCATTAGTTCTAGCTTTGTTTATAGATTTTAATTGTAATCAATAAGTAAGCATAACAAAAAGGATAAATTCTTATATATGAATCACCTCAAATTTTAATTACCTAATCGTGTGACCAAGTAAGTCGAAGCAAGAAGTAGAATGGCCCAACTGGGAGTTTTTGTTGTTTCCATATTTCATATCAATTCTAAATAAGAACACCAACCATCAATTGCAAACCCAATATAACAATATTCAATAACAACGAATTTACTTACCTCTTGAATTCAAGAAATAAGTGTCGAAAACAAGAACTCAAGCTCCAAAATAACCTCATGTTTCTTCCATTTTTTTTTTTCTTCCTTCTTCTTCTTTCCCTTCTTTCTTTTTCTTTTTCTCGGTTTCTTTCATTCTCTCCCACTTCTGTCTTGTTCTTCTTTCCCAAAAGATTGAGAGTAGGAATGGCAATGAGTCGAGTTCGGGGCGGGTCGGGGCCGCCCTGCCCCTCCCCGAACCCGAAAACTCGTAACCCCGCCCAGCCCAACGACTGTTCGCGGGTCGGATCAGGTCGGGGCGGGTCTCGGGGCGACCTCCCACACCCGCTAATGACCTGAAAATATTATTATTATTATTATTATTATTATTATTATTATTATTATTATTATTATTATTATTTTTGTAATGAAATTTTACGTGAAAAATTTAAGCGTCGAACTAGTTATAGTTTTTAAGTTTGAACTTTAAAGATAATATGTATATATTTGAAGGAAAAAAAATCAATAAACAATATAATTGTTTAGTAGTTGTATATTCTCATATTCTTAAATTCCACCAAAGTTCAATTCTTCTGAACTTCATCAAATTTATTTTAATTTCTCATTTCAATATTTATAATAATAATAAAAAAAATTACCGGGTCATGGGGGCGGGTCGGGGCGGGGCCACCCCGAACCCACCCTGAAACCCTTCGCGGGGTGGAAAACCGGCCTCGATCGCCCCGCGTACCCGACTGAGCAGGTCATTTCGGGTCCTCCGGATTTCGGATCCTTCGGATTTTTTTGTCATTCCTAATTGAGAGATATTGATACTTATCTCTAAACTAATAGATAACCATGGTATAATTGCAACTCAAGACCCCAAGCTTTCACATAATATAATATTGAGATCTTAACTTCAATTAATTGGAAACTAAATCCTTTGATACCTTCATTTTATGTTATATAAGCCCTCAAGTATTTGCAAATACAATTTAAGTCCCAAAAATTTTATTTCTTCAACTTAAGTCCTTAATTCACTTGGCCATTTGAATCATTAACTTTGACAAAAATATTTCTCAACTTTTGATTAGTATAAAAACGGAATATCACAATTTCAATGCTGATAATTTTACACTAACTATTTTAATACAAAATAAAAACATAGTGTCAAATAAAAACATAGTGCAATAACATTTTAATACAAAATATTATCAAATCCAAAACTTAAAAAAAAAAAAAAAAAAAACAATCAAAATCGAAAATATAACATTTACAAAACTATTAAAAAATAAGAAATTATGATCATTATAAGATTTTTTTTAAAATTGTTTCTCTTTAAAAAAATAGTTTTATTTACTATTTATTTGTTTGTTAAACTTTCTTTTTTTAAATAAGTTATTTCTATCTTTTTTTTTTGATATATTAAATTATTTTGAAATAAAATTTAATAAATAAAATTAACAATCATAAATCTATATTTGCTTTGAATTGGTAAAGAATATTGTTGTTATATATATATTTTTTTTATTTAATTTTACTCCAAATGAGTAAATATCGTTTTATTTGTAAAATAATTATTTTTTAGAAAATTTTCTGATCTTTGAAATAATTATTTATTTTTTAATTAAAATTGATTCGACCCCGGTTCAACCCGATTCAATCTTATGACATTTGACCTGTTGTCTATTTCAGGTTGAACCATTTCAGGTTTTCTAAATACGGAGTATTATATAACTTAAATAATATAATTAAAAATGAATTAAAAAACATAAATTAAAATTTTGACATTTGATCTTTTAGACGATTTTACGAACAATGTTTTTATAGTTTGCTCTCACTTGTTATATTATATTAAACTTCATGTTGAAATCTTTGATTTGATGCCTATATTACATATTTTTCGACTTCAAAATAATACAATCATGTGTATGGTTTAAAAAGTGATTTGAGAAATTGTGTGGTTTATAAAATGGTTTATAAATCATTTTTGCAAATTTATCGAACACATGCTTAAACATAATTTTAATACTGATAGTTATCCATATGATTTTTCAAATACATTCCAACATGCAAAAGTAATTACTTCTAACTCTTGTTAATTGTCATTACATATGACGGAAAATTATATTCAATCAAGTATGAAATTATTCGATTTGAAAGAAAATTTCTGAATTAGTCATTTAATTTATTTATTTTTTTTTTTTGTATAATCTAATTGGAAAACTTATAAAAAAATATACAATATAAGGAATGTTCTTAAGTTCTTTAAACTAAAACATTTTCGGGTTACTTAATGTTTTTCAACACATTTTATAATTTAATTTTATATCCTTAGAAATAATTTAATGTTACTATACTAAATTAGTTACACTATGATTAAGCAGAATATTTTTGAATAATCTTTTTTTTTATAATTAATTTAACAAAATTTCTAAATTACGGATCTTGAATACTTTTTTATAACAATTGAGAATTATCATTATACTTATGATGCTTTTGATGTAATTTTTCCACATTTTCCACCAAAAAAAAAATGAATTTAGAATTCAGAAACACCTCAGTTGTTGGTTAATTCTGATAAGTGTATTTTATACACTTATTTCTATTCTAAAAGTAGGATTTTATTTGTTTATTTAAAAATATTTGCTATTTATTTAGTTAATATTGTTTGTATTTCAGAAATAATCCAAAGTCGAGAAAACAAAGGAAATGAAGCAAAAACAAGTCATTTGGATGATAAAAGAGCAAAAGTGTGAAAAATAAGAGTTGATGAAGTAAATCAAAAGGGTCAATTGGAAGAAAAGTCAAAGAAAGAACCAAATTGGAAGAAATTAGGAGTTCAATGACTAAAGTATACAAATCAAAAGAAGAAGGACCAAATTGCAAATATTCAATAGTTGATTCGGATCAAGATAAGATACTTGAAGAATGCTAGGAGTCAATTGGATGCAATTAAAAGTCAAAAGGGAATGAAATATGATAAGAATATTACCATAAATTCATTCCAATCACACAAGATTTTCGGACAGATTTTTAGTCATACTTTGAAACCTAATTTCTGGGTCTTAAACGTTAGAATTGTGAAAATCCTAACATTCATCCATGTGAGAAAATTGGGCAACATGCGAACTAAATTTTTCTTAACATTCATCCATGTGAGACTTTAATCAAACTTGAGCACATAGCCATTTCAAATAAAAACTCGTGTAGAATTGGAACGAATTTGTAAAAACAAATTTGTTAAAAAAAAAATAAAATTAAATTGTCCTTTTTTAGAATTGGAACGAAATATCTCTGTTTGACAAAATATTTTTAAACAACACGCTTTTAAACTACTTTTTAATCACACATATTTTTTCTCTCCACTTTTCAGTCACTAATTTTTACCTCGAAAACATCACATTCTTTATTTTTAAAAAAAAAAATTTAAATACCATTATTTTTTATATAATTTAATAGTGCTCAAAACGATTTTTTTTTTTTTTTTTTTTTTTTTGGGAACAAATGCTTGTAGTGCTCAAAAGTGTAATTCAAATTTGCAATCATTACACTTTCCAAAATGCAATCACTTTTTATTTATGTTTTAATTCTTGTGTTTTGGGTAAACCTTCCAAATTTAGCAAGTACATTTTGGCGAGAATGTGTATGTGTTATTTTTTGTAAAGACTTTATTTTTATATAAAAATAGATAGCAGCATATATCTAGTTGAAATGTAAGAGGGAAGAATACACAGTTGCAATGCACTCATGCTTGCAACAAACACCATAGGCCATTCAGGTAGCTTGTTCAAGGTCGATGATCGTCGCGTACGTCTCAGCCTTCTTAAGAGCGACGATGACTTCCACTTGCTGCTATATTGCCTTAAAGAACTCATTTCCGAAGAAGATGGAACAGATAAATCAATACCTTAAACAATGGCCAACATAGTAACAACACTCATCTATCTTTATTGCGGCTCATCTATTCTCCGCCTCAATAATTCTCGTCTCCAACTCCAACAAGTCCAAAATTAGATTCTCCACAACCTAAGGCTTCTTCTTCATCCAACAAGTCCAAAATCAATACCCTATGGAGATTTTTTTTCATATTTTTTTCGCGATATATCATTAGCATATCATAAATCAACTTTTTATGTGCCTAATGTTTTGTGATGTTATATTATTTCTTGATATATGATATGTGATTTTTAATTAAACTGATATTTTAAGCAATTGTCTAATATATTTTTGGAGGAATTCGGTGAAATTTTTCAATAAAATATTAATTTATTAAAAACTATCATTACTTACAATTTTTTTCAAATAATATCAATTACCTCAATTAATTTCAAAAACAATATCAGTACTTCAAAATATTATGCTTAACATTATCTTATACATAAGACGTGCAAACACTTACTAAAAAGGGGAAGAACAAAAATTTAGGTGATTTTACATTTACAAAGAGAAATATATTAGTTCAATATGAAACATTTTTTTTTTTTTAAACTTATTTGGCCATGTTTGATAGATATTAAGTGAGTGTTTGATATTGTTTAAAAAGAGTTTTTTTGAAATGAATAGTGATTTTTTGGAGAATGGATGATTGAGATTTTTTTGAAAAGTAAAATATTGTGAGCTTGACTTTTAATAGATGATTGAGATTGAGCACTGTAAAAAAAAAAAAAAAAAAGAGAAAAGTTTAAAGAAAAACAAACAAGGGCTAAAATCTAAGTTAATAATTAATTTCAGTCAAAATAATTCATGAAGTCATGAATTTTTAACCATATATTTCATCACTTTTATTAAAATATGATTTGATAGTACTTTTTTGGAGATATGTGATTACAAATAATGAACTTTTGATTTTACATATAATATTATTTTATTAAAAAATGTGTAGTTAAAACTTGAAAAAAGAAAAATAAATTTTAATTTTAATAGTGCTCAAACTGAGGGTAAATTAGTATGACTTATAATTTGAATTATGTTACTCTCCCCGCGACACCGCAGGGATGACTCCCCACTCACATGGGGGTGAGTCCCACACCCATGTGAGTACGTTATCCCAGCGGTGAGCATTGTGGGGAGTATATCATTATCCTTCTAAATTTAATGGAGCTGAAACATACGTTAAATTAGTATCTACAGTACTGCTCATTTGTTAATGTCATTACACGTCAACACACATCCTATTTTGTTTACCTTCCTATCTTCAACAAGACATCTTAAATCAATTTACCCTTATTCCTTCTACAAAAAAATTTTCAGGCAAGTTTCTGCCGCAACGAGAGTTGATTTAAGAAAACAAATAATAATAATCGAAAACAGCTTCAATAATGCCACAAAAACTGCAACAATGGGCCAATTCAGAAGTAAACTCAACTTAAAATGGAGAAAAGTTAACAACCCAGAAGCCAAATTACATAATCCACAGATGAGATCATAAGACAAAACCAACCAGGTGGCTTTGTAGAGGACAAAGCATCAACTGTAGTAAACTAAAGATTTCACCATAAAGATGCTAACTAATGTCTTGAGGATTATTCATGATATTACTTTTACACGTTTGGGGGTGGCCAAATCTTCCCAAACAATTCTTCAACCCGCTTTGATTGATCAACATAACTTTCCATTCCTGCAGCTAGAAGATCCACCGTTGCAGGTCCCATTGCGGAGGCAAAGCTATACTGGTCCCACTTCGTTATCTGAAAATGAATTGATCACGTAAGAACGTGAATTTTCAAGTCAAAAAGAGCCTAAACTCGGGCTGTCAAACAAGTAGTCCTAGGCATCAAGAACTCACAGCCCCAAATTTTCATTAAGAGCCTGTTTGGTAATGGAAGGAAAAAAAGGTTTCGAGGGAATGTGTGATTGAAAAGTTATTGAAAAATGTGAAAAGTGATAAGTCTCATACATAAAAATGTATGACTGAAGGAAAAAATTGAAAAAAACATTCAAGAACAAAGAGGCCTTTATCCTTAAATATTCTTTCACCTAAGAGTAGGAAATGCTGCCTGGCATGCCACTGCCCACCTTACATATGAAGCATGATACCATTTCAAGATGCCCAGTGGGGATGAATAGCATTATTCTTTCAAGATTTATTTTTCTCTCCTTCGACAGTCAGAAAGTCCCACATATTGCTCCACCTAGTGCCCAGTGGCACGAGATCCAAGATTTTTTTTTTTTTTTTTTTTCATGTGTGTTTGAAATGGGTTTATCAATGTCTACATACAAAATGAATAAACAACTGAACAGAAAAATTCCAGTTCTTACGGCCAAAATTCTCAAGATCTAAAAGAGTTCAAAGTTCGAGGTCCTCTCTTTCCCTAAAATGGGAATGTAAAATCTTCCTTCTTTCATATTGGAGGATCATCCCAGCTCCATGATTTTATTATTTTGTTAATAAAAATATTCCATCACTATAGGCTTTCACTTATCATTGATATTTAGCAACTGTGAAAAAAAAACAGACCTCTTTATCACTAAAATTGTAGGATGCAGCAGATTGTGGGGATAGCCTTCTAATAAGGGAGTATTTCTCCTCAGGAGGTGTAACAGATTCCTTTAGAGACTGCAATATCTTCAATGGGGTGATAATGTAATCAACCCTGTAAAGGAAGAAGCCTTACTTTATGGACCACACTGAGGCCACCAATTTAAAAAATCGACACGCTTCAAAGGAGAGTAATTACCCTAGAAGATTAAAGACGTCCTGTTTGTTACGAATTGCTGCTGCCATTAATTTTGATTTATGTCCATATTTGTGAATATAATTGTAGGCCTTTGTCACCTGCAATTGAGAAGGAAAGAAGATCTTAATGGTGTGTTTGTAGTCTTTTAGCGTGAAGAAAATAAGGAAAAATCTCCATGTATTAATTTACAATCCAAGGGCCGTTTAATGGTTATTTTGAAGCAAATGAAGAAACATCAGCTGGAAATTCAGCAAATGCATCTATTGAATTCAATATAGTGATCACAAGAAAATGACAGAAGATTTTGCCTTTGTTCTTTAACGCAATCATTAAATTTATAAACTAATTTATAAATAACACTCTAAAACCACTTTTTAACCTCTTTTTTTTCTCTCTCGCCACTTTTTAAATATATATTTTACCTTAAAAAACATAAATAAACCAATTTATAATTTCTACAGTGTTACCAAATGGAGCCATCATATACTTCCTTAGCCTCTGTTCGGATACTATGGTTTTTTTGGTTTTTAAACCAATTTTTAAACTATACAATTCCCCAAATCAATCTCTAACCCTACACATTTTCTCTCTCCATTTTTTAACCATTCATCTACCTAAAAAACCACAAAAAAATCAATTTTTTTTTTTTTTTTTTTGGACAATAGCCGCCGAACAGGGGCTTAGAAGCTTATACATTTTATTAGTTATTAACAAGACATAGGCAGCATCAACGTACACATGGATGAATACATTTGAGTTTGGGTACTTCTACTTCAGAGTTTTAGGAATGAATTTGAATCACTAGTTAGATGTGGCAAACTCAAAATCCACAAGCCCCTGCGCAAGGGCAAGCACGGTAACCTTGGACATGATATAAAGCATGTTTGACTTAGATACTTGACTTTTTATTATTTAAGCTGATTCAAACATGAAAATGGTAGAGATAAAGATAAAGATAAAAAGATAAAGAAGCAGCTGTGAACTGACCAACATCAACCCAGGATCCTCTCCTCTTCTAAGAGCAGTCTCTACGTCTGGGTCACCAGTATGGTTGCGAGCCCAATCCTGACAAAGATTACCACCTCATTGTTGTAATTAAAAATTTACGAGCATAGCTTCTATTAGATAAAGTAATTACCCTAAGGCGACCAACAAATATTTGAATGACAGAAGCACCAGCTTGAGCTGCAGCTGCAGCTTGACAAAAGCTGAAGATACAAGCCACCAAAGTTATTCAGAATGTAATCCTTTTATATAACTACCTCACACAAAGCACGCATTACGTACAAAATTGTGGATGCAAAAGGGTTGACTCCATAAGAACAATTAATAAAAGAGGAAGACGCACAAGTAAGCCATATAAAAGTGATGTTTTCATAGATCATTCATGAAAGTGAAGTACTTTCCACAAAAAATAATTCATAAAAGAGAAATTAGCTTCAATGAAAAATACGGAAATAGCTAGTTGAAACCATGAAAACAAATGTTGATTATCAAAACCTCCAATATAAAGGTGCAAAATCACAGAGAGAATTATTAAGCAAGCTTGTTGGAGCCAAAAAGCTTGGATTCTAAAGATTTCAGGCTGACATCATCGTATATGCATGTTTTCCCTCATTACAGGGCCAGTGGGAACAAAAGGCCATGTGTGTGTGTGCTGGCTCCTCCTAGAAGGTCCAAAAATCCTTCTTGAAATAACTTAAGTCGATCCAACTACACTTAGAGGGGAGGGGAGGGGAGGGGGGGTGGGGGGGTGAATAAGTGTTTAATGCAGAATTATAAATTAATTAACAAGTAATTAAATCTAGATGAATAATCAATCAAGCAAGCAAAATAGTAATCAATCCAAAGCAATAAATAAATAAATAAAGCAAATAACACAAATAATTGGCAACGAAAGAAAATCACTTGAAGAACTCGTCACAGGAATAAAAAACTTCCAAGCAAACGTGTCGGTAAATTCCACTAGAAAATAATAACTTATAGATGATTCAGACACTACTAAACCATAATTACCCCTGACACTACAACTTGTAAATCACCAAAGAGCTCTTCAATTGTGCCTCCAGTACTTTTCAAAACCTCTAGAGGCTTATTGGTACAGGATTTTGGGCTTGATATTTGATGATTGACAATCGTGAAAAATAAAGAAAAAGTTGTTATTGATCTTTGAAATCAAAGGACGATCCGATTGAAGTGATTCAAAGTGAGTTAAAAATCTAACTCAATGGGATATAATTCTTCTAGAAATAGCAATTTTCAAATTCGAATGTTTTCTATACGAAAATGGGTCTCAACCTCTCACTAAAAATCTAAATAATAATTATTGCGAGTTTTTGATTCTCGTTATAGCATTCCGAGTCCTCTTGAATACTTCTTTGATCTTCTTAAAGCCAAATACTCAACTAAATCAATTACAATACTTTGACTCTAATTTTGATTTTATAAACAATCCTTTTGTTCACTAGATTACCAATTATATCAAAACACAACACTTCTGTGGCAGCTATTTCATCAATAAACCTTGCTTGTGGAGATGTCTTGCCTCCCCAGTAGTATTTTGCATAGTGTCCATAACCTTAGTCCCTAGCCCTTTGTCCATGCTCATCTTAGCTTCAATTTCCAGAAAAATCAATTCCTCAAAGTTCAACTAGCGATTTTCAAATAAAGAATTTAACTACATTGAAGGCCTCATGCTACATTGATATTTACAACTAAAAGTTTAACAACTTCAAACAATTCTCTCTCACACACAACACGGTGACATACACCTCATCTATGTTTCCTTCATAAAAAGAAACCCTGCCTTGTTCTCATCAGCTACGTGAATCCTTATTTTCCACTTCATGAGATCCATATCTACAAAATATATAAAGATGTAATAAAATTAATTTTTTGTAATTGCCATAGAGTTATTTTTGGTCTACCTATTTCTCTTATAATCTATCATTCTATCTTACGACTTACGAGTTAAAGAAATGCCTTGTTCTTGTGGACGATTGATTCTTCAGATCTAGGCAAGACATGCTCCACCTAATTTATCCTCATAGGCAAGACATGCTCCACCTAATTTATCCTCATTTGATGTTACCTATGTTGTATCATACTTAATTGTAATTGCATGATACATTCAAATGTATCTAATCTCGAGAAGTTCAAAAAAGCAAATACAGCCAATGTCACCTATATCAATCAGTGTCACCTATATTGGTATCATACTCAAATTTGTATGCACTTCAAAATGATATATATGCCCTTGTTTGGTATAGTTAGCAAATTTTGACAAAAATTAAGTGTGGTTAAAAAGTTGTAGGTCTCATACATTATGTGATTAAAATTAATTTTTTATTTTGAATCACCTAAATTTAAATGTGTAAGATTTTTAACAATAAGTTCATACCTAAATACTAAGGAAGAATAAAAATAAATGGAAAAGTATTCTTTCACACCTCAACAATATAAATTTGAAGATATACTTGCATAAGGTGTCATCACGTTCACTAAAACAGTGCCTCTACAGCCAATCATAAAGATAATATTTTCATCAATTACTTATCCCAAACTTTTTCTTTCTATTAGTATTTTTTTTTCTTTTTTCATAAGGGGGTTTAATTTGATTTGATGGTTTTTCAAGACTTTTACTATGTCAGGTTGTATTGGTTTACCAAATCAATAAGTTTCCATATTTTATATCAGAAAGGTTCAAATTTCCCCAACCTCACCCTGCTAAATTAACGCTCATCAACATAGAGAACATGCATATTTTTTTTAATGACTCAGGTATCCAAACTTTACTTAACTAATCCTGGAGAGGGTGGACTACCCCTAGTTCGCTCTCTAGGTAAATTCGAATGTGGATACAATTTATGCACACTTAAATAGATAATCAGCCAACGATTTTCTCTATAAACCCTTATTTACGTCGTGCGGACGCCACCCCTGGATGGGTGAAATGGCATACCATGACCTTGCCTTCTAACATTTAAATGCTATTTGGAATTTCGATTCTCTGGTTTTAACTACTCTTACTTTACCACTGCACTATGTTCGTGGGGGAAAGAACGCACATATTCTATGCTGGGTTGGGGGATGAAAAAATATCAAAATATGGAAAGTGTGTTTAGCAACATAACAAGAGAAATTTATTACGCTTTATGACGGATTGAATATTCAAAAGCTTACCAAAATTTAGAGGATTAAGAACGATTGCAAATTTGTATTTTGAGCGACTTCAATCTAATATAGAGATGGCAAAAAAATCCGACCCGAACCTAACCCGAATGGGCCGAAGAAAACCAGCCCTGCAGACTTGCGGGGATGGGGATGGGTATGGGACGGTTTTCGCGACCCGGCCGGGTCGCGGAGCGGAGGTGGGTTTGGCCGCCCCGACCTGAACCCATCCCAATTAAATTAAATAATAAAAAAAAGCTGAAAAAAAATAATTAAATGGGACTGCAGGGGTGACCCGCACTAAAATTTGCAAGGCGGGGCAGCGGGTTTGGGTTTAAAAAAAATTCGTGGGGCACAGGCCATCACTAATCCAACAACAAATAGCATTTCTAAGAATAGGTTATATGAGAAACTTAATCATACCTAGTTAGAATCCAGAAGAATAGAGTTGAAAGGGCAAAAAATAAAAAATTATTAAAGTAAAAAAAGGAACAAAGAACACATAAAATTTTGTACATAATACATATTTCCAACAAGCACGCGAAATACCTAGCACTATACCAAATGAAAATCCATTATAATGAATCCAAGTTCACACAACAACTCATTTTCCGAGCAACAATGATCAAATACGTTCTAGATGATTTTCACGTAAAACAGGTAATACTCTGAGCCTTCACATGATATATCCCTTGGAGTTGTTACATGAATTTCTAGCTTCATAAGCACAAAAAATGTCCAAGAAGAAACCATAAAATGCATAAATAGTCATGCTAGTAGACCATTTTATTTTAAAAAGCCGCTATGACATAAGATTAAAGGCATTCACTGGTAATTGATTTTGATGAATGAAAAGTTACTCAGATCATCCCGAAGATGCTTATAGCTATTTAAGAAAAGTCATAAGTATCCTGTTTTATATTAAAAACAAGTATCAACAACTGATACACCAAGGGTTTAGTGCAATGTAACTTATATACCTGTAGACAAATGTTAAATGTGTCTGAATTCCCTCGGACTCCAGTAATCTTGATGCCTCAATCCCCTAGAAAGTGAACTAAGTGTAAAGGTACAAAGATAAAGTACAACTTTGTTGGTTTTGAAGAATCAAACGTTTCATTAGAATCCAAATAGATACATTGAATCCATAATACTAACTTGCCAAGTTGCAGGAATTTTGAACAACAACCGTTCTGGAGCCACGCCAACTTCACTGTACAATTCTAGGAGCTTGTACACCTAAATACAAAGAAATGACAATGGATAATAACTTATTAATACATTCTTTGATGGAATGACTGCTAAGAGAGAGAATGTATATATGTTGAACACAATGAAAGTACAAGGACAACTCTATTCAGAAACTAGGACCAGCGTCAACGGAATTTCATGGAACATTGAAGTGCAATGACAACTCAAAGAGGTGTTTGTAGCCAGTACTCACAGTTGTACCTAGCTAAGTTTAACCAATGCCCAAAAATAGAATGTTCAAAAAGAAATCTATTTTGCTGCATGGCAGGTTGATGCTCTAATTTCAAACAAATGAAGGGGGATAGGGAATTTTGAGAGCTAATCCTATAGTGGGAGTTTATATCACTGGATTAAGATAACTTGGTTACTTGTGTGAACCAGAAACAAAATAGAAAGGCGTCTAACTTTATTTGGTAAAGCTAAAAAGCAGTCGGAGGAGGCGCCAGAGGGTCTGAAAGAGGTCTAGCCTATCAGGTCATGTTACTTATATTATAGAGGCAATAGTGAACCCCCAATGTGCTTTCCTATTATATTATCCAATGGAACCAATTTCTATGCAGAAAAGCTCTCTGCATGACAAAAAACAACCATCTGGGATCATGGAATTCAACAGTTTGAACATACCAGGGCAAATCTTGGTGGAAGCAAACATAATTTTGTTACATCATATTTTATATACTTTGACTGGAATATTATAACGTGGATTTCAAAATCCAAAATCATTAGTTAAGTTAGAAACTAAAGTATGTATAAACTTCAAACAATGGTACATCTACATTATGATCTCAGGTTACGCTTTGCAGTTGACAATGTAGAAGGATACAGATGGTGAAGGAATATAGGGAAGTTGAAGGTCTGAAGAGATTAGCACCTTCTGAACAATGCCATGAGTATCATATGCAAGACGAGCATCTACTTCTGTAGAAACACGACCAGGCACGAGCTTTGTAAGATCACCACCAACATTCACTAGCGCCTGCCATTTCACAGATCAGAGTAGACCAAAAATTAAGTACATTTGTTAAGAACACTAAGAAGGCACAAAAATCAACCTGGTTAAAGAAACAAGACATGCGATCATTGGAGGTCTCTAACCCATAGCATTTTGAATCTGCCAAAGCAGTATCCACAGCACTCTACAACCCACAAAAATAAGAGAACTAAGAAAGCAACAATGACATAATTTTGCTAGCAATAATTTAAAGACACTCAAATAAATTAAAAAGACATTAACTCCCTAAGTCTTCCCATTATAATTTCTTTTTGGAATTATATAATTACTTAACATTTAATAAGTCATATTCAAACAGAGAAAAATAAATAGATATAGAAACACACTGTCGAGAAGAAAAATAAAACAATGTAAATATTAAATTTATATTCAGTTGCCTATTTGCTTTGCAGTAAGAGATCCAATCATGAATCCAAAAGAAAGAAAGTATGCTTACCCTGAATTTAGTGTCAGGGAGACTGCAAATACCCAAAATGAGCGAGGAGCTGACAGTGGCAGCTGTTGGAGGAAATCTATACAATTCATATATTCACAAAATTAAATCATGGCATAAAACAATAAAAAGTCAAAGATAGTCGAATTCAATTCCAGCTGAAGAAGAAATTAAACCCTCAAAAACCTTGTTGAGTATTTGAGATCAGGGTGATGGTGTTAAAACGCTTGTGAAATAAATGTATCGACATCTAAATGATAAGCTCAGCTCAATAATGACTTACTATCACTGGAAGCAACTTAATTGTCAGTTGCTCATGGCCACTAGTGCTGGCCTTGTGTTTAGTCTCTTAGACTTGGATGTGGCCCATTTTGTTAGTTGATAGTGTATCTTGGGCTTGGGCTTGTGGGGTGTGTGGCCCAAAACCATTCGACCTAGCCCAATTCCTATATTACTACCCTTTGTCATGACATTTGCTGGGGCGTTTGAATGTACAGTATAGGGGGAAAGGAAGCCATCCGTTCTTGGAATTCTTGGATGGTTCTTTCATTGTTGTGTCTCATTCTTCCCTCCCTTTGTGATAGTGTTCTTTATCCCCCTAATCCTAGTTGGGTTAGACAATAGTAGTGCAGCCAGCGAAGGTCAGTTTGTTGAGTTGAGCAAGGTGATTTGGTGTTCGTTTGGTGGTGAAACTGAGCCCGGTTTTGGTGTATTGAAAATCCAACATTTGTTGAAATATTTTGTATACAGTGACGTCTAAGTAATATAATAATTAATAAGAAATCCGTGCCGACAAATGGATGGAGTAACAACAAGGAAAACGAGAAAAAGAAGAAAGGGACAAGGTCGAAGCAAGTGTTGAACACTTTTTACTTAAATCGAATTTGCCCTACAACGGTACTTACGGATTACGGCAATCAACTCCCAAGATTCAACGAATTTTACTTGTCTTTGTAGCACTCCAAAGCACAAGTACGACGAATCAAAATTATGGTTTTTGTACTCCAAAAAAATGAAATGAAGGAAGAATCAAAATTATGCAACAAATATGCAATAATTTTGTTTAGGAAGAGGGGAGAGAATGATAGTGTTATTACATATCTTTGGTGTGTGGAATAGGACACCCCAATGGTCCTATTTATAGAGTATGAAGGTTTGTGGACGAAGTGATGTGGATCAATCCATGCAACCCTCTAAACCATGCAACTCTTCCAAAAGACACACCTTTTCCGGAAAATCATGCGAAGTGACAAACTAATTTTCCTAAACGGATTGAGTCGAGTTTGAATATTTGACCAAAGTCGACACGAAGTCACTTTAATCGGGTTTCAATACTTAACCAATTTCTCGATTATTAAACCAATATCCAACAACATTTTCAACAACCTTACCTCTCAAAATCATCGAAAATGACTGTATCAGGGACGATCTCGCTGTAACAGGTCACAGCATCCAATTCAGTGCTCAAACCTATCGTCATTCAAAAAAAAAAATAATAATAATAATAAAAAGAATACTCTGTATTAACGTGTATTGAGCATCTATCAAATTTAGGCAAAGACAAAATGCAGAATAAACCGCACCGGTGCCGAGAGAAGAAGAACCACTAGAAGCTCGGATTAGAGGAAAACATCGACGAGGCCTAAATATGATACTTGCCTTTGCGGATTGAGCAGCCAATCGAAATTTCCTCTCCTGATTCGATCACTCAAGAATTCATAAATCCATGTAACACAATTAACACACGTATTTACATACATAAATATATACATATAAACACATACAAATGCATTATTGTGTTAATTTACCTGAAGAGTGAAGGAAGAAGAGATTCCGGAGGATAGCGGAGAATGCAAAGTAGCTGACATTCTTTAATTGTGCTGCTGAGTAGATAATGGATCTTGAGAGGGGGTGTATATATATAATATATAAAGAACGGAACGAGGAATACCGTGGGAAAAATGCTGATGCCAGGGGAAAAGGTACAACTTATGAGGAATAAAGTACAGAACTTTAAGCAGTCTTTCACTCTCGTTATAGTTTAATTGCACGTCTATTTCAGTTTTAATTACAACAATGCCACTAATTATTAAGGAACGAGCTTGATGCCAAACAGGCCCCTCGTAGTTTCCGTCCAGCCTTACCTTAACGACTGTCTTTAGTTTTGGTTAGGGGTGGACATAAATCGATTTGGTTCTGGTTTCATTAGAATCAAATCGAACCATGAATCGATGATTTTTTTACTAATGGAATCAATCGATTTTTATAAAGATATGAAATCAAATCGGAACCAAACCGTTCAGTTCTGGTTTGGTTTGATTTGGTTCCCAGTACATTACTTGAATTTTAAAATATAAAAATAAATTATCATCACATACCATATCCATGACCATAAGTTAGTACTTAGTAATGATTAACGAAATTCATTTATCAAAGTCTAAACTAATACACAAATATCAAGTTACATCTTCATACAAAATATTGTATAATAACAATGATTTAAAAATGTGGACGAATGAGCCATTGATAAAAATTATTTATATCAAGCTACATGACTACGTCTTCATACTTTCCCGAAACTATTAACATAAAACAAACAAAATTAATGTACGAAATACAAGATAATGCCTATAATCTCATAATACTTCTTTGAATTACAAGCATCATATTTTAGGACGAATTAACAAATGTCCAAATTTCATCAAAAATATGAGGGATATGTAATGCATGAAATCTTCCATCGAGTAAAAGGAGATGTGAGAGCCACATTGAAATATTTTCAGTTACATAGTAAGCAAAAATAAGAGAGGATTAAAGAAAAATAAATTTAGATTTCTGATGGCATAAACAAGTTAAGACCTAGATTACCAAAATATTAGATAAAGTTAATTTTTTAACTTTTAAGAATGAATTTTTTATTTTGTGAGAATGTGTTGTTAAGAAATATTAGATTCATACCCGTACGATGCACAAACATATTCGATTGTAATTAAAAAACATTATGAAACATAGTTATGGATGAAAAATAATAAAATAATTACAAAAGTAAGTGAAAAATAAATATGAATTCTCATTATCATACAAATGAAATAATAATAAACATTATGTTATCAAAAACAATAATTTCATCACTCAATGAGAATGTGACACATCACAATGTCGTTTTAAAATGTTTAAAATTAATGTCCCTCTAAAATTACTCTATCAAAAATATAACATATTTTGAAAAACCTCCTTATACAGAACATTTTTGTCACATTTGTTGGATTTTCATTGTAATTGCAGTCTTGCAGATCAATATCTTCATAGCATAATAATAAAAAAATAAATAGCTTAGTTCAATTATTGTGCGAAACACTATAAAATGAACCAAACGTGATGCGAACTCCTTTGGTGATTAAACCAAAAATTTCCACAACAATTTTTGTATCAACCCAAGAAAGCTAAAAATGGTAATAAATGAAGATTCTTGACTAAAATTTAATCCAACCAAAATTCTAAGGAAAGTTAACTCTAACCCAATGGAAAGATTAAGATAAATATCAAGATTTTGTGGAATGAACAACAACAAATACACAAGATAAACTCTCAATATATAAGTTGAAGAAAATTTCAAGAATAGTTACAAGGTGAAGAAATGATTTACCTCTCTAAAAGCTCTCAATGGAGTGTCTTTAATGCCAAAAAACTAAACTAGGGTTATGGGACCTTTACAATATGTATAGAAAAGTGAAAAACTAAAAGTTTGAGAAATTGCACAAAAAACCTCGCTTTTACATTCGGGAGACTTTCAGTCGACCGAAACTATTTCGGTCGAACAACTGGTCGACCGAAATAGCATTTTCGGTCGTACAAAGCTCATCCGAACCCGCCTGAGGCTACCTCTAAAATCCCTGCAGAGTTTCGGTCGACCGGAGTGATTTCGGTCGACCGAAATGTCCTGAGCTTCCAAAATTAGGCAATTGACCTCAATCTTGCTTTCTTCCATGTGGACTTGATTTCGGAGCTTGAAAATGAGTCCCGCCATCGACTCTTGGACCTCTTTAGCCTTGGATCTTGTCATAGGCCCCACCGGTATTCTTATCGAGGGTTGACTTGTTTGACTTTGACTCGATTGACTCCCTTGATTCTCATCATCCCCTCCCTCTTGAAAAGAATTCGACCTCGAATCTTCACCTGTATCAAAAGGGGATAAGTCAGAGACATTAAAAGAATCCGATACATTGTACTCACCAGGAAGGTCAAGCTTGTAGGCATTGTCATTAATTTTCTCGATGATTTGAAAAAGGCCATCACCACGTGGTTGCAATTTTGATTTTCTTTGATTCGGGAACCGTTCCTTCCTCAAATGTAACCATACCCAATCACCGACTTCGAATGACAATCGCTATCTACCTTTGTTGGCATTGGAGGAATATTGTTCATTCTTCTTCTCGATTTGGAGTTTGACCTTCTCGTGGAGAGACTTACGAACTCCGTCTTTCTCTTCCCATCTAAACTACATCTTTCATCAATAGGCAACGAAATCAAATCCAAAGGAGTTAAATGATTAAAACCATAAACAATCTCGAATGGAGAAAAAGAAGTAGTAAAATGAACACTTCGATTATATGCAAATTCAACAAAAGGTAAACATTCTTCCCAATTCTTTAGGTTGCTTTTGATGATAGTGCGGAGGAGTTGTGTTAAGGTTCTATTAACCACCTCGGTTTGACCGTCAGTTTGGGGATGACAAGTTGTCGAAAACAAAAGTTTAGTTCCCAATTTTTCCCACAAGACCTTCCAAAAGTGGCTAAGGAATTTAACGTCCCTACCGGACACAATGCTCCTCGAAACCCCATGGAGTCGCACTATTTCCCTAAAGAATAGGTCGGCTATATGAATGGTATCATCAGTTTTATGGCAAGCAAGAAAATGTGTCATTTTACTAAACCTATCTACAACCACGAAAAATGGAATCACTACCCTTTTTTGACCTAGGCAATCCCAAAATAAAGTTCATAGAAATTTCCGTCCAAGGTTCACTAAGGACAGGTAGGGGTGTATATAATCCATATGGTTCTACCTTGGACTTGACCTTTCTACAAGTTATACACCTAGAACAAATTCTCTCAACGTCCCTCCTCATTTTAGGCCAAAAAAAATGTTCTTGCAAGATTTTCAAGGTCCTCCTCACCCCAAAGTGACCCATTAATCCCCCTCCATGGACCTCCCTTACCATCAACTCCCTCAATGAGCAATTTAGCACACAAAGTTTATCTTCACGAAACAAAAACCCCTCATACCTATAATATTTATCAAATGCAACCCTCTCACATGATACAAATATACTAGCAAAATCCGTATCATGCGCATACAAGTCCTTAATGCTCTCAAAACCCAACAATTTAGCACTCAAGGTAGAAATAAGAGCATACCTTCGAGAAAGGGCGTCGGCTACCACATTCTCCTTACCTTGTTTGTATTTGATGACATAGGAAAAAGTTTCCATGTACTCTACTCATTTGGCATGCATCTTGCTCAACTTCCCTTGCCTCTTCAAGTGCTTCAATGACTCATGGTCGATGTGGATGACGAACTCTCTAGGCCACAAGTAGTAGTACCATGTCTCTAACGATCTCACCAACGCATAGAGCTCCTTGTCATAAGTGGGGTAATTCAGGGAGGCTCCATTGAGCTTCTTGCTAAAGTAGGCAATCGGCATTTTCTCCTGCATCAAAACTGCTCCAATACCGGTGCCTGAAGCATCACATTCAATATCAAAAGTTTTGTCAAAATTAGGCAAGGATAAAACCGGGGCGGTGCACAATTTGTTCTTTATTTCATTAAATGCATTTTCATGTGCCTCCCTCCATTTAAACTCAACATGCTTTTTGACAACCTCGGTAAGTGGTGAAACTAGTGTGCTAAAATCCTTGACAAAACGACGGTAAAAACTAGCTAACCCGTGAAAGCTTCTTACCTCGGTGACACTTGTGGGAGTGGGTCATTCCTTAATGGCTTTGATCTTCTCTTCATCGACCTCTATCCCTTTAGTACTAACTACAAATCCAAGAAAGACCACACTCTCCATGCAAAAATTACACTTGTTGAGGTTAGCATACAATTTTTCTTCTTTTAACACTAAAAGTACACTCCTCAAGTGTTCAATATGCTAATTCAAATTCTTGCTATAAATCAAAATATCATCGAAGTAAACTACCACAAATTTCCCAATGAATGCACTCAAAACATAGTTCATTAATCTCATAAAAGTGCTTGGTGCATTAGTGAGACCGAAGGGCATAACCAATCATTCATATAAACCATATTTAGTTTTAAAAGCGGTTTTTCACTCATCTCCTTCTCTCATCCTAATTTGGTGGTATCCACTTCTCAAGTCAATTTTGCTAAAAATGCAAGAACTATGCAATTCATCTAGCATATCATCTAACCAAGGAATGAGGTGTCGATACTTTACCATTATATTGTTAATGGCTCGGAAATCGACGCACATTCTAAAGGTTCCATCCTTCTTGGACACTAGTAGCACGGGAACGGCACTAGGACTCATGCTCTCACGAACATATCCTTTTCTCATCAACTCCTCGACTTGTTTTTGGAGTTCCTTGGTCTCTTCCGGATTGCTTCGGTACGCCGGTCTATTTGGAATGACGGCTCCGGGGATGAAATCAATTTGGTGCTCGATGCCCCTAATGGGTGGAAGTCCACTAGGCATCTCCTCCGGGAAGACATCTTCGAATTCCTGCAACAAAGAAGTAGCTAAAGTGAGGAGGGAAGTGTGAGGTTCATCAAGTGTAAGGAGAGACTCCTTATACACCATCAAAAGAATGGAATGATTTTCTTTTAATGCTCTCTCCACATCACCTTTACTAGCATAAAAATTCATTTTTTGTTCAACATCTTTTGCCCTCTTTCTTTTTTCTTTCACTCCCTCATTTTTTCACCACTTTTCTCCCCTCTTTTTTTTTCCACTGTCTTTTTGTCCTCCACTCAACTCCATCTTTTTTTTCTTCTTTCTTTTTCCTCCTCCTCCTCCCTCTTGAGTTTCAATTGGTCTTTATACACTTCTTCCGGACTCAAAGGTAGGAGTGTTACGGGTTTCCCATTCATTTGGAAGTTATACCTACTTTTCCTACCATCATGCAATACCCTCCTATCATATTGCCATGGCCTACCCAATAATATATGAGTAGCTTGCATGGGAACCACATCACAAAGTACTTGATCTTCATATGTCCCAATGTTGAAAGTAAGTAGTACTTGTTTGCTTACCTTCAACTCACCATAATCACTCAACCATTGTAACTTATAAGGACTAGGATGTGGCATTGAAGGTAATCCCAACCTCTCTACCATACTAGTGCTACCTACATTGGTGCAACTTCCCCCATCAATGATGAGACTACAAGCTTTGCCCTTACAAGACACCTAGTGTGGAAAATATTCTCCCTTTGCTTAGCCGCCTCATCCACCTTGGTTTGGGTGTTGAGAGATCTAATGGTGACTAAAGACTTGGGTGGGCTAACAACTCCCTCCACCTCTTCTTCATCACCATCACTATCTCCTCCACATTGCACTCTCTCTTCGTCCTCTTCGTCTTCCGAGTACCAATCCCCATTTTTAATAATCATCACCTTATTGTTAGGGCACTCTCGAGAATAATGCCCCCGTCCCCTACATTTGAAGCATTCAATATCCCGACTCCTAGAAGCGGTAGGAACAACCTTTGGTTTGTCCTTGATGAAACCCACTTCCTTCCCCTTGGAGGTTTCAATATTGTCCTTAAGTGGTGTCTTATCAACCTTTTTCACTTCCCCACTTAGACTTCCAATTGGAATTAGGACCCCCAAATTTTTTTTTTGTCCCTTTCTTTTAAATTGCTCCTTCTTCTTCAATTGAGCCTCCACTTTAATGGCCATGTGTACCAACTCCTCCATTTCTACATAATGGTGTAATTCCACCACATTGGCTATCTCCCTATTCAATCCACTCATAAATCGAGCCATAGTGGCTTCTCTATCCTCCTCTATGTTGTCCCTTATCAGCGCCTTCTCCAACTCCTTGTAATAATCTTCAACCCCTTTAGTTCCTTGAGTAAGAGTTTATAATATTTGATAGAGCCCCCTATAGTAGTGACTTGGTACAAATCTTTTCCTCATAAGACTCTTCAACTCATCCCAAGTATCCACACTACCTCTAGATTCCTTCTCCTAATGAGTAATAGATTATCCCACCTAGCTAAGGCATAGTCGGTAAATTCCACTACCACTAACTTAACCTTTTTATCCTCGGAACATCTATGACATTCAAAAATCAATTCCATTTTCCTTTCCCATTCTAAGTAGGCATCCGGATCACTCTTCCCATAGAAAGAAGGAATTTTTATCTTTATACTTCCAAGATTACCATCCACTCCATCCCTACCCCTAGGGTTCCTCTCATGACCTCGACCAAATCCTCTCACATTCCTACCTCCTCTATTCCTACCCATGTTCCAATTTTGGTCACTACCCCCTTCACTCTCCAATTCATCATCATCATCCTCATACTCATCTCTAGGCCTTCTCCTATCACCCCTCCTAACAATATCATCCCTTGGGGGTGGAGCTTCCCTCCTAGTCTCCAACCTCGCTAATCTCCCCTCCAGTTTTCCCCCCATATTCGCCATGGTAACCGTGAGAGCTTGTATCATATCCCTCAACTCTTGAGTTTGTGCATTAGAATCTTGTCCACTTGAAGTATGTGTATTAGCCATAGAGTGTAAGTGTGCAAGTGTCCTCACGGAATACGTCGGCTCGTGTTTCACTCAATTAGGTTTTTTCCCTCTAATGAGCTCACCACTCTTGCCTTTTACCACTCCTCACTTTCTTACCCAAACTCTCCAAGGAACGTAATTCAACTAAATTGAGAATTCAATTCTTGTGTAGAACAAATTCCACAACAATAAAGGAAGCAAAGGAAGGATTGACACAATAGCAAGTAGAATTTAGTTGCTTGCTATTATACAAGGAAGTAAGGATTCGAACTTGATCAACAAGATTTTCAAGGGTATAGTCACAAGAACTTGATGTAAAACACAAGGAATTCAACTAGGAATGTGTTTGGTAATTGAAATGTGGGATTCAATATGAAAACACTCTTTGAAACATTTTGTCAAACACTTAGGATGCAAACTTGAATAGTTTAGGATTTTCAAGTGTTTGTTCAAATGTAACCCCAACAAATTTTCAAATTGATAACAACAATGCCCAATATGTAGGAATCATAAAATATGCATGGGCATATAAATTTTCCCCAATTTTTTTATTTTTTTTTCAATTTTCAGATTTTTTTTTTTGAATATCAAGAACAACAACAAGAATGTAAAGATATGACTACCAATTTTAGAGCCAAGCTCCGGTACCAAATGATGCGAACCCCTTTGGTGATTAAACCAAAAATTCCCACAACAATTTTTGTATCAACCCAAGAAAGCTAAAAATGGTAATAAATGAAGAATCTTGACCCAAGTTTAACCCAACCAAAATTCTTAGGAAAGTTAACCCTAACCCAATGGAAAGATTAAGATAAATACCAAGATTGTATGGAGTGAACAACAACAAATACACAAGATATACTCTCAATATATAAGTTGAAGAAAATTTCAAGAATAATTATAAGGTGAAGAAAGGATTTACCTCTCTAAAAGCTCTTAATGGAGTGTCTTCAATGCCAAAAACTAAACTAGGATTATGAGACCTTTACAATATGTATAGAAAAGTGAAAAACAAAAAGTTTGAGAAATTGCAAAAAAAAAAAAAAACCCGCTTTTACATTCGGGAAACTTTTGGTCGACCGAACTGGTCGACCGAAACTATTTCGGTTGAACAACTGGTAGATTGAAATAGCATTTTCGGTTGTACAAAGCTCATCCGAACCCGCCTGAGGCTACCTCTAAAATTCGTGCGGAGTTTCCAGGAGTTGGCACATTTTCCCGGAATCGATTAGAACCGGTCGCTACAGATCTGGTTCTACCAGGAAAAATTCCCGATTTGGTACTTGTATTTAGAACCGAACGGGAAGCGGTCTGGTTCTCGGTTCTTATTAATTGGAACCAACGGTACTTCGGTTCCCTTGTATGTTGATTTTTTTTTTTTTTAAATATAAATCGTGAAGCGGTGAAACCGTTTAGGCAAGTTTCCATTTGACCAAAATTCCTTTGCGTTCACAACTTCCCACATAAATAGTATCCCCCTCAAATTCCATCCAATCTCTTTGATTCTTTACTTTATATAATCAATTTAACTCCCAATTTAAGTTTTAACTCATAATTTCCAATCTCAAATCTAAATCTTTCGGCATTATCTAAATTCTAAATAATTTTACAAATAAAACTCTAAAAGCTGTTGATATGCAATTTCGATTTTCGAAGACAAATTTGCGCAAACGGTAGAGTTGAACGATTTTTTTTTAAAAGTAGCGTTGAAAGAAATTTTTAATCTTTATTAGGGAACATTTTATTTTAACATTTTCAAATGTAAAGGACCGAACCGGACCGACCCAGAATGGAACCAATGGTTCCATTACTTAGATTCTCATTGGTAATCGGTTTAGTTCGGTTCCTTTTGGAATCGGACCGAACCGAACCGCGTCCACTCTTAAGAGTTTCGGTCGATCGGAGTGATTTTCGGTCAACCGAAATGTCCTGAGCTTCCAAAATTAAGCAATTGACCTCAATCTTGCTTTCTTCCATATGGACTTGATTTCGGAGCTTGAAAATGAGTCCCGCCATCGACTCTTGGACCTCTTTAGCCTTGGATCATGTCATAGGCCCCACCGATATTCTTATCGAGGGTTGACTTGTTTGACTTTGACTCGATTGACTCCCTTGATTCTCATCAAAACGTTTTATAAAATAATAATTAGTTGAAAAGTTATATGAAGTACATGCACAGTTAATTAAATAAATAGAATAATCCATTCGTACATATAGAAATGATGTATCAGTAACTATTTTTTTTATAAAAAAAAATGTTCAATTTAAAAACATAATTTACATGTATAAATAACTTGTCACTAAAAAACAAATAAGTTTGTAACTCAATTTAACTTTGTAAATATTATTTTACAATCCATTTCATTCATATATATATATATATATATATATATATATATAATTGTGATATAACAGTGATTTTAAGGGACTCTTTAGAGGCTACTTTTCTTTTAATTTAAATTGATCTATTCGAGTTTTCAAGGTAGAATATGTAATTGAAAGAAAATGTGTATGAAAAAATAATTTGAAAAAGTGTCTAATTTGAATTTTGATTTATATTGAAGCCAACAAAGGCTAAAACCTAAATATTTAAAAAATTATATAATTCCTTCTAGAACAAACAAAAAAATGGATAAAAGATTAAAATAAAATTACATGTAGGGTTGTATCCATCCATCATATTACCAAACGAAAAAAAAGGAATAATATATTGAAACCCTATGAAGTATATATGGGAAGAAACAATTTATAATTGATGAGAACAGGAATGACACCTACATGAAATTTCGTCCTTTGACATCTGATAATGAGCCATGTGTTTTCTCTAATTCTGTTAGAGATATAAAGCGGTTGATGCCATTATGTATTCTAATAAACCATCTTTCAGTGCTAAGGTTATTGGCTTCCCACTTGGTTCCTCCCAGTCGTTGCCATTTCTGTGATAAACTGTTTTCCAACAACTGACTTCTTGAACTTACAGGTTGGTCTTCACTTTGAGCCACTTGCTTATGCCTGAAACCTGGCTAGGTTTGCTGCAAATCTCGAACCTAGCGCGTGGAAGATTTCTTTGAAAAAAAATAGAGGTGGTCTCATAGGGATGTGATTGAAAATGAATTTGAAGGAAAATTTGAAAAAAAATGATTGTGAGCAATTTAGAAATGATTTGGAAGAAATTATTTTATTCAAATTGCACCAAATGAAAAGGGAGATTGTGCAGCATATATAGTTGCAGCATTCCCTGTCCAACCTATAACAGAGTGACCTATAACAGAGTGACATCTCAGCTAAAATAACAGAAATGGTTGCTGGAAGAAAAAAGAGAAAAACTAATAAAAACGTAAAAGTTAAAAGTGTGACTTCAGCTAAACTGATATTAATATATCATATTCCTTCGTCCCCCGCCCCCCAAGGTGGAGATTGGTGTAAATAGTCCAATCCCGGCTTGGAAGCAAGGTGATGGAATAGTGGTGCGACAAGGAATTTTGTAAAAATATTAGCAAGTTGCAATTTGGAAGGAAGATACCGTGGAATGAGAAAATCACACTTATAAAGGTTTTAAACCAAATGACAATCAATCTCCAAATGTTTAGTATATTTGTGGAATACCGAATTGGCAGTAATATGTAGTGTGGCCTTGTTATCACACCAAAGTGGAATTGGTGTGTTAAGGGAGATATGTAAATCGGTTAAAATATAGTTGATCCACTACAATTCACAAGCAGTACTCTTCAAACTTCGATATTCAGCTTCAATAGAAGATTGAGAGACTGTAGTTTGCTTTTTGGTTTTCCATGAAATCAAAGAAGTACCCAAAAAATGTAGTATCCGGTGATTGATTTTCTTGAATCAAGGCACGATGCCAAATCAAATTTGGAATAGGCTTTCAAGATGAAAAGTGTTATAAGCAGGGAAGAAGAGACCCTTGGAAGAACAACCTTTAAGATATTTGAGTAAGTGAATGGCAACATCCTAACCCCATAAGTAATATCCGGTCTAGTAAGATTCAAATAAGGAGGCAACCATTCAATCTTCGATATTTCTCTGGATCTTGAAGCAAGGAACTTGCGTGTGCAGTCAACTTTGTACCCTTTAGTATGGGAACCAGAACTGGCTTTGCTCCTATAAGCCCTGCATCCATGATCAAGTCAAGAACATATTTTCTTTGGTTGATATACATCCCATTGTCACTGCGTTCTATTTCCAAACCCAAGAAGTATTTTGCATAACCCAAGTCTTTGATGGTGAAAGTCTCATGTAAAAATTGTTTTGCAGCTAAAATATCCTCTTCATGTGAGCCTGTGATGAGAACATCATCTACATAATCTAATGTGTTGGGAATGATGCCTAACAAATAAACAATGATCAAGCTCAGATTACTGGAAGCCAAAATTCTTAAGTTTAAGGCAAAGTTCAGTATTCCATTGGCAAGATGCTTGCTTCAAACCATGGAGGCTACATTTTAATTTACAAACTTGTATAGGTAAAGCTTTGTCATAACCCTGTGGTGGCACCATATAAACTTCTTCATCCAAAAAAACCATGGAGAAAAGCATTATTAATTCAAGCTGATGCAAATGCCAGTTTTTAGTTGATACAATAGCCAAAAGTAATCTGACTGTTACAGGAGAAAAACTATAAAAGAAATCCACCCCTTTTAATTGATGACATCCCTTGGCAACAAGTCTTGCCTTGTATCTATCCACTTTACCATCTGGATTCAACTTAAGTTTATAAACCCATTTGATCCTATGGCCTGTTTACCAGGAGGAAGGGAAGTTAATTCCATTTTCTGATTATCTTCAAGTGCATCGAGTTCTTGTTGCATTGCTTGAATCCAATCTCTATATTGACTGGCTTGATTATATGAAGTAGGTTCCTAAATAATTGAAACAGTATATAGAAATGCAATATATGTGGAATCAAATGTGGGGAAATGTTATAAGGGAAAGTAGAAGGTGTATAACTTTTTGAGGCTTTGGGAACCTTTTCTCATAATGAAGTAACTTCAGCAGCTGGTAGGTCATGTTTGGTAGTTACATTTGTGAAGAAGTCTTACATCGATGGAGGTTTAGATTTGATTATGGTACTATGTCTAAGAGTAGAAATAGGCGTATCTGAGTGAGATGTAGGTAAAGAATTGTGTTCTGTAGATGGAGGAGTGTCAAGGAAAGGTACTTGAATAAGAGGGATGGATTCAGATGAATTATCTGTAGATGAATTTTCTGGTTGTGATTCTGACTCTAAATGTAATTGAGTTTCCAATAGATCAGAGAAAATATCTATAGGAAAATTTGTTGTTCCTATAAAATCTTAATTTGGATCAGTCCCTAGTGTCAGTGGTAAGGTTGGATGGGTTTCATCAGATATAGCATTTTGAGATGGAAAAGATGTTTCAAAGAATTTAACATCTCTAGACACATGGATTTGTTTAGTTTGAATATTAAAGACCTTGAATCCCTTTTGGTTAGGATTGTACCCCACGAAAATGCATTTGTGACTTCTTGACTCAAACTTATCCTTATGAGGTTTAGTATTGGAAATATAGCATAAGGAACCAAAGGTTTTAATCAAAGAGTAGTCTGGTTTGTATCCAAATAGCTTCTGAAAAGGAGTAAGTCATTTCAAAATTTTGGTAGGAAGTGTGTTGATAATGAAGGTGACCATTAATATGGAGTAGGTCCAATTTTTATTTTTTTTTTTTTGGTAAATTTGCTTGAAACATGAGTGATCTAGCTATTTGAAGGAGGTGTTTATGTTTTCATTCCACAACTCCATTTTGTTGAGGAGTGTAAACACAAGTTCTTTAATGGATAATTCCAAAGGATTGTAATAATGTTTGACATTCATTGCTAAGGAATTCTGTACCATTATCACTTCTCATGTATTTAACCTTCTTTCAAATTAAGTATTAACCATCTTGAAGAAACTGTCCAGAGTTTTTGTTACTTGTGTTTTATGTACCAATAGAAAGGTCCAGGCAGATCTAGTAAAATTATATACAATAGTTAACATGTATGGTGTGTTGGTGATTGAAAATTGCTTGTATGGCCCCCAAATGTCTACATGTATCAATTCAAAGGGGATCTAAGTATGGATAGAACTAACAGGGAAAGGATTTCCTTACTATTTTGCATTGTGGCAGATTTCACATTCTTGTAACAGATTTGATTTCATAGAACAATTCCTAAGGAAATCCAAGTGCTGCAAAGTGAGATGGGATGTATGACCTAGTCTATTATGCCACTTAACAAGGGAGTCACTTGAAAAGGAAGTAGAATTTTTATTATCATCACTGGTTTGGTTACAAGATGTAGAAAACACAGATTGAATGAAAAGACTATCACTAATTTTGTTTTTATTGCACATGAAACTAGAATCATCTAACAAATATAACTTCCCTACAAGCCTTCCAATTTCTAAACTTTGTTCACTCTGCAGGCCCTGTAGCGAGCAAATTTTAGATAGAAGGTTAATTTTAGTTGTGCATTCTGTGTAAGTTTTGGCACTGACAACAAGTTGAATTTGAAACTGAGGACATATAAGGACTCTTTCAGTAATATATTGGGATTCAGTGTTACATCTCCTATTTGTTTAACAATTTTATTTGTTCCATCTGGTAAACGTACGTGGACAGATTGTGTTGTGTTTTTCAGGTTGGTCATCAAATTTTGGTCAGCGCAAATATGATTGCTAGCAACTGTACCAATTATCCAAGTTTCTGGTTTCAAATGATCAAGTGTAGCCAAAAGAGAATGATACAAACTCATACCTGCATACTCTTTAATGTGACTGAAATTCACCTTGTTATCCATGTCTACCAGCATTTTTCCCTTCAAGACCTTCATCATCTCCTTTAATTATGTTTGCAATGTTTGAAGATGTTCCTAGATCTACTTTTATTTCCTCATTGAACTGATCTTCTTCAAAATCCAATGGTGTTTGCCATGTTAGCTGAGTATCTTCCATCATTCATAATTCTAGATCTCTGTTCCTTCAAGTTTTTATACCAATTCGGATATCCTTTCAATTTAAAACAACCATCTCTTGTATGACCATTTATGTTGCAATGATCACAATGAAAGTATTCTCTCTCTGTAGAACCAAATCTACCAGATCCTCTTCCATTGCCAAACCTTCCAATCCTCTACCAAAACCAGACCTACCAGATCCTTTGCTATACATGTTTCTGCCTCCATTCCCTCTTCTGTAATCTGATGTTTTAACTATCATAGCAATATTGTCATAACTTCAGGGAAAATAACATATACTTATCTTTGCTTTTCCACTCTAAGTATCATAGAATAAGCTTTGTTAACTGAAGGAAGAGGATCCATTAGAAGTACCTGGTTTCTTATGTGATCAAAAGTGTTATTTAATCCCATTAGGAACTGCATTAATCAATTGAAGGTAGTCAGATATGAAACCTCCTTAGAAGCTTTACAGGTGCAAGTTGGAGCTGGCATTAAACATTTAATTTTGTGCCAAAGTTTCTTCAATTAGTATAATACTTTTCAATTGTCAATGTTCCTTACGAGATACTACTAAACTCTCTTTGTAATTGGTACAATAGAGGACCATTACATTCTCCGTAGCATTCCTTCAATTCCAACCACAAATCTCTAGTTGATACTGTGTAAATGAAGGCTTCTACAATATCCTTCAAGATTGAATTCAATAACGATGACCTAATCATACAATCAACTTGTGTCCATTGCTTAAGTTTTGATGAATTCTCAGCTGGTGGTTTTCACAAATCCCATCAATAAATCCTAGTTTAACCTTAGCTCCTAGAGCTATTATGATAGATCTACTCCAACTAAGGTAATTTTAACCTATTATTGGCGATGTCACTAACGTCATGTCTAGGTGATACGAATTTTGGAGATCTAGTGGATATCCATTAGAGTACTCCTTCGTTGTTCCTTTTGTTTCAGTTTCAATTCCTTGTGGATCTTCAATTGCCATATTGACTTCTTCAAATGGCTAGTTTACAGATTGATCTATATTATTTCTATCATCTCTGATACCATGAGCAAATCAGAGATGATTTGTAGGGACGCGGGGCAGGGATGTCAATCCCCGTTCCCACCCCGTCAGATATTTATCATCCTCATCCCCATCCCCATCCCCACGCCCATCCCCACTTAGAAGGGGATTGAGCGGGGATGAGATGCCATAATCCCCATTTACATCCTAATATATATATATATATATATATATATATATATATATATATATATATATATATATATATTTTTCCATTAATGTCTTTTTATAATTATTATCTAATGACATTCCTCTTAGCTTACTCTTCGACTAGATCAAAAAGTTTACAGATACACCATAAAAGTATGACCAAGTAGAGTAGTAAAGATATTTATGGTAATCAAATGATGATAATGCATAAGAGAACAACTAAATTTTAAATTTGATATCTGTTCGCGACTTAAAGAAAATGATATAAAAGTGTTATTTTATTTTCTGTTAACATTGATGTTGTCAAGTAATACTTAGTTATACAATTTTTTTTTTTTAAATATGATTATTTTACAAAATTCTCATTTAACAGCTATAGAGAATGATTAGCATTAATAAAAAAAAACTAATAATAGCTTTTATAGAGTAGTACAAGTTTAATTGTTTTAAGAATTATGTTTGGAGAGAATGAGATGAGACTTGAGAGTGAGAGATGAAGAGTAGTATATAGTTGAAATGTAAGGCTCGATTTTGAAATTATATATTTGGACGTGGGTGATTAATAACACTTTTAATTTATTTGGATTTTTTATTTGAACTTATTAATCGGGGATGGTTTCGAGGTTGGGGATGGGGATTTGAAAGCAATCCCCATCCCCGTCATTGTCGAGGATTCCCCACTCCATTGTCATCACTAATGATTTGAAAGAAATTATTTTATTTAAATTGCACCAAATGAAAAGGGAAAATATGCAGCATATATAGATGCATCATTACCAGTCGAACTAATAACAGATTGACATCTTAGCTAAAATAACAGGAATGATTGCTAGAAGAAAAAAGAGAAAAAATAATAAAAACGTAAAAGTTAAAAGTGCGACTTTAGCTTAACAGTTATGAACTGATATATCATATTCCTTCAGATTGGGAAAAAACAAGGGCTTCATTAAATAAAAATAATAATCTTTTAAAAGTTTATTTACATATACGTTGATATTTTAAGCTTAGCCAAACATACATAATATGTTTATATTGCTAGTAATCTATCTATATATAAAAATAAAGTTTTTACCAAAAATAAACACACACACACTTTCCCGCCAAAATGTCATTGCTAAATTTGGAAAGGTTTTGAAAAAAATACAAGAATTAAAAAATAAATAAATAATGATTGTATTTTGGAAAGTTTAATTATTACTCATCTGTTTGTTTTTATAACTTTTTGAAAAAAATAAGAGTTTTGGGAAATCGTGTGGTTAAAAAGTTGTTTGAAAAGTAAAAAATTGTGGGCTTGATTTTTTTGGATGGTTAAGATTGATTACTGTAGAAAAAAGTTGTATTTTTTGTGTGAAATTTATAAAATCAAACAAGGGCTACAAATCTGAATTACACTTTTGAGCACTACATACATTTGTTCCCAAATAAAAAAAATAAAAATAAAAAAAATCGTTTTGAGCACTGTTGAATTATATAAAAAATAATGATAATTAAAATTTTTGTTTAAAAACAAAGAATGCGATGTTTTCAAGGTAAAAATTAATGATTGAAAAGTGGAGAGAAAAAATACGTATGATTAAGAGTATGTTTGGTAGTGGTAAAATTTTCACACTTTTCCTCAAATTCATTTTTAACCACACATTTCCCTGGGACCCATCACTTTTCAATCACTTTTCAACTACACATTCTCCAAAAAACTCAAAATTCTTCAAATCCAACCAAAAACTCCTACACCAAATAGGCACTAAAATGTAGTTTAAAAAAGTGTTGTTTAAAAATATTTTGTTAAATAGAGATGTTTCGTTTCAATTCCAAAAAAAAGACAATTTAATTTTTTTAATAAATTTGATTTTACTTAGTAGGATGATTGATTTTATATAACTGTTAATCTTATTATGTATCCTAACTTCATTTTTTTTTTTGGTGAAAAATGTGAAAAAATTACATTAAAAGCATCATAAGTCTAATTTACAAAATAAATAGATAATTCACTATTTTTATAAAAAAGTATTCAAGATCCATAATTTAGAAGTTTTGTTAAATAATTAAAAAAAGATTATTAAAAAATATTTTGATTAATCATAGCGTAGCTAATTTGGTAAAGTAACACTAAATTATTTCTAAATATATAAAACTATATTATAAAATGTGTTGAAAAACATTTAAATAACCCGAAAATGTTTTAATTTAAAGAACGAAAAATCTTTTAATTTAAATAACTTAAGAACATTCCTTATATTGTGTATTTGTTTTTTTTTTTTTAAGTTTTCCAGTTAGATTATATAAAAAAAAAAAAAAAAATTAAATGACTAAAGCAAATATTTTCTTTCAAATCGAATAATTTCATACTTGATTGAAAATAATTTTTCGTCATATGTAATAACAATTAACAAGAGTTAGAAGTAATCACTCTCGCATGTTGAAATATATTTTAAAAATCCTATGTGTAACTATCAGGATTAGAATTATGTTTAAGTATGTGCTCGATAAACTTGCCAAAATGGTTTATAAACCATTTTATAAACCACACAATTTTTCAAACCACTTTTTCAACCATACACATTATTGTATTATTTTGAACTCGAAAAATATGTAATATAGGCGTCAAATCGAAGATCACAACAAGAAGTTTAATACAATATTACAAGTGAGAACAAACTGTAAACACAGTCTGTAAAATCGTCCAAAAGATCAAGTGTCAAAGTTTTACTTTATATTTTTTACTTCATTTTAAATTATATCATTTAAGTTATATAATACTCCGTATTCAGAAAACCTAAAATGGTTCGACCTGAAAGAGGCAACAGGTCAAGGGTTAGAAGATTGAATCGGGTTGAACCAGGGTTAAAAAATAATTATTTCAAAGGTCAGAAAATTTTTTAAAAAAATTATTTTACAAATAAAACGACATTTACTCATTTGGAGTAAAATTAAATAAATAAAAAATATAATAACAATATTCTTTATCAATTCAAAGCAAATATAGATTTATGGTTGTTAATTTTATTTCAAAATAATTTAATATATAAAAAAAAGAAGATAAAAGTAACTTATTTAAAAAAAAAAAAAAAGTTTAACAAACAAAGAAATAGTAAATAAACTATTTTTTTAAAGAGACAAACAATTTTAAAAAGAAAAGAAAAAAATCTTATAATGATCATAATTTCTTATTAGTTTTGTGAATGTTGCATTTCCTATTTTGATTTTTTTTTTTTTTGAAGTTTTGAATTTTACAATAGTTTGTATTAAAATGTTATTATACTATGTTTTTATTTGATATGATTGTATAATTAATATATTTTCATAAATTTTGATCAAAATCACTATCACAACTATATTCTCGTGTATCGCACGGGTGAAAATACTAATTTGTTCCTAAATTCAACGATGATGACCCTTATTATAAGGCGGGATCGTGTACTATAAGACTCTAGATCTTTATTAGATTTTTTTATCACCTCTAATCTATGTAGAGTTCAACATATGCTCCATCTTGGAAGTAGAGGCTATGTAGGTTGTTTTTCTCGTCCCATGTAGTCTTTCTTTCTTCCCAAAATGATCCGACAAATCATTATGATTCACCAACTTCATTTCATTCCTAAGATAATAGTCACTTTGCAACTTGGATGGCAGTTGAAGTGTACGGTCCGCGAATTTATTTTATAAGGTAACCACTCTACCAAAAAAAAGGTTGAACCCCAACCTTAGAGGTCCCTACCTGCCCGACCCTGAGTCTTGGTAAAGAATGTAAATCGCAGGTTATACTTCCCAGAGTGTAGGATGAGGGCTTACCTTTTAACTTGGTAAGGGTCGGATTCGAACTCATGACCAAGCGAGGCTGGTTTTTAAATATCCGTTGCAAAATCTTTTGCCATAAGAGGAAATATGGAAAATAACCTATAGTACTGAGGTAACTACGTATGTTGAGGAACAATATCATACAACTCTCAACTAGTAAGTACAATACGTCTTAAATCAGTAATGTAACATCATTAACTTGGCAGTTCACATATAATTATGCAATATATGCAATTCTAAACCTTGGTTGAAACTTTGTCTACTTGTGTCTCCCATACTTCATATTTTTGTTCATATATTTCTCCGAAATTGCCGATAGGGGTCAAAAGTGAGGTGAGTCGCTGGCGATCTCGGTTTGCCTAGTAGGACTTCTAGGAAATGAGCTGTTCTTCAGCATATAACTCCCCGCCTATTTCTGGTTCTCTTCTATACGTTTTCCCAGTTAAAGTAGTATTTTCCTCATATATGCCATTGTTTTAGTATAAAAATACTTGTGCAATTCTATATTTCTATATATCTTTAAAGAACTTTAGTTAGATAATGGTAGATTTGAGTGAATTCTCCTTCTTGGATTTTAGAAATAGTGTGGTTCATGTGATTGATGAGAATGCTTAATATTTAGTTCAGTTTAAAAGTTGCTTTTCAAGGAACTTTTTTTGCCGTCATATTTTTGGTTCTTGTAAAGTTCACATTTTCTTTGTTTTTTCATCAGTATATAAATTGATGTTTCAAAATGGTGGTTTATTCTTTTTCCCTTTGTTGATTAGGTTCTACGTTTTAGCAGTTACTATCACATGTTTTTGTATGATAAAATGGACACAGAAATTGGCTTGCAATGTTATTATTAATAGTAGGAAATTACGGGCATTGTTGATCAATGAAAAAAAAAAAAGCATAAATTTTCAATCAAATATTTTCCACACATTTGCACTTTTTATATATTTCATTTATTAAGAAAAAAGTAAGTTTCTTACCCCTACAACACTAAGCCCCTGTTTGATAGTGATTAAAATTTATATTTTAATTTAAGTCAAAATCAACAATTAGTTACAATAAAATATTTTTTGAGATCCACAACTTCAATCACACATGTTATTAACTTTTATCAAAATCTACTAGCAATATGATTTTAATCCTTATCATCCAGGGCTAATTATAAAAGTAGAAAAGATTCATCTTCCTTTTCTTCCACATTAATTTATCACTATTAAGCCTCCATTTGGTAAACTAGTTATAAACAAATTTATAAACAACACATTTTCTCAAACCACTTTTTAACTAATCATATTTTTTCAAATCACTTTTCAATTACATATTTTACCTCAAAAATATCGAATTCATTGTTTATTAAAAAAAGGAACTTTTACCAAACATAGGGGATTCAGACAGGGTAGACTTTCTAGACTAATCAAAAAGTTGAAGATTACAAGAAACTTTGTGGTTTCTCTTGTTCCAGATATGGGCCTCCTGTTTCTCACTTGTTTTTCATTGACAATAACATTATTTTTAGCAGGGTCTTATTAAACGAATGCCTGGATATTAAGAATATACTTGATATTTACAAAATGCCATCGAGTCAGAAAGTTAATATGCTAAAATTGACACTAACATTTAGCCCTAACACATAAGCAGAGATGCAACAAAATATTATGTAGTTCTTTAGTTTGGAGCGTATTCAAAACCATAGCATTTATCTTGGTCTTCCTTTTGTCATTGGACAAAGTAAAAAGCAAGTGTTTGGAGGTGTTCGAGAGCGTATATGGAAAAAACTTCAAATGTGGAGATGAAAGTTTTTCTCAGCTGCTGGCAAAGAAATTCTCATCGAAACAGTAATTCAAGCTATCCCGACCTATGCAATGAGCATGTTTCGCCTTCTAGTCAGTCTTTGTGAGAATATTACGAAGCTACATCATCCTTTTAGTGGGGCCAACATAGAGGCAAAGATAAATTGCATTGGATGTCTTGGGACAACACGTGCAAATCCAAAGACAAAGGAGGTATGGGCTTTCAGGATGTGATCCACTTCAATCAAGCACTTTTGGGAAACAAGCCTAACGCATCATTGTTAATCTATCGTCACTCTTACTTTGCAACAAAAAATGTTTTCCTAAATGCCCTTTTATGCATGCAGAAGGGGATAGCTCATATTTATGGAGGAACATTTTATGGGGTCGGGAATTGATTTGTTGTGGCTTGTGATGGTGGGTTGGGGGTGGTAGAAAAATCACAATCTTCGCCTCACCGTGGCTTCCCTGACCTTTCTCATTCCTTCCTATTACCCTAGCTTTTGGTGATTATTTGTTGGAGGTCTTTTGCTTCAGGATGACAGTGTAAATTGGGACTTATTGGAAAAATTATTTCTACCTATAGACAGTGAGCTAATAAGCACTTTAGCGGGAGGCAATGCAGGTGTCCAGGTTTTCCCACGTGGCATTTTGACAAGAAGGGAGACTATATAGTTAAATTAGGTTTTTATCTTGCAAAGTCTATTTCCAAATTGTTGTTCAAATCCTTTGGCTGGCTATTGGAAGAGCATATGATCTCTTTTTATCCCTAGCAAAGTAAAAATTTTCATTTGAAAGGCTTTCATGAGGATCATTCCTTCTCATCTCAATATGGTACGTAAACATATTCTCTTTGATCTTGAATGTGGTAGACGTGGTATGGAAGCGAAAAGCACCTCTCATGCCTTATTTTGTTGCCATTGTGCTTTTGCTATCTAGAATTGTAGTACTTTTGTTGATTTGATCTCTGGTTTGAGAAATAGTGACACTAGTAAATTTTTCATTCAACTATATAAGAAATTCAAAAGGGAGGAGTTGGAACTTTTCCTGATGATTGCTTGGAAGTGTTGGGAAGATCATAACCTCATGATTTTTGAAGGAGTAAATAATACTGCAGATATCACTCTTCAACATTCTATTGCTTTTCTTGTAGAATTTCAAGTTGCTCGCTGTAAAATTGAAGGAAGAAGAACAACTACTACTACTACTAGTGATTCGACAACTCCTATCTTTTTTTGTAGAAAACTACAACTGAAATGCCTTAAAATGAATGTCGACCCTGCTATTACTGTTTGTTCTAATTCCTTTGGAGTTGCAATAGTTATTAGGAATGAATTTGGATCTATGGTGGCCGCATCTAGTAGGCATGTTGCTGGAAATTTATTTGCTCTTGGTGGTGAATGTTTTGCTTTAAAATTGGGACTCCAATTTGCTTTTGAAGAGGAAATTGAAGTTGGTATTATTATTAGTGATTTTCATAATGCAATAAAGGTTATTAGCCACCCCCTTCCACACTTTGACTTGGGAGTTATTGATTTGGGCTTTAAAGACTTGATGTCAAAATTTCAATATGTTAAATGTACATTCATTCCTTGGGAGGCTAATTATGTAAATTCCTTGGCAAAGTTTGGTTTTTGTTACTGGGTATTCTTTTGTTTGGAAACATAATCCCCAGGGTTCATTGTAAATATACTTAATTTTGATCCCAGTAATAAACGATATGACTCCTTTTCCATTCCCTAAAAAAATTTCAAATTTTATTCATCGTAGTAAATTTACTGACATTGTAAGTTCATATTTAGAATTATTTAAGTTAATCGTGATGGAATTTTACCATGTCAAATTTGCATTCAAATAATCGATCTAAATTTGCTTATTAAATATTTTTTTCCTTATTGAGATGCATAGTCTCTTGTTTAAAAATATTAAATCAAAAAAAATTTTAATTCAAAATAATTTATAGGATATTTGCATGGATGACAAAAAAATGCATAATGCCAAAAAAAAATGACAACATTTTAAAATGTGCTAAAAAATGACTAATTGTGTCCATGAAAATTCGAATATGCCCTCACACCACTACAAGACAAAATTTGAATTAAGCAAGTGGACTCAACATATGATCAACGTTTAGAAAATGGAACCGGATCAGCCGGTTCAACCGAAAAACCCGTGAACCGGCTGAAAATTCAGTCCGATAAAGACAAAAAACCGTCTATATAAAAATCGGACCGAAAACTAAGGTGACGTTCTGTTTGTATTTTATTTTGTATTTTCATTTTCGAAAATGTTTTGTGTTTTGTGTTTTCATTTTTGTTTTCAAATTTGCTGAAAACGCGTTTGGTTTGTCATTTCTGAAAACTGTTTTTGAAAATGAAAAGTTGGAAAACACGTTCTGTTTGAAATTTTGCAGAACACTATTTAAACTATTTTTAATTAATTTGCTTGCAAAATACTACTAACTCCAACTCAAATTTCCTTTCACAATACACTAAAAATATGGTTACATGCAACACACTAATGTGAGTATTAAGAGTCTATATTAACACAGCTTGGTCAGGTTCGGGACTTGAGAAAGCTCTACTTTTATTAAAACCCAGAAAATGCAAATTCTTTCAAAACCACCAGAATCCATTTATCATTACATTTTTTTGAAATATAACAAGAATTCTCATTTAATTTTTTTTTTGTAATGTTGATATTGAATTGAATAAAACTTTATTTAAACTAAATTCCAAGTTAGGATAATTCTCAAAAAAAAAAAAAAAAAATTCTTTATTTAGGTTTAGTTCCAAGCTAGGATAATTCTAAAAAAAATAAAAACTTTATATTAAACTTCATTCTAAGTTAAGATAATTTCAAAAAAAAAAAAAAAAAAAAAAAAATTTTCCAAAACGCTTTTTTCGCGTTGTGGACATTTTTTGTCGAAATACACACAAAACGCTCAAAACGATGTTTCGGGCGTTTTCCGTTTTGTGTACAATTTTTTTTTTGTTTTCCAAAATGCGTTTTCGAAAATGGTAAAGAGAACGCATTTTTAGCGTTTTCGAAAATAAAAACAGAAAACGACCTCAAAACAGCAAAGAGAACAGGGGCTAAGTTTTTTAGCGATTTAACCGCAACCTGTTCAAACCGGTCCGGTCTATATACCCGATTTTAAAATTTATTTATTATTATTTAAATTTGAAAAAAATTAAAAAAAATTAGTAAAAGACAGACATTGGGGTGGCATCCAGTTAAAGATGCCACCACACTTGCTAGTTTTATAGGAAGCCAAAAACCCTTTTTATAAGGGTTGTTGGCTTTCTAACTCCATCCCACTTCCGATGTGGGATGGAGTGTTTTTATTTTTTATTCTTTTCTATTTCTATTGTTTTGAACCTTTCTTTTTTCTTCTCTTTTCTTTTGGTCCTTTTTCTTTTCTTTTCATTTCTAGTTTAAAATTGTTTTATTTTTCTTTTTTAACTATATTTATTTGGAAAATAATTTATTTTTTAGAAAGTTTTGTGATTTTTGGAATATTTATTTAATTATTTAATTAAAATTGGTTCGATCCCGGTTCAACCTTCTGACCCTTGAACATTTGTCTTTTTCGGGTCGAACCGATTTTCTGTTTTCTAAACATTGCATATAATTGATGTGATGTACATAAAATTCCACAACTACCCAATGGACAAAGAAATTAGCCAACGGATAAAAGACTGAACAATTTTTTTTTTTTTTTTAAATTAATAGAAACAAAACCTAAATTTCACTTTTTTTCTTCAATTTCATTTGAATACTATATCTCTTGCACCAAAAGACTTTTCTCTCCATCTCCATTAACACTTGAAGAAGATACAATTTGAAGCTTGAAATTTCATTTTGAAAGGTAATCATTTTTGTAACATATGAATATGGACATTAAATATGGACAATTTGAAAGGCGGCCATTTTTGTAACATATGAATATGAGTATTAAATATGTTGATGTTTTGTTAATGATTCATGTTTCCACTTTTTTGGATCTTGAGACACATAGATTTGGATTTGGGTCACGTGACACAATAAATGTCCTCATAAATGCATAAAGATCTTTCTTTATTGTGATTTTGTTCATGTGTTTAAGTATTTTGGTAGTTGAGCATTAATAGAAGACATTAATTTCTGTTGAAAGTTTATAGCAAGAAACCATAGTTTTTGAATTACAGACGCACAGTACAGAACGTCGTTTTCGACGATTCATCTGTCGAACTCGACAGTTTTTAAATGTCTAGCCCGACATTTGAAATGTCAGGAATCCCAGTTGAAGATCGATAATATGAACAATTGAATGCGAGGCTGTCTAATTTCATTTTCAATTCGAATTTGTGAAATGCATCAATTTTTGACGTACATATACTGTTGTTTCAGGAATGAGTGATAATTTTCAATTCATCGTCTTGTATGGCCGAGAATTTGTGAATGTAGATGATGAATGGAAGTGGCGTAGGAGCAAGACTGTATCTATTATAATGCCTAGCGATATCACGATGGAAGGACTAATTAAACGGTTGAACGTGAAGCTCCTAACTAGTAGTCCACATAGTGAGATGTTATTGCGATTCAAGGTGCCTAACATGAACATACCACCAGCCGATATTTGGGAAGAGGAAGATTTGAAGTGGTACTTAATCATTCACAGAGAAACAACTCTATGTGTTACTGCTGTCAAAACACCCGCTTGTATAGTGGATGCAGCTATGGACATTAGTTTCCAACAATATGAGTTCCATGCTGAAGTTGAATTTAGATCCGTAGAAGAAACCATGGTGGAGCACATTGTTCCTGAGACGAATGAGAATGCAACGACCAATATTGTGTGTGATACGGTGGAAGACTCTACTCATAACAATGAAGATATTCCATTGTTTGTGTCAGAAAATACCTTTCTTTCAGCCTCTTCTTCTGTATGGTCTTTTTATACTCCTTGGGATTCACTGGCCCATCACATTTCAAACTAGTCACAATAGCAAACTCGATCAACCCAAATCTACTGTAATGGTCATTGAAATTGAACCACAACTTGTTGATCTTTCCCGAGTCAACTAAGCGGAACAACAACTGCTGTATCAATTGGGCTGAGAATTGCAGCTCAGCAATTTCTGTCATATACCCAAAACAAGAATTCTTAAATTCTTCTTTTTGGGAACTATCCAATCTATCGAATACAAGTTTTATGTACTTCAACTAGCTCTTCTGGGATATGTGTGCGTGAATTCTGTCTTGCTCTGATAGTACAAATGAAAAATTCATCTGCACATTATAAAGAAGGCACATCCTGAGGATAATAGTACACATATCATTTATCCACATTCAAGGAGATGTAAGCCGGAGTTGGTAAATGGAAATGTATATTGAATGAAACAAATAATCCCATCTGTCAAGAATAACAGAAGTCAGCTATTGAGAATGACAGAATTTTCTCGACGGATGATTATAAACGTCACAATCTAATTAGAGTCTCTCACACGCACCCAAGTAGATCTCCCAGTTTTTTTTCTAGGGTCATGTGTACTGCAGTAGTCCAAATGCATGTTAGTTTCAAGAAAATTTCAAATGTTAGAGCAATAACCATTAATTGATCTGAGACTAAGAACTAGAAATAGAGAAAACTACTAGTTCAAATTTTGAATAAGATAATGAATTTTTCGGGTTAAAACATCAATATTTCCATGATTTTTATATTGTTGAAGAAAAAAATAAGCATCTGTCGAGAATAACAGAAGTCCTCTTTCGAGAACGACAGAATTTTCTCAATGGATGCTTTGGTGCAAGTACATCTATCGCAACTATCGGGAATCTTCATATGTGGTGAAACACATAATTTAGAATTCGGTATCTTGATGAATGGAAAGGAACTAAAATTATGTTGAACATGGGAAGATTGAAGCATTTATGTGCAACGAATTGATGCTATTCCTAGTACAATTATGTTACAAATCCATGTTGGTGATGTTTGGAAAAAAATTTGGCAGGAATCAAAACTTTTTTGAAAATCCTGCAATGAAATATAAATAAATATTCATAGACCTAAATAATTTAAAATGAAGAACATGGTTGATGGCTTGCCCAAATAAAAATGCTTTTGGCATTTTTGAAGTGTGTGCTACTTGAAACCATCGAACCCAATACTCATAAACCTAAAATTTATTGATCAAAGACTCATCACTATCATCGTATAACAAATCATAGTGTATTTACAATCAACACTCTTCTCCAAAAATTAAATCTTTCTACAAACTCGAGTCTCAAAAAAATAGTTCAATCAAGGAAAAAATATGGGACACTGTAAATATCGACACGAAACTAACAAATTTTCAACCAACATACAATACAACTTCTTCAAAAAAACAAAGCAATGATTTATGGGAAATAAATAGGGGCTTACCGTCGACGGAGGTTGGTTGGGTTCGGTGCTTGACGGTGGGCTGGGCTCGGGTGATAACAGAAATCGGTGAGGATTGCGTGGTGAGGAGAGTGAGCGGTAAGGGAGACAAAGTGCGAGTCGGAGGATGAATGTGCTGGTTTTTAGATGCTTGTCTTCAAAACTCCCTACACTGTTGTCGGAATGTATGGATGGATTGGAAGAGATTTTTAGGAGTAAGGTTCTTTTTTTCTGGAAGAAGAAGATAGAAAGAAGTTGGAGGAGTCTAAGAATTGCAATACACTCTTTCATACGATAGCCCATGATAATGTAAACAGCGGTTGTATCATATTTATGATCTATTTTTTGTACTTTTTTCTACATATGTCAAATCCATGTAAGTAGAATATATGTGGTATAAAAATTTCTGTAAAGTGTAAAAATGTGAAAAATTATAAGATTTGTCAAAATTATAAAAAGTGTCATTTTTGTTGATATAAAGACAAATTTTGTCACCCAATGCAATTTCCTCATGATTTATTTATTTTGAGTGGCAAAAGTAGTTTGTTCTAATCACGGCCAGAGACTTTCTCCACTATTCACATTAAAAGTACCCCATATATGTTTGTTTTCTATAATTGAATTTGAAAATTTTTGAACAATTATAAAATAAGCAGAGAATGATCGAGATTAGGATAAAAAGTCTGATCTCATATAGACTAGTGGAAATATATTCCATTCATTGAAAGTTTATTGTATTTAAAGGGCTTTCCAAATCGAATAAGAACTTTGAATTCAAGATATAATAGACAACGTAATACCTTAATATCAACAACTTTGTTACAGTCACAATTAGGATTACAATGAGAGTCACAATTTACCTACGTGGCGCAATCCTCTCTTTCGACACATCACATCATCATCAAATTGTCATCTATATTGTCAAAATAATTGTGCACTTAGATTAATTCTAATATCAATGACCTAGTCTAAATAATGTTGCAACTCGAATTAGGAGTGGACGTGGTTTGGTTTGGTTTTGATTTCAGAAGAATCGAACCAAACCATGAACCAATGATTTTTTTTAACTAATGGAATCAATTGATTTTTTTAAAGATATGGAACCAAACCAGGATCAAACCACTCAGTTCTGATTTGGTTTGGTTTGGTTTGGTTTGATTTGGTTCTGAGATCATTACTTGAATTTTTAAATAATAAATACAAATTAAAATCTGTTTATATCCGTTTCTTCATTATAATCCATTTACATCATTTCTAAATAGAAAATAAATTTTTTAGAACAAAACAAAAGTTTAGAAAAAGTAACATGCTATTCTAAATCGAAGAAAAAGAAACTTTCAAAGGAAGCTCGTGACTCCTCGAAACTTAAAGAATCGAACATAGAGGCCATTTAGACTTATAGGTACAGGTTACGATGAAGGTCTGACTCTGCCAATTCTGTCATGACGTCGTGTGGAATACTCCGGAATTTTTTTTGTGCTCGTTTAATTTATTCATTTAATTTTTTTTATGATAATTTAAATTTTCAAATTTTCTATGGCCAAAATTATTAATGATTGCCAAGTTTGCATTGTTGGTTGATTAAAAATTTTCCAAGATTAGTTAATTAAGTTTTTTTGGGGATTAATATCAAGTTTTATACCTAATTCCTAGTGATAAGTATTTCATATAATCTTGGCCGAGAGTTATCTTAGGAGTGAAGTAATTTTCTTGCAATGTAAAGGCAAACATGACATGAGGTGTATAGTTAGGTAACAAGCAAGCATGAGGTGTCAACTAGTTGCAAGCTATCTTAATAGTGAAGAAATTTTTCCTAGCATTGCAAGCATGAGGTGTTTAACTTAAGCATGAGGTGTCCAATTAAATATATGAGGTAAATACATGTAGTGCATGCAAGAGCTATTGGAGATAAATCTTGCATGTGGATACACCAATAGGAAATAGTTAACCTCTTGTCCTTACTTAGTTCATAGGTCTTCTTTCCTTGGATTATTAAAGGACGTTCTTTATATTTCTTGACAACCAAAATATTACTTTCAAAGAAAAAACCAACATCAAGAGTTAGTGGAAGAGAGTAAAGAGAAAAGATATAGTAAGAATAAAAGAAGAAGAGCAAAGGCTAGCACTTTCAAGTATACTATTCCACCAAAATTTCTCCAAGCTTTAAGGTAAGATACTTTCTATGCTCAAGTGGTAGGATTTCATGATAATATTTATGCTTAAGCTATGCATGAAAAACCATGATATGAAATATGTGGACAAGTCCACAAAGTTAGATATCTATTTATGCCTTAGGACAAGTCCGAAGGGCCCTGGTAAGCCGGAATGTGCAAGTATGTGTTTGAATGCTTTCTTTTGTGTAATATTAACATGTTAAATCCGAGCATGATATCTTACTGAGTATTCTTTATACTTATAGTATTTTGTACTAAATTTTCAGATTCATGATCGTTGAGTCGGAGGAAGTCAGTCGCCTACTCGATGATGGATTAAGGACATTTTTTTGCATCGGTTTCCTTTTCGTATGTTTTGTTCAAAAACACCTGTTTTCCATATGTGTTTCTTGTACTATTAAATATAAACATGTATAATACATGATGTAATATGGTAATGAAAGTAAATTTTGTGATCATATCTTTCATGTTATGCTAAGAGAAATTTTTATAGACATTTTCCTGCAATGATAAAAGAGGCATAAACTGGACAGGTTTTTAGAGTCAATTCAAAATACTATTACTAATTCTATATATACCTATTTGAGACTCTAAAAATACTGATGCATTCCTATTTGAGTTTTCTTTATATGAGCTCAAGAATCACTCCATTTGGATTTGTGTAGCCTGAGATATAAATTTTTAAGCGTCAAAAGGTCAATCTGAAGTTTCTGTGCAGGACCTCACTGTTTTAATAAAACGTCCATATCAAATGATCTCATTAATTTTCCATATTTTAATATAGGAAACTACTTGAAAATATCTTTCAAATGCCATAGATTTCATAGAAAACGGAGTTGGGATGAATTTTATAAAAATGTTTGAACTGGGTGCCCCAACTAGCCGTGACTGCACCGAGTTCGTTTACGTAAAGAAAAATTTCAGGTCAGCATGTACTTCTGCCGGCCATTAAATTTTATAGAGATATTTTACTACAAGTTGAAAATAAGTTTCCAGTATATATTTCATTTTATTTAAGAGTTTTTCCATGTGACAAAAGCAAAAGTTATTATGTTGAATATGTGACACTCGAAGCTAAGGTTCGGGGCGTCACATCGTATGAGTTATGGATGAAATTTACAATTTAAGTTTTGGTTAACTTCTGAGAATTGACGAATTGAACTGATGTTTATATATATATATATATATATATATATATATATATATATATATATATATATATATATATAATAAAAATAAAAATCAACTCCGTTGATGATGGCTAAGAAATGCAACGATTGCTGTTTTATACGAGTGCAAGTAAAGCAATGTGAATGCGTGTCTATAATTGAAAAGAAGATAAATGAATTAAAATTAGAATTTAAATTTATGATTTAAAATCTTTGTCTAATAGAAAATGAGGTAAAAATGTATGGTAAATAACATTTTTGTACATTTCACGTTATAATTTTAAATTTGAATTTTTTTGTGAGACGAATACCCACTGATTTGTATATATACCAGAACCAAAACCAAATGGTTCTTAATTCTAAGAAACAAATCATTATTATTATTTATTTATTTTTATGTAGAACCAAATCAAACCGATTGGCTTTGTTTGGTCTGATTTTGTTAGATTATTTTGTCCACCCCTAACTCTAACTCAAGTAGAAGCATATATTTATATCCTGAAATGACTTTGTAAGAAGATAAAGGTGTCGTTCCGACCTTTTTTAGTTATATGTAATTGCAGACCGTAGTTGTATAATTGTAATTAGAAGAAATTGGAGATTGACAAGTTTTTAGATTGCAATCCAAAAGTCATGTTTAGAGTATTAAACAAAAATCATATAATAAATAAGCCTCTATTTTGCAAACTTGTTTAAAAATATATTTTTTTACATACAATAGTCAAAACCACTTTTTAACTAGACACATTATCTCTCCACTGTTCTATCACATCTTTTATCTCGAAAAGATAAAACATATTTTTAAATACAAAACTTTTAATAAACATAGCCTTAAGTTTTTTATCACTATATATACAAATCTTTCTTCAAGGTTACCATTCCTAAGGACCAAAAATAGCACTTTTAGATATATCGGTGAAACATGTGTTCTGATTTCTTCCCTTTTATTTCTACAGAAACTCACGATTTCTTACTTCATATTATCAGTAAAAAACAATGTCTCTCGCTTTCATTTCTGTCGTCGCAGTTCCAGAATCTTCTCGCTAGGTTTACAGTGTTTTTCTAGCTTTCGTCATCGTCGATCAGTTGCTTCAAATGTACTTCATTTCGGGTTTTATTACTACAATTTTTTTCGATTTCGATTGATTTGTGTGTCATTTTTTGTCGATCTCGTGAGTGATTCCTGTTATCTTGTTTGTCTTTTGTTGTATTTGAGTTTCCCTTTCTTCATTTGTGGCTCTTTGTTTCAGATTTTATTATAAGGTGCAATGATGTCTTGATTTTGTGAATGATTTTTGTGATTTTATTTTTTCGGAAAATTCGAGTTTCCTTCTTGTCGAATCTGTGTTGAAGTACACTAATTGGAATCATAGTTCCCTGTTAGTAATATGAATGATTATTGGCTTAGGTATCTGGCTCCACTCCTCCTCTGCCTTATCATCCATAATATGAGGGTTTTGCCATTCCTCTAGTCCCAAATCATCTAGAATGAGATTTTTCAGGGTAATGCTGGATTTACATTGAGTAAGACATATGATTTTATATTCGACTAGAAGATGATGATTTCAATCAGTAAAGTGTACCAAATTAGAGTATCAGTATGTATTTGTTTGGCAACTGTTAATTTTTACATATAGTAAACATTTAATCAGTTACAATTTTTTCTTGTGTATGACAAGTTTGAACTTTGAAGTTACTTCAAAAGTGTAAATTCTAATAATCATTCAATATATAAGCATAAATGTGACCTGATGGTAATGAAAACCAAATTAAAACGTTCGGTGGCCAAATTATTAATTCTATTTAGTTCACTTTAACTTTGTTTTCCGATACATTTTTTTTCAAGAACTTTAATTAAGAGTGCTTGCTGCATAGGTAAATTTATTATTTTGCATTTTATTGATTTTTTTCTTCATTATAATCTTCTCCTTGGTACATTTACTGTACTTTGAAATCAGTATTTGTGTACTTGTGAAACATGTTGGAGTGGTTCTGTTGAATATTTGTGTGAAGTTCGCTTATGCCAGTTATTAATTGAAGATTGTTGATATATCTTTGTTGTTTGCATAGATCTGAAGGTGAAGGTGGTTGCTGTGTGAGGTAAATTTATTGTTCTACAATTTATCAATTCATTCTTTACTAAATTCTATACAATTTTAGTTTTTACTGCACTTTGAAATCTCTGTTTGTATATTCGCGAGACATGTTATAATTAATTTTATTGACTAGCTACGACTACTTGCACACAAGAGAAGAAGGGTTTGGCAATTTGTACTTTTGGTGAGAAGTATTGCTCCTCTCATTTCATTCTTAAATCTGTCATAATTATGGACCATTGGATGTGAATATATTATAGAGCATCAGTTACAAATTTGTTAATGGAAAAGGATCTAATTTTTTTTATTTGTTTTGCTTTGTATGCTAAATAATCCAGATTTACTTCTACAACCTTTTTTTTTTAAATGGCGGTAAAGTTATCAGGAATTTCATTGTTCCTTTTGCTGTTTTGATAGGTTTTTAATTTTTAGTTTCGTTGTTTTCGAAATTCTACTTTTTCTTCCTTTCATTTCAAACCCTCAATTGCATTTCTTTTTTTGTATAATTTGAGCTCCAATTATATCCCATGTTTCGTTATAAGAATTAGAGGCACACTGCACACAAGACACACATGATTTACTGTTGCTATTATTTGCAAGTATGTTCTATTATAATGATAATAATTTGTGAAACCTTCCTAAAGATTGTGCATTTGCTACTCTTAATTTTCTCAGTTATAATTTGGGATTTCATTTCTGCAGTTCCTATTTTCGTTTAGGAGTATGTAGCGTTACTTATTTTATTTCTTTACGTGTTTTTAATCCATTTTTTCTTTGATTTGATTTGATTTTTAATTTATTTTGTTAAGGATGGTAGTAGTATAATTTTTTTACATGGTAGTATGTTTAATGCCACTATCCAGCCTTGTTAAGTCAATGACCAATACGATAAATATATTTATTTAGAAGAGAAGTTACATTCGTTTGTGTTCTTCAGTATTTTGATAAGATCATTTTTTTTTTGGGTATTTGAACCGCTAATTCAAACATTCAGAAACTTTTAAATTTCTATAGTTTTCTATTTTGTAGAACTAGATAAGGTACTTTCTTGTTCTTCTTATCTTTATTGTCATTGGTGTGCTAGAGTGATCTATTATTAGACATTTCTCTGTGTTATTAAGCTCATGAAGCTAAAATCTTTCTTTGTGTATTGGTACTAACATGGCCAGCAACCCAATTTCAATCTTCTTAAATAGAAGACACACAAAAATTACTTGTCATTTGATAAGTGTTTTCTATTGCATTGATAATAATATGACAACTTCACAAATATTGTTTATTTGCCTCTCCTAATTTTCTCTTTTATAATTAAGGATTCCATTATTTTTTGTCTCATTTTCGTTTCTGCCTTTGTAGTGTTACTTATTTTCTTTCTTATTGTGTTTTTTTAGTCCACCTTTTTAAAGTTTCTTTCACAGTTTGGATTGGGGATGGTTGTGGTATGAATGTTTTGCATTCAAACAACAACTAAGTGTAGTATATTTGTTTAGAAGAGAAGTTATAATTACTTGTTTTCTTTAATATTTTGATACGAAGACACCCATTTTAATTGACTTCTACCACTTTCCTTGGATGATTCAAGCCTATATCAATAATTAACTATGATTATTATTGTCTATTCACATGTTGTTTAATCACGAAATGATATTTTTCCTCTTTTACTTCGTTATGTTCTAAAATATGCTATAGATGTTTCTTGTAGACACTCACAAAATTAAATAAAGAACTTCGGATCAAGGACGTTGCAACTACGTTTTGATTGTGAACTACCTAGTACAACTTTAACGGGCAATATGATACAATTTGAACTCCTAAGACCAGTTAAAATTGTTCTGTATCTTCACTAAAGGTTGATGTTGTTGTTCTTCTTCTTCTTGATGGTGATTTTAATCCTGGTGATCAAAACAGTTGGATAAAAAAAATAGATTATGAGTAAAATTGTTCCAAATAGAGAAAGAAAAAGGCCATTGGTGACTGTAATATTAACAACCCAGTTGAAAGAGACAGTAGGTTATATTGGTGAATCCAACTTCACTGATAATTCAATCTGGACTATTAGGAGTGGGAGATTTAGGTTGGGTGCGAAAGTGATGATTGATATTAATGTGCACTTTAAGAAGCTCAATGGTGTTCCTGTTCTTTTTATTCTTGGTAATGCTGGAAGCTATAAAAAGGCAAGAATCACACAGAACATAGCATCGATTACTTGAAGATTTAGAATTATGTAAATAATTGATACTTCATAAAGGTGATTGATTTTTAGTTTTATACTTTCAGTTTAGGATTTTAAATGCGGTTTGGTTTTGTGTCTCTATACTATAGTGGGTATTTAGTGTTTGTAGACATTTTGTTGATTTAGGGACTTCAATGCTAATGTCTGAGACTTATGTTTAATACGATTTCGCATAGTTACATATTTCTTGATTTCATTCTGGTTTTGTGTGTAGGGTAAGAAAAGAAAGGGCAGAAGCAAGAGTATGGGAGGTAATTTAGCTAAAATCAAAATTTTGATTTAATTCTTTTCGTCAATCATCAATCGATGCTTCACACAATTTAAATTTTAATTAATTTAGCGTGCCTTTGATATAGTGATATTCTGTTCTTTTGTTAAAACTTTTGTGTTTAAAAACATGTTTTTTTATATTTTCGAGATGAGATGTGTAGTTAAAAAGTGGAGGGAGAAAATGCGTGTAGTTAAAAAGTAATTTGAAGAATTGTGTTGTTTAAAAGTATGTTTTTTATGATTTGCCAAATAGATATGTTCGTCTGATGTTTCTAGCTTCGTACCCCTAATATGCTTTACTAGAATGGTTAAGTATTAAAGAAAGACAACGTTGTTTTCTCCACCACCGTCAGACCACCCCATCCAACATATTTTGCCACATTTTGCTGTGATACTTGACAAATTTAGTTTTAATTGCTATAGAAAGACACCCACCTGTATATTAATTAATTATTCTTTCTTTTTCCCTGATCAAATTTCATGAAAATGTGCTGCCCTAGTGAGTTTTTCAACTTTTCAGTGATTTTTTTTATTTTATTTTTGTGTATGTGATGCTATTGATTTGTATTCACAAATGAACCTTAGGAAATTCTAATCTCACTTATACACTATAATTTTAGAATTCATTTTGCAAAACTGGTCTAGGAAAAATTGATTTGCTTATTGAATTAATTGTATGTTTTTCCTCTGGATTATTTGAATTGATTGCTTGTAACATGTATATTATGATATTTTCACTTCACTACTTTATATAAGAATCACTTCCAGTTTCACTATTCACAAGTACCAAATGCTCTTTCACTGTTATCACTATACGTTTTTCTTCTCATCTCACCAATAAGGGCCGAGCTGGAGAAATACGTTTCCTTATCACACTATCAATATTTTTGAGGCCGATAGAAAGGAGTTTCCAGAATTTTCCCGCTGATTGGGTTTTCGTCTTTTCCATTTTGTATCGTAGTCGTCTTCGCTTCACTCAAAATTTCCAATTCAACTTCAATTGGTAGTAGAGTGACACACCATGGCTCTAAATCTCTAAATTTGCTCCCGCTAACAAATATCAAGTCCTTTTGGTTGCTCGACATCTCTAAATCAAATTGCAACCTTAACCTCCTTAAATTCCAAGGTTCTTTTCCTATACATATTCTCTGTTTATTGTGTTTTTGGCTTGTTTGAATTGCAAAGTGGAACTCGATGTGAAATCTTAATAGCATTTTTCTTTTCCAAGTAAATTATGTTGCATTTTATTCTTTTTAACATGATAGAAACTGAAATTTAGTTGCAAGTTTGGTTATATTTTTAACTTTCAATTTTTTTAAAATTATTATCATATCATAATCGCTCTAAGTTAAATTTTTTTGGTAAGAGTCTTTGTCATATTTCTGCATTTGAGTTCAAAATAAGTTGAATTATTTTTTCTTAGTGCAATTTTAATTTGTTAGTTTAAAAGTTTGAACCTTCTTTGCTATTCTTAGCTATGTAGATTATTTATCCAAGACAGATCTACAACGTGACTCTTCTTGTCAATCAGAAGATAGAGTTGCTACTGTGAACATTGTGTGTGGACCCACAAAAGGTATGATTTTGGTTTTAATTATTATTTCATCTTCAAGCAATAAATTTTACAAAAGTGTGATTACAGTGTAATATGGATTTGAACTTTTAAAGGGAATAATGAGTTTTTTCTTGAATTGATTGTAACTATTGGAAATATTTTAGTTCTAATTAATTGTTTAGATTTTTCGGATTGGATATCTTGACCATTTTCTTGATATTATACTATTTCTGTAGGAAAAGGTTTTTTTTTGTTAATTTTGAGAATTCAATTTGGAGACTAATGCATTTCTATATGGCTGACATTTTAAAATTGTTTCCATGTGATCACCATTCATTTAATTGATGAAATGGGAAATCTACAATATAGAACAATCTGTTAGTTTTACTAAAGGAAGCTGAATTATTGAAGCAATTTAAACGTGAATGAAAGTGGACTAAAAATCTGTTATAACATTTCCAGGTTGATGGCTTAGCTAAAAGCATCTACAGTGCGTTGGGATAGATGCTGCAATTCCACATCCTGAGAAGCCTCGAACCAGGTTCAATTATGGTGAATAACATTAGACGATTGTTATAATTTGTTATTTTTGTCAGAACTCAAAAGTATATATTTAAATATTGTTTAATTCTTGAAATGTGTAGGTTTTCTTTTTTATTTTTTTTTAGTTCGAAATCACTTACAAACATGTTTAAGAACTATTTCCTTTTACAGTCATTCCAGTTTTCATTTTCTGATAATCGCATTGACCATAAATCCTATCACAAGGAGCCAGCAGCATCCCAAATGTGATGTCTGCGAAAATTTGGTGAGTATCTATTCTCTATATAGAAGTTGTAGTATAAGATTATATTACTCACATATTCTCATCCACTTCTCAAAATTAAAAGCATCTATCTTTTTCATTTGCTTTTCTGAATTTCTGCCCATCCAAAACAGGGTAGGGGTTGTCCTAAAGGTTCCGGAAAGTGACAAACATTGGAGACTTCTTTAGGTAACTTTTTTTTATCTAATCGGTCAATTAGTATAATTTTTGCCTTTAGGAACTTGCATGGACATAAATTTGTGATTTTCTAATGTCAGTATTTTTTTTATTAAAAGTGTCTTATTCATGAAGTTCATTGTTTCATAAGCTGATGGAGACGGTGGTGGTTAAAAAATTAGTTGATATTGGCTATCATAAGCGATGCGGATGCCGATAGCTTACAAAGAATTTTTTTTTCAAATTCTTTAATTGAATCACGTGGAATTGATACAATAAATTGTCCCCTAATCTTAATATTAATTTGTACTCACAAATCACCGTATTTTTATTTTCAATTGCACGCGAATAAACACACAAATGAAACGTTTCGTGCAACGCACGTATCCTCTACTAGTATTATCAAAGTAAATCCCACCCATGCCCCCATCCTAATAAACTCCATAACCCTATTTTTCCCAAACCAGAATAGTCTTCTCTACTCCTTCCTCTCCCGTCAGCTTTTCTCTTCATTCTTTAGCGCTAGCCACCAGTTTCTCCGCCCACATCCACGACTAGGTCCATCCACCAGCCACCTATTTCTTCTCGATTTGTATGTGCATGGTGGTGCGCAATTACGGTTTTTTGTTGTGGTGCAGTGTTATTTTGGTTGTGACACAACGTTTGGTGTGCAATGGTAGGTTGTGGTGGGAGTCGATCTGTGTATGCGGTGTACGATACTGATGGTTTGCTCTAGTGTACAATGTTGATGGTGTTGATGATGTTGAGTTTGGTTGTACTATATTGAGGTTGGGGATGGTTCGATCTGGGTCTTAGATTTGCAAAATTTAGTGAATTTGTTTGGTGCAAATTATGATGACGTTGCCATCTAGTTGTGTTTTGGTGGTGCAGGTTTGGATTTAGTTGTTGACGGGATGGTGGTGAGGACAGGGGCGAATCCAGGAATTCAATCCAGCATGAGCGGATTTGTTCCAGCACGAGCGGGTAATGAGAAAAAAATTTTGATACCAAAAATTATAAGGTAAAAAAAGAGTTTTTGGCGGATCCAATCCGAGCGGCCGACCACCCTAGCCAAGGGCTGGATCCGCCACCGTGAGGTAAAGGTGGTTTGTTGGTGGTTTTATGTGGTCACATGTTGATTTGCACGTCACATGTCACGAGTTTTAGGTCACAAATCACATTTCATATAGTCATAGGTCACACGTCTTGGGTCATAGGTTACAATTCATATATTGCAGGTCACATGTCATATTTCTTACGGTCACATGTCATATTTCTTACGGTCACATGTCTTAGTTAGGTCACTTGTCTTCTGTCATTGATCACAATTCATATGTTGCAGGTTATAAGTAATAGTTTATAGATAGCAAATCATAGTCCACATGTCACAAATCAATTTCAAAAGGTCACATATCCTAGACAATCGCTCATAAGCAGTTCGTAGATCAATGATTTTCATTGAGTTTTTAAGATTAGAGATACATATTTGAAATGGAAAGATGTCGTAACTGTATGCTTGTGATGCAAACCACGTAGCAATTGTAGCTACGCAACCCACAAATTATTGAATCGACCCAAGAACGCCAAGAAACCACGATTTATGGATCCAATTAAAATTAATTGAACCAAGCAACCAATACAATCATAGGGATATATTGACCTCTTGATCACAAGCAATATTAATTCTCACCGAGATTTGAACAAATAAGAATAACCCGCAAGTTCGAATTGTGTTCAATGAAGAACGACGTTGAAAGCAATTTGCCTCACAATAATATCAATAATTATCTTCTTAATAATGAAAATTACATCCCTATAAATAGGGTCAAAATCTGGCTTAAGAGTCCTAATTAAATAAGGAATTAAATTGTTAAACTATGGAAAGAAATAAAATATTAAAATTTACGCGTATTAGTAGTTACGGTCGTAACTACTTCCTTTACGGCTGTAAGTAGCTTACTGTTTAACAATTACGACCGTGAGACATAATTTACGGCTGTAAGTCCTTTTTTCTTAAAATCTTAATTTTAACCCGAGACCACATTACGGCCGTGACACATGAGAGTTACGGTCGTAAGTTCAACTTTTCAAATTTTCAGTTTTCAGCAGTGGACTCGTTACGGCCGTAAGAATTATATGTTACGGCCGTCATTTTTGAAACTTCACAATTTTCTTCGACGGCTTGAATGATGTTGATCCATTCGTCGTCTCGACCAGTTTCCAACACGGAACTTGCTTCTTTTGCAGCCACGAACATAGTTTTGTCCACTGTTTCTTGTACTAGCTTGTCCATCGCTTCTTTGGCCTTCTTTGTTTGCAATCGAGTCATCGACCCTCCTTCGATTATCAACGGATCTTTGTGCGGATTGGTACTCGTGATCTGGATCACAGCATCCCCTCCTTCTTCGAAAGGATTCAACCTTGAATCTGTACCTGCATCAAACAGAGATAGATCAGAAACATTAAACGTAGCCGAAACATTATACTTACCAGGAATATCTAGTTTATAGGCATTGTTGTTGATCCTTTCAATCACTTGGAATGGACCATCTCCTCGCGGTTGTAATTTTGATTTGCGTTGTTCCGGAAATCGTTCCTTCCTCAAATGTACCCAAAATTTATAATTTTTTTCGTTTCCTGCAAATTTAACATCTTTATTACATCTCTATTAGTAACCTTTAAATTTTTGTAAAATGAAAATCGACTAATCGTGAGTGACAAGAAAGTCAACTTGGCTTGATCCACCAAGGGACGAGCTCATGGGGCAAGTCGAACCAAGTTTCTTGAGGAAGCTAGTTTGCGCTAAGCTCGTGCTAGCCAGCTCGTCTGACTAGTCGACCCCATTTAACATTTCTAGCCGTCATAATGCAAACGCTTGTCGACTGTTTTCTTGAAATGAGTAACATATATGTGAACACATAAAAAAATTGCTAACTACAAGACTGCTCAGATTTTTGAACTCAACAAGATTTCTCTCATTACAGTATCGATAAAAAAAAATTCTTATTTTTGTATTATGAAATAACCATATAATAGAGGAGATGAATTAAGGGTAGTTGGAATTAAGATCAGATTAATTTCAGTAACGATCAATGAAGTTTCATCAAGATTTCAGAACAGTCACTAAAGCTTGAAACGTACACCAACAGTCACTCAAATTTCACCAAAATTTCAATATGGTCGTTATAGTTTGAAATTTACACCAATGGTCACTCAAATTTACAAATGTTTTGGCAATGATTAATTGCTGAATTTCTAACATAAAAACAAATGTTAAGTATTTAAAACTTAAGATTTAAATACTAAATAATAAAAGGGAAAAAAAATTTTAAAAAAAAATCTAAATTTCTAACTCATAAAGGCAAAAACAATTTTTTTTTGAAATATATGTTACTAACATTTTAATTAAAAAAAAACCACTTTCAATATTTATGAATATGCATAAAGAAATAACTTTTTGAAACTAATCTAGTAAAAGCGGTCACTACAAGAGTAAAGGAGAAAAATTGACACCCAAATTATAAGGTAAATAAAATTTGACGGATCCAGTACAAGCGACCGAACACCCCCGCCCTAGGCTATATCCGCCCCCACGTGGAGGCAACAATGGGTCGGTGATGGTTCTGGATATTGTTTTTGTTATATAATTAAATAATGAAAAAGACTTTTTTACCCTTCATAAAAAATAGTCAATAGATGATTTATTGACCAACTAATAGATTTTTGGATCGTAAAGACGTTTGTTTCAAAACAAATGCGAAGGTAATGGTGGAATTGTAAAAAAATTAAAAGTGATGATGAATTTCACAGGAGACTAAGAGAGTCTAAAGGTAATGACGTTTTGCATCAATCATCACATTATTTAATATCAATTATCTAATATGTTTTTATTTAGAGTTTCTGAAATACTTAATATTTATTTTTGGATTAGAAATTTTGCCGAGTAACCATTGCTGAAACATTTGCAAACTTGAGTGACCGTTTGTGTAAATTTTAAACTTCGGTGACCGTTTTGAAATTTTGGTTAAACTTCAAACTTGAGTGATCATTTGTGTAAGATTCAAACTTCTGTGACTATTTTAAAATTTTAGTGAAACTTCGGTCACCGCTGTTGAAATTAATCTAATTAAAATCAGATGATGATAATAATAATAATAATAATAATAATAATAATAATAATATTCTATTACCATAATTATTAAATTTAAAAAACAACATAATCAATCCAAATTATTAAAAATATATTAGATAGTAAATACCAATTTGTATATTTAAATAATAAACGATGGTATATTTAAATAATTTTTTATGCATTATTGTTAACTTCTCGTAATCATAATCAAAATATACAAATAATAATAACAATAATGGTACTCATTAATCAAAACATCATTTTTTTCAAACTTATTTTCAACCACATACAAAAAATAAAATAATGTACGCTTAAAATTAAATAATACAAAATATAGAAATAAAATTTTAATATTTTTGTATTAAATTAGATTCTTTTTTCTTTTATAAAATGAAATGAAATAGAATTTTTTATTTAAATTAAATTCATTTCTTTTTTTCGAATTTTAATTTTCTGTTCACAGTTGAATGTTATTCTTTTGTTAATATCAGTTTATTAATTGTACTCATAATTATTAAAATTTATTCTAATTACCATAAGTATTCAAATTTAAAAAACAACATAATCAATCAAATTATTGAAAAATTATTTAGATAGTAAATGCCAATTTATATAATTAAATAACAAACGATCGTATATTTCAATAACTATTATGCATTATTTTTAACTTCATTAAAATGAAAATTTACACAATTCTATGCATTTGACTCTTGTATTTGACATTTTTTTTTGTTTTTAATAAAAAATTTAGCACAATAGTTATAATGCATGTTGTAAAAACTTTTAGCCTCTATTGGAAAATCCAAAAAAATAAAACATGTTTTTAACACAATTTCCCAAATTAATTTTTAATTACATATATTTTCTCTTCATTTTAAATGATACATCTTACATCGAAAAAAAAATATATATATATATATATATATATATATATATATATCTATAAACACAATTTTTTTTTTTTTTTTTTTACAAACAGATCAATTTTAGAATTTTTGTGATTTATAGAAATATATCTATAAATTATTTTTTCAAATTTACCGGGCACGTGTTTATCTATATCAAAATATAGAAATAAAATTCTATGCATTTGACTCTTGTATTTGACATTTTTTTTTTGTTTTTAATAAAAAATTTAGCACAATAATTATAATGCATGTTGTAAAAACTTTTAGCCTCTATTGAAAATCCAAAAAAAAAAAAAAAAAAAACATGTTTTTAACACAATTTCCCAAATTAATTTTTAATTACATATCTTTTCTCTCCATTTTAAATGATACATCTTACATCGAAAAATATATATATATATATATATCTATAAACACAATTTTTTTTTTTTTTTTTTTTTTTACAAACAGATCAATTTTAGAATTTTTGTGATTTATAGAAATATATCTATAAATTATTTTTTCAAATTTACCGGGCACGTGTTTATCTATATCAAAATATAGAAATAAAATTTTAATATTTTTGTATTAAATTAGATTCATTTTTCTTTTATAAAATGAAATGAAATTGAATTTTTATTTAAATTAAATTCATTTCTTTTTTTTCGAATTTTAATTTTCTGTTCACAGTTGAATGTTATTCTTTTGTTAATATTAGTTTATTAATTGTACTCATAATTATTAAAATTTATTCTATTACCATAAGTATTCAAATTTAAAAAACAACATAATCAATCAAATTATTTAGATAGTAAATGCCAATTTATATAATTAAATAACAAACGATCGTATATTTCAATAATTTTATGCATTATTTTTAACTTCATTAAAATGAAAATTTACACAATTCTATGCATTTGACATTTTTTTTTTCAATAAAAAATTTGGCACAATAATTATAATGCATGTTGTAAAAACTTTTAGCCTCTATTGAAAATCCAAAAAAAAAAAAAAAAAAACATGTTTTTAACACAATTTCCCAAATTAATTTTTAATTACATATCTTTTCTCTCCATTTTAAATGATACATCTTACATCGAAAAATATATATATATATATATCTATAAACACAATTTTTTTTTTTTTTTTTTTTTTTTTTTTTTTTTTTTTACAAACAGATCAATTTTAGAATTTTTGTGATTTATAGAAATATATCTATAAATTATTTTTTCAAATTTACCGGGCACGTGTTTATCTATATCAAAATATAGAAATAAAATTTTAATATTTTTGTATTAAATTAGATTCTTTTTTCTTTTATAAAATGAAATGAAATAGAATTTTTTATTTAAATTAAATTCATTTCTTTTTTTCGAATTTTAATTTTCTGTTCACAGTTGAATGTTATTCTTTTGTTAATATCAGTTTATTAATTGTACTCATAATTATTAAAATTTATTCTAATTACCATAAGTATTCAAATTTAAAAAACAACATAATCAATCAAATTATTGAAAAATTATTTAGATAGTAAATGCCAATTTATATAATTAAATAACAAACGATCGTATATTTCAATAACTATTATGCATTATTTTTAACTTCATTAAAATGAAAATTTACACAATTCTATGCATTTGACTCTTGTATTTGACATTTTTTTTTGTTTTTAATAAAAAATTTAGCACAATAGTTATAATGCATGTTGTAAAAACTTTTAGCCTCTATTGGAAAATCCAAAAAAATAAAACATGTTTTTAACACAATTTCCCAAATTAATTTTTAATTACATATATTTTCTCTTCATTTTAAATGATACATCTTACATCGAAAAAAAAAAAATATATATATATATATATATATATATACATATATCTATAAACACAATTTTTTTTTTTTTTTTTTACAAACAGATCAATTTTAGAATTTTTGTGATTTATAGAAATATATCTATAAATTATTTTTTCAAATTTACCGGGCACGTGTTTATCTATATCAAAATATAGAAATAAAATTCTATGCATTTGACTCTTGTATTTGACATTTTTTTTTTGTTTTTAATAAAAAATTTAGCACAATAATTATAATGCATGTTGTAAAAACTTTTAGCCTCTATTGAAAATCCAAAAAAAAAAAAAAAAAAAACATGTTTTTAACACAATTTCCCAAATTAATTTTTAATTACATATCTTTTCTCTCCATTTTAAATGATACATCTTACATCGAAAAATATATATATATATATATATATCTATAAACACAATTTTTTTTTTTTTTTTTTTTTTTTTTTTTTTTTTTTTTTTTTTTACAAACAGATCAATTTTAGAATTTTTGTGATTTATAGAAATATATCTATAAATTATTTTTTCAAATTTACCGGGCACGTGTTTATCTATATCAAAATATAGAAATAAAATTTTAATATTTTTGTATTAAATTAGATTCATTTTTCTTTTATAAAATGAAATGAAATTGAATTTTTATTTAAATTAAATTCATTTCTTTTTTTTCGAATTTTAATTTTCTGTTCACAGTTGAATGTTATTCTTTTGTTAATATTAGTTTATTAATTGTACTCATAATTATTAAAATTTATTCTATTACCATAAGTATTCAAATTTAAAAAACAACATAATCAATCAAATTATTTAGATAGTAAATGCCAATTTATATAATTAAATAACAAACGATCGTATATTTCAATAATTTTATGCATTATTTTTAACTTCATTAAAATGAAAATTTACACAATTCTATGCATTTGACATTTTTTTTTTCAATAAAAAATTTGGCACAATAATTATAATGCATGTTGTAAAAACTTTTAGCCTCTATTGAAAATCCAAAAAAAAAAAAACATGTTTTTAACACAATTTCCCAAATTAATTTTTAATTACATATCTTTTCTCTCCATTTTAAATGATACATCTTACATCGAAAAATATATATATATATATATCTATAAACACAATTTTTTTTTTTTTTTTTTTTTTTTTTTTTTACAAACAGATCAATTTTAGAATTTTTGTGATTTATAGAAATATATCTATAAATTATTTTTTCAAATTTACCGGGCACGTGTTTATCTATATCAAAATATAGAAATAAAATTTTAATATTTTTGTATTAAATTAGATTCTTTTTTCTTTTATAAAATGAAATGAAATAGAATTTTTTATTTAAATTAAATTCATTTCTTTTTTTCGAATTTTAATTTTCTGTTCACAGTTGAATGTTATTCTTTTGTTAATATCAGTTTATTAATTGTACTCATAATTATTAAAATTTATTCTAATTACCATAAGTATTCAAATTTAAAAAACAACATAATCAATCAAATTATTGAAAAATTATTTAGATAGTAAATGCCAATTTATATAATTAAATAACAAACGATCGTATATTTCAATAACTATTATGCATTATTTTTAACTTCATTAAAATGAAAATTTACACAATTCTATGCATTTGACTCTTGTATTTGACATTTTTTTTTGTTTTTAATAAAAAATTTAGCACAATAGTTATAATGCATGTTGTAAAAACTTTTAGCCTCTATTGGAAAATCCAAAAAAATAAAACATGTTTTTAACACAATTTCCCAAATTAATTTTTAATTACATATATTTTCTCTTCATTTTAAATGATACATCTTACATCGAAAAAAAAATATATATATATATATATATATATATATATATATATATATATATATATATATATATATATCTATAAACACAATTTTTTTTTTTTTTTTTTTACAAACAGATCAATTTTAGAATTTTTGTGATTTATAGAAATATATCTATAAATTATTTTTTCAAATTTACCGGGCACGTGTTTATCTATATCAAAATATAGAAATAAAATTCTATGCATTTGACTCTTGTATTTGACATTTTTTTTTTGTTTTTAATAAAAAATTTAGCACAATAATTATAATGCATGTTGTAAAAACTTTTAGCCTCTATTGAAAATCCAAAAAAAAAAAAAAAAAAAAAACATGTTTTTAACACAATTTCCCAAATTAATTTTTAATTACATATCTTTTCTCTCCATTTTAAATGATACATCTTACATCGAAAAATATATATATATATATATATCTATAAACACAATTTTTTTTTTTTTTTTTTTTTTTTTTTTTTTTTTTTTTTTTACAAACAGATCAATTTTAGAATTTTTGTGATTTATAGAAATATATCTATAAATTATTTTTTCAAATTTACCGGGCACGTGTTTATCTATATCAAAATATAGAAATAAAATTTTAATATTTTTGTATTAAATTAGATTCATTTTTCTTTTATAAAATGAAATGAAATTGAATTTTTATTTAAATTAAATTCATTTCTTTTTTTTCGAATTTTAATTTTCTGTTCACAGTTGAATGTTATTCTTTTGTTAATATTAGTTTATTAATTGTACTCATAATTATTAAAATTTATTCTATTACCATAAGTATTCAAATTTAAAAAACAACATAATCAATCAAATTATTTAGATAGTAAATGCCAATTTATATAATTAAATAACAAACGATCGTATATTTCAATAATTTTATGCATTATTTTTAACTTCATTAAAATGAAAATTTACACAATTCTATGCATTTGACATTTTTTTTTTCAATAAAAAATTTGGCACAATAATTATAATGCATGTTGTAAAAACTTTTAGCCTCTATTGAAAATCCAAAAAAAAAAAAACATGTTTTTAACACAATTTCCCAAATTAATTTTTAATTACATATCTTTTCTCTCCATTTTAAATGATACATCTTACATCGAAAAATATATATATATATATATCTATAAACACAATTTTTTTTTTTTTTTTTTTTTTTTTTTTTTTTTTTTTTTTACAAACAGATCAATTTTAGAATTTTTGTGATTTATAGAAATATATCTATAAATTATTTTTTCAAATTTACCGGGCACGTGTTTATCTATATCAAAATATAGAAATAAAATTTTAATATTTTTGTATTAAATTAGATTCTTTTTTCTTTTATAAAATGAAATGAAATAGAATTTTTTATTTAAATTAAATTCATTTCTTTTTTTCGAATTTTAATTTTCTGTTCACAGTTGAATGTTATTCTTTTGTTAATATCAGTTTATTAATTGTACTCATAATTATTAAAATTTATTCTAATTACCATAAGTATTCAAATTTAAAAAACAACATAATCAATCAAATTATTGAAAAATTATTTAGATAGTAAATGCCAATTTATATAATTAAATAACAAACGATCGTATATTTCAATAACTATTATGCATTATTTTTAACTTCATTAAAATGAAAATTTACACAATTCTATGCATTTGACTCTTGTATTTGACATTTTTTTTTGTTTTTAATAAAAAATTTAGCACAATAGTTATAATGCATGTTGTAAAAACTTTTAGCCTCTATTGGAAAATCCAAAAAAATAAAACATGTTTTTAACACAATTTCCCAAATTAATTTTTAATTACATATATTTTCTCTTCATTTTAAATGATACATCTTACATCGAAAAAAAAAAATATATATATATATATATATATATATATATATATATATATATATATATATATATATATATATATATATATATATATATATATATATATATCTATAAACACAATTTTTTTTTTTTTTTTTTTACAAACAGATCAATTTTAGAATTTTTGTGATTTATAGAAATATATCTATAAATTATTTTTTCAAATTTACCGGGCACGTGTTTATCTATATCAAAATATAGAAATAAAATTCTATGCATTTGACTCTTGTATTTGACATTTTTTTTTTGTTTTTAATAAAAAATTTAGCACAATAATTATAATGCATGTTGTAAAAACTTTTAGCCTCTATTGAAAATCCAAAAAAAAAAAAAACATGTTTTTAACACAATTTCCCAAATTAATTTTTAATTACATATCTTTTCTCTCCATTTTAAATGATACATCTTACATCGAAAAATATATATATATATATATATATCTATAAACACAATTTTTTTTTTTTTTTTTTTTTTTTTTTTTTTTTTTTACAAACAGATCAATTTTAGAATTTTTGTGATTTATAGAAATATATCTATAAATTATTTTTTCAAATTTACCGGGCACGTGTTTATCTATATCAAAATATAGAAATAAAATTTTAATATTTTTGTATTAAATTAGATTCTTTTTTCTTTTATAAAATGAAATGAAATAGAATTTTTTATTTAAATTAAATTCATTTCTTTTTTTCGAATTTTAATTTTCTGTTCACAGTTGAATGTTATTCTTTTGTTAATATCAGTTTATTAATTGTACTCATAATTATTAAAATTTATTCTAATTACCATAAGTATTCAAATTTAAAAAACAACATAATCAATCAAATTATTGAAAAATTATTTAGATAGTAAATGCCAATTTATATAATTAAATAACAAACGATCGTATATTTCAATAACTATTATGCATTATTTTTAACTTCATTAAAATGAAAATTTACACAATTCTATGCATTTGACTCTTGTATTTGACATTTTTTTTTGTTTTTAATAAAAAATTTAGCACAATAGTTATAATGCATGTTGTAAAAACTTTTAGCCTCTATTGGAAAATCCAAAAAAATAAAACATGTTTTTAACACAATTTCCCAAATTAATTTTTAATTACATATATTTTCTCTTCATTTTAAATGATACATCTTACATCGAAAAAAAAAAAAAAATATATATATATATATATATATATATATATATATATATATATATATATATATATATATATATACATATATCTATAAACACAATTTTTTTTTTTTTTTTTTACAAACAGATCAATTTTAGAATTTTTGTGATTTATAGAAATATATCTATAAATTATTTTTTTCAAATTTACCGGGCACGTGTTTATCTATATCAAAATATAGAAATAAAATTCTATGCATTTGACTCTTGTATTTGACATTTTTTTTTTTGTTTTTAATAAAAAATTTAGCACAATAATTATAATGCATGTTGTAAAAACTTTTAGCCTCTATTGAAAATCCAAAAAAAAAAAAAAAAAAAACATGTTTTTAACACAATTTCCCAAATTAATTTTTAATTACATATCTTTTCTCTCCATTTTAAATGATACATCTTACATCGAAAAATATATATATATATATATATCTATAAACACAATTTTTTTTTTTTTTTTTTTTTTTTTTTTTTTTTTACAAACAGATCAATTTTAGAATTTTTGTGATTTATAGAAATATATCTATAAATTATTTTTTCAAATTTACCGGGCACGTGTTTATCTATATCAAAATATAGAAATAAAATTTTAATATTTTTGTATTAAATTAGATTCATTTTTCTTTTATAAAATGAAATGAAATTGAATTTTTATTTAAATTAAATTCATTTCTTTTTTTTCGAATTTTAATTTTCTGTTCACAGTTGAATGTTATTCTTTTGTTAATATTAGTTTATTAATTGTACTCATAATTATTAAAATTTATTCTATTACCATAAGTATTCAAATTTAAAAAACAACATAATCAATCAAATTATTTAGATAGTAAATGCCAATTTATATAATTAAATAACAAACGATCGTATATTTCAATAATTTTATGCATTATTTTTAACTTCATTAAAATGAAAATTTACACAATTCTATGCATTTGACATTTTTTTTTTCAATAAAAAATTTGGCACAATAATTATAATGCATGTTGTAAAAACTTTTAGCCTCTATTGAAAATCCAAAAAAAAAAAAACATGTTTTTAACACAATTTCCCAAATTAATTTTTAATTACATATCTTTTCTCTCCATTTTAAATGATACATCTTACATCGAAAAATATATATATATATATATATCTATAAACACAATTTTTTTTTTTTTTTTTTTTTTTTTTTTTTTTTTTTTACAAACAGATCAATTTTAGAATTTTTGTGATTTATAGAAATATATCTATAAATTATTTTTTCAAATTTACCGGGCACGTGTTTATCTATATCAAAATATAGAAATAAAATTTTAATATTTTTGTATTAAATTAGATTCTTTTTTCTTTTATAAAATGAAATGAAATAGAATTTTTTATTTAAATTAAATTCATTTCTTTTTTTCGAATTTTAATTTTCTGTTCACAGTTGAATGTTATTCTTTTGTTAATATCAGTTTATTAATTGTACTCATAATTATTAAAATTTATTCTAATTACCATAAGTATTCAAATTTAAAAAACAACATAATCAATCAAATTATTGAAAAATTATTTAGATAGTAAATGCCAATTTATATAATTAAATAACAAACGATCGTATATTTCAATAACTATTATGCATTATTTTTAACTTCATTAAAATGAAAATTTACACAATTCTATGCATTTGACTCTTGTATTTGACATTTTTTTTTGTTTTTAATAAAAAATTTAGCACAATAGTTATAATGCATGTTGTAAAAACTTTTAGCCTCTATTGGAAAATCCAAAAAAATAAAACATGTTTTTAACACAATTTCCCAAATTAATTTTTAATTACATATATTTTCTCTTCATTTTAAATGATACATCTTACATCGAAAAAAAAAATATATATATATATATATATATATATATATATATATATATATCTATAAACACAATTTTTTTTTTTTTTTTTTTACAAACAGATCAATTTTAGAATTTTTGTGATTTATAGAAATATATCTATAAATTATTTTTTCAAATTTACCGGGCACGTGTTTATCTATATCAAAATATAGAAATAAAATTCTATGCATTTGACTCTTGTATTTGACATTTTTTTTTTGTTTTTAATAAAAAATTTAGCACAATAATTATAATGCATGTTGTAAAAACTTTTAGCCTCTATTGAAAATCCAAAAAAAAAAAAAACATGTTTTTAACACAATTTCCCAAATTAATTTTTAATTACATATCTTTTCTCTCCATTTTAAATGATACATCTTACATCGAAAAATATATATATATATATATATCTATAAACACAATTTTTTTTTTTTTTTTTTTTTTTTTTTTTTTTTTTTTTACAAACAGATCAATTTTAGAATTTTTGTGATTTATAGAAATATATCTATAAATTATTTTTTCAAATTTACCGGGCACGTGTTTATCTATATCAAAATATAGAAATAAAATTTTAATATTTTTGTATTAAATTAGATTCATTTTTCTTTTATAAAATGAAATGAAATTGAATTTTTATTTAAATTAAATTCATTTCTTTTTTTTCGAATTTTAATTTTCTGTTCACAGTTGAATGTTATTCTTTTGTTAATATTAGTTTATTAATTGTACTCATAATTATTAAAATTTATTCTATTACCATAAGTATTCAAATTTAAAAAACAACATAATCAATCAAATTATTTAGATAGTAAATGCCAATTTATATAATTAAATAACAAACGATCGTATATTTCAATAATTTTATGCATTATTTTTAACTTCATTAAAATGAAAATTTACACAATTCTATGCATTTGACATTTTTTTTTTCAATAAAAAATTTGGCACAATAATTATAATGCATGTTGTAAAAACTTTTAGCCTCTATTGAAAATCCAAAAAAAAAAAAACATGTTTTTAACACAATTTCCCAAATTAATTTTTAATTACATATCTTTTCTCTCCATTTTAAATGATACATCTTACATCGAAAAATATATATATATATATATCTATAAACACAATTTTTTTTTTTTTTTTTTTTTTTTTTTTTTTTTTACAAACAGATCAATTTTAGAATTTTTGTGATTTATAGAAATATATCTATAAATTATTTTTTCAAATTTACCGGGCACGTGTTTATCTATATCAAAATATAGAAATAAAATTTTAATATTTTTGTATTAAATTAGATTCATTTTTCTTTTATAAAATGAAATGAAATTGAATTTTTATTTAAATTAAATTCATTTCTTTTTTTTCGAATTTTAATTTTCTGTTCACAGTTGAATGTTATTCTTTTGTTAATATTAGTTTATTAATTGTACTCATAATTATTAAAATTTATTCTATTACCATAAGTATTCAAATTTAAAAAACAACATAATCAATCAAATTATTTAGATAGTAAATGCCAATTTATATAATTAAATAACAAACGATCGTATATTTCAATAATTTTATGCATTATTTTTAACTTCATTAAAATGAAAATTTACACAATTCTATGCATTTGACATTTTTTTTTTCAATAAAAAATTTGGCACAATAATTATAATGCATGTTGTAAAAACTTTTAGCCTCTATTGAAAATCCAAAAAAAAAAAAACATGTTTTTAACACAATTTCCCAAATTAATTTTTAATTACATATCTTTTCTCTCCATTTTAAATGATACATCTTACATCGAAAAATATATATATATATATATCTATAAACACAATTTTTTTTTTTTTTTTTTTTTTTTTTTTTTTTTTTTTACAAACAGATCAATTTTAGAATTTTTGTGATTTATAGAAATATATCTATAAATTATTTTTTCAAATTTACCGGGCACGTGTTTATCTATATCAAAATATAGAAATAAAATTTTAATATTTTTGTATTAAATTAGATTCTTTTTTCTTTTATAAAATGAAATGAAATAGAATTTTTTATTTAAATTAAATTCATTTCTTTTTTTCGAATTTTAATTTTCTGTTCACAGTTGAATGTTATTCTTTTGTTAATATCAGTTTATTAATTGTACTCATAATTATTAAAATTTATTCTAATTACCATAAGTATTCAAATTTAAAAAACAACATAATCAATCAAATTATTGAAAAATTATTTAGATAGTAAATGCCAATTTATATAATTAAATAACAAACGATCGTATATTTCAATAACTATTATGCATTATTTTTAACTTCATTAAAATGAAAATTTACACAATTCTATGCATTTGACTCTTGTATTTGACATTTTTTTTTGTTTTTAATAAAAAATTTAGCACAATAGTTATAATGCATGTTGTAAAAACTTTTAGCCTCTATTGGAAAATCCAAAAAAATAAAACATGTTTTTAACACAATTTTCCAAATTAATTTTTAATTACATATATTTTCTCTTCATTTTAAATGATACATCTTACATCGAAAAAAAAAAATATATATATATATATATATATATATATATATATATATATATATATATATATCTATAAACACAATTTTTTTTTTTTTTTTTTTACAAACAGATCAATTTTAGAATTTTTGTGATTTATAGAAATATATCTATAAATTATTTTTTCAAATTTACCGGGCACGTGTTTATCTATATCAAAATATAGAAATAAAATTCTATGCATTTGACTCTTGTATTTGACATTTTTTTTTTGTTTTTAATAAAAAATTTAGCACAATAATTATAATGCATGTTGTAAAAACTTTTAGCCTCTATTGAAAATCCAAAAAAAAAAAAAACATGTTTTTAACACAATTTCCCAAATTAATTTTTAATTACATATCTTTTCTCTCCATTTTAAATGATACATCTTACATCGAAAAATATATATATATATATATATCTATAAACACAATTTTTTTTTTTTTTTTTTTTTTTTTTTTTTTTTTTTACAAACAGATCAATTTTAGAATTTTTGTGATTTATAGAAATATATCTATAAATTATTTTTTCAAATTTACCGGGCACGTGTTTATCTATATCAAAATATAGAAATAAAATTTTAATATTTTTGTATTAAATTAGATTCATTTTTCTTTTATAAAATGAAATGAAATTGAATTTTTATTTAAATTAAATTCATTTCTTTTTTTTCGAATTTTAATTTTCTGTTCACAGTTGAATGTTATTCTTTTGTTAATATTAGTTTATTAATTGTACTCATAATTATTAAAATTTATTCTATTACCATAAGTATTCAAATTTAAAAAACAACATAATCAATCAAATTATTTAGATAGTAAATGCCAATTTATATAATTAAATAACAAACGATCGTATATTTCAATAATTTTATGCATTATTTTTAACTTCATTAAAATGAAAATTTACACAATTCTATGCATTTGACATTTTTTTTTTCAATAAAAAATTTGGCACAATAATTATAATGCATGTTGTAAAAACTTTTAGCCTCTATTGAAAATCCAAAAAAAAAAAAACATGTTTTTAACACAATTTCCCAAATTAATTTTTAATTACATATCTTTTCTCTCCATTTTAAATGATACATCTTACATCGAAAAATATATATATATATATATATCTATAAACACAATTTTTTTTTTTTTTTTTTTTTTTTTTTTTTTTTTTTTTACAAACAGATCAATTTTAGAATTTTTGTGATTTATAGAAATATATCTATAAATTATTTTTTCAAATTTACCGGGCACGTGTTTATCTATATCAAAATATAGAAATAAAATTTTAATATTTTTGTATTAAATTAGATTCATTTTTCTTTTATAAAATGAAATGAAATTGAATTTTTATTTAAATTAAATTCATTTCTTTTTTTTCGAATTTTAATTTTCTGTTCACAGTTGAATGTTATTCTTTTGTTAATATTAGTTTATTAATTGTACTCATAATTATTAAAATTTATTCTATTACCATAAGTATTCAAATTTAAAAAACAACATAATCAATCAAATTATTTAGATAGTAAATGCCAATTTATATAATTAAATAACAAACGATCGTATATTTCAATAATTTTATGCATTATTTTTAACTTCATTAAAATGAAAATTTACACAATTCTATGCATTTGACATTTTTTTTTTCAATAAAAAATTTGGCACAATAATTATAATGCATGTTGTAAAAACTTTTAGCCTCTATTGAAAATCCAAAAAAAAAAAAACATGTTTTTAACACAATTTCCCAAATTAATTTTTAATTACATATCTTTTCTCTCCATTTTAAATGATACATCTTACATCGAAAAATATATATATATATATATCTATAAACACAATTTTTTTTTTTTTTTTTTTTTTTTTTTTTTTTTTTTTTACAAACAGATCAATTTTAGAATTTTTGTGATTTATAGAAATATATCTATAAATTATTTTTTCAAATTTACCGGGCACGTGTTTATCTATATCAAAATATAGAAATAAAATTTTAATATTTTTGTATTAAATTAGATTCTTTTTTCTTTTATAAAATGAAATGAAATAGAATTTTTTATTTAAATTAAATTCATTTCTTTTTTTCGAATTTTAATTTTCTGTTCACAGTTGAATGTTATTCTTTTGTTAATATCAGTTTATTAATTGTACTCATAATTATTAAAATTTATTCTAATTACCATAAGTATTCAAATTTAAAAAACAACATAATCAATCAAATTATTGAAAAATTATTTAGATAGTAAATGCCAATTTATATAATTAAATAACAAACGATCGTATATTTCAATAACTATTATGCATTATTTTTAACTTCATTAAAATGAAAATTTACACAATTCTATGCATTTGACTCTTGTATTTGACATTTTTTTTTGTTTTTAATAAAAAATTTAGCACAATAGTTATAATGCATGTTGTAAAAACTTTTAGCCTCTATTGGAAAATCCAAAAAAATAAAACATGTTTTTAACACAATTTCCCAAATTAATTTTTAATTACATATATTTTCTCTTCATTTTAAATGATACATCTTACATCGAAAAAAAAAAAAAAAATATATATATATATATATATATATATATATATATATATATATATATATATATATATATATATCTATAAACACAATTTTTTTTTTTTTTTTTTTACAAACAGATCAATTTTAGAATTTTTGTGATTTATAGAAATATATCTATAAATTATTTTTTCAAATTTACCGGGCACGTGTTTATCTATATCAAAATATAGAAATAAAATTCTATGCATTTGACTCTTGTATTTGACATTTTTTTTTTGTTTTTAATAAAAAATTTAGCACAATAATTATAATGCATGTTGTAAAAACTTTTAGCCTCTATTGAAAATCCAAAAAAAAAAAAAAAAAAAAAACATGTTTTTAACACAATTTCCCAAATTAATTTTTAATTACATATCTTTTCTCTCCATTTTAAATGATACATCTTACATCGAAAAATATATATATATATATATATCTATAAACACAATTTTTTTTTTTTTTTTTTTTTTTTTTTTTTTTTTTTTTACAAACAGATCAATTTTAGAATTTTTGTGATTTATAGAAATATATCTATAAATTATTTTTTCAAATTTACCGGGCACGTGTTTATCTATATCAAAATATAGAAATAAAATTTTAATATTTTTGTATTAAATTAGATTCTTTTTTCTTTTATAAAATGAAATGAAATAGAATTTTTTATTTAAATTAAATTCATTTCTTTTTTTCGAATTTTAATTTTCTGTTCACAGTTGAATGTTATTCTTTTGTTAATATCAGTTTATTAATTGTACTCATAATTATTAAAATTTATTCTAATTACCATAAGTATTCAAATTTAAAAAACAACATAATCAATCAAATTATTGAAAAATTATTTAGATAGTAAATGCCAATTTATATAATTAAATAACAAACGATCGTATATTTCAATAACTATTATGCATTATTTTTAACTTCATTAAAATGAAAATTTACACAATTCTATGCATTTGACTCTTGTATTTGACATTTTTTTTTGTTTTTAATAAAAAATTTAGCACAATAGTTATAATGCATGTTGTAAAAACTTTTAGCCTCTATTGGAAAATCCAAAAAAATAAAACATGTTTTTAACACAATTTCCCAAATTAATTTTTAATTACATATATTTTCTCTTCATTTTAAATGATACATCTTACATCGAAAAAAAAAAAAAAAAAATATATATATATATATATATATATATATATATATATATATATATATATATATATATATATATATACATATATCTATAAACACAATTTTTTTTTTTTTTTTTTACAAACAGATCAATTTTAGAATTTTTGTGATTTATAGAAATATATCTATAAATTATTTTTTCAAATTTACCGGGCACGTGTTTATCTATATCAAAATATAGAAATAAAATTCTATGCATTTGACTCTTGTATTTGACATTTTTTTTTTTGTTTTTAATAAAAAATTTAGCACAATAATTATAATGCATGTTGTAAAAACTTTTAGCCTCTATTGAAAATCCAAAAAAAAAAAAAAAAAAACATGTTTTTAACACAATTTCCCAAATTAATTTTTAATTACATATCTTTTCTCTCCATTTTAAATGATACATCTTACATCGAAAAATATATATATATATATATATCTATAAACACAATTTTTTTTTTTTTTTTTTTTTTTTTTTTTTTTTTTTTACAAACAGATCAATTTTAGAATTTTTGTGATTTATAGAAATATATCTATAAATTATTTTTTCAAATTTACCGGGCACGTGTTTATCTATATCAAAATATAGAAATAAAATTTTAATATTTTTGTATTAAATTAGATTCATTTTTCTTTTATAAAATGAAATGAAATTGAATTTTTATTTAAATTAAATTCATTTCTTTTTTTTCGAATTTTAATTTTCTGTTCACAGTTGAATGTTATTCTTTTGTTAATATTAGTTTATTAATTGTACTCATAATTATTAAAATTTATTCTATTACCATAAGTATTCAAATTTAAAAAACAACATAATCAATCAAATTATTTAGATAGTAAATGCCAATTTATATAATTAAATAACAAACGATCGTATATTTCAATAATTTTATGCATTATTTTTAACTTCATTAAAATGAAAATTTACACAATTCTATGCATTTGACATTTTTTTTTTCAATAAAAAATTTGGCACAATAATTATAATGCATGTTGTAAAAACTTTTAGCCTCTATTGAAAATCCAAAAAAAAAAAAACATGTTTTTAACACAATTTCCCAAATTAATTTTTAATTACATATCTTTTCTCTCCATTTTAAATGATACATCTTACATCGAAAAATATATATATATATATATCTATAAACACAATTTTTTTTTTTTTTTTTTTTTTTTTTTTTTTTTTTACAAACAGATCAATTTTAGAATTTTTGTGATTTATAGAAATATATCTATAAATTATTTTTTCAAATTTACCGGGCACGTGTTTATCTATATCAAAATATAGAAATAAAATTTTAATATTTTTGTATTAAATTAGATTCTTTTTTCTTTTATAAAATGAAATGAAATAGAATTTTTTATTTAAATTAAATTCATTTCTTTTTTTCGAATTTTAATTTTCTGTTCACAGTTGAATGTTATTCTTTTGTTAATATCAGTTTATTAATTGTACTCATAATTATTAAAATTTATTCTAATTACCATAAGTATTCAAATTTAAAAAACAACATAATCAATCAAATTATTGAAAAATTATTTAGATAGTAAATGCCAATTTATATAATTAAATAACAAACGATCGTATATTTCAATAACTATTATGCATTATTTTTAACTTCATTAAAATGAAAATTTACACAATTCTATGCATTTGACTCTTGTATTTGACATTTTTTTTTGTTTTTAATAAAAAATTTAGCACAATAGTTATAATGCATGTTGTAAAAACTTTTAGCCTCTATTGGAAAATCCAAAAAAATAAAACATGTTTTTAACACAATTTCCCAAATTAATTTTTAATTACATATATTTTCTCTTCATTTTAAATGATACATCTTACATCGAAAAAAAAAAAATATATATATATATATATATATATATATATATATATATATATATATATATCTATAAACACAATTTTTTTTTTTTTTTTTTTACAAACAGATCAATTTTAGAATTTTTGTGATTTATAGAAATATATCTATAAATTATTTTTTCAAATTTACCGGGCACGTGTTTATCTATATCAAAATATAGAAATAAAATTCTATGCATTTGACTCTTGTATTTGACATTTTTTTTTTGTTTTTAATAAAAAATTTAGCACAATAATTATAATGCATGTTGTAAAAACTTTTAGCCTCTATTGAAAATCCAAAAAAAAAAAAAACATGTTTTTAACACAATTTCCCAAATTAATTTTTAATTACATATCTTTTCTCTCCATTTTAAATGATACATCTTACATCGAAAAATATATATATATATATATATATCTATAAACACAATTTTTTTTTTTTTTTTTTTTTTTTTTTTTTTTTTTACAAACAGATCAATTTTAGAATTTTTGTGATTTATAGAAATATATCTATAAATTATTTTTTCAAATTTACCGGGCACGTGTTTATCTATATCAAAATATAGAAATAAAATTTTAATATTTTTGTATTAAATTAGATTCATTTTTCTTTTATAAAATGAAATGAAATTGAATTTTTATTTAAATTAAATTCATTTCTTTTTTTTCGAATTTTAATTTTCTGTTCACAGTTGAATGTTATTCTTTTGTTAATATTAGTTTATTAATTGTACTCATAATTATTAAAATTTATTCTATTACCATAAGTATTCAAATTTAAAAAACAACATAATCAATCAAATTATTTAGATAGTAAATGCCAATTTATATAATTAAATAACAAACGATCGTATATTTCAATAATTTTATGCATTATTTTTAACTTCATTAAAATGAAAATTTACACAATTCTATGCATTTGACATTTTTTTTTTCAATAAAAAATTTGGCACAATAATTATAATGCATGTTGTAAAAACTTTTAGCCTCTATTGAAAATCCAAAAAAAAAAAAACATGTTTTTAACACAATTTCCCAAATTAATTTTTAATTACATATCTTTTCTCTCCATTTTAAATGATACATCTTACATCGAAAAATATATATATATATATATCTATAAACACAATTTTTTTTTTTTTTTTTTTTTTTTTTTTTTTTTTACAAACAGATCAATTTTAGAATTTTTGTGATTTATAGAAATATATCTATAAATTATTTTTTCAAATTTACCGGGCACGTGTTTATCTATATCAAAATATAGAAATAAAATTTTAATATTTTTGTATTAAATTAGATTCTTTTTTCTTTTATAAAATGAAATGAAATAGAATTTTTTATTTAAATTAAATTCATTTCTTTTTTTCAAATTTTAATTTTCTGTTCACAGTTGAATGTTATTCTTTTGTTAATATCAGTTTATTAATTGTACTCATAATTATTAAAATTTATTCTAATTACCATAAGTATTCAAATTTAAAAAACAACATAATCAATCAAATTATTGAAAAATTATTTAGATAGTAAATGCCAATTTATATAATTAAATAACAAACGATCGTATATTTCAATAACTATTATGCATTATTTTTAACTTCATTAAAATGAAAATTTACACAATTCTATGCATTTGACTCTTGTATTTGACATTTTTTTTTGTTTTTAATAAAAAATTTAGCACAATAGTTATAATGCATGTTGTAAAAACTTTTAGCCTCTATTGGAAAATCCAAAAAAATAAAACATGTTTTTAACACAATTTCCCAAATTAATTTTTAATTACATATATTTTCTCTTCATTTTAAATGATACATCTTACATCGAAAAAAAAAAATAAAAAATATATATATATATATATATATATATATATATATATATATACATATATCTATAAACACAATTTTTTTTTTTTTTTTTACAAACAGATCAATTTTAGAATTTTTGTGATTTATAGAAATATATCTATAAATTATTTTTTCAAATTTACCGGGCACGTGTTTATCTATATCAAAATATAGAAATAAAATTCTATGCATTTGACTCTTGTATTTGACATTTTTTTTTTGTTTTTAATAAAAAATTTAGCACAATAATTATAATGCATGTTGTAAAAACTTTTAGCCTCTATTGAAAATCCAAAAAAAAAAAAAAAAAAAACATGTTTTTAACACAATTTCCCAAATTAATTTTTAATTACATATCTTTTCTCTCCATTTTAAATGATACATCTTACATCGAAAAATATATATATATATATCTATAAACACAATTTTTTTTTTTTTTTTTTTTTTTTTTTTTTTTTTACAAACAGATCAATTTTAGAATTTTTGTGATTTATAGAAATATATCTATAAATTATTTTTTCAAATTTACCGGGCACGTGTTTATCTATATCAAAATATAGAAATAAAATTTTAATATTTTTGTATTAAATTAGATTCATTTTTCTTTTATAAAATGAAATGAAATTGAATTTTTATTTAAATTAAATTCATTTCTTTTTTTTCGAATTTTAATTTTCTGTTCACAGTTGAATGTTATTCTTTTGTTAATATTAGTTTATTAATTGTACTCATAATTATTAAAATTTATTCTATTACCATAAGTATTCAAATTTAAAAAACAACATAATCAATCAAATTATTTAGATAGTAAATGCCAATTTATATAATTAAATAACAAACGATCGTATATTTCAATAATTTTATGCATTATTTTTAACTTCATTAAAATGAAAATTTACACAATTCTATGCATTTGACATTTTTTTTTTCAATAAAAAATTTGGCACAATAATTATAATGCATGTTGTAAAAACTTTTAGCCTCTATTGAAAATCCAAAAAAAAAAAACATGTTTTTAACACAATTTCCCAAATTAATTTTTAATTACATATCTTTTCTCTCCATTTTAAATGATACATCTTACATCGAAAAATATATATATATATATATATCTATAAACACAATTTTTTTTTTTTTTTTTTTTTTTTTTTTTTTTTTTTTTTACAAACAGATCAATTTTAGAATTTTTGTGATTTATAGAAATATATCTATAAATTATTTTTTCAAATTTACCGGGCACGTGTTTATCTATATCAAAATATAGAAATAAAATTTTAATATTTTTGTATTAAATTAGATTCTTTTTTCTTTTATAAAATGAAATGAAATAGAATTTTTTATTTAAATTAAATTCATTTCTTTTTTTCGAATTTTAATTTTCTGTTCACAGTTGAATGTTATTCTTTTGTTAATATCAGTTTATTAATTGTACTCATAATTATTAAAATTTATTCTAATTACCATAAGTATTCAAATTTAAAAAACAACATAATCAATCAAATTATTGAAAAATTATTTAGATAGTAAATGCCAATTTATATAATTAAATAACAAACGATCGTATATTTCAATAACTATTATGCATTATTTTTAACTTCATTAAAATGAAAATTTACACAATTCTATGCATTTGACTCTTGTATTTGACATTTTTTTTTGTTTTTAATAAAAAATTTAGCACAATAGTTATAATGCATGTTGTAAAAACTTTTAGCCTCTATTGGAAAATCCAAAAAAATAAAACATGTTTTTAACACAATTTCCCAAATTAATTTTTAATTACATATATTTTCTCTTCATTTTAAATGATACATCTTACATCGAAAAAAAAAAAAAAAAAAAAATATATATATATATATATATATATATATATATATATATATATATATACATATATCTATAAACACAATTTTTTTTTTTTTTTTTACAAACAGATCAATTTTAGAATTTTTGTGATTTATAGAAATATATCTATAAATTATTTTTTCAAATTTACCGGGCACGTGTTTATCTATATCAAAATATAGAAATAAAATTCTATGCATTTGACTCTTGTATTTGACATTTTTTTTTTGTTTTTAATAAAAAATTTAGCACAATAATTATAATGCATGTTGTAAAAACTTTTAGCCTCTATTGAAAATCCAAAAAAAAAAAAAAAAAAAACATGTTTTTAACACAATTTCCCAAATTAATTTTTAATTACATATCTTTTCTCTCCATTTTAAATGATACATCTTACATCGAAAAATATATATATATATATATCTATAAACACAATTTTTTTTTTTTTTTTTTTTTTTTTTTTTTTTTTTTACAAACAGATCAATTTTAGAATTTTTGTGATTTATAGAAATATATCTATAAATTATTTTTTCAAATTTACCGGGCACGTGTTTATCTATATCAAAATATAGAAATAAAATTTTAATATTTTTGTATTAAATTAGATTCATTTTTCTTTTATAAAATGAAATGAAATTGAATTTTTATTTAAATTAAATTCATTTCTTTTTTTTTCGAATTTTAATTTTCTGTTCACAGTTGAATGTTATTCTTTTGTTAATATTAGTTTATTAATTGTACTCATAATTATTAAAATTTATTCTATTACCATAAGTATTCAAATTTAAAAAACAACATAATCAATCAAATTATTTAGATAGTAAATGCCAATTTATATAATTAAATAACAAACGATCGTATATTTCAATAATTTTATGCATTATTTTTAACTTCATTAAAATGAAAATTTACACAATTCTATGCATTTGACATTTTTTTTTTCAATAAAAAATTTGGCACAATAATTATAATGCATGTTGTAAAAACTTTTAGCCTCTATTGAAAATCCAAAAAAAAAAAAACATGTTTTTAACACAATTTCCCAAATTAATTTTTAATTACATATCTTTTCTCTCCATTTTAAATGATACATCTTACATCGAAAAATATATATATATATATATATCTATAAACACAATTTTTTTTTTTTTTTTTTTTTTTTTTTTTTTTTACAAACAGATCAATTTTAGAATTTTTGTGATTTATAGAAATATATCTATAAATTATTTTTTCAAATTTACCGGGCACGTGTTTATCTATATCAAAATATAGAAATAAAATTTTAATATTTTTGTATTAAATTAGATTCTTTTTTCTTTTATAAAATGAAATGAAATAGAATTTTTTATTTAAATTAAATTCATTTCTTTTTTTCGAATTTTAATTTTCTGTTCACAGTTGAATGTTATTCTTTTGTTAATATCAGTTTATTAATTGTACTCATAATTATTAAAATTTATTCTAATTACCATAAGTATTCAAATTTAAAAAACAACATAATCAATCAAATTATTGAAAAATTATTTAGATAGTAAATGCCAATTTATATAATTAAATAACAAACGATCGTATATTTCAATAACTATTATGCATTATTTTTAACTTCATTAAAATGAAAATTTACACAATTCTATGCATTTGACTCTTGTATTTGACATTTTTTTTTGTTTTTAATAAAAAATTTAGCACAATAGTTATAATGCATGTTGTAAAAACTTTTAGCCTCTATTGGAAAATCCAAAAAAATAAAACATGTTTTTAACACAATTTCCCAAATTAATTTTTAATTACATATATTTTCTCTTCATTTTAAATGATACATCTTACATCGAAAAAAAAATATATATATATATATATATATATATATATATATATATATATATATATATATATATATATATATATATATATACATATATCTATAAACACAATTTTTTTTTTTTTTTTTACAAACAGATCAATTTTAGAATTTTTGTGATTTATAGAAATATATCTATAAATTATTTTTTCAAATTTACCGGGCACGTGTTTATCTATATCAAAATATAGAAATAAAATTCTATGCATTTGACTCTTGTATTTGACATTTTTTTTTTGTTTTTAATAAAAAATTTAGCACAATAATTATAATGCATGTTGTAAAAACTTTTAGCCTCTATTGAAAATCCAAAAAAAAAAAAAAAAAAAACATGTTTTTAACACAATTTCCCAAATTAATTTTTAATTACATATCTTTTCTCTCCATTTTAAATGATACATCTTACATCGAAAAATATATATATATATATATCTATAAACACAATTTTTTTTTTTTTTTTTTTTTTTTTTTTTTTTTTTACAAACAGATCAATTTTAGAATTTTTGTGATTTATAGAAATATATCTATAAATTATTTTTTCAAATTTACCGGGCACGTGTTTATCTATATCAAAATATAGAAATAAAATTTTAATATTTTTGTATTAAATTAGATTCATTTTTCTTTTATAAAATGAAATGAAATTGAATTTTTATTTAAATTAAATTCATTTCTTTTTTTTCGAATTTTAATTTTCTGTTCACAGTTGAATGTTATTCTTTTGTTAATATTAGTTTATTAATTGTACTCATAATTATTAAAATTTATTCTATTACCATAAGTATTCAAATTTAAAAAACAACATAATCAATCAAATTATTTAGATAGTAAATGCCAATTTATATAATTAAATAACAAACGATCGTATATTTCAATAATTTTATGCATTATTTTTAACTTCATTAAAATGAAAATTTACACAATTCTATGCATTTGACATTTTTTTTTTCAATAAAAAATTTGGCACAATAATTATAATGCATGTTGTAAAAACTTTTAGCCTCTATTGAAAATCCAAAAAAAAAAAACATGTTTTTAACACAATTTCCCAAATTAATTTTTAATTACATATCTTTTCTCTCCATTTTAAATGATACATCTTACATCGAAAAATATATATATATATATATCTACAAACACAATTTTTTTTTTTTTTTTTTTTTTTTTTTTTTTTTTTTTTTTTTTACAAACAGATCAATTTTAGAATTTTTGTGATTTATAGAAATATATCTATAAATTATTTTTTCAAATTTACCGGGCACGTGTTTATCTATATCAAAATATAGAAATAAAATTTTAATATTTTTGTATTAAATTAGATTCTTTTTTCTTTTATAAAATGAAATGAAATAGAATTTTTTATTTAAATTAAATTCATTTCTTTTTTTCGAATTTTAATTTTCTGTTCACAGTTGAATGTTATTCTTTTGTTAATATCAGTTTATTAATTGTACTCATAATTATTAAAATTTATTCTAATTACCATAAGTATTCAAATTTAAAAAACAACATAATCAATCAAATTATTGAAAAATTATTTAGATAGTAAATGCCAATTTATATAATTAAATAACAAACGATCGTATATTTCAATAACTATTATGCATTATTTTTAACTTCATTAAAATGAAAATTTACACAATTCTATGCATTTGACTCTTGTATTTGACATTTTTTTTTGTTTTTAATAAAAAATTTAGCACAATAGTTATAATGCATGTTGTAAAAACTTTTAGCCTCTATTGGAAAATCCAAAAAAATAAAACATGTTTTTAACACAATTTCCCAAATTAATTTTTAATTACATATATTTTCTCTTCATTTTAAATGATACATCTTACATCGAAAAAAAAAAAATATATATATATATATATATATATATATATATATATATATATATATATATATCTATAAACACAATTTTTTTTTTTTTTTTTTTACAAACAGATCAATTTTAGAATTTTTGTGATTTATAGAAATATATCTATAAATTATTTTTTCAAATTTACCGGGCACGTGTTTATCTATATCAAAATATAGAAATAAAATTCTATGCATTTGACTCTTGTATTTGACATTTTTTTTTTGTTTTTAATAAAAAATTTAGCACAATAATTATAATGCATGTTGTAAAAACTTTTAGCCTCTATTGAAAATCCAAAAAAAAAAAAAAAAAAAACATGTTTTTAACACAATTTCCCAAATTAATTTTTAATTACATATCTTTTCTCTCCATTTTAAATGATACATCTTACATCGAAAAATATATATATATATATATATATCTATAAACACAATTTTTTTTTTTTTTTTTTTTTTTTTTTTTTTTTTACAAACAGATCAATTTTAGAATTTTTGTGATTTATAGAAATATATCTATAAATTATTTTTTCAAATTTACCGGGCACGTGTTTATCTATATCAAAATATAGAAATAAAATTTTAATATTTTTGTATTAAATTAGATTCATTTTTCTTTTATAAAATGAAATGAAATTGAATTTTTATTTAAATTAAATTCATTTCTTTTTTTTCGAATTTTAATTTTCTGTTCACAGTTGAATGTTATTCTTTTGTTAATATTAGTTTATTAATTGTACTCATAATTATTAAAATTTATTCTATTACCATAAGTATTCAAATTTAAAAAACAACATAATCAATCAAATTATTTAGATAGTAAATGCCAATTTATATAATTAAATAACAAACGATCGTATATTTCAATAATTTTATGCATTATTTTTAACTTCATTAAAATGAAAATTTACACAATTCTATGCATTTGACATTTTTTTTTTCAATAAAAAATTTGGCACAATAATTATAATGCATGTTGTAAAAACTTTTAGCCTCTATTGAAAATCCAAAAAAAAAAAACATGTTTTTAACACAATTTCCCAAATTAATTTTTAATTACATATCTTTTCTCTCCATTTTAAATGATACATCTTACATCGAAAAATATATATATATATATATATATCTATAAACACAATTTTTTTTTTTTTTTTTTTTTTTTTTTTTTTTTTTTTTTTTTTTTTTTTTTTTACAAACAGATCAATTTTAGAATTTTTGTGATTTATAGAAATATATCTATAAATTATTTTTTCAAATTTACCGGGCACGTGTTTATCTATATCAAAATATAGAAATAAAATTTTAATATTTTTGTATTAAATTAGATTCTTTTTTCTTTTATAAAATGAAATGAAATAGAATTTTTTATTTAAATTAAATTCATTTCTTTTTTTCGAATTTTAATTTTCTGTTCACAGTTGAATGTTATTCTTTTGTTAATATCAGTTTATTAATTGTACTCATAATTATTAAAATTTATTCTAATTACCATAAGTATTCAAATTTAAAAAACAACATAATCAATCAAATTATTGAAAAATTATTTAGATAGTAAATGCCAATTTATATAATTAAATAACAAACGATCGTATATTTCAATAACTATTATGCATTATTTTTAACTTCATTAAAATGAAAATTTACACAATTCTATGCATTTGACTCTTGTATTTGACATTTTTTTTTGTTTTTAATAAAAAATTTAGCACAATAGTTATAATGCATGTTGTAAAAACTTTTAGCCTCTATTGGAAAATCCAAAAAAATAAAACATGTTTTTAACACAATTTCCCAAATTAATTTTTAATTACATATATTTTCTCTTCATTTTAAATGATACATCTTACATCGAAAAAAAAAAAAAAAATATATATATATATATATATATATATATATATATATATATATATATATATACATATATCTATAAACACAATTTTTTTTTTTTTTTTTTACAAACAGATCAATTTTAGAATTTTTGTGATTTATAGAAATATATCTATAAATTATTTTTTCAAATTTACCGGGCACGTGTTTATCTATATCAAAATATAGAAATAAAATTCTATGCATTTGACTCTTGTATTTGACATTTTTTTTTTGTTTTTAATAAAAAATTTAGCACAATAATTATAATGCATGTTGTAAAAACTTTTAGCCTCTATTGAAAATCCAAAAAAAAAAAAAAAAAAAACATGTTTTTAACACAATTTCCCAAATTAATTTTTAATTACATATCTTTTCTCTCCATTTTAAATGATACATCTTACATCGAAAAATATATATATATATATATATATCTATAAACACAATTTTTTTTTTTTTTTTTTTTTTTTTTTTTTTTTTTTTTTTTTTTTACAAACAGATCAATTTTAGAATTTTTGTGATTTATAGAAATATATCTATAAATTATTTTTTCAAATTTACCGGGCACGTGTTTATCTATATCAAAATATAGAAATAAAATTTTAATATTTTTGTATTAAATTAGATTCATTTTTCTTTTATAAAATGAAATGAAATTGAATTTTTATTTAAATTAAATTCATTTCTTTTTTTTCGAATTTTAATTTTCTGTTCACAGTTGAATGTTATTCTTTTGTTAATATTAGTTTATTAATTGTACTCATAATTATTAAAATTTATTCTATTACCATAAGTATTCAAATTTAAAAAACAACATAATCAATCAAATTATTTAGATAGTAAATGCCAATTTATATAATTAAATAACAAACGATCGTATATTTCAATAATTTTATGCATTATTTTTAACTTCATTAAAATGAAAATTTACACAATTCTATGCATTTGACATTTTTTTTTTCAATAAAAAATTTGGCACAATAATTATAATGCATGTTGTAAAAACTTTTAGCCTCTATTGAAAATCCAAAAAAAAAAAACATGTTTTTAACACAATTTCCCAAATTAATTTTTAATTACATATCTTTTCTCTCCATTTTAAATGATACATCTTACATCGAAAAATATATATATATATATATCTACAAACACAATTTTTTTTTTTTTTTTTTTTTTTTACAAACAGATCAATTTTAGAATTTTTGTGATTTATAGAAATATATCTATAAATTATTTTTTCAAATTTACCGGGCACGTGTTTATCTATATCAAAATATAGAAATAAAATTTTAATATTTTTGTATTAAATTAGATTCTTTTTTCTTTTATAAAATGAAATGAAATAGAATTTTTTATTTAAATTAAATTCATTTCTTTTTTTCGAATTTTAATTTTCTGTTCACAGTTGAATGTTATTCTTTTGTTAATATCAGTTTATTAATTGTACTCATAATTATTAAAATTTATTCTAATTACCATAAGTATTCAAATTTAAAAAACAACATAATCAATCAAATTATTGAAAAATTATTTAGATAGTAAATGCCAATTTATATAATTAAATAACAAACGATCGTATATTTCAATAACTATTATGCATTATTTTTAACTTCATTAAAATGAAAATTTACACAATTCTATGCATTTGACTCTTGTATTTGACATTTTTTTTTGTTTTTAATAAAAAATTTAGCACAATAGTTATAATGCATGTTGTAAAAACTTTTAGCCTCTATTGGAAAATCCAAAAAAATAAAACATGTTTTTAACACAATTTCCCAAATTAATTTTTAATTACATATATTTTCTCTTCATTTTAAATGATACATCTTACATCGAAAAAAAAAAAAATATATATATATATATATATATATATATATATATATCTATAAACACAATTTTTTTTTTTTTTTTTTTACAAACAGATCAATTTTAGAATTTTTGTGATTTATAGAAATATATCTATAAATTATTTTTTCAAATTTACCGGGCACGTGTTTATCTATATCAAAATATAGAAATAAAATTCTATGCATTTGACTCTTGTATTTGACATTTTTTTTTTGTTTTTAATAAAAAATTTAGCACAATAATTATAATGCATGTTGTAAAAACTTTTAGCCTCTATTGAAAATCCAAAAAAAAAAAAAAAAAAAAACATGTTTTTAACACAATTTCCCAAATTAATTTTTAATTACATATCTTTTCTCTCCATTTTAAATGATACATCTTACATCGAAAAATATATATATATATATATATCTATAAACACAATTTTTTTTTTTTTTTTTTTTTTTTTTTTTACAAACAGATCAATTTTAGAATTTTTGTGATTTATAGAAATATATCTATAAATTATTTTTTCAAATTTACCGGGCACGTGTTTATCTATATCAAAATATAGAAATAAAATTTTAATATTTTTGTATTAAATTAGATTCATTTTTCTTTTATAAAATGAAATGAAATTGAATTTTTATTTAAATTAAATTCATTTCTTTTTTTTCGAATTTTAATTTTCTGTTCACAGTTGAATGTTATTCTTTTGTTAATATTAGTTTATTAATTGTACTCATAATTATTAAAATTTATTCTATTACCATAAGTATTCAAATTTAAAAAACAACATAATCAATCAAATTATTTAGATAGTAAATGCCAATTTATATAATTAAATAACAAACGATCGTATATTTCAATAATTTTATGCATTATTTTTAACTTCATTAAAATGAAAATTTACACAATTCTATGCATTTGACATTTTTTTTTTCAATAAAAAATTTGGCACAATAATTATAATGCATGTTGTAAAAACTTTTAGCCTCTATTGAAAATCCAAAAAAAAAAAACATGTTTTTAACACAATTTCCCAAATTAATTTTTAATTACATATCTTTTCTCTCCATTTTAAATGATACATCTTACATCGAAAAATATATATATATATATATCTACAAACACAATTTTTTTTTTTTTTTTTTTTTTTTACAAACAGATCAATTTTAGAATTTTTGTGATTTATAGAAATATATCTATAAATTATTTTTTCAAATTTACCGGGCACGTGTTTATCTATATCAAAATATAGAAATAAAATTTTAATATTTTTGTATTAAATTAGATTCTTTTTTCTTTTATAAAATGAAATGAAATAGAATTTTTTATTTAAATTAAATTCATTTCTTTTTTTCGAATTTTAATTTTCTGTTCACAGTTGAATGTTATTCTTTTGTTAATATCAGTTTATTAATTGTACTCATAATTATTAAAATTTATTCTAATTACCATAAGTATTCAAATTTAAAAAACAACATAATCAATCAAATTATTGAAAAATTATTTAGATAGTAAACCAATTTATATAATTAAATAACAAACGATCGTATATTTCAATAACTATTATGCATTATTTTTAACTTCATTAAAATGAAAATTTACACAATTCTATGCATTTGACTCTTGTATTTGACATTTTTTTTTGTTTTTAATAAAAAATTTAGCACAATAGTTATAATGCATGTTGTAAAAACTTTTAGCCTCTATTGGAAAATCCAAAAAAATAAAACATGTTTTTAACACAATTTCCCAAATTAATTTTTAATTACATATATTTTCTCTTCATTTTAAATGATACATCTTACATCGAAAAAAAAAAAAATATATATATATATATATATATATATAAATATATATCTATAAACACAATTTTTTTTTTTTTTTTTTTACAAACAGATCAATTTTAGAATTTTTGTGATTTATAGAAATATATCTATAAATTATTTTTTCAAATTTACCGGGCACGTGTTTATCTATATCAAAATATAGAAATAAAATTCTATGCATTTGACTCTTGTATTTGACATTTTTTTTTTGTTTTTAATAAAAAATTTAGCACAATAATTATAATGCATGTTGTAAAAACTTTTAGCCTCTATTGAAAATCCAAAAAAAAAAAAAAAAAAAAACATGTTTTTAACACAATTTCCCAAATTAATTTTTAATTACATATCTTTTCTCTCCATTTTAAATGATACATCTTACATCGAAAAATATATATATATATATATATCTATAAACACAATTTTTTTTTTTTTTTTTTTTTTTTTTTTTACAAACAGATCAATTTTAGAATTTTTGTGATTTATAGAAATATATCTATAAATTATTTTTTCAAATTTACCGGGCACGTGTTTATCTATATCAAAATATAGAAATAAAATTTTAATATTTTTGTATTAAATTAGATTCATTTTTCTTTTATAAAATGAAATGAAATTGAATTTTTATTTAAATTAAATTCATTTCTTTTTTTTCGAATTTTAATTTTCTGTTCACAGTTGAATGTTATTCTTTTGTTAATATTAGTTTATTAATTGTACTCATAATTATTAAAATTTATTCTATTACCATAAGTATTCAAATTTAAAAAACAACATAATCAATCAAATTATTTAGATAGTAAATGCCAATTTATATAATTAAATAACAAACGATCGTATATTTCAATAATTTTATGCATTATTTTTAACTTCATTAAAATGAAAATTTACACAATTCTATGCATTTGACATTTTTTTTTTCAATAAAAAATTTGGCACAATAATTATAATGCATGTTGTAAAAACTTTTAGCCTCTATTGAAAATCCAAAAAAAAAAAACATGTTTTTAACACAATTTCCCAAATTAATTTTTAATTACATATCTTTTCTCTCCATTTTAAATGATACATCTTACATCGAAAAATATATATATATATATATCTACAAACACAATTTTTTTTTTTTTTTTTTTTTTTTTTTTTTACAAACAGATCAATTTTAGAATTTTTGTGATTTATAGAAATATATCTATAAATTATTTTTTCAAATTTACCGGGCACGTGTTTATCTATATCAAAATATAGAAATAAAATTTTAATATTTTTGTATTAAATTAGATTCTTTTTTCTTTTATAAAATGAAATGAAATAGAATTTTTTATTTAAATTAAATTCATTTCTTTTTTTCGAATTTTAATTTTCTGTTCACAGTTGAATGTTATTCTTTTGTTAATATCAGTTTATTAATTGTACTCATAATTATTAAAATTTATTCTAATTACCATAAGTATTCAAATTTAAAAAACAACATAATCAATCAAATTATTGAAAAATTATTTAGATAGTAAATGCCAATTTATATAATTAAATAACAAACGATCGTATATTTCAATAACTATTATGCATTATTTTTAACTTCATTAAAATGAAAATTTACACAATTCTATGCATTTGACTCTTGTATTTGACATTTTTTTTTGTTTTTAATAAAAAATTTAGCACAATAGTTATAATGCATGTTGTAAAAACTTTTAGCCTCTATTGGAAAATCCAAAAAAATAAAACATGTTTTTAACACAATTTCCCAAATTAATTTTTAATTACATATATTTTCTCTTCATTTTAAATGATACATCTTACATCGAAAAAAAAAATATATATATATATATATATATATATATATATATATATATCTATAAACACAATTTTTTTTTTTTTTTTTTTACAAACAGATCAATTTTAGAATTTTTGTGATTTATAGAAATATATCTATAAATTATTTTTTCAAATTTACCGGGCACGTGTTTATCTATATCAAAATATAGAAATAAAATTCTATGCATTTGACTCTTGTATTTGACATTTTTTTTTTGTTTTTAATAAAAAATTTAGCACAATAATTATAATGCATGTTGTAAAAACTTTTAGCCTCTATTGAAAATCCAAAAAAAAAAAAAAAAAAAAACATGTTTTTAACACAATTTCCCAAATTAATTTTTAATTACATATCTTTTCTCTCCATTTTAAATGATACATCTTACATCGAAAAATATATATATATATATATCTATAAACACAATTTTTTTTTTTTTTTTTTTTTTTTTTTTTTTTTTTTTTTTACAAACAGATCAATTTTAGAATTTTTGTGATTTATAGAAATATATCTATAAATTATTTTTTCAAATTTACCGGGCACGTGTTTATCTATATCAAAATATAGAAATAAAATTTTAATATTTTTGTATTAAATTAGATTCATTTTTCTTTTATAAAATGAAATGAAATTGAATTTTTATTTAAATTAAATTCATTTCTTTTTTTTCGAATTTTAATTTTCTGTTCACAGTTGAATGTTATTCTTTTGTTAATATTAGTTTATTAATTGTACTCATAATTATTAAAATTTATTCTATTACCATAAGTATTCAAATTTAAAAAACAACATAATCAATCAAATTATTTAGATAGTAAATGCCAATTTATATAATTAAATAACAAACGATCGTATATTTCAATAATTTTATGCATTATTTTTAACTTCATTAAAATGAAAATTTACACAATTCTATGCATTTGACATTTTTTTTTTCAATAAAAAATTTGGCACAATAATTATAATGCATGTTGTAAAAACTTTTAGCCTCTATTGAAAATCCAAAAAAAAAAAACATGTTTTTAACACAATTTCCCAAATTAATTTTTAATTACATATCTTTTCTCTCCATTTTAAATGATACATCTTACATCGAAAAATATATATATATATATATATATCTATAAACACAATTTTTTTTTTTTTTTTTTTTTTTTTTTTTTTTTTTTTTTTTTTTTACAAACAGATCAATTTTAGAATTTTTGTGATTTATAGAAATATATCTATAAATTATTTTTTCAAATTTACCGGGCACGTGTTTATCTATATCAAAATATAGAAATAAAATTTTAATATTTTTGTATTAAATTAGATTCTTTTTTCTTTTATAAAATGAAATGAAATAGAATTTTTTATTTAAATTAAATTCATTTCTTTTTTTCGAATTTTAATTTTCTGTTCACAGTTGAATGTTATTCTTTTGTTAATATCAGTTTATTAATTGTACTCATAATTATTAAAATTTATTCTAATTACCATAAGTATTCAAATTTAAAAAACAACATAATCAATCAAATTATTGAAAAATTATTTAGATAGTAAATGCCAATTTATATAATTAAATAACAAACGATCGTATATTTCAATAACTATTATGCATTATTTTTAACTTCATTAAAATGAAAATTTACACAATTCTATGCATTTGACTCTTGTATTTGACATTTTTTTTTGTTTTTAATAAAAAATTTAGCACAATAGTTATAATGCATGTTGTAAAAACTTTTAGCCTCTATTGGAAAATCCAAAAAAATAAAACATGTTTTTAACACAATTTCCCAAATTAATTTTTAATTACATATATTTTCTCTTCATTTTAAATGATACATCTTACATCGAAAAAAAAAAAAAAAAATATATATATATATATATATATATATATATATATATATATATATATATATATATATATATATATATATCTATAAACACAATTTTTTTTTTTTTTTTTTTACAAACAGATCAATTTTAGAATTTTTGTGATTTATAGAAATATATCTATAAATTATTTTTTCAAATTTACCGGGCACGTGTTTATCTATATCAAAATATAGAAATAAAATTCTATGCATTTGACTCTTGTATTTGACATTTTTTTTTTGTTTTTAATAAAAAATTTAGCACAATAATTATAATGCATGTTGTAAAAACTTTTAGCCTCTATTGAAAATCCAAAAAAAAAAAAAAAAAAACATGTTTTTAACACAATTTCCCAAATTAATTTTTAATTACATATCTTTTCTCTCCATTTTAAATGATACATCTTACATCGAAAAATATATATATATATATATATCTATAAACACAATTTTTTTTTTTTTTTTTTTTTTTTTTTTTTTTACAAACAGATCAATTTTAGAATTTTTGTGATTTATAGAAATATATCTATAAATTATTTTTTCAAATTTACCGGGCACGTGTTTATCTATATCAAAATATAGAAATAAAATTTTAATATTTTTGTATTAAATTAGATTCATTTTTCTTTTATAAAATGAAATGAAATTGAATTTTTATTTAAATTAAATTCATTTCTTTTTTTTCGAATTTTAATTTTCTGTTCACAGTTGAATGTTATTCTTTTGTTAATATTAGTTTATTAATTGTACTCATAATTATTAAAATTTATTCTATTACCATAAGTATTCAAATTTAAAAAACAACATAATCAATCAAATTATTTAGATAGTAAATGCCAATTTATATAATTAAATAACAAACGATCGTATATTTCAATAATTTTATGCATTATTTTTAACTTCATTAAAATGAAAATTTACACAATTCTATGCATTTGACATTTTTTTTTTCAATAAAAAATTTGGCACAATAATTATAATGCATGTTGTAAAAACTTTTAGCCTCTATTGAAAATCCAAAAAAAAAAAACATGTTTTTAACACAATTTCCCAAATTAATTTTTAATTACATATCTTTTCTCTCCATTTTAAATGATACATCTTACATCGAAAAATATATATATATATATATATATATCTATAAACACAATTTTTTTTTTTTTTTTTTTTTTTTTTTTTTTTTTTTTTTTTTACAAACAGATCAATTTTAGAATTTTTGTGATTTATAGAAATATATCTATAAATTATTTTTTCAAATTTACCGGGCACGTGTTTATCTATATCAAAATATAGAAATAAAATTTTAATATTTTTGTATTAAATTAGATTCTTTTTTCTTTTATAAAATGAAATGAAATAGAATTTTTTATTTAAATTAAATTCATTTCTTTTTTTCGAATTTTAATTTTCTGTTCACAGTTGAATGTTATTCTTTTGTTAATATCAGTTTATTAATTGTACTCATAATTATTAAAATTTATTCTAATTACCATAAGTATTCAAATTTAAAAAACAACATAATCAATCAAATTATTGAAAAATTATTTAGATAGTAAATGCCAATTTATATAATTAAATAACAAACGATCGTATATTTCAATAACTATTATGCATTATTTTTAACTTCATTAAAATGAAAATTTACACAATTCTATGCATTTGACTCTTGTATTTGACATTTTTTTTTGTTTTTAATAAAAAATTTAGCACAATAGTTATAATGCATGTTGTAAAAACTTTTAGCCTCTATTGGAAAATCCAAAAAAATAAAACATGTTTTTAACACAATTTCCCAAATTAATTTTTAATTACATATATTTTCTCTTCATTTTAAATGATACATCTTACATCGAAAAAAAAAAAAAAAAATATATATATATATATATATATATATATATATATATATATATATATATATATATATATATATATCTATAAACACAATTTTTTTTTTTTTTTTTTTACAAACAGATCAATTTTAGAATTTTTGTGATTTATAGAAATATATCTATAAATTATTTTTTCAAATTTACCGGGCACGTGTTTATCTATATCAAAATATAGAAATAAAATTCTATGCATTTGACTCTTGTATTTGACATTTTTTTTTTGTTTTTAATAAAAAATTTAGCACAATAATTATAATGCATGTTGTAAAAACTTTTAGCCTCTATTGAAAATCCAAAAAAAAAAAAAAAAAAACATGTTTTTAACACAATTTCCCAAATTAATTTTTAATTACATATCTTTTCTCTCCATTTTAAATGATACATCTTACATCGAAAAATATATATATATATATATCTATAAACACAATTTTTTTTTTTTTTTTTTTTTTTTTTTTTTTTTTACAAACAGATCAATTTTAGAATTTTTGTGATTTATAGAAATATATCTATAAATTATTTTTTCAAATTTACCGGGCACGTGTTTATCTATATCAAAATATAGAAATAAAATTTTAATATTTTTGTATTAAATTAGATTCATTTTTCTTTTATAAAATGAAATGAAATTGAATTTTTATTTAAATTAAATTCATTTCTTTTTTTTCGAATTTTAATTTTCTGTTCACAGTTGAATGTTATTCTTTTGTTAATATTAGTTTATTAATTGTACTCATAATTATTAAAATTTATTCTATTACCATAAGTATTCAAATTTAAAAAACAACATAATCAATCAAATTATTTAGATAGTAAATGCCAATTTATATAATTAAATAACAAACGATCGTATATTTCAATAATTTTATGCATTATTTTTAACTTCATTAAAATGAAAATTTACACAATTCTATGCATTTGACATTTTTTTTTTCAATAAAAAATTTGGCACAATAATTATAATGCATGTTGTAAAAACTTTTAGCCTCTATTGAAAATCCAAAAAAAAAAAACATGTTTTTAACACAATTTCCCAAATTAATTTTTAATTACATATCTTTTCTCTCCATTTTAAATGATACATCTTACATCGAAAAATATATATATATATATATCTACAAACACAATTTTTTTTTTTTTTTTTTTTTTTTTTTTTTTTTTTTTTTTTTTACAAACAGATCAATTTTAGAATTTTTGTGATTTATAGAAATATATCTATAAATTATTTTTTCAAATTTACCGGGCACGTGTTTATCTATATCAAAATATAGAAATAAAATTTTAATATTTTTGTATTAAATTAGATTCTTTTTTCTTTTATAAAATGAAATGAAATAGAATTTTTTATTTAAATTAAATTCATTTCTTTTTTTCGAATTTTAATTTTCTGTTCACAGTTGAATGTTATTCTTTTGTTAATATCAGTTTATTAATTGTACTCATAATTATTAAAATTTATTCTAATTACCATAAGTATTCAAATTTAAAAAACAACATAATCAATCAAATTATTGAAAAATTATTTAGATAGTAAATGCCAATTTATATAATTAAATAACAAACGATCGTATATTTCAATAACTATTATGCATTATTTTTAACTTCATTAAAATGAAAATTTACACAATTCTATGCATTTGACTCTTGTATTTGACATTTTTTTTTGTTTTTAATAAAAAATTTAGCACAATAGTTATAATGCATGTTGTAAAAACTTTTAGCCTCTATTGGAAAATCCAAAAAAATAAAACATGTTTTTAACACAATTTCCCAAATTAATTTTTAATTACATATATTTTCTCTTCATTTTAAATGATACATCTTACATCGAAAAAAAAAAAAAAATATATATATATATATATATATATATATATATATCTATAAACACAATTTTTTTTTTTTTTTTTTACAAACAGATCAATTTTAGAATTTTTGTGATTTATAGAAATATATCTATAAATTATTTTTTCAAATTTACCGGGCACGTGTTTATCTATATCAAAATATAGAAATAAAATTCTATGCATTTGACTCTTGTATTTGACATTTTTTTTTTGTTTTTAATAAAAAATTTAGCACAATAATTATAATGCATGTTGTAAAAACTTTTAGCCTCTATTGAAAATCCAAAAAAAAAAAAAAAAAAAACATGTTTTTAACACAATTTCCCAAATTAATTTTTAATTACATATCTTTTCTCTCCATTTTAAATGATACATCTTACATCGAAAAATATATATATATATATATCTATAAACACAATTTTTTTTTTTTTTTTTTTTTTTTTTTTTACAAACAGATCAATTTTAGAATTTTTGTGATTTATAGAAATATATCTATAAATTATTTTTTCAAATTTACCGGGCACGTGTTTATCTATATCAAAATATAGAAATAAAATTTTAATATTTTTGTATTAAATTAGATTCATTTTTCTTTTATAAAATGAAATGAAATTGAATTTTTATTTAAATTAAATTCATTTCTTTTTTTTCGAATTTTAATTTTCTGTTCACAGTTGAATGTTATTCTTTTGTTAATATTAGTTTATTAATTGTACTCATAATTATTAAAATTTATTCTATTACCATAAGTATTCAAATTTAAAAAACAACATAATCAATCAAATTATTTAGATAGTAAATGCCAATTTATATAATTAAATAACAAACGATCGTATATTTCAATAATTTTATGCATTATTTTTAACTTCATTAAAATGAAAATTTACACAATTCTATGCATTTGACATTTTTTTTTTCAATAAAAAATTTGGCACAATAATTATAATGCATGTTGTAAAAACTTTTAGCCTCTATTGAAAATCCAAAAAAAAAAAACATGTTTTTAACACAATTTCCCAAATTAATTTTTAATTACATATCTTTTCTCTCCATTTTAAATGATACATCTTACATCGAAAAATATATATATATATATATATATATCTATAAACACAATTTTTTTTTTTTTTTTTTTTTTTTTTTTTTTTTTTTTTTTTTTTTTTTTTTACAAACAGATCAATTTTAGAATTTTTGTGATTTATAGAAATATTTTGTGATTTATAGAAATATATCTATAAATTATTTTTTCAAATTTACCGGGCACGTGTTTATCTATATCAAAATATAGAAATAAAATTTTAATATTTTTGTATTAAATTAGATTCTTTTTTCTTTTATAAAATGAAATGAAATAGAATTTTTTATTTAAATTAAATTCATTTCTTTTTTTCGAATTTTAATTTTCTGTTCACAGTTGAATGTTATTCTTTTGTTAATATCAGTTTATTAATTGTACTCATAATTATTAAAATTTATTCTAATTACCATAAGTATTCAAATTTAAAAAACAACATAATCAATCAAATTATTGAAAAATTATTTAGATAGTAAATGCCAATTTATATAATTAAATAACAAACGATCGTATATTTCAATAACTATTATGCATTATTTTTAACTTCATTAAAATGAAAATTTACACAATTCTATGCATTTGACTCTTGTATTTGACATTTTTTTTTGTTTTTAATAAAAAATTTAGCACAATAGTTATAATGCATGTTGTAAAAACTTTTAGCCTCTATTGGAAAATCCAAAAAAATAAAACATGTTTTTAACACAATTTCCCAAATTAATTTTTAATTACATATATTTTCTCTTCATTTTAAATGATACATCTTACATCGAAAAAAAAAAAAATATATATATATATATATATATATATATATATATATATATATATATATATATCTATAAACACAATTTTTTTTTTTTTTTTTTTACAAACAGATCAATTTTAGAATTTTTGTGATTTATAGAAATATATCTATAAATTATTTTTTCAAATTTACCGGGCACGTGTTTATCTATATCAAAATATAGAAATAAAATTCTATGCATTTGACTCTTGTATTTGACATTTTTTTTTTGTTTTTAATAAAAAATTTAGCACAATAATTATAATGCATGTTGTAAAAACTTTTAGCCTCTATTGAAAATCCAAAAAAAAAAAAAAAAAAAACATGTTTTTAACACAATTTCCCAAATTAATTTTTAATTACATATCTTTTCTCTCCATTTTAAATGATACATCTTACATCGAAAAATATATATATATATATATCTATAAACACAATTTTTTTTTTTTTTTTTTTTTTTTTTTTTACAAACAGATCAATTTTAGAATTTTTGTGATTTATAGAAATATATCTATAAATTATTTTTTCAAATTTACCGGGCACGTGTTTATCTATATCAAAATATAGAAATAAAATTTTAATATTTTTGTATTAAATTAGATTCATTTTTCTTTTATAAAATGAAATGAAATTGAATTTTTATTTAAATTAAATTCATTTCTTTTTTTTCGAATTTTAATTTTCTGTTCACAGTTGAATGTTATTCTTTTGTTAATATTAGTTTATTAATTGTACTCATAATTATTAAAATTTATTCTATTACCATAAGTATTCAAATTTAAAAAACAACATAATCAATCAAATTATTTAGATAGTAAATGCCAATTTATATAATTAAATAACAAACGATCGTATATTTCAATAATTTTATGCATTATTTTTAACTTCATTAAAATGAAAATTTACACAATTCTATGCATTTGACATTTTTTTTTTCAATAAAAAATTTGGCACAATAATTATAATGCATGTTGTAAAAACTTTTAGCCTCTATTGAAAATCCAAAAAAAAAAAACATGTTTTTAACACAATTTCCCAAATTAATTTTTAATTACATATCTTTTCTCTCCATTTTAAATGATACATCTTACATCGAAAAATATATATATATATATATCTACAAACACAATTTTTTTTTTTTTTTTTTTTTTTTTTTTTATTACAAACAGATCAATTTTAGAATTTTTGTGATTTATAGAAATATATCTATAAATTATTTTTTCAAATTTACCGGGCACGTGTTTATCTATATCAAAATATAGAAATAAAATTTTAATATTTTTGTATTAAATTAGATTCTTTTTTCTTTTATAAAATGAAATGAAATAGAATTTTTTATTTAAATTAAATTCATTTCTTTTTTTCGAATTTTAATTTTCTGTTCACAGTTGAATGTTATTCTTTTGTTAATATCAGTTTATTAATTGTACTCATAATTATTAAAATTTATTCTAATTACCATAAGTATTCAAATTTAAAAAACAACATAATCAATCAAATTATTGAAAAATTATTTAGATAGTAAATGCCAATTTATATAATTAAATAACAAACGATCGTATATTTCAATAACTATTATGCATTATTTTTAACTTCATTAAAATGAAAATTTACACAATTCTATGCATTTGACTCTTGTATTTGACATTTTTTTTTGTTTTTAATAAAAAATTTAGCACAATAGTTATAATGCATGTTGTAAAAACTTTTAGCCTCTATTGGAAAATCCAAAAAAATAAAACATGTTTTTAACACAATTTCCCAAATTAATTTTTAATTACATATATTTTCTCTTCATTTTAAATGATACATCTTACATCGAAAAAAAAAAAAAAAAATATATATATATATATATATATATATATATATATATATATATATATATATATCTATAAACACAATTTTTTTTTTTTTTTTTTTACAAACAGATCAATTTTAGAATTTTTGTGATTTATAGAAATATATCTATAAATTATTTTTTCAAATTTACCGGGCACGTGTTTATCTATATCAAAATATAGAAATAAAATTCTATGCATTTGACTCTTGTATTTGACATTTTTTTTTTGTTTTTAATAAAAAATTTAGCACAATAATTATAATGCATGTTGTAAAAACTTTTAGCCTCTATTGAAAATCCAAAAAAAAAAAAAAAAAAAAACATGTTTTTAACACAATTTCCCAAATTAATTTTTAATTACATATCTTTTCTCTCCATTTTAAATGATACATCTTACATCGAAAAATATATATATATATATATATCTATAAACACAATTTTTTTTTTTTTTTTTTTTTTTTTTTTTTTTTTACAAACAGATCAATTTTAGAATTTTTGTGATTTATAGAAATATATCTATAAATTATTTTTTCAAATTTACCGGGCACGTGTTTATCTATATCAAAATATAGAAATAAAATTTTAATATTTTTGTATTAAATTAGATTCATTTTTCTTTTATAAAATGAAATGAAATTGAATTTTTATTTAAATTAAATTCATTTCTTTTTTTTCGAATTTTAATTTTCTGTTCACAGTTGAATGTTATTCTTTTGTTAATATTAGTTTATTAATTGTACTCATAATTATTAAAATTTATTCTATTACCATAAGTATTCAAATTTAAAAAACAACATAATCAATCAAATTATTTAGATAGTAAATGCCAATTTATATAATTAAATAACAAACGATCGTATATTTCAATAATTTTATGCATTATTTTTAACTTCATTAAAATGAAAATTTACACAATTCTATGCATTTGACATTTTTTTTTTCAATAAAAAATTTGGCACAATAATTATAATGCATGTTGTAAAAACTTTTAGCCTCTATTGAAAATCCAAAAAAAAAAAACATGTTTTTAACACAATTTCCCAAATTAATTTTTAATTACATATCTTTTCTCTCCATTTTAAATGATACATCTTACATCGAAAAATATATATATATATATATCTACAAACACAATTTTTTTTTTTTTTTTTTTTTTTTTTTTATTACAAACAGATCAATTTTAGAATTTTTGTGATTTATAGAAATATATCTATAAATTATTTTTTCAAATTTACCGGGCACGTGTTTATCTATATCAAAATATAGAAATAAAATTTTAATATTTTTGTATTAAATTAGATTCTTTTTTCTTTTATAAAATGAAATGAAATAGAATTTTTTATTTAAATTAAATTCATTTCTTTTTTTCGAATTTTAATTTTCTGTTCACAGTTGAATGTTATTCTTTTGTTAATATCAGTTTATTAATTGTACTCATAATTATTAAAATTTATTCTAATTACCATAAGTATTCAAATTTAAAAAACAACATAATCAATCAAATTATTGAAAAATTATTTAGATAGTAAATGCCAATTTATATAATTAAATAACAAACGATCGTATATTTCAATAACTATTATGCATTATTTTTAACTTCATTAAAATGAAAATTTACACAATTCTATGCATTTGACTCTTGTATTTGACATTTTTTTTTGTTTTTAATAAAAAATTTAGCACAATAGTTATAATGCATGTTGTAAAAACTTTTAGCCTCTATTGGAAAATCCAAAAAAATAAAACATGTTTTTAACACAATTTCCCAAATTAATTTTTAATTACATATATTTTCTCTTCATTTTAAATGATACATCTTACATCGAAAAAAAAAAAAAAAAAATATATATATATATATATATATATATATATATATATATATATATATATATATATATATATATATATCTATAAACACAATTTTTTTTTTTTTTTTTTTACAAACAGATCAATTTTAGAATTTTGTGATTTATAGAAATATATCTATAAATTATTTTTTCAAATTTACCGGGCACGTGTTTATCTATATCAAAATATAGAAATAAAATTCTATGCATTTGACTCTTGTATTTGACATTTTTTTTTTGTTTTTAATAAAAAATTTAGCACAATAATTATAATGCATGTTGTAAAAACTTTTAGCCTCTATTGAAAATCCAAAAAAAAAACATGTTTTTAACACAATTTCCCAAATTAATTTTTAATTACATATCTTTTCTCTCCATTTTAAATGATACATCTTACATCGAAAAATATATATATATATATATCTATAAACACAATTTTTTTTTTTTTTTTTTTTTTTTTTTTTTTTTTTTTTTTTTACAAACAGATCAATTTTAGAATTTTTGTGATTTATAGAAATATATCTATAAATTATTTTTTCAAATTTACCGGGCACGTGTTTATCTATATCAAAATATAGAAATAAAATTTTAATATTTTTGTATTAAATTAGATTCATTTTTCTTTTATAAAATGAAATGAAATTGAATTTTTATTTAAATTAAATTCATTTCTTTTTTTTCGAATTTTAATTTTCTGTTCACAGTTGAATGTTATTCTTTTGTTAATATTAGTTTATTAATTGTACTCATAATTATTAAAATTTATTCTATTACCATAAGTATTCAAATTTAAAAAACAACATAATCAATCAAATTATTTAGATAGTAAATGCCAATTTATATAATTAAATAACAAACGATCGTATATTTCAATAATTTTATGCATTATTTTTAACTTCATTAAAATGAAAATTTACACAATTCTATGCATTTGACATTTTTTTTTTCAATAAAAAATTTGGCACAATAATTATAATGCATGTTGTAAAAACTTTTAGCCTCTATTGAAAATCCAAAAAAAAAAAACATGTTTTTAACACAATTTCCCAAATTAATTTTTAATTACATATCTTTTCTCTCCATTTTAAATGATACATCTTACATCGAAAAATATATATATATATATATCTATAAACACAATTTTTTTTTTTTTTTTTTTTTTTTTTTTTTTTTTTTTTTATTATACAAACAGATCAATTTTAGAATTTTTGTGATTTATAGAAATATATCTATAAATTATTTTTTCAAATTTACCGGGCACGTGTTTATCTATATCAAAATATAGAAATAAAATTTTAATATTTTTGTATTAAATTAGATTCTTTTTTCTTTTATAAAATGAAATGAAATAGAATTTTTTATTTAAATTAAATTCATTTCTTTTTTTCGAATTTTAATTTTCTGTTCACAGTTGAATGTTATTCTTTTGTTAATATCAGTTTATTAATTGTACTCATAATTATTAAAATTTATTCTAATTACCATAAGTATTCAAATTTAAAAAACAACATAATCAATCAAATTATTGAAAAATTATTTAGATAGTAAATGCCAATTTATATAATTAAATAACAAACGATCGTATATTTCAATAACTATTATGCATTATTTTTAACTTCATTAAAATGAAAATTTACACAATTCTATGCATTTGACTCTTGTATTTGACATTTTTTTTTGTTTTTAATAAAAAATTTAGCACAATAGTTATAATGCATGTTGTAAAAACTTTTAGCCTCTATTGGAAAATCCAAAAAAAAAAAACAAAAACAAAAAAAAAAACATGTTTTTAACACAATTTCCCAAATTAATTTTTAATTACATATATTTTCTCTCCATTTTCAATGATACGTCTTACATCGAAAAAAATATATATATCTATAAACACAATTTTTTTTTTACAAACAGATCAATTTTAGAATTTTTGTGATTTATAGAAATATATCTATAAATTATTTTTTCAAATTTACCGAGCACGTGTTTATCTATATCAAAATATAGAAATAAAATTTTAATATTTTTGTATTAAATTAGATTCTTTTTTCTTTTATAAAATGAAATGAAATTGAATTTTTTATTTAAATTAAATTCATTTCTTTTTTTCGAATTTTAATTTTCTGTTCACAGTTGAATGTTATTCTTTTGTTAATATTAGTTTATTAATTGTACTCATAATTATTAAAATTTATTCTATTACCATAAGTATTCAAATTTAAAAAACAACATAATCAATCAAATTATTGAAAAATTATTTAGATAGTAAATGCCAATTTATATAATTAAATAACAAACGATCGTATATTTCAATAATTTTTATGCATTATTTTTAACTTCATTAAAATGAAAATTTACACAATTCTATGCATTTGACTCTTGTATTTGACATTTTTTTTTTGTTTTCAATAAAAAAATTTAGCACAATAATTATAATACATGTTGTAAAAACTTTTAGCCTCTATTGGGAAATCCAAAAAAAATAAAAAAATAAAAAAAAAACATGTTTTTAACACAATTTCCCAAATTAATTTTTAATTACATATATTTTCTCTCAATTTTCAATGATATATCTTACATCGAAAAAAATATATATATCTATAAACACAATTTTTTTTTTTTTTTTTACAAACAGATCAATTTAAGAATTTTTGTGATTTATAGAAATATATCTATAAATTATTTTTTTCAAATTTACTGAACACATGTTTATCTATATCAAATATTCAAATGACGGGAAAAAATTCAAAAAAAGAAAAAATTCAAAAAAAAAATGTAAAAAAAAAAAAAAAAAACTGAATAAAAAACATCAGTCTCAATAGTAAAAGTATTTGAACATTTTTCTCTCTACTTTTTAATCACACATTTATCAATAAAATAATATTACGCATAAATTTATAAAAGATTTCCTATTTTTAACCACTCATTCTCCTAAAAATAACTATTTAAAACACTATTTTTTTCTAATAAACTGTTTTTTTTTTTTTAAATCAACATGAAATATGGGCATTATATGTAAAAATTTACTCATAATTATTAAATTTTATTCTATTACCATAATTATTAAAATTTTAAAAACATAATCAATATAAATTATTAAAAACTTAATTAGATAGTAAATGTCAATTTGTATATTTATTTAAATAATAAATGATCATAGATTTCAATAATTTTTAAGCATTATTTTTAACTTCATTGAAAATGAAAATTTACACAATTTTCTGCATTTGACTCTTGTATTTAATATTTTTTTAGTTTTCAATAAAAAATTTAGCACAATAATTATAAATGTGTGTTGTAAAATTTTTTAGCTTCTGTTTGGCAAATTAAAAAAAAAAACATGTTTTTATTTTTAACACAATTCTCAAATTATTTTTTAACCACACATATTCTCTCTAATTTTCAATAATACATCTTACATTGAAAAAATAAAAAAATATTTTAAACACAATTTTTTTACGAACAGATTTATTCGAGAAATTTTGTAATTTATAAAAATGTCAATAAATTATTTTTTCAAATTTATTGAGCACATGCTTTTCTATATCTAATAATTTCAAATAAAGAATAAAAAAGTAAATTCGGCTGTTAGTTGTGACAACCCCCTTTTTTTTATTTTTTTGAAAATAATTGGCTGCTAGCTGCACAATATTGTTATAATTTTTTTTTTCTTTTTTTTTTCTAAATTTAATACTCTGGGAGGGAAATCTTTGGGGGGAAAAAATTTGACCACTATCCTCCTTTTTATATAGTAGGAGAAGGAGATATGGCAGAAAATGAACTGTTACTATTGTGGACAATGGCCGCAATGCTCGGTGCTCATCGCGGGAATGATGTGTGAAGTGTAGCATAATTCTATTTTCTGTTCTAGCTGCATTCCATTTTCCAAGAACCTACTTTTCGGTTCTGTAAAGAATAAGAATAATAAAGATTAAAGTCTGACTTTTTTGTTTTTTTTTGTTTTTCCTTATTCTTTCATTTTATTTTTTATTTTTTTAATTTTTTTTTATCTTGCTATGTATATTTTTGTAATTTGGTCTTTTATATTAATGTGTCATTCTTATATTTTATTTTGTCATAATAATTTTTTACATAAATTTTACAAATCATATGAAAAACGAAAGTAGAGATTTTTTTTTTTTAGTTTATGAAAAACGAAAAATTGTTCTATTAACCTTTCTATATAAATTTATTATTTTATATTTCTAAATTATTGTTCTCTTGAAATTTATAATTTTTTATTATATTATCAATATTTTTTTGAATACAAATAATATTCTTATTTAAGTATATTATTTAAATTTAAATATATAAAACATATAATTAAACACACGTTTATAATTATTATGAGTGGTGTTTTTGAAAGAAATTTTGAGAAAATGTTAAATAAGAGAGACGAATGAAAAAAAAAGTGAATATTATGATTAATAATGAATTATATTTTTTTTAGTTATTCTTACTTTTAAAAGTTGTGTAAATGTTACATGATATATGATTTTCAGTATAATTTTTTTACTCCAAAATTGCGTTTTGTCATATCATGATGATTATTAGATTTACTTAATTATTATTTTTGACTATTTGAATTTATAATAAAAAATATAATTTTATCGATTAAATACAAATATTCGTGGGTTTAAGTTAAGCACACATTTATAATTATTGTGATTAGTAATTTTAAATGAAAATTAGAAAACTTAAATACGTGAGGAGAAGGCAAAAATCGTGAAAAATATATTGATTCCTTCCACAAAATTAATATTGTACCATAATATTGACCCCCATTTTATCAAAACAAAATTTATTCAATACTCAATCTCAACCATTCATCTCAGTCAAGCCTATCATTTTTTACTTTTCAAATATTTTTTAACCACACATTCTCCAATAAATATTATTCAAAACCACATTATTTACCAAAAAATGAGGGCCAAACAAAGGCAAATAAACTACTAAATTTGTATTTTCTTTGAAATTAATAATAGCTCATAAAAAGTATTGAAATTAATAGTCATGCATTACTTAAATATATAAATTGACTTACTATTCAAATAAGCTATTATAATTTGAATTAGTTATATTATTTATTAAATTTTAATAATTATTGTGATATAATATTATTTTTCATGCATTTTGAATTTGTGTTAATTATATATAAATATTAAAATTTTACAAATACTTGTTAAAATTGATATTTTTAAATAACTTCTGCGCATCGTGCGGGAGAAATATTAGTAAATATAAAACAAGAACTAATTTAAAAAAAAAAAAAAAAAACACAGATGTGACATCTATAGTCTAAGATAGAAAGTGTATTAATTACTATGCATAACTCGGCTGTTCTAAGATAGCTTCATTCTCACCACCAGGGACTCTAGGAATTCCTTGACCTGGACCGTAGTTTAGCATTTGGTTAAGCAGGTTTGCTTATCAATAAACACAAAAAATCACCGTGTGTTTGGTAACATTTGTTTATAAACAGTCATGTGACAATATTTCATCAGACATTTTTTTTTTTTTTTTTTGAAAAGTCAACATTTTCAATTGATCAAAGATTTTCATCCACCATTTTTGACTTTTAAAAAAAAAGACTAATGAAATGTTGTTACGTCGCTATTTATAAACAATATTTATAAATGATTTATCAAATAGAGGCTTAAAGTTAAAACAAAGTAAATATACGCATGATTTGATTCGAGTTTCACCTCGGAAGAATCCCTCAGAGAGAAGAAAGCATTGGTTTCTTTCGCGACAGCAGATACAAGAATTCCATAACCACGATTTCCTGACTGCAACACCTGAATATGAGTACAAACCATTTATAAATCGGAAATTTAACGCCTGAATGTTAAGCTCAACGAGATATCACAGACTTACCTTGAATGCATCTTCATCAGTTCTGTCATCTCCAATGTAGATTGGGAGCACATCTCGATTGCTACTAAATCCTACAGTATTATGTTGTAAGTATTCACTAATACTCACATAACTAAGTGTGTGTTTGGTTTTGATTAAAATGAGTTTTTTTGAAATGAATAGTGATTTTTAGGAGAAATGATGGTTGAGATTTGATTGAAAAGTAAAAAATTGTGGGCTTGACTTTTGATGGATGGTTGAAATTGAATAATGTAGAAAAATGAGTTTTTTTTAATGAAAACCAAACGGAGGCTAATTTGTAAGATTTGTGTCCATATATTAAGTACTAACCTAGGGATTCAAGCAGAAATTCAACTGCTTTTCCTTTATCCCAATCGATCACGGGACGAATCTCTAAAACCTGAAGAGGGAGCAAAAATGGAGATGTTACATATAATGCAGGATCACCATATTCAACACAAATGAGAAGGAAAACTAATCATGGTACGCAAAAGGAAGTGAAGTATATCACCTTTCGTCCGTGAGTCAGTCGGAGTCGAGGGTACTCTTTCAAAACATCATAAACAAACTGAGCAACTACAGGCCAACTCTGGGATTTACGACGCAAAAAATAATCGTTATATTATTAGCCAAAAAACGATGGTTGCATTTCAAGGTATTCAGGCTCTGTTTGTTAAAAGTTTTTTGTTTAAAAACAAAGAATATGATGTTTTCGACGTAAAATATGTGGTTGAAAAGTATTTTGAAAAGTCCGAGTAGTTAAAAAGTGATTTGTAGGCTCAATAACATTGGACGAAAGAGAATAATCAATACTTACATTTTCATCTACGTTACGATAATGTACAGAGACGCAGAATTTATGATTCTCTACATTGGCACCCTTTATATTTTTTGTGATCTCAACAAGGGTTCTAAAAACCTGGAAATACAAAATAACTGGATAGGACAACATAGGATAATTGAACAGATACTCCATGCAACAAAGTTTCTAAATAATCCCACGAACCTCGTCGATCATTGGTAAAAACTCACTAGCAGGCTGTAACAGATTCACTTCCTTGCCCTACACATACAAAATGTACATCAATAGGAAAGACTAAAGAGTGATCTTGTACGAATATACTTAGGCAACAATCAAATCAAGAAAAATACGTAGTAAATATTAGATTGTTTGGAGTCTAATTACACTGTTCAATGATCCCTTGAATGCAGATTGACGTAGTTCTGTAATTACTATTTTTTTTTTATTAAAAGGGGCATATTGGGCATTTGTAAATCATAATTCTGCGTTAGATTGCCTTCGTTTCGTAACTACTTTATAATAGTGAAAAATATGCAGCGACAAGTGGAAGTAGCACTCTCAAGTTTTTAGCAAACCATTATAGATCTGTCTATCTGTGCGCGTATTTCTGTTCTTCATTTCATTCTGTTGGGACCATGGATATTTTAATTTTGCTCAATCTCAAGCCCAAACCTCAGGCTCAAGTGAGGTTCCAATCCAAAACCAATTGGTAATGGGTGGAGTAGCTCACTTGGGTTATATGATGGTTTATTTCCTTCCTCACAATCGATGTGTGATTATTTGCATCCTAACAATCCCTCCCTCAAACAAGGCCCACGAGGTACACCTGGCCCATCTGGCCCTCCCTCAAGATAAATTCCGTCACATCTCCTCATGCCTAGAGAGATCACCATTGACCGAGATAATCCACTATAACCGCTGCACACTATGTTACCATGGATCTTTCCATCTCGTGAGAAATCACAGGAATTCTTTATCTTGATGCTCATCATCTCGATTCATCTGTCATTGTTAGGGAGTCACATCCATTCGATCGTGCGTCCACCAGACAATCTTTCCGACTCTGATACCACTGTTGGGACCATGAATATTTTAATTTTGCCCAATCCCAAGTCCAAACCCCAGGCCCAAGTGAGGTTCCAACCCAAAACCAATTGATAATGGGTGGAGTAGCTCACTTGGGTTATATGATGGTTTATTTCCTTCCTCACAATAGATGTGGGATTGTTTGCATCCCAACACATTCATTATCGATTATTGCGATTAGAGCTTTCAAATTCACATTAATGACAAGAAGCAAGAATCACCATGTACAATTGTGAAAACAAACGATCAAGTCAAAAAGTTATCAGAGCAGTACCTGTTTGTCAGTAGATTTCGTACAAATAGAACGGTCCCCGGAGGATATCTCTTCAGCCGGGAACATGATGTCCATACCATGACTACCGGCATAGTAGAGTTCTTTTAGTCTTACCAACTCATAAACCTAAGAGAGACAATTAAAATTAAAACATTAATAATCAAAATTGTAAAGACCTGATATTTATTGCTGTAATAAGATGTTTAAGGGAAACTTTTCTGCATCCACCTTATCACGGCTTCTTCCGCTGATGATGGCTGTCGGGAAATATTTTGCCACTCTCTTGACAGCAGAACGCATCTGGAAAAGTACTTCTTATATGATACTAACAGGCAGATTGAAATTATGAAGGAAATTTTATTGTGCATGAAAGTTAATTACATTAGCAGACATAAAAGCACGATCAGGATCATCCACGATTGGGGAAAGAGTTCCATCATAATCTAAAAACACCACTAACTTCCTATTCTTTGCACGGTCCATGATTTGTGCGAAGGAATTAAGAGCAGATGGATATTTAATCTGTAAAGTAGAAGACAGAGACGAGAATTTTACATCAATATATAAAATTGAAAAGATAGAAATTTTCTTGCATCTTAGGATAATAAACATACCATCCAAGCACGATATGCAGTGTCTCCATCATCGGAAGCAACCTCCAAACTGGTGATATTCTTAAAAATACTTTTTCTAGGAGGTGACGATGATCTCATTGCGTCAAGCCAACCATTGGACCGAACATCATCAAATTTTCCAGGTTTGTTCCTCGAAATTGCCTGAATGTTATTTGAAAATGTGGGGCCGGCTTGTGAATAAGGCAAGACACTAGAATGTATCCCATGTCGGGATTTGTTAATACGTGCAGAATCAGAAAGAACTGGAGAAGCTTTTGTCGATTTCACGTCCATTGGAGCGATGACACGGATAGTAATACAGAAAAGACCTGAACACTAAGTATTGAAGAACGTTCTACCCAACCCTTTTATCAATGAAAAACCACCTCTTTAATGTCTTTTTGTGACTGCTGTTGAACGAGCGGTCCATCAAGAAGAAAATTCGAAAAATCTGATAATAAAGTAAAACGTTGACTATGCTGTAAAAATCAGAAAAATAAAAATAAAAAACACTTCTCAAATCTTACAATACCTCATCTTCAAAGCCGCAATGCTTTATACTAAGAAACAAAACATTTTTCATGCAGAAACTCTTCAACACCTCATCTTCAACACCTTTTTCTCCTGAGGTGTGGAAAACAAATTATGATGTATTTTCGAATATTCGTAAATATTAAGGACTTAAGTGCAATAAAAATAAGATATGAACACTAGTCATCTTCCGTCTAGACCACTGCAAAAAGCACAACACCACACACGTACATACACATGAAGTTGAGAGATTCTTAAAACCGTTATACGTGGAAAAGAGTAAACTGTCAAAATAAAGAAAGTATTCAAATGCATCTAACTTTAACAGCAAAATAAATAGGAAATTTACCTGATATTAGAACATCTATCATGAGATTGAACTAACATGTAGATATAGTGAAACATTTTATTTCCTACTGAAGGAGCCATTTTCAAACCTTAAATTTAACATCATACTTTTTATACAGAAATAGTTTTGTTTACTACGAACAATATGAGGAAAGAACGCACACCGATTTAAAAGCTAGGAATCGGTACAGTGCAACTGATTCACGACAAGTTTCTACATTAAAGTGATCTTAAAGAGAAAAAGGCATTTCGAATAAGGGAATTAAAATTAGAATTGTACTACAAACTTCTCAAGCGTTATGAACGCTACCATCACGTTAGAGAGTTTGCAATTATGTAAGAAATCCACTTAAAAATTTCAGTTAAAGAAATAGTTATTGTTACTTTTGCCTCAATACAAAGAAAAAGATACAAAAAAAACCTTGACATTTCACAATGGTTTAATCACACTTTTTGAAGCCACAGCAAAGTAAAATCACAGCTTAAATGATAAGAATTGGTGTGTGATGGAAATAAATAAATGTTTTCAAAATTTTAAATTGGAAAAAAAGTTAGAAGGAGTGGTATTTTTTGGCTTAAACCAGGGGCCGGATTATGCTTTGGGAAGAAGTTCATCAAAAGAGCAAGCATGTTGTGCTTAAAAGTTACTTTTCTGGAAAGTGAGTTAAAAGACTTGGTTGCAGAAAAGTAAACTTTGTTAAAGAAAGTTTGAGTTGCTTTCAAGCACTACCAAACATGCTAAATAGTAAACCATGCAGAAGTTCATTGATTTTCTCCTTGGATGAAAAGAAAAGGTTTGACAAGGCCTAGAGAAACATATAAAACATTTTTCTGATCTTTTTATTGCATTGTGCATAGTGAAAGTAAAGAAAAAAGTTGAAGGCTCTTGTAGATTTAACTCATCAACTTTATTATTATATCTTAACAAATTATCAGTACCATTAAAAAAATACATGTACACCAAAGTTTACACCTTGGATGACGCCCATTTGAGATGTCAAGATCCTGTGAAGTGACATATCTAAATCATTGTTAAATCACTTCTTCGTAGGATTTCGACACCTCACGTGAGGGTCATCCAAGGTGTAAATGTTGATATATAAGTAGCATAGTTCGACTCTACAACTAACACCTACATACAAATGTGTGTGGCTATGTGTGAAAGATGCGTCTCTCTCTCTTTCTCTCAGAGATTCAATATATTAAAACTTGTTGACAAACAGCCAACTTTAATAAAGATAATTTTTTTCATAATCCATAATCCCCACCTAGGCACAAGTGGTTTAATAGAGAGAGAAAAAAGGAAAAAAACATGCACTTGTTCAAGGTACCGGACAGAAATTGAACAAGATTCAAATGCACGAAAAATTATCAAAAAAATTACTACTCCCTCCGTGCCACAAAGATAGGCTTGCTTGCATTTTCACATAGATTAAGAAAATGTAATTAATATTATTGGAAATGTAAATTTTAGTTTGTTTTATCAAATATACCCCTATATTAATATAATAATAGTTCATATTTATTGATAACAAGACATATTAAATAGGAGTATATCAAAAAACTAAGAAAATAACTATAATCATAAAATGGAAAGTTGTCAGTAATTTGGAACAGATTAAAAAAGGAATACATGCCTATCATCTTTGTGAGACGGGGAGTAGTATACAGTAGTCAGTATAATTAATGATTTTTTAATATCTCAAGATTTTACAAAATTCATCTAAGAACCATAGAGTGAACTAGAATTTTTAATTCTTTCCTACAAAGGATGGGGAATTCACTCAAAAGCAAATTGATTCGGGCCTACAAGGGTGGTTACACCTTTTTTCATAAATACGTATAAATTTTTATGTCAGATTTATTCTTTGGTTTCACAGAATACCCATAAAAATTGAACCGACATTTTCATAAATTCTAAAGAAAACCCATAAAGGAAGAGCCACAAAGCAAAAAAAATTGCAATCTTAACAAGAAAAAAATGAAAAATAAATCTGAAGAACAGGCTTTGGGGAGAACGTACAGATCTCCATGAAAGAGAAAAGAAAGGGTATCAGAAAGAGTTTTCTCTTTCATGGACATTCCAATAGCATTGAAAGATAAAAAAGCTAAAACGCATACCTAAATGTCTTTCCAAGATATCAGAAAATGATTATACCGGATTTTTAGCCTGGAAGGGACAATTACATTCAAAAAATGTCCATCAAGAAAAAGGAAAAGGGGAGGAGAAAATGGAGTTTTGAAGGGAAAAAATCCACCTCAAAATAAATGCAGCTCTTGAGAAACCCCAAAACCAAAAACAGGAAAATATTGTAACGGAAAGGAGAGCGAGAGAGAGAGAGAGAGAGAGAGAGGAAAGTGAAGATTAAAACTAGAGTGAATTTATAGAGTTTGAAGGGTCCTGGGAGACGTGTCAATCAAGGAACTCTCTTCATCTGGTCGTTGAAATGTGAAAGAATACTTCAAAGTGGATGTGAAAGAATACTTCACCGTTCGATAACACTGTTTTATTTATAAATTCGTTTATTTATAATTTTAAGGTAAAAAGTAATGATTAAAAATTAAAAAGAGAAAAGTGTGAAATTATAAAGTTGTTCGAAAAATTGTATGATTTATAAATTGGTTTATAAATCAAAAAAATTACGTTTACCAAACAAGAGCTAAATCTAGGGTTATGGTATAGATTCTCCGTACACCGTACTAGGACAAATTTTTCCAAATGCACAGTGACACTCCAAACTGTGAGGTATTTGGATGCAAAAGGAGGAATACAAGCACGAAAAGTTAAAAGTATTTTATTTTATTTTTTGTTTATAAACATATAACGTGATTCATTAAGAATAAAATATTTGTTTGAAAAAAAATGTATGTGATTAAAATATAATTTGAGAAAAATGTAGAGTTTATATACAAGTTTATCAAACTGAGACTATCTATGGTTGAAAAATAGAGAAAAAATATGTAGTTAAAAAGTATTTTGAAAAATTATGTAATTTATAAACAATTTATTTGGTTTACCGAACCGATGTTAAAGTAATTATGCATGTGTTCGGTAAATTTTCTTGTTTATAAAAAAAAATATAATGTTTTCGAAGTAAAATATATGATTGAAAAGTGATTTAAAAAAAATATATCCTTTTTTAAAAAATTTATAAACAATTTATCAAACAAAGCTATCTCATCTAGGGTTATGGTATAGATTCTCCGTACTAGGACAAATTTCTCCAAATGCACAGTGGCACTCCAAACTGTGAGGTATTTGGATGCAAAAAGAGGAATACAAGCACGATAAGGGAGGAGAACAGGTTCGACAGTTCGAAGGAATGAGGTGAAAAGTAGAAAATGTTAAGTTGTTTTTCGGTCCGTCATAAACTAGTTTCTATATTTCAATAGATTAAAAAATATAATTAATATATTGAAACTATAAATTTACTTACATTTTATATAATATATTCATACATTAAATAATTAGTATTTCATATTTGTTGATAACAATACATATTTCATGATTTTTTTCACCATTTTTTCCTTCAAGTTCAAACTCATTTTCAATTAAATATTCTACGAGATTCATCATTTTTTTACATTTTTCAGTATACACTTAAAACTTTTCCAAATATTCTAGGACCAAACAGACTGTTAATAAATATACTTTTTCTCTACACATTTCTTTCTATTTTTTTAATTAACTCTTACATGTAAGAACATCTTCAATGCATCCCGTTTATTATAGTATACATGACAGTTAAGTTAAAAGTTGTTTAGCTTATGTGACATTAATGTTTAAAGAATAGATAGACAAACTCAAAATTCATCTACAATGGATCACGTCCAAAAATGTATGCTCACATGTCATTGTTTTCTAAAATGATAATGAATAAAAATATCAATATTTTAAAAAATTATGGAAAAGAGTTTGAGAAGATCATAGTTTCTGAAGCAGAGTTTAAGAAAATTATATTTCTTTTAAATAAAATGATAAAAAATAGAAAAATTGTTTAGTCAGCAAGTCTGAAAGATCATATACATCTAGATGTCAACCTAGACAATGTCTACGTTAGCTTAATATTGTCCCAGACATAATACATTGATATTTTACTTATTTATTTATAATGTGAACTTGATGATGTATGCCGTTTTTTAGTACACTATATAGTTGTATGGGAGATATTTTATTAAGTTAGGTAAAACAGAAATTTATTTTTAAATTTTGTATCATTAGCATGTGTGTACACATTGGCTTGTTCTATTTTCATGAAAACAAATTCAGTTACCTTTGTTTATGGATGTTTGTATTTACAGAGCTTCATGAAGCTAATAATATTGTCCATATTCAAAGCTTGTTTGTTTCATGATTTTTCCCGCATTTTTTCCTTCAAAATTATTTTTCAATACACGCTTGAAAACTTTTTCAAATATTTTAGGACCAAACAGACTCTTAATAAATATACTTTTCTCTACACATTTCTTTCCAGTTTTTTAATTAACTCTTACAAATAAGGACACCTGCAATGCATGTCTATTGTTGTATACGTGAAAGTTAAGTCAAAAATCGTTTAACTTATATAAGTGGCATAAATGTTTAAAGAACAGATTTACAAACTCAAAATTCATCAACAATTGATCACGTCTACTATCCTAAATGTATGCTTACATGTCATTGTTTTCTACAATAATGATGAATAAAAATATCAATATTTTAGAGAATTATGGAAAAGGGTTTGAAAAGATCATATTTTCCGAAGTAGAGTTTGGGAAAATTATATTTCTTTCAAATAAAATGATAAAAAATAGAAAAATTGCTTAGTCAGCAAGTCTGAAAGACTATATACATCTAGACGTAACTTAGACGGTGTCGTTTTTTTTTTTTTGTTCATATACATCTAGACGTTAACTTAGATGGTGTCCTTTTTTTTTGTTCTACGTCAGTTGAATATTGTCCCAGATAAAATACATTGGAGAATGATTTTATTTTTTTATTTTCTTTATAATAATTTGCACTTGATGATGTATGCCACGTTTTAGTACACTATATAGTTGTAGGGATGACAAAAAAATTCGACGAACCCGAGACCTTTGGGGAACCGATCCCACTAGGAGTGACTCGTCCTGAAAATTCGAGTCTATGGGGCAGGTTCGGGTTTGGGGCGGCTTCTCCTCCAGTGACCGCTCCGAACCCGTCCCACGACCTGAAATTTTTTTCCCCCCATTTTCCTTATTAAAAAAAAGAAATAAATATTAAAAATGTAAAAATTTTATTAAATAATATAAATGAGACAATAAATGGGTCTGAAGGGTTGCCCCGACCCGCCTCGAGATCGCGAGGACTCACGGGTCCTGGGTAGGGTCGACTCGATCCATTGTCATCCCTACCCTATATAGGTATGGGAGATGCTCTATTAAGTTAGGTAAAACAGAAATTTATTTTTAACTTTTGTATCATTAGCATGTGTGTACACATTGATTGGCTTGTCCTATTTTCAAGAAAACAAATCCAGTTACCTTTGTATCATTATCACACGTTTTAATCATTTAATTAAAGATTACAATGAGATTACCGGAATCTGTTTTGTGGGCCATCTTCCTAATATTTGCAATATGGTATCCCCAAGTCTTTAATTTTTTTTTTTAACATGGAGTCCCTAACCTTTCAATTTCATATACTTTAGTTTTTAAAGATATTTTATATCCATTTTAATTTTTAATTAAACATGTCACTATTCATATTAACACAACAAAAAAATGAAATGAAATTAATGAAAATTAAAAAATTAAAAAACTTCTTATTTAATGATTTCCCTCCATCGCAAGCATAGGCGAGAGAACTGTTATACATTATTGGAAAGAAAATCATGCACCCGTGTAAAGGTGGAGAAAAAGTAGATTGGGAACTAACTTCTCAAACAGTAAACAATAAATATAGAAGTTCGTAATTCTAAATGTGGTAGATTAGTTCCCCCCCCCCCCCCAATAGTAGAAGAGCATTTTCAAAGATTACATTTCATTTTTGATTGGTTGCTTTCTCACCTTAAAGTCAATTATCTGATTTGGTAACAATAAAAAATAAATAAATAAAAAAAACAAACAAACTAAAAAAATAGAATTTATTTCTCTTTTTATCTATTTGGCAACAATAAAAAAAATAAAAAAAACAACGAAAAAAACAGATTTTTTTTTTTTTTTAGTATACTCATATGATTTTGCTTAGTCACAAGATAGAAATATTTTAGCAAACGGGAAAAAAAATAAATAAATAAAAAGACACTTTTTTTATTATTATTCTCATATGATTTTGCTTAATTACAAGATAAAAATATTTTAACAAACGAGTACTTTGAGTTGTGATTAATTAACTTATATTTGACGTTAATAAAATCGACTAAAAATCAAATCTCGTGCAACACAGACCAAGCAACTTTTCTATTTTGAACAAATAATAATTCCAAATTCTGACCCACAAAGCCGTTGAAAGGGCCCTCAACACCCATTTCTAGCAAGAACTTTTCGATCAAGAAATTCATGATAGTTGATGAATGCTTTTCATATATTTTTTCTTTCTAATTCTTAATATTTTTGACATACATTTGTTATTTTCGTATTTTTAAAAGTCCACAACCGATTTTCTTGAACGAAGAACACATTAAGATTTTCACTACATGATTTTACGAATTCTTATTACACATACCCCTTTTTTTTCTTTCTCCTTCTCTTAAGAATTCATATAATTCTTGTTATACGTACCTTTGTTACTTCCATAATTTCATGGATTCATATTTGATTTTCTTCATCGTTGGCGTTTTGGATTTTCTAGGAAGGACCTAAACCTTGGGACCCTAGACCTAAAACAAGAAAACGGATATGGAAATATAAGGCTGAGTTCTCTTTATATTTCAATTTTCTGTTTTTCATTTTCGAAAATGTTTTCTAATTTTCGTTTTCTTTGAATGTTTTCAAAATTGTTAAAAATTCGTTTGGTTTGTTATTTCTGAAAACTGTTCTCGAAAATGAAATGCTGAAAAACATGTTCTGTTTGGATTTTTTTCCAGAAAACTATTTTGCCCTTATTTGATTCACATTAAAAGTGAGGTCCACAATATTTGACTTTTTAACTAAATCTCAATCATCCATTCCCCTAAATATTACTATTCACTTGAAAAAATTTCTTTTTAAATAATATCAAACACACACTTTGTGCACTTGTAATTATATTATATAGACAAACACACACATTCAACATTCATACATATATGATATACACAATATAAATGAAATAGAGATGCCATATTTGGTTATGTCAAAAAAGTTCAAAAATACATACGTTCATCAATGATGCCCTAATTTTCTACAATACAAAAGTAAAAAAGAAATGTTTAATAATTGAACACATGATATATCATAAAAAAGATTATTGAATTTGGAGTTCGACGCAAAAAATGGAGTGCAATTCGGAGTTGTAGATCAAAAATTATATATGTTTGAAGACAATGACCTATAAAGCAAATACGGGAATGACTAAATTGAAAGAAAGTAAAATTCGCGAACTAATGTGAAAGAAAATATAAAGTTGAAGGACCTAAGTTGTGAATAAATTAGGGTATTTTCGCAAGAAATTTCAAATTTTGAGGATTAAAATGACAAATTTTGAAAATTGGGGACCAATAATGTAATTAAAATGACAAATTTCAAATTGTTTAGGATTTTTTTTTTTTAAACGAAAAAGCAGAAAACGGGAAAACGCGCGTTTTCCTTTTTTTAGTTCAAATGAATGAAAAAAGCGAAAAACGTGAATTCCGAGTTTTCCATTTCCTTTACAAAAATTGGAAAACGTTTTCGAAAATTTTTCCCGAAAACGGCGCAAAAGAACGCGTTTTCCGCGTTTTCGGAAAAGGAAAACGAAAAACGACTGAAAAACGTCAAAGAGAACGCAGCCTAAGTCTCGCTTTCATACCTTAAACATGCTAAGAGCTTCTACAATGCTACATTTTTCACGTTGAAAAATATTTGTCACGTCATTAAAAAAGATATTGTACAAATATTTTTATCTCTAAAGCATTAAATTTTGGAGTTCATCATGATGACATGCAATGAAGAAAGTTTCAAGCCCACTTTCTATCACTTGAAAGAGTGTTTAATATGATAACTAAGCAATTTTGGTTAATTGCTATTTTTTTTAGTTTATTTTATTTTAATAAAAAATACCACATGGACAAGACTATGAGATTAAAAATAATGCATTGAATATGACATTTGACATTCTCTTTCTTTTCATTAAACATTCACCCTATTTCTTTTCATTAAACATTCACCCTATCTGGAAAGAAATTCGATACATTAATTGTCATATGGAAAAATTTATTCAATGTAAAAAGTTTATCATTGTAGATGCTCTAATAGTTTTTTGTGAAAGTTCAAAATTAAGCCTAAGGACTACAAAAAAATTTAGCTTAATGATCATATTAAAAAAAAATGTTAAAAGTATTAAGGTCTGTTTGATTGCGATGGTGGAATTTAGGTGAAAAGAAAATGAATTTCGGGGAATTGAATTCTCGAGAATTAGAAGTTTAATGTATTTGATTTTCTAGATGAAAAAAGTAGAAATTTTTTCAAGTTTTGTTGTTTAATTGACATTATTTTTCATGAAAAATAAAGTAAAATTTTGCTATTTCAATCATTTTTTTTAGATTTTTCATGTATTTGTAGTTAATTACAATAATAATATTAATTTTTAGAAAAAAATATTTTAACTAACAACAACAAAAATGATCAAATTAGGCGAAAATGGTAAGGTGGAAAACCAATTCCTTAAAATCAAAGAAAACTAGGGATTTCTAGAAAAGTTGGGAAACGAGTTCCATGAAAAATTTAGGTAATCAAACAATACAAAAGTTGAAAAGTGAAACAAATTTTCCATTTTTTATGGAAATTTCTTTATATCAAACAGACCTTAGAGAATAATTTCAGGCGACTTTTGACAATTAAAATCAACATTTTAAGGGGTTGTTCTCTTTGTTGTTTTAAGACAGTTTTTAGTTTTCAGTTTTCAAAAATATTAAAAACACGTTTGCTAGCCTATTTTCATATATGAATTTTGAAAAACGAAAAAAAATTACATAGAAAAAGGAAAATGCTGCTAGTCGTTTTGGCTGTATTCCATGAAAATCAAGTCAAAAACTCATAACACGAAAAACGGGTTGGTTTTACCAATAGCTAGGATAGTCCAGTTGGGAGAATGACGGATTTCTGAAGATCACGAGTTTGATCCAAGATCACTTCAATTGAATACAAAAGATTTTTTTTTTTTAAATGCACATTAAAATTGTTTTTAAGGCTAAGATTTGAACCTGAGTCATCAGCATAAAATTTCAATTCCTTAACCACAATGACAGTCACTTTTATTTTGTTATTGAAGTAAAAGAACTGAGGTAATGTTTGATAGCAAGGTGGGAAAGTGGAATTCCAACTCCATGGAATTCAAATTCCCATACTCCAAAGTTTCTAATTCTATGAAATTTAAGCAAAAAATGTGAAATTTGTGAGTGGGTGGAATTCCCATGAAATTCCAAAGTGTTTTTTATTGGAATATAATAAATTTGGGTGAAAAATGCATTTTTCATAAATTGGAATTGCTATTTTTCAATTTTCTATTTTTGAAAACAAATTTTCAAAATGACAAAAAAAAAAAAAAAAAAAAAAAATCAATAATCTCAAAATAGACGCTCAAAATACAAAACCTAAAATGAATTCAAAACTCAAAATTGAAACACAAGAATGATTCTTTAGGGTTTTGTGATTTGTCAATCCTCGAACATTCAATTTAGGTGCATGTTAATCTGTCTTTCGGGTAAAAGTCGACAAATGAAATTGATCTTGCCCCCAGGGCACATCTTCCAGTGATAAATGGGAGGGTTGGTAAGACTCAACACAGCGGTTGCAGAGTTTGAATCCTGAAATATTGAGTTTTTGTCTTGTCGTCAGCGGGAGTTACCCAAACTTTGGGTTTACCATCAAGTCCTCCACCCTAACTCTGGGAGGCATAACCTGCAATTAATCTCCTCAACCAATGACTCAGGGCAGGGTTAGTTAGGGCCTTCAAGGTGTGGGTTACACCTTATGAAATTGATCTTCATGGATTTTCCACATGACCATGTGGAGTTGACTATTAACCACATATTTTTAGGGTTGGTGCGGTTTTTTAAACCTTTAATATTACAAGTATTTCACTCATGCAATGAAAGTTGTTATTTATAATATCGATTTCAATAAGTATTTGTAAAATTTTAATACTTGTACGTAATTAACATACATATAAATGTATAAAAATAATTTTCTATTACAATAATTATTAGAATTTAAAAAGTAACATAACTAATTCAAATTATTTAAAACTTATTTGAATAGTAAACATCAATTTATATATCTATCTACATCTACAATCTATCTACATCTACATTTACATCTACATCTACATATATAAAAGGGATAGATAGAGGAGAAGTTTTTGATTACCTAATATACCCTCATATATATTTAATAATATACCTAATTATTTACCATCATTTAATATAATAATTTACATCTATATACATATATTAAAATATGGATTAGTGGGAAAAATTTTGACTTCCCACTTTACATTTAAATTGTTATGTTTTCGATCAATATTATCCATGACATTAAATTTTTTTTTTAAGCTGAGATACTTTGCTATTTAAGAATATAAAATAAATAATTTCAAACTCTTTTGGTAAATAAATAATTTCAAACTCTTTTGGGACAAAAAATGAATATATCTACATCTACAATATATAAAAATGATGGATAGTGGAGAATTTTTTTATACTCTAACATATCCTCATATATTTAATAATATACCTAATTTGATATCATTTAAAGTTTATACAATAAATTATATAATATAATAATTTACATCTACACACATACACATGCATATAATAAAAACAAATATGGATTAGTGGGAAAACTTTTGACTTCCCATTTTAACTTTAAATTGTTATTATGTTTTCAATCAATATTATCCATAATATTTATTTATTTATTTTTTAAGCTGAGATACTTTACTAATTAAGAATATAATATAAATAATTTCAAACTCTTTTGGGGAAAACAAAAAGAATATAAAAATAAATTTAATTTAATTTTAATTATGTTGTAATTAAGAATACAAAATAACTAATTTCAAAACTCTTTTGGAACAAAAAAACAAAAACTAAGATTTTTTTTAAAACTTATATAACCCTTGTGTGGTATAGAATATAACCAGTTTTTTAGTACATTTTGATAAAAGTTGATGAGATGCATGATTGAAAAATTGTGAACACCATAAAATATGCAATTAAAATTAATTGTTGACTTTGACTTAATGTTAAAATCAAATTTTAATCAAAACCAAAACGGAGGCATAATATTAAACTTTTTTTTTTCATTATAAAAATATATTTCTAAATTAATTTGACTTGCCTAAATGCACAATTTTTCATATTTATTCTACAATTTATCATAAATATTTTTATAAATTAATTTTCGATTTATCTAATATTTTATGATGCAGATTACTTCTTGATATATGACACGCGGTTTATTTATCAAACATATATTTCAAGAAATTCTGAGAAATTTCAATTTCTACAAACTACAGTCAATGTACATTTTTAACATTAACTTTTCCTTTAACAATATTAATAACCCCAAATACTTTCAAAATCAATTTTAATCCTTTAAAGACATTACGAGTATCATTCATCTTATACACAAGACGTGCAAAACACGTACTTACTACTAGTTTAAATAATAAATGACTGTTGATTTCAATAATTTTTATGAATTATTATTAACTTCAATGAAAATGTATATTTTGTAGTTTTCTTTTTAATGGTATATCATGTTTGATATAATATTACGTTTACGAATATTGATGCATGAAATGTATTAATATATTTCTCATAGTTTCTATATTTGCTTCTCGTATTTAACATTCTTTTAAATTTTCATTCAAAAATATCAATCACAATAATTAAAAAATAAGTAGACAAAATATTTGAATTTAACCAATAAATATTATTTACAAAAATAAATATTTAAAATAATAATTCTGAAAATCTTGCAACTATCATGATACGATAACCGAGTAAATTAGAGATCACAAAATTATACAAAAAATCTTATACCCCATAATCTTTAAAAATTTATTAAAATTAAGAATTATTAAAAAATAGTAACACTAGTACAGAAATGGAAAAAAAAAATGGTGAATATAAGTCGGTTTTTAGTAAAATCGATGCTTATAAAAGGACGGTGGTATTTTCTTAAATATAATCAAAGAATACGCGTCGGTTGTAATTATACAACCGACGCGTAAAAATAACAGTTAAGTTTTACGCGTCAGTTCTTGCATAAACTTCACGATATTTATCAAATAACGCATGCATTTCTCTCATTTTGATTCCTCCCCCTTCTCTCTTTCCACTATATACATACACTCACCACGCGCGTCGCCGGCACCATTCTGTCGGCTTCACCACCACCATTCCACCACCTCCACCACCACCATACTCCTCCCCTCTCTCTTTATCTCTTCCTTTAACAAAAACACAAAAATTTAAAACCCCACCCACCGCCGCTGCCCCTCCCTCGCGCGACACCTCCCTTGTCGCCGCCTCCACCTTGAGAGACCCACCACCTCTTTCCCGCCCCGTAAGAACCCACCTTCCTCTTGATATATATATATATATATATATATATATATATATATATATATATATATATATATATATGTATGTGTATTTATATTATGACCATGTTTGTATATATGTATATATATGTGTGTGTTAATTTATGTATGTATATGTATATATATAATTGATTTATTTTGTTAGTTTATGATTAATTGATATATATATATATATATATATATATATATATATATATGTGTGTGTGTGTGTGTGTGTGTGTGTGTGTGTGTGTGTGTGTTTATTTTATGACCATGTTTGTATATATGTATATATATGTGTTAATTTATGTATGTATATGTATATATATAATTGATTTATTTTGTTAGTTTATGATTGAATTTATGATTTTATATGCTAATTGGTTTATATGAATTTTTTATTAGCTTAGTTTCGATGTTAATTTTATATTGTTGATTTTGAGTTAGTAGATGGATATATTACAATATTTGAATTATTGGAGTTCTATTGAAATTATGTGATGTTTAGTTATGAAATCTTAGTTTGAGATTTTTGGAGTTGCGAATTTATTTTGGATTAATTTTGGAGTAGTTGATGATGTTGAAGTTTGACCGGAGTTGTGTTTGAGTTTTGAATATGTCGAGGTTGAATATTTTGGTTTTATTGTGGCATTTTGATTCCTCTTACAGGTTGGCTAAGTCTAATTTATAGGGGAAATTCTATCGAAATTTCTGTAGAATTTTGTAACAACACAAAATACAATCATCCTAGTAAAATTATGAAGTTTCCAACCTAATAAATTTTCGTATTTGATTTCAATTATTAATTTATAGTTGGGTTAAGGTTCTATAATGAAAAATATTAACTCAAAACTAATATTTTTTTTTTTAATTATCTCTTCACATATAGGTCGTTAGATATGGATCGGGGTTGGATGTATGGTAAACGTAATACACATGAATATGTAAAAGGGGTTGAAGAGTTTATGAAATATGGGGATGAACACATGAGAAAGAAAGGCGAAACAATGATTTTGTGTCCTTATTTTGATTGTAAGAATCTGAGAAAGTTTCGTAGTTTTGAGCAAGTGAAGAGCCATTTGATTCGTCGTGTATTTAAGGAAGGTTATACACAATGGATATGATATGGTGAGAGTATGCTTCCTAGGACGAGCACTGGTAACGATGTTGGTGATCAGCAGGAGAATAATTTGAGCAATATTGGTGAGAATGATATGGAAAATGATGAGAATGATATGATAGACGAAATGGTGCATGATATACAAGGGGAATTCATTGAAAAGACTCATATATTAGATAGCTTGTTCAACGATTCTAAGAAAACTTTGTTTTTTGGTTGTAATAAATTCACAAAATTGTCTGTTGTACTGAAATTATATAACTTGAAAGCAAACAACAGGTGGAGTGATAAGAGTTTCACAGCATTATTGAAACTTTTACGAGAGATGCTTCCGGAAAATAACGAGCTTCCTAGTTCAATCTATGAGGCAAAGAAATTGTTGTGCCCGATGGGTATGGAGATCGAGAGGATATATGCATGTCCAAATGATTGTATACTGTATCGAAATGAGTACAAGGACTTGCGTCTATGTCCAAAGTGTGGGGCATCACGATATAAGCAAAAGAACGTGAACGATAATTGTGGTGATAAGAAAAGCCCTCCGACAAAGGTGTTGTGGTATCTACCCGTAATACCAAGATTTAAACGTTTGTTTGACAATGCAAAGGACGAAAAGAACATGCTGTGGCATGCTGATGGGAGAAAAGAAGATGGAAAACTAACACACGTGGTTGATTCTCCTCAATGGAGGAACATCGATAGGTTGTTTCCTGAATTTGGGGGCGAAGATAGAAATGTTAGGTTGGGACTATTTATAGATGGGATGAACCCGCATGGTAATGGGAGTAAGACCACTGATATTCTCTCTTTTTTTACCTAATTTGATTCATATGATGTTTAAAGTTGTATTTACATATTCATAATACGTAGGAACTATTGGATGTTGCTAGTGCTTTCACCTCAGCAGAATACGGCGTACTTCATAGATTCAGCTGCTGCATGGAAGCGTGACATTGATATCAAGCCGATATTGAACACGTAAGTAATTATTTCCTTGATCATGGTTTTCGTTTATAAGTGGATAAGTTAGGATAATTTTCATGAAGTAATTGTGGAGTTGTGGTGAAATTGATTGTGGAGTTGTGGTGAAATTGATTGTGAAGTTGTGGTGATATTAATGCATTTATGTTGTGATTGTTGAAAAGTTGTGATAATTTTCTATAGCAGGGTCTCTCTACAGGTTGTATAAGTTCAATTTATAGGGAAGACTCTATCAAAATTTATGTAGAAAATTTGAGTCTTATTATTATTTTGTAACTCGTTCATATAATTTATTAAAACTTTAGGGATTTCAAAACGTATTGGGCATGTGGAGGCTATAGGACAAAAATGAATACAACATGGAAAAATATAAAGGTATGAGAATGCAGATTTAAAATTTATTACAGATGTTTGAATTATTTCAATATTTTATTTAGTTTGATTATTAATGTCCGTTTACAATGTGAGAATTTCAGTGTTCTCAGCAACCTGGGGGTTCTGAATGTGGTTATTACATTATGAGAAATATGTATGAGATAGTTACAAATCACTTTCAACTCGAGTCGTTAGAAAAGGCATAAGTTAGAAGAGTGATAATTTTTAATTATGACTTTAAATTTTATTAATAAATAACTAATTGTTCATTTTAATTGGTTATAGGCATTTAAAGAATACTACTCAACGGAGGAAATCGTGGAAATTCAAAACTTATGGCAAAATACTTCGTTGATGTGTGTATGTAAATCTTTTTTCATTCAAACTTGCATTTATATATTTGTATAACAATTTAACAATCTTGTAAATATAATTATTTATTATTTAATTCTATTACGAATATGTCGATTATATATATTCAATGACAATATATTTGGTGATGTACGTATGTGGATAATGTTCAGGTGATCACAGGCCACATTCAGTTGATTGCACCTACAGTGACATAGGTCATGACCTGCAGTGACCTGGGTCATTGCAGGCCACGTTTAGGTGATTGCACCTACAATGACATAGGTCATTATAGGTCATGACCTGCAGTGACCTGGGTCATTGCATGCCACTTTCAAGTGATTGCAGGCCATGTTCAGGTAATTGCACCTGCAGTGACATAGGTCATTTGCAGGTCACTTTCAAATGATTGCAGGTACCTGCAGCAGCGATCTGGGCCATTGCAGGTCACATTAAGATAATTGCAAGCCATGACTTATAGTGGCCACGTCAAAAATAAAAAAAAGACTTTAGACGTCGGTTGTAACGTCTGTGTCATATACATCGCCTCTATAATCGATGCGTACTGTCTTTTACAACCGACGCGAATGAGTCTGTCTGTACTAGTGTAATCATTCTATTAATATTATTAACTAGGAAGAAATCAAAGCATTAACTATTCAATAACTTTTTCTATAAATTACTTATAAGCAGCGCTTTTTTTAACTAACTTTTTAATTACATATATTTTTTAAAAATTAATTTTCAACCACATATTTTACCTTGAAAACAAAAATATAATCACTGAACAGGGGTTTATTTATGATTTGTATTATTAATAAAGATAAAAATGATTTGACCATTAATAATTAAAATAAGATTTTAATATTGAAGGTTATACATAGAATTTATAATATTAAGAACAACAAATAAATAAATAAATAAATAATTTTAATGCCAATAACTAAAAATAATAATTCAAGGCATTCAATATTAGTGTTAATAATAATAAAAATAATAATAATGATAATTATAGCCAAAACATACAAATAACAATAACATCATATTAAGTATTTGCTGTAATAATAAACTTAAAGAATTTAAGAATTAAATTCTTCCAGACTATCCTACTTTTATAGATAGTAGGTATATATTTTTACCAGTGCTATGAACTGAAATTGTTATTTGGAATATTGATAAGCATTCATAAAATTTAATGATTATACATAATGTCAATTTATATATTTAAAAAAATATATGACTACTGATTTCAATAATTTTTATAAGTTATTATTAACTTCATTGAAAATACAAATTTTGTAATTTTTTAATTGTATATCATGTTTGATGTAATATTATGAGTGAAATTGTCACTTGACTTTTGTTGATATTCATAACATACGAAGCTACCAACTGAAATTGTCGCCTCTTGAACTTAAAAGACAATCTTGCATGTGTTTGATTGAAAAGATAGAAAATGGATGGTATAAAAATATTTTCTAAGAATTGATTTGCCTGAAAATTATTTTTCTAAAAAAATGTCAATTGGAAGTGTCGGGTGAAAAAGTAGGAAACTTTCCTAAATTTATTGTTTGATTGATATTATTTTTCATTGCAAATAAAATAAATCTTAGCTATTTTAATTAAATTTTTTTTTCACTCATTTGTATTTGATAATAGTAATCAAACAAAAATGTTTTCCACATAAGGAAAATTAATTGGTTGTACCTTGAAAAATATTTTACAAGGTAAATTTTTCATTCAAACGCCACACAAATATAAAATGGAGAAAACATTTTCCATGATTTGTCATTTGCCAGACAAATGACAGTGAATTAAACACATCCTAAATTGTGTCAGTGCATCCTCGAAATAAAAAAATTGTACATTGCAAAATTGCAATCGAGAAATTTTGCTTCAACAACCTAATTTCCAAGTTTTGTAACAATTAATCTCGTATCATTACACATCCCTGATCAAAATTCCTAAAACAATATAAATATATAATCATTACATAATAAATTTGAAAATATTTGTTGTTTGTACTCACAAAAAAGAGAAAACTTTTGCAACAAAATTGCATGAACTATTTAATTTAAAAAATAATTAATAAGAAATTAATAAACATAGAAAAATATAGTAGGGGGTCGAATGTACAGTATAAATCAGTGTTCTAAAACGCGCGTGTTGTGCGCGCCTCCGACACATCAAATTAGTGAAAAGTGTCCGAAATTTTTTTTTACCTAAAAAGCGTGAGAAAAGCGAGCATAATGCGCGAGTAGGCTTGGCGAAGCGCGCTTATGCTTCTCTTTTTATTTTTTTTATTTTTTTTGCATATATTTTTTAAGGGGTTAAAATATGTGTAAAGTTTAAATCTAGTATATAGGAATTTAAAAACGCTTTTTAACACTTTTTAACGCCTACTCCCGTTTAAGTTTGACACTCGGGCTCCACGCTTCGTCACACTTTACGCTTTTTAGAATACTGGTATAAACAACATGTAATATACAAATGCAATAATCGTACATGAATTTATAATTCGTTCAAAATTAAAATTTTTAATTACAAAAGGATACAAAGTAGAAACAATGATAAAAAATAATATGAAAAATTTTAGTGAAAACGTTGTAAATTAAAATAACAGAAAGATTTAATTATTAAATAATAAGTTTGAAAATAATTTTTGTTTTTACTTACATAAAAAAGGAAAGTAATTTTAAATATATACATTCAATTATTGCTATAAAAATTAATTTAACTATTTAATTTAAAAAATAAATAATAAAAAATATTTTAAAAAGTAAAAAATTTAATAAGTCTAGGTAAATATAGTAGTGGTTCGAATATAATCCAAATGTAAATTTAAATAGTCAATACATGAATTAACCAAATGGTTAACCATATTATAATCAAATATTTATTAACCAAATAAATATTAATCAAATAGTTAACATAACTATTAACACACTGTGTTCATACTGAACTACTAAATATTAGCCAATTAGTTAAATACATTGTAGTCAAACATGTATTAACTAAATATAGTTAACATAAAGATTTAATCATTACATAATAAATCGCTATTTGGTATTCATTAAAAAGTAAAAAAAAAAAATTTATTATAGTATTCAATTTTTATCACACGTTTCAATATTAAAGTATTCTACACATAAATCTAATATATATATTTTTTTTCATTTTCAACCATACAAAATCATATCAATTACTATTCAATTCAAAACATTTTTAAATTATGTACATCAAATTTGGAAATAATTTTAATTAAAATAAAAGGGAGAATAATTTTAAAAAAGCATCTAGAAAAAATTACTTTAACTATTTAATTTAAAATTTTAATAAACTTAGGTTATATTAGTGGTTTGAAAATAATCCAAATTCAAAACATTCATTAACCAAATAAATATTTATCAAATAATTAATCATATTGTAATCAAATATTAATTAACCAAATTATGTTCATATTATGTGTTCACATTGAACCACTAAATATTAAGCAAATAATTAAACCACAGTGTGTTCACATTAAACCATTACCTTACATTTAAATATACTAGTGTTTCACCCATGCGATGCACGACATCATATCGAAACATATAATTGCGACTTCAATATTTTCTAAATTTTTTTATATGTCAAACATGTGCATAATGAAATATAGTTAGAAAAATAATAAAATGATACTATCATTAATAGAGTTGCAATGTTTCCACTATAAATTTTGAAAAACTTCTATATAAACTACATTTGTACTTTAGTTTGTTCTATTTTCATCTTTGTCGCAAATGATCATCTTCAAACCACTGCGATTCGTCACTCTAGAAATTACAAAATACAACTGTCCATGGTTGAAAACTGACTTCTTTAAATAAAGACCAAAATTGAAATGTGATTTCCCTTGAATCTTATTGATATTCATAGCATACGAATTTACCAACTGAAATTGTCACCTCTTGAACTTGAAAGATAATCTTGCATGTGTTTGATTGAAAAGATGGAAAATTGATGGTAAGAAAATATTTTCTAGGAATTGATTTGCCCGAAAATTATTTTCCTGAAAAATGTCAATTGGAAGTGTCGGGTGAAAAAGTAAAAAAATTTCCTAAATTTGTTGTTTAATAGATATTATTTTCTATTGCAAATAAAATAAAATTTAGTTATTTTAATTAAAAAAAATTATTATTTTTTTATTTTTCACTCATTTGTACTTGATAATAATAATCAAACGTGACGAAAAATATGTTTTCTACTTAAGGAAAATGTTTTCTCACCAAATAGGTGAGAAAATATTTTCAAGGCTAATGATTTAAGTGTGATTTAATTGGTTGTACCTTAAAAAGTATTTTTCAATATAAATTTCCCAATAAAACACCAAACAAATATAAAAGGGGGAAAACATTTTCCAAGCAAATGACAGTGAATCAAACACATCCTAAATTGTGTCAGTGAATCCATGAAATAAAAAAATTGTACCTTGTAAGATTGCTATCGAGAAATTTTGCTTCAACAACGTGATTTTCAAATTCTGTAACAATTAATATCGTACCATTACACAATCTTACAAAGTGATTAATATTCCACAACAATATAAAGATATAATTATTACATAATAAATTTGAAAATATTTTTTCTTTGTACTAACAAAAAAGAAGAAAACTTTTGCAACAAAAATTACATGAACTATTTAGATTCTGTTTGGTAACACTGGTTGATTTATAAACTTGTTTATTTATGATTTTGAGGAAAAAAGTAATGGTTGAAAAATGGAGAGAGAAAATGCATGTGGTTAAAAAGTGGTTTGAAAAATTATATTGTTTATAAACATGTTTATAAATCAAAAAGATTCTTTTACCAAACGGACTGTAATTTAAAAAATAAATAATAAGAAATTAATAAACATAAAAAAATAATAAACCTAGGCAAATATTGTAGGGGATCGAATGTACAGTATAAACAACACGTAATATAAAAATTTAATAGTCGTACAAGAATTTATAATTCGTTCAAAATTAAAATTTCAATTTACAAAATGATATAAAGTACAAATAATAGTAAAAAATAATATGAAAAAGTCAATTGAAAAAGTTGTAAATTAAAATAACATAAAGATTTAATCATTAAATAATAAGTTTGAAAATAATTTTTTTTTTTTTTTTTTTACTTAAAAAAAGGAAAATAATTTTAAAAATATACATCCAATTATTACTACAAAGATTACATTAACTATTTTATTGAAAAAAAAACATTTTAAAAAGTAAAAAATTTAATAAGTCTAGGTAAATATAGTAGTGGTTCGAATATAATGCAAATGTAAACTTAAATAGTCAACACATGAATTAACCAAATAGTTAACCATATTGTAATCAAACATTTATTAACCAAATAAATATGAATAAGATATTTAACAAAATTGTATTAACACGCTATGTTAATACTGAACCACTAAATATTAACCAAATAGTTAATTATTATTATAAATATTATACTATTTAGTGAATGACATTCATACCCCTGTAACCCTAGGGATAATTACTTTGTATATCCATTTCTTCCCCTATATATATGGGGCTCTAATTCTTAATGAAACACAAGTTTATTTGCCTCTTTATTTTCTTCTCTCTTTCTCTCTATTTCATAACACGTTATCAGCACGATTCTCTAAAATTATTAGAAGGTAATTTTTTTAGCATAATCATCTATCATGTGTATCAAAATTAATTTGATTACACGTGAATTCTTTGAAATATTCTGAATCAGTTTTGAATCACAATCAGTTTTGAAGTTTCTAAATTTTTTCTAGATTGTTTTTCGATATTAATTAGAAGAAACGAAACTGATCATTGTTTTTCTCTTCAATTCAAATATGTTCAAATTAATTGCAGAAACCTGTTTCAATTGCTCGTTCAATTCAATGACAAATCTTTGACCTTTCAATTATTTCCAAATCTATTCCGTTCAGCATTAAACAATTATGAATTCAAATTGATAGCTCTGAATAGTTTTAAATATATGTCTTTAATCTATATAATATTATCTTTGTTGTTGAATTTTCATTTTTTTTATATTTAAATTACGTTGTTGCTCCTGAAGTAGCGCAACTGTATAATTAATATTCCAGAAGAATATTAATATGACTATCATGAATAATTTGTTGTTGCTCCTGAAGTAGCTCAATTGTATAATTAATATTCCAGAAGAATATTAATATGACTATCATGAATAATTTGTTGTTGCTCCTGAAGTAGCACAACTGTTTATAATTAATATTCCAGAAGAATATTAATATGACTATGTTTAATTTATATATTATAATTGTTGTTGCCTTTTTTTATCATTTAAATTAGTAGTTCATTACGTTATTGCTCCTGAAGTAGCACAACTGTATAATTAATATTCCAGAAGAATATTAATATGTGTGTTTAATTTATTATTGTTGAATTTTTTTTCATTACGTTGTTGCTCCTGAAGTAGCGCAACTGTATAATTAATATTCCAGAAGAATATTAATATGACTATCATGAATAATTTGTTGTTGCTCCTGAAGTAGCATAACTGTATATAATTAATATTCCAGAAGAATATTAATATGACTATCATGAATAATTTGTTGTTGCTCCTGAAGTAGCGCAACTGTATAATTAATATTCCAGAAGAATATTAATATGACTATCATGAATAATTTGTTGTTGCTCCTAAAGTAGCACAACTGTATATAATTAATATTCCAGAAGAATATTAATATGACTATCATGAATAGTTTGTTGTTGCTCCTGAAGTAGCACAACTTTATAATATTCAGGAAAGATTATTATTTACTCCAGAAGAGTATAAATTATAATTGTCAATATTCCAGAAGAATATTTGACCTATTATTGAAGAAATAATGGAAAAATACAACATGCTCCCGAAGTAGCATATATATCGAAGAATATGTCAAAATGTTTATCCCTGAAGGAAAACATACAACTTTTGTGATGTTGATGATTTGATTTATTATTATGTGGTTTAATCACATTCTTCGAAATTAATTGTATTTTTTTTTATTTATTGTGTAGTTATACAAATGGCCAACATCACTAAACTCGAGTTTGTTGCACTCGACATATCTGGCAAAAATTGAGAATATTGATTAGTTTAATTTTCAGTATCTGAATTGTTCTTTTTCTTTAAAATTTAGTATGAATTATGTTTTTACTTATTTTTTTGAAGTTAGAGACATTTACATTATTAAGCATTTTTAGTTGATTAAAAATGTCGCTAAATTTCTTTTTATGAAATCAAAGTTTTAGAATATTTATTTTGTTTTGTTTATAAATTCAGGATGAATGATCAGGATATCTGTTTAGTCGATAGTGCAACTACACATACTATTCTTCAAGACAAAAAGTATTTCTTAAACTTAACATTATCAGAGAATAATGTTAATACAATATCAGGTGCATCAAAAATCGTTGAAGGCTCCGGAAGAGCTTGTATTATTTTATCAAATAATACAAAATTATATATTGACGATGCACTTTATTCTAGCAAATCCAGAAGAAATTTGCTTAGTTTTAAAGATATTCGCTGCAATGGATATCACATTGAGACGATGCATGAAAATAATGCAGAATATCTTTGCATAACTTCTTTTATATCTGGCCAGAAGCAGATAAAAGAAAAACTTCCGGCACTCCCTTGTGGCATGTATTGTACATCTATAAAGATGATTGAATCAAATATTATCACGAACCAGAAGTTCGTTGATCCAAAAAGTTTTATACTTTGGCATGATAGACTTGGACATTCAGGAACAATAATGATGCGCCGAATAATTAACAACTCACATGGACACCCCCTAAAGAACCAGAAGATTCTTTTACCTAATGATTATCCATGTGCTGCTTGTTCACAAGGCAAGTTGGTCATTAGACCTTCAACTACAAAAGTCAACATTGAATCTCCAACTTTCTTGGAAAGAATTCATGGAGATATATGTGGGCCAATACACCCACCATGTGGACCATTTCGGTATTTTATGGTTTTAATTAATTCATCTACTAGATGGTCCCATGTTTGCCTACTTTCCACTAGGAATGTAGCCTTTGCTAGACTACTTGCTCAAATTATAAAATTACGAGCTCAATTCCCTGATTATTCAATCAAGAAAATTCGTCTTGATAATGCTGGTGAGTTTAGATCACAGACATTCAATGATTATTGTATGTCAATTGGAATTGAGGTTGAACATTCGGTTGCTCATGTCCATACACAAAATGGATTAGCTGAGTCGTTTATCAAACGTCTACAATTAATTGCTAGACCATTACTCATGAAAACAAAACTTCCAACTTCTGTTTGGGGTCATGCCATATTACATGCTGCATCATTGGTTCGTTTAAGACCAACTGCGTATTATCAATATTCTCCTTTGCAACTTGCAATTGGTCATGAGCCTAATATTTCTCACTTACGAGTTTTTGGTTGTGCCGTCCAAGTCCCAATTTCACCCCCACAACGTACCAAAATGGGTCCCCAACGAAGACTTGGAATTTATGTTGGTTTTGATTCACCATCAATAATAAGGTATCTTGAACCTTTAACGGGTGATCTATTCACTGCACGTTTTGCAGATTGTCATTTTGACGAAATGACTTTCCCAACCTTGGGAGGAACAAAATTACATCCTGAAAACATGGTAAAATTTCATGGAATGAAACAACTTTGTCTCACTTTGATCCCCGCAGCAATCAATGTGAGCAAGAAGTTGGAAAAATCATTCACTTGCAAAGAGTTGCAAATCAATTACCGGATGTATTTGTTGACACGAGAAAAGTGACAAAGTCACCAGCAGAAAATATCCCTGCACAAATTGATGTCCCTGAAGGACAATCTGCTATAGCAAATGAATCTCAAATACGCCAGAAGCGTGGTCGACCAGTTGGTGCTAAAGACTCTGTACCTCGAAAAAGAAAAGTACAAGAGAAAACCCAACCAAAAACTTCAGCAGAAGTAGTATTTGAAAAGATTGATCAATCGGATATTGAGAATATGGTTCCTGCAGAATCACAAGTATCCGAAAATAATGAGATTTCAATAAACTATTTAGTATCTCATAAACTATGGGAAAGGAATACTATTGTCATAGATGACATTTTCGCCTTTAATGTGGCTCTTGAAATAATGAAAGATGAGGATCCTGAACCACTATCTGTGAAAGAATGTCAGCATAGAAATGATTGGCCAAAATGGAAAGAAGCCATACAGGTGGAGTTAAATTCCTTAGAGAAACGAAAAGTATTCGGACCTGTAGTTCGAACACCTGAAAATGTAATCCCTGTAGGATACAAATGGGTTTTTGTAAGGAAAATGAATGAAAATAATGAGATTACAAGATACAAAGCTCGACTTGTAGCTCAAGGTTTCTCTCAAAGACCAGGAATTGATTATGAGGAAACGTATTCTCCCGTAATGGATACTATCACTTTTAGATTCTTAATTAGTTTGACTGTGTCACAAAGGCTTGATATGCGCCTTATGGATGTAGTAACTGCCTATCTATATGGTTCACTTGATAGTGACATATACATGAAAGTCCCTGAATGACTCAAAATTCCAGAAGCAAATAATACATGCCCGAGAACTATGTTCTCTATTAAATTGCAAAGATCATTATATGGATTGAAACAATCCGGACGCATGTGGTATAATCGTCTTAGCGAATATTTGTTGAAGGAGGATTATAAAAATGATGACATTTGTCCCTATGTTTTCATAAAGAAAACAAATAGTGGATTTGCAATTATTGCAGTATATGTGGATGATTTAAATCTGATTGGAACTCCTGAAGAGCTCAATAAAACTGCAGATTATTTAAAGAATGAATTTGAGATGAAAGATTTGGGAAAAACTAAGTTTTGTCTTGGGTTGCAAATTGAACATTTCCCAGAAGGATTATTTGTTCATCAATCTTCTTATACAGAAAAAGTTTTAAATCGTTTTTATATGGACAAAGCACATCCATTGGCATCCCCTATGGTTGTTCGATCACTTGATGTGAAAATAGATCCATTTCGTCCACCTGAAGATGGAGAAAAAATTCTTGGTCCTGAAGTACCATATCTTAGTGCAATTGGAGCGCTAACATATCTTGCAAATTGTACTCGACCTGACATAGCTTTTTCTATAAATCTCCTTGCAAGATATAGCTCTACACCAACTCAAAGACATTGGAATGGTGTTAAACACATTTTTCGATACCTAAAGGGTACTATTGATATGAGATTATTTTATTCTCAAAAATTGGGATCTTCTTTAGTGGGATATGCAGATGCAGGTTATCTCTCTGATCCACATAAAGCTAAATCGCAAACAGGATATGTGTTTACACGTGGAGGAACAACTATATCATGGAGATCCGTGAAGCAAACCTTGACAGCAACATCTTCAAATCATTCAGAAATTATTGCAATCCACGAGGCAAGTCGAGAATGTGTATGGTTGAGGAACATGACCCATCATATCCAAGCATCATGCGGATTAACTTCAACTAGAGACAGCCCAACAATTTTGTATGAAGACAATGCAGCTTGTATTGCACAACTCAAAGGAGGCCTCATCAAAGGAGACAGAACAAAGCATATCTCTCCAAAATTCTTCTACACGCATGAGCTTCAGAAAACTGGGGATATTGATGTTCAACAAATTCGCTCGAGTGACAATGTAGCTGATTTATTTACAAAGGCATTGCCAACATCCACATTCAAGAAAATGGTTCATGAGATTGGAATGCGTCGACACAAAGATTTACAGTGATCAGTATCAGGGGGAGTAGCTGTACTCTTTTTCCTTCGCCCAAGTTTTGTCCCACTAGGTTTTCTTGGCAAGGTTTTGACGAGACAGCATTTATTGTAATACTCCAAAATAACTGTACTCTTTTTCCTTCGTTTGATTTTTTTCCCATTGGGTTTTTATCAAACAAGGTTTTAACGAGGCAGATATTTTGTAATATGTCATTCAAGGGGGAGTGTTATAAATATTATACTATTTAGTGAATGACATTCATACCCCTGTAACCCTAGGGATAATTACTTTGTATATCCCTTTCTTCCCCTATATATATGGGGCTCTAATTCTTAATGAAACACAAGTTTATTTGCCTATTTATTTTTTTCTCTCTTTCTCTCTATTTCATAACAATTATATTGTAATCAAACATTTATTAACCAAATATAGTTAACATAAAAATTTAATTATTACATAATAAACCTTTGTTTGGTATTCATTAAAAAGAAAAAAAATATTTTTATTATAGTATTCAATTTTAATCACACATTTCAATATTAAAGTAGTCTACACATAAATCCATTTTTTTTTTCATTTTCGATCACACAAAATCACATCATTCACTATTCAATTCAAAACATTTTAAAATAATGTACATCAAGTTTGGAAATAATTTTTGTTTTTACTTAACAAAAATAAAAAAAGAGAATAATTTTAAAAATAAACATCTAGAAAAGTGTTGCTACGAAAATTACGTTAACTATTTAATTTAAAATTTTAATAAACTTTGGTAAATATAGTAGTGGTTTGAAAATAATTCAAATGCAAACTTAAATAGTCAAACATTCATTAACCAAATAAATATTTATCAAATAATTAATCATATTTTAGTCAAACATTATTTAATCAAATAGTTAACCAAATTGTGTTCACGTTGAACTACTAAATATTATCCAAATAGTTAAACCCAATGTTTTCATACCCGATTCGAGCATCGACCTGGGTGAGAGACTAGATCAAGGGCCAGAGGGTCAACCCGGAGTCGACTCGGGATCGACCCAGACATTAATTAATATTAAAAAAATAAAAAATATATAAACTCGGGTCAAACCCGAGTCTGGGTCGGCCGAGTTTCCCAGGTCAACATGAGTCGTTGATCAGGTTTGACCCGACTGAGTTTTTAACGTGACTCGGCCTGATTTTTAGGCCGGATCGCGGGTTTTCTGGTCGAGCCTGCTGGGTCGGGTCGGGTCTGACAACATTAGTTAAAGGGAAAAGTACATAACTATACAACTAAAACTTTCACTTTTTAAACATAACAAACTTAAGATTTTTTTTAAAAAATCAGGTGTTAATTAGTTAATTAATTAATAAAATATTATAATAATTATAATGAGTTGCCAAACAAAGGCATAGTATTAAATAATAAAATCAAAATAATATATAATCCACAACCACTCCACTGTACTCCATCCCAACCCAACCCTGCGCTCACCCCATCACCCCACCCCACCCAACCCCACTCCACCCACCCACCCACCCACCTCATAAAATAACTTTTTTCCTTCCACTTTTCCACACTCACCCCCACCCCCAACAGCACCTTACCCACCCCACCCCCACTCCTCCCCAACCCAACCCAACCCAACCCCACCCCACCCAACCACCCCGCCACCACTCACTCACTCACGCACCCCACCCAACCACACCACACCACAAGAATGATTTTACTTCTATTTTTTTCTCATCCCACCCACCCACCCACCCACTAGTCCCATCCCATCACACCCACCCACCCACCCACCCACTACACCCACGCCCACCCAACCCCATTCCAAAAATAAGTTTTTTTATAGATATTTTCCACCCCTCCCCACCCCACTCAAAATGATTTTTTTCTAATACTTTTTCACAACTCGCCCAGATCCTACCCTATCATACCTCGCCACCTACCCCAACCCCACCCCAAATTAATTTTTTTCTTTTAATTTTCGACTCCCCCACCAACCTCGCTCCAAACCCTACCCCAACTCACCTCATCCAAAATAATTTTTTTACTACTTTTTTACGACTCGCCCAGACCCTACCACGCTACCCTACCCCACCCCACCCCACCAAAAATTAATTTTTTTCTCCTAATTTTCCACACATCTACCTACCCCGCCCCGACCCTACCTCACCATCCACCCTCCCCACCCCACCCCCATCCTACCCAACCCAAATATGATTTTTCTTTTATATTTTCACACCCCATCCTAACAACCCCACCACACCACACCCCAACCTAGCAAACCCACCCCACCCAAAAATGATTTTTCTTCTATTTTTTCACACTTCGCCTCAATTGTCCCATCGTATCCTACCGCACCCCACCCACCCCCATCCAAAAATGATTTTTCTTCTATTTTTTACACCCCACCCTACCCAAAAATGATTTTTCTTCTATTTCTTTACACTTCCCTCAACCGTCCCACCCCATCCCACCGCACCGCACCCCGCCACCCACCATACCCCATCAAAAAATTATTTTTCTTCTATTTTTTAACACTTCACACCAACCACCTCATCTGTACCCACCCTATCCTACCCCACCCACCCACCCAAAAAATAAATTTTTTTTCTACTTTTTCCAATCCCCAACCCGATCTTGACCCCACCCTACCCACCCACCCCACTCCGAAAAATAAATTTTTTCTTCTACTTTTCCCCTCCCCGACCCACCCCACCCTACCCCACCCACCAAAAAAAATGATTTTTTTCTTCTACTTTTCCAACCCCACTCCCCCAACCCACCCACCCCGACCCTACCTCACCACAAAAATGATTTCTTCTACTTTTTCTAGCCCCACCCGATCTCTACCTCACCATCCCCACCCCCAAAATCACAGTCAGTCACGTAAGGTTACACGAGATCGCAGTTAAGTCGCACAAGGTCACACAGAGTCACAATTACAAATTTAGTTGTAAAACCCCACCCCTCCAAAGTCAAAGGTCGTCAAACAAGGTCAAAGTTCGGTCACACAAAGTTGCAGTTTGGTCAAACGAGGTCACAGTTAGGTCACAATTAGGTCAAACAAGGTCATGGTTAGATCACACGAGGTCACAGGTCGATCACATAAAGTCACGCTTCGTTCTTACAAAGTCATAGTTCGGTCACACATAGTTATATTTCACACAATTGTAGGTCACATCACGTCCTCGTCCAATGGTCACACCAAGTCACAGTTGGTCACAATCTATATAATTGGTCACAATGATCCATAATTGATTACATATTATTTATTTATTGGTCATAGTTACCTAATAATTGGTCATATTCATCAATAATTGATCACAATTTATTGATTGATTGATCAAAACTTACTTGTTTTCTTGATCACATTCGCACTTATCATAAGTCGCACAAACTCACAATTAGTCAATATTTTGATCACATATACCTATAATTGATCAAAATTATCATATAATTGGTACATATTATTTATTTATTTGTCATAATTTACACGTTTCCTCAATCAAAATTAGTTAACATTTTTGTTACATTTACCTAATATTTGGTCACATTCCGTATTCTTAGTTTTCTTGATCACATCCCCCATTTCTCACAAGTCACAATTAGTAAATATTTTGGTCACATTTACCTAATAATTGATCACATCCCGTACTTGATCACACAAAGTCACGATTTGAACATACAAGGTCACAGTTCGATCATACAAAGTCTCAATTCGTCATTCAAGGTCACAATTCAATCACACGATATCATAGTTCGGTCACATGTGTTACCAAACTATGACCTTGTGTGATTGAACCGTGCCTTCGTGTGACCAACTGTGACTTTATGTGATTGAATTGTGACTTTGTGTGGTTAGATTTTGCAACTAAACCAATTGTGATCTAACTGTGACCTCGTGTGACCAAATTATGACCTTGTATGATCAAACTATGACCTTGTGTGACCAACTGTGACTTTAGGAATGTGTGGGTAGGTGGGTGAGGTTTTTCAACTAAATTTGTAATGTGACATTGTGTGATCAATTGTGACATTGTGTGACATGTTGTGACTTTGCATGTGGGGTGGGGTGGGGTGGGGTGGGGTGGGGTGGGGTGGGGTGGGGTAACCAAAGTGTCGACTAAATGTGACTTTGTGTGACTTATGACGAGTAGGGAATGTGACCAATTATTAAATAATTATGACAAAAAATATTAACTAATCATGAAAAAAAACGAATAAGTTGTGACCAATAAATAAATAATATGTGATCAACTAGAAATGATTGTGACCAATTATATTAAAGGTTGTGACCATTTATAACTTTTTGTGACCATTGGATGAGGAAAAGTATAAGGAAAAATCATTTTTGGGTGGAGTCAGTTTGTTGTGTGGGTGGCAGGGTAGGGACGGGGTGTGAAAAATTAGAAGAAGAAAAATCATTTTTGGGTAGGGGTGGGGTTGGTGGGTGACGGGTATAGGGTCGAGACGGGGTGTGGAAAAAAAATTATTTTTGGGTGGGGTGGGTAGTGATGGGTTGTTGGGTGACGGGCATAGGGTCGGGATGGGGTGTGAAAAAGTAGAAAAAAAATTATTTTTGGGTGTGGTCAGTTGGTTAGAGGGTGGCAGGGTAGGGTCGGGAGCGAGGTGGGTGGGGGTGTGAAAAATTGAAGAAAAAAATCATTTTTGCGGGTGGGTAGGAATGAGATGGGTGGATATGGTATGGTATGGTGGGGTGGGGTAGGTGCAAGGGTAGGGTCTGGGTGGGGTGTGTAAAAGTGGAAGAAAAAAATCATTTTTGGGTGGGGTGGGGTCTATTGGTTGGGTGGGTAGCTGGTAGGGTCGGGGGGAGGGGTGTGTGTGGAAAATTAGAAGAAAAAAATCATTTTTGGGTGGGGTGGGTGGTGGGGTAGGGTGGGAAAACATGGAGAGATAACAAAAATTCATTTTGTGGGGTGGGGTGGGGTGGGCAGGGTGGTGTTGGCGTGAGGTTGGTGGGGGCGTGAAAATGTAGAAGGAAAAAAATTTTTTTTTGGGGTAGGGTGGGATCGGTAGGGTGGTGTCGGACTGGGTGGTGGTAGATGGAAAAGTAGAAGGAAAAAAATCGTTTTTGCGGTGAGGTGGGGTAGGGTGGGGGCGAGGAAGACATGGTGTGTTGTGGTCTGTGGCTGGAATAAGATCAATTTGTCACTTTGCGATGAGGTGGGGTAGGGTCGAGTGGAGTGGAGTTGGGTTGGGGTGGGATGGGGAAGTGTAGGAAAATATCGAGAGAATATAAAAATAAACTTATTTTTGGGTTGGGTAGGATATGGGTGGTGAGGTGGGGTTGGTGGGTGGGTGGGCTCGGGGGATGTGGCTAGGGTGAGATCAATTTGTCACTTTGCGATAAGGTGAGGTGGGGTAGGATAGGGTCAAGTGGGGTTGGGTGGGGTGGGAAGTGTAGTAAAACATCGAGAGAAAATAAAAATAAACTTATTTTTGGGGTGGGGTAGGATATGGGTGGTGAGGCGGGGTGGGTGGTTGGGTCGGAGGATGTGGTTAGGGTGAGATCAATTTGTCACTTTAAGATGAGGTGGGGTAGGGTGGGATGGGGAATGATAAGAAAATATCGAAAGGAAAAAAAAAATTTATTTTTGGTGTAGGGTGGGTGGGGTGGTGGTGTGTGACTGGGATAAGATCAATTTGTCACTTTGCGATGATGTAGGGTAGGGTCGAGTGGAGAGTGGAGTGGGGTTGGGGTGGGCTGGGCTGGGGAAGTGTAGGAAAATATCGAGAGAAAATAAAAATAAACTTATTTTTGGGGTGGGGTAGGATATGGGTGGTGAGATAGTGTGGGTGGACAGGGAGGGTGGGTGGGTGGGGTCTGGGGATTTGGCGAGGGTGAGATCAATTTGTCACTTTGCGATGGGGTAGGGTGGGGTCGAGTAGGGTTAGGTTTGGGTGGGTGGGTGGGTGGGTGGGTGGGGTGGGGTGGGGTGGGGAAGTGTAGGAAAATATCGAGAGAAAATAAAAATAAACTTATTTTTGGGGTGAGCAGAATATGGGTGGGTGGGGTCGGGGGATGTGGATAGGGTGAGATCAATTTGTCATTTTGTAATGAGGTGGGGTATGGTCGAGTGGGATTGGGGTGGGGGTGAGATGAGGAATGATAGGAAAACATCGAAAGGGAAAAAAATAAAAATTATTTTTTGGGTGGGGTGGGGTGGGGTGGGGTGTGGTGAGCTGGGCATGGGCGGGCGCGGGGTGGGGTGGTAGGTTGTGACGTCAAAATTTGAAATTTTGATTTAATATTATATTAGTTTTAATAAAATATATAGTAGATAATTATATTTATCTTATATATATTATTATATTTATTTTTAATTATTAAACATCTAACTAAATGAATTAACACCTGAATTTTAAAAAAAAAAAGATTTCCTTCACATGATTTTTGAATTACATATTTGAAACACAAGGTTTTATGTAATTTTCCCTTAGTTAAATCACATTGTGTTCACACTAAACCACTACCTTACTTTTAAATATATAAAGATAAATATAAAGATACACTAACATAGATGATTGTGTCCTAATGTATGTTTCATTTTATTTATTTTATTACATAATGATTTATTAAACCTTTTTTTTTAATTTAATCGTTGTTTGGTTTAGACAAAAATTAAATCTTTAATAGATTTTGATAGGAAAGAAAAATGCAATTAGTGATTGAGAAATTGTGTATCTCATAAAATTTGTGATTAAAAGTAATTATTAACTTTAGCTTAAATTTCAATTTTCACTTCTTTTAATTGAATCAAATCAAACATGGGTTATGTATAACTATTATATTAGTTAGTATAGTACGTAGTCCCTTTCAGACCAAAAAAGATGCCCAAAAACACTTCCTTCATGGAATAAAAGCTAGAGAGCAATTTCGTTTCTTGACTTCGTAGAGTCAATTATTTCTAGAATAACTATAATTTAAACTCATAAATACATAATATTTTGTATGAATCATGCGGTCTAATTGTTTAACTATAAGTGGGAGGGACAATTTTTAATGTCACTTCCACTTTATATTTTAAACATGTTTCAGTTGGGAGATGTATTTGCCCCACCCACATTTCTATCAATCAACTTTAATAGTGGGCCAACTATAGATGAACTAATGTTCTTTTCCAATATGTATTTCAACTCAATTTTAGCAATTATACAGGTCTCACACTTTCAAATTCATATCATTTTAGCCCCACTTCTAATTAGGTGACTCATTTTATTTCATACTTTATTCCATTACATATGGACCTTCTTCTTAACTTGATTAATACAGTTCTAAATTGGCGAATTTAATTAATTTAAAAAACCCCCCAAACACCCGTTCCAAACGAAAAACATCACACATGAAAAAAGGTCCATATGTAATGGAATTTTCATTTCATCACGTGTTGGCTTCAACTTGATTACCTTCAATTGGATTACAGAAATTCAATCAGCAGTAACTCCAAGCCTTCATTGCTAAACAAGATTTCGGGTTAGTATCAAACTCACATATTCTGTAATTGATATACGAATTTTTATAATAGTTGCTACAGATTATCCCCGAACCGCATTCAATCGGCCACATAATAGAGCACAATTGAATTCGTTGTTTCTCAATGTAGGGTTTCAGATCCCAGCAAGAGTCTGCATTTGCATTCAATTAACTTTAAAGAGTTATTGCTTCACAAAAACCAGATAGGAGTTGATTCGAATTGTTTGGTCGATGATATCGACTTAATGTAAGGAGTGTCGTATTATCTCGAAACAATGGATTCGAAACTCTGCTAGCAGGGTGATTTTTCTGTATATTTCTACATGCATTGGTTATATTTGATCTCAATTTTTCTTGGTTCTCGATTTTTTCTAAAACTAATTTGCTGCTACACTGTGGCTAAGCATAAGAATTCTTTAGTCTTTTTCGTAAATATCTACTTGCATTGTTCCTTTATTTTGATCTTAATTATTTTGAGTTCTTGATTATTTTTTACCAAATTTTATTGGGTGAATATGTTGTCTCTAAAGCTAGGTTTCGAAGTTGCAGCAATTGTTTTTGAAGTAGGGGCTAACATAGAGGCATTGATGCTGAAGTTCCACCACTCTGATTCTTACAACTTACCTCACAATCTTTGCTTTTAAGCTGTACCTTTATTAGCATTGCAGAATTTTCAACCCTGTAGTTGTCCTTGATTATATTTCCAAATTTCTTCAAGCATTTTTTTGTTTGCCCATTGTAATTCTCAGGATGGTGATACCTCATTGATGATTGTGAACCACAAAATAGATAGATATTTTGAGTTGATTAGCATCAGTAAAAGGAAATGTTAAACAGAAGGAACTTATGGATCATTTTCTTGATACCAGGTTTTAGATTAGCTCACTTCCCTCAAGGTTAGAATTAGAAATGGCTTTCTAGAATTTCCTGTATGAGTACTCTTTAAAATAAGAAAAAAGTGGAAACTGCAGGGATAGTGTGGGACAATATTTTACAACTGAATACTGCAGTTGATATAAATATTAATTTAAGATGTATTTAAGCATTTCCTATGATTAGTTACAACTTGATCAGTTTTTGCATTCAATACTAGTGGTTTTTATGTTTAGATATATGGTTCTGCAGGTTTGTGCTCCCCGTCTCGTGGACAAATTTTCGAGCATGCATGGACAGAAGGGAGTCTTGGGGTTCATGGAGTCTCAAGAAAACTTTCCTTTCACCATGCAATGGATAGTTCCAAACAAACTCTTAGTCAACTTTTAGAGGCTGCTTTGGGCAAAGAGATCGCTCTTGGAGGTGCACTAAAATATGCCACCACATTTTCAACTCCATCAATGGAAGCTGTAACTGATCAGCTTCATAGGTATGAGCTCGAAATGAGCAAATTAAACTTCACTATATGTGAATTTTTTTTAGTCAACATTTAATTAATACTAGTGCATCTGACTAGCAGGCTTGGATTCTTAAGATGGGGAAACGAGAGAATTAACGATGATTGTACCGGTGAAATGGTTTGTTCCACCATTTTTATGGGTCCTACAATCTACCGCGCCTGACTCATGGCTGAAGACAAAGTGAAATTCAGGAACACAGGGCCAGTCCACTCCTTACTCATCAGCCAGTGGCAGATCAAAAGCGTTTCAGTGGAATCAAGTTTGGCGAAATGGAAGGCAATTGTTTGATAGCCCATGGTGCAGCAGCCAACCTGCATGAACACCTCTTCACCCTCAGTGATTCCTCACAGATGGATATGTGTAGAAAATGCAAAAATATGGCAAATGTAATACAGAGATTAGTACTTGGTGGATGGAAAATTCGAGGTCCCTATTGTCGTTTCTGTTAAGATTAATGTGCCATATGGGGCATAGTTACTGTGCCAGGAGCTATTCAGCATTAGGATATCTCTCAAGTTGGACACGACACAAAGATATGATTAGTTCCCAGTTGATTTGTGTCTATTGTGGTGTTTAAGAAAGTACTATGACATTGTTGTTGTATAAATATTTATGCTTTAATTGTCTTGTTGGGAAAATCTCTAATTAAACTAAACTTGTTCAATCAACATTGTTAATCTAAACTGTCATTTTGAGATGCATCAATACTATTATGATTATTAGTTTCATAGTTTGCATCACCCAATGCCACTTTTTTTATATTCTTGCTAGCTTCTTTAGAAGCCTCCCATGCATCATCCCCGGTCTGCTTTGCCTTTTCTCTCAAGTTCACCTACGTATCCGTAGCTTTCACAGTCCATTCTTTTGCCATTTCATCCCCACACTCGACGTGTCCATGGCCGCATCACAACCTTTTTCTTTGCCATTTCTACCTTCCCTTAAATCTTCGTTCAAGTTCATAGTTCCATCCTGAAAATTATTAAAAATGATAAACACAAACATGTATCATGAATATTTCTTAATTCGTAAAAGAAAAATTCCAGAGAAAGATTTACCATATAATTGTTCGATACAGAGCTTAAGAAAGCTCTTAAGATTGGATTACTCGGTTTAAAAACAGCTGATTTTCTAGTATACATTGTCATGGATTTAGTTTAATGATTGTGTATTTGATATCAAAAAACTGCTCGTCTAAGTACTAGAGAATGTATGTCATGCTGTTAGCATTCTACGACTGCAATATCAGATGTGAAATAGTTATACAATAAATGCGCAAGTTGAGTACCACTAATGTTAGATAGTTTTGGAAGGAGGGCAGTAAACTTCATCGGTAATTAAGATGAAGAAAAAAGGGCATTCCAAAGATAGTAGGATATAATGGTTTCTATTTCATTAGTCATCCAGTTCGAAGGCTGAGATATACATAATGAGGGCCAGTATAAAATTGAATCACTTGGATCATCAGTTCTCTGCTAGCCCTCTCCGTATCAATTGAAGTTTTCTTGGTTTAAATTATGTTTTCTCACTTTCTAGATGAAAATGAAATTGTGAGAGAGAGAGAGAGAGAGAGAGAGAGAGAGAGAGAGAGAGAGAGAGAGAGAGAGAGAGAGAGAGAGAGAGAGAGAGAGAACTTATTGTTATGATTGTCCTATCTCAATCTCATCTAGCCATGAAACAACTTCATCAATGGAATGTTGCCTTCTAAGATCATGGTCTATACATTTACAAGCTATACCGAGCACCTCCATAAGTTTTTCTTCACGATCTCTATCTCGAAGTGATGAATTGAATATATCCTCCTCCCTCATTTTAGGCTTCTTTTGAAACACCTATGCCACCCAATCCCCGCAATTCTTTCCCTTGTAAATCTCCATAGGTCGCCTTCCAGTAAGAAGCTTGAGAAGAACAATTCCAAAACTGTAAACATAACCTCTAAACGTTGTTGTTAACATCTGACTGTGTTCATGCGGGATATATCCCAAGGCGCCAACCAAATGTGTGGTTACGTGAGTATCATAGGGACAAAGTAATCTTGAGAGTTCGAAATAAGCTAAATGTGCTTGAAATCTATCATCCAAAAGAATATTGCTGGTTTTGATGTCTCGATGAATTATATTTGGCTCCTTGTGCAAATAAGCTAATCCACGGGCTTGCCCTAAAGCTATTTTCAACCTGGTATCCTCCCCAAGGAATGAACTCCCATCAACTCTTTCATGTAACCAATAATCCAAGCTTCCATTTTCCTTATAGGAATAAATTAACAGACTGTCATTCCCGTAACGACATTATCGTTGAAGAGAAACAAGGTTCTTATGCTGAGATCTAGAGAGGGCTTCGACTTCAGCCTGAAACTCACTTTCATTCTGCCCACAATCCCCAGAAAGCCTCTTGATTGAAACTTTCAAACCATTAGGTAGGCCCACCTTATAAATCAGACCAAATCCTCCACAGCCAATAATGTTTGAAGGGTTGAAATTATTTGTTGATTTTAGCAAGTCTGCAATTAAAAAATCCTTCCAGTCTGCATTCTTAAAGAGCACTAGCTTGGAGGTCCAAATGCATTAAATAACCCTGCTTTCCTGCTAATTTCCTCATCCAAATCTTCAATTGTTACTTCGGCATCTACTCCCGATATCCTACGTAGAATGAATGGCCAGAAGTGAAGTAAAGCAATCCCAGTATTTTAGCCCGCCGATTGTTATTCAATGCATGTTGCTCCAACCAAATTTCTTATATGCAATAGGTGGACTCAATGCTCAGGATGATTTGTGAATGCGTTGGAATGGGTCTCAAGAATTCCATTTTTCTGTATAACAATTTTTGAAATTTGAATAGAAATGTATTATCTTCTGTCTCAAATGAAAATCCAATTTTGTTGCTTAAATTTAGGATTATCGAATTGTTGTTAGTTTCATTTTTAATATATATATATATATATATATATATATATATATATATATATATATATATATATATATATATATATATATTAGTTTGCTTTAAAATTTAGGATGATTTTTTTACAACATCTTTGATTCAAGATGTCATATTCACAATAAAAATATTCTATGTGGCAATATGCAAAACCAAGTTTCATTACATGGTATCAGTGCAACTTCCCCTTAAAGATGAGCCATATCTCGTTGGCTGACAACACTACAATCAGGTCAAACCCATAGATAACCAAATTAGCTCTTGACAGTTGGATTAAACACCTAGAGCATCTAAACTGCTAGATTAGCAGTATATACTTGGCAATCTGGCTTTAGGGTTACACAATTCAAGCCTCTTTCTCTCATCTTTAGGACTGTTCTCTCAAATTCTCTTTGTGTTCTTTGAGAGTTCTTCATCTTCTCTTTTAATTTTGAGAGATTATTCTGCAATTTGATTGGTTCAAACTCTGGTGATTAGTTTACAGTTCTTCTACAAAGATTATAACATTTTTAAACCACTTTTGGTAATCCAATTTTTAGTAATTCGTTTGAGGTTCATATTTTCTATAAATTTCTTAAGGTTTCTGAAATATTCTTGAGTAAAACTATGATTTTGGGTTTGTCTCACCTTTACAGTGATATTAGAGCCTTAGGGTTCATAATATTCTTCAAAGAAAACATAGAGTTTTCTGATTTTAAAATATTTTTCAAAGTATTTGTAACTATCTTCAAAGAAAACTTGTGGTTTTCTAATTTTAAAGGATGTTTTAAAAAGAAACTGAAATTTCTTATTTTGAAAATTCTTAGATTTGGAATCCTAGGGTTGAAAACCACCGATACCTTTGAGATTCTTTAAGATCTATGGTTTTGGTTGACAGATCTATGGATTATATGCGTGGAAAGGTTTGGATTTGAAATATCTGCAAACGGGTCTACACTTTTTTTTGAAAAAATCTTGAAAGATACTGAGGGGTTCAAACATTATTTACAGAGATCAGGTGAAATCTTTCCTTTATGAAAGGTTTCTTGTAATTTTTTCTTACTCTTCCCCCGTTTAAGCCTTGCTTAGACTCCTCTATTCAACTTTTCTGGAATATGAGGGAATCTAAAGTCGACCTAAGTAAGGTTGAGGGAGAAAAAGAACTTTGGTTAAATGTATTCATTATTTTTGTGCCTACCCTATAATACTTTCTATGATGTGTGTGTGTATTGCTATAACTTTTTGATTTACAAAAAGGGTTTTTTTGTGATCTCATATAAAAATTTTCTCCTAAAATTGTTTCCAAATTGGCTACAACAAAAGTTGAAGTTGAAATTTGGAATGACAAATGAGGCTTTAGTCTCTAAGATCAAAAAATTGTTTTACTTACAAATGAAATGTGGTAAAGCTCTTGATGAAACTTGGGTTAAAACTTTGGCACAAGAAAGAAAAGCTGAGATGGATGAAATGGCCTGAAGCACTTTGTTTCTTCACCTTTCTAACTGTGTGATATCAAGAAGGGTTGGAGAAACAAGTCTTTTATAGATTTGTAGAAAAAATGGAAGAACTCTTTTATTATAAATATTTTTTTATGGAAAAAATTCTTTATCTTTAAATTTGATGCTGCTGTGGATGCTGAAGAAAATATTGATAGATTTAGCCTATGTTTGATTGTCATTATTTGGAAAAAAGAGTTTTAAATGGTGATTAATAGGATATTATGTGATTGAAAATGAGAGAATAGCCTTGGCTAATATGTAAAATATCTTATTGTTAAAACGTATAGTCAAAATTAAGAACTGTAGAAAAAATGAGTAAAAAATAATGGGGATCAAACATAGGCTTAATAAGCTCACTCATGATTTAGTAAAATGTGATAAAAATTTGTCTGGTGATAAAATGTGGTTTGCTTATTAAATGATTTTGGAGAAAAATATAGAACTCAAAATATAGGGCAAAAGTTAATTAATGATATCATCCATGCTTCCTTAAAAACTAAAGAGCCAAGATTCAAAGCTAAACAAAAAGAAGTATATAACGTTTATTCTTCTATAGATAAAAATAGAAACTTTTTTAAAAAGGAAACAAAAACTAGAATAACAACAAGGTTAACCCCAGACAAATAAGAGAAAATCAGAATAAGAAATTCATTTTTTTTCTAGCTGCTAGAGATTTTTTTTCTTATATCGTTGCCTACATGGAGTAACATTAAAGAGAAAAACTGTGAGGGAGTTCTTTCAAAAAATAAAAAAATGAATAATTTATAAGGGTGCCTTGCTTATTTTTAAAAAAAATGTAAAAAATAATGGAGAGACTTCAAGAAAACGGGAAAAATAGTATTTTTCTTTCTATTTCTCGAGCTAGCTATTGTTTTGCAAGTTTGAACTCCTAATTTTTTTAAGGTATATTTGGTCCCTTGGGGTGGAGGTACCTTTTTTTTTTGGACAAAATAAGAACTTTATTAACTCAAATCGAAAGCGAGAACATCCATAATAAGGGGGGGGGGGGAACTTGGCAACACCCTTTAGTTGTGCTTGAACCAGCAGCTCATGCAAGGACATGAGCAACTTGGTTGGCTGTACGCCTAACAAACTAAAAAGACACATTAACAAAACCCTCGGTGAGGAGCTTACAATCCTTGACAACAAGACCAAAGTATGAAAAATCATTACAAGAAGAATTAATAGCATGAATTAAAACTTTAGAGTCCGATTCCATCGTAATATTGGCAATGTCGCACTTTTTAATCCAACTAAGGGCTTCACGGAAACTAAGAGCTTCAGCCATACCTGGTTCCATTGGTCCTTGGATCGTTCCATTCCATGTTGATACCATATCACCTTGATCGTTTTGTATAACACACCCATAGCCTATTGTACCTGTTTGTTGGAAAAGTGCTGCATCAAAGTTACATTTGAAACTGCCTGGTGTTGGTCTAGTCCATTTTCTCTCACCCATTGCTCCATTGCGTACAGGGAAGGAAGTAGAGGGAGTTGTTTGCACATTTTGCCATTGGGATAACATATTTAGATCATTTTTTATAATCATAGCCTTTGGTTGCATGTGGTTTTCCCACACCCATGTGTTCCTATTATTCCAAACGCTCCAAAGTATCTTCATAGCCACAATAGCATATTCCTTGCCGTATTTCCAATTCAAATAACTCCACCAATCTTCCATATGAGTTGCTACCATGCTAATGTCACCAATTGGGGATAATCTCCACACCCCTTCGACAAATGGACATGAAATCAAGGCGTGAAATTCATCCTCTATACCAGATTGACATATTGGACATAAGACCGGGTATTAATGAATTTTTTTGTGTAAAGCTTTCAGTGTAGGGGGGATCCAGAAAGTGCCCTCCAAATCAAGATTCTCACCTTGACTGGGACGTGCATTTTCCAAATAGACTTTCACTCCATAAGATTCGAGTTTTGGGTTTCAAGGTTAGTATCTACCGTAAGGTCCTTGTATCCGTATTTCACAGAGTAAGTTCCTTTCTTGTCCGATATCCATAGCCATCTGTCTGGATGATCAGAATGACTAAGGGGGATTTTCCTGATTAAGTTTTGGTCCCTTTCAGTGAATAGATTTCCAAGTATGTCAAAGTCCTACTAACCTATTTTCGGGCTTCTAAGTGAGTCCACAGTTGCACCATCCAATCCAGGGGCTGCACTAGACTCCACCAATGGTTTTTTGCGTCAGGTAGCCAAGGATCATGCCATACATTGACTCCTTTTCCTAAACCAATCCTCTATCTAGCTCCTTGACATATCAAATCTTTTGCTGCCATAATACTACTCCAAGCATAACTGGGGTTGGGCCCAATGGTTGTATCAAAAAAACTTGATTTGGGGAAATATCTAGCCTTACAAACACGAGCCATAAGGGAGTGAAAGGATGAAAGCATGCGCCAGCTTTGCTTCGCAATGAGGGCTAGATAGAATTCGTGTAGCTTCCTGAATTCTAGTTCACCTTTAGCTTTTGGAGTACTAAGTTTTGCCCAATTCATCCAATGGATACTTCTTTGGATTCCTTCTTCTTGACCCCACCAAAAGAAATTCATCATATGCTTGAGCTCTGCACATAGAATTTTTGGAAATACAAACACACTCATAACATATGAGGGGATAGCCTGCACCACTGTTTTCAAGAGAATTTCATTTCCGGCCATTGAAAGCATCTTCTTTTTCTATCCTCGCATCCTCTGCCAAGCTCTATCTTTCACATATGATAATATTTGAGACTTGTTTCATCCCACTAGAGAGGGTAAGCCAAGATATTTTCCATGATTTTCCGTCATTGGAACTTGAAAGTATTCACATATTTCAATTTTTATGCTCTCTAGCATGTTAGAATTGAACATCAATGCAAACTTCTGAAAATTAATAATCTTCCCAGACGTCTTTTCATACACTTGGAGACAACTCTTAATAATCTGACTCTCTTGCATATTAGCGCGGAAGAATAGAAAGCTGTCATTCGCAAAGAAAAGATGAGATACGACCGGAGCTGTTCTAGCTACCTTACAACCATGGATTAGCCTTTGGGATGTATAGGTGCTCAAAATATTAGATAATCCTTCCGTACATAAGATAAAGAGGTAAGGTGATAGTGGATCACCTTTCCTGAGTCCACGCTGGGGAATGATTGGACATATCTCTTGCCCGTTGTGTGTTATAGAATACTCCACTATGGACACACAAAGCATGACAAGTTTTACCCATCTCTCATGAAAACCCAGCTTAAGCATCATATTTCTAAAAATGTCCATTCAATTCGATCAAAAGCTTCTGACATTTTCCCTGCCTCTTTCTTTTGAGGTAATGAACAACTTCAAGAGCCACCAATACATTATCTCTAATGAGCCGATCAAGCACAAAAAGGCTTTTTGTCACAAATATAACTGTTGGAAGAATCCATTTAAGACAGTTAGGCTTTGGCCATAATTTTATAAAGAACATTTCATAGTGATAGAGGCCTTAAATCAGTTATCTTTTCATGTTTTTTTAAGAAAATCCAAGCAAGCTGAGGTTACGTAGCTACCTGTTACTTCCCAAAAATGTTGATAGAAACCCAAAATCATACCATCAGGGTTTGGATTGTTTGGATGCATAGAAAATATAGCTTCTTTAATCTTCGGCTCCTTGAGGGACGTAGAAGATCTATGTTTTCTCCTTTTATACCTTACCATGAGTATACTGCAAAATGGTCTCACTTTCACAGCCTACAGATGAGTACAAGGTAGATAAATAGTCCTTTATGAGCTCCTGCATTCCCTGATCCCACTCGCGCCAAGTTCTACAATCATCTTTAAGTTTGGAAAAGGAGGTTGTTTTCTTTCTTGAAGAAGCATATTGGTGAAAATATTTAGTATTTGCATTCCCGGATTCAAGTCAGAACTGCTTTGCTCTTTGTCTCTGATCGGGCTATTATCTGAGGATATTCAGTGTGGGCCTATGAAACGAATATACAGGGTCAGCCCATCTCGATAACATGGTCGGCCTTATATCCCGAACAAATCCGTTCTCGGCCCATTAACTTATCGTCTATAAATTTTCCCAGACCGGGGTGAATGCCCGATCTGATGACCATCAAAGACCGGAAATGCCCGACCTCATCAAGTCCTGCATCCATAGTGGGAAACATGCCCGGCCTAGCCCGGCCACTACGCTCTACATTGCTCGGTACAAGTGAGATTCCAGATATTTATCGTTTGTGGGCTTTATTAATGGACCACCTTCTTGGGCCCTCGAAATAAAACATAACCTATAAGAAAACGTCCTAAAAAAGAGGAAGTACAATTCTTATAAGATTAAAACTCCTCCTAAAAGGTAAGTTTATACCAAAAGGACTCCTTTTTTAGTTAAAACAGGCTATGAGCTTTTCAGCCCTATAAATACGTCTCTTTTGATCGCATATTATTCATTCACAATTCTTTACATATATTCCAGTTATATATTTTCTCTCTACCCCAGAAAACTAATTCTCACACCGGAGGGGCGATGGAGAGATTCCTCCTCGCCTTTTTTGCAGGTCATCCAAGGAGAGTTCATCGATCTTTTCCAGCAATCAAGTATCATCAGATCCTCCCACGTCAAGGTTAGAATTTTTGAAAGCATCAATTAGCACCGTCTGTGGGAAAAGATACAATCAGCCATGGTTAATAGACGCCAAGTTCGCCCCTCCGCATCCACTGGTCAGCCCCTTCCGGCTGAAGAAGAAAATCCTCCGCCTCTTGAAGATGTTGGGGAAGGACAGGACCCAGAAATCACGCCAGACAGCGAGCCCGTTAGTCGAGAAGATTTCAATGAACTTCAGCAGCAGCTCCGTGAACTTCAACAGCAGAACAATCATCAAGCAGCGCCTGACCCGAGCACTCCAGACACGATTCCCAGGGAATATCCCCGACCACCTAATCCTGTGGCTGATAACTCCTCAGGAATTAGGGGTGCCCATCCCGTGACGGAAGGATCTGCCAACTTAACACAGCAAGAGCTCTCGAGAATCATTCAGGAGGGAATTGCCAATGGGAGACGGTAGAACACATAAGGTCGGACGTCATTCATAAGAAGAACCCCCTTTACTCCCGAAATAACATCATTCCCCTTACCGGAAAGGTTAAAATATCCCCGAATAAAAGAATACGATGGAACGACAGATCGTAACAACCACTTGAATACCTATACTGATGTCATGGACATGCAGAATTCTCTCGATCAGATTCTGTACAGGCCTTCCCGAAATCCTTGACTAATTTCTACAATACCTCCAGGGTCCATCTCATTGTTTGCTGATCTTGCAGAGAAGTTCATTGCTTTCTTTGCAAGCAGCAAAAGAATCAAGAAAACCTCCGAATCCCTCATGCAGTTAAGGCAAGCGCATAATGAAACACTACGAGAGTTCATGACTCGCTTTAACGCTGAGAGACTTCAGATTCCAGATCTTCACATCTCATCAGTAATCTCGGCCCTGACCATGGCTATTCGAGGCCCGAAGTTCAGAATGTCCTTGTCCAAGAATCCACCCTGAAAATCGAAAATTAGGTTGAGAGAGGTTGGAGAACTAGATAAATCGAAAAATCAAAAAAATCAAATGGTAAACAACAACAATCTTCTACCCCTGCTGATCCAATAAATGAAGATGACATGCTGGTTGGTGACTTCATGACATCTCAAGTGGTTCAAAGTCAATCCAGCATAGTCAATCCACCATTTGGACAGACAAACTTCTAACTTAAAACCAATGTCATCAGTATGTTCCAAAATGGACAAAAATTCCATGGGAGACCGATGAGACCCCACATACACACATTTCTAAATTTTTAGACATGTACCAACACTTTCAATATCCGGGTGTGTCTGATGATGCTATCAGACTCAGAGTATTCCCTTACACTCTAAGAGATAGAGCAGTTGATTGGTTAGATTCTCGCCCCGCTGCGAGTATAACCACCTGTAACTACTTGGTTCAAAAGTTTTGCACTAAATTCATGCCTCCGGAGAAGGTTGCCAAACCAAGACATGACATCACTGTGTTCTAGCAGCATGATGCTAAATCTTTTGATGATGCTTGGAATAGATTTAAGGGTATGCTGAGGAAGTGTCCAAATCATGGGATCGCCAAAGGTGACCAAGTGAAGTTTTTCTATGAAGGATTGCTTACGCATTTTAAAAACATGGTTGACTCCTCATTGAATGGTGCTTTGGAAACAAAGACTATCGGACATGCATTGGAGTTCTTTGAAAGGATAGAAAATACAACCAAAGAAGACATTGGGAGTCATGGATGCTTACACTGCCATAGCAGTAAAAATTGACTCCTTGGCTGTGAAAGTAGAGGGCATAGCATTGATGAGTTAATCATCAAAAAGTGCTAAAGTGACTTGTGAAGAATGTGGTGCAAATCATGCCACTAGAGATTGCCCTATTCTGGCTTGTCCATTGGAGCATGTTGACTACGTACAAGGGAGTAAATTCCAGAATAACTCATACTCAAACACCTATAACCCAGTTTGGTGCAATCATCCTAATTTCTCTTGGAAAGATCACTTAAATGGATACATTGCGCTCCAATTCAACACTAAAGAGAGAAAGCCTGCATTGGAAGAGATGATTGGGAAATATGTGGAAAAGACAGAGCAATTCATCTCTAAAACAGATTAGTTTATGAGAAAAACTGAAACCACAATTCAAAATCAGCAGACATCAATCAAAAACCTGGAACACCAAGTGGGGCAGATAGAATAGCTTATCACAACAAGAGCTGCCCCAGGTACATTACTTGCAAACACTGAGGTAAACCAAAGGGAACAACTCATGGCTATAAATGTGGTGCAACATGAGATAAATGCAATCACTAACCGTAGCGGTGTGCAACTTCCTAAAATTCAAAGCAAAAAGCCAGTTGAAGTTCCTGAACAAATTATGGAAAGTGGCGAGAAAATGGCTGAAAAGGAAGATGACCATGAGGTGAAATCAACAATTAAATCTCATGAGTCTTCTATCCAATTTCCACAAAGGCTGAAAAAAACCCAAGAGGATAAGCAGTTCAACAAATTTGTAAATATGCTTAGGAAACTGCACATAAATATCCCCTTCTTGGAAGCTATCACACAAGTTCTAAGTTATGCCAAGCTTCTGAAAAAAAGATGTCTAGCAAAAAGAAACTTGAGGAACTTGAGGAGGTAACTTCGAGTGAAGAGTGCAGCGCAATTTTGCAAAAGAAGCTGCCACCTAAGCTCAAAAACCCTGGGAGCTTTTCTATACCTTATGTCATGGAGACTTAAAATTTAACAAGGTATTGTGTGATCTCAGGGAAAGTATAAATCTGATGCCCCTATCTTTGTACAAGAAACTGGGACTGGGTGAACCAAAGGAAAGCAATATCAAATTGCAACTGGCCGATTGATCAATCTGTTACCCATATGGAGTTGTGGAAGATGTGTTAGTGAAAGTTCACAAATTCATATTCCCTGCTGACTTTGTCATCATAGATACGAAGGAAGATGAAAATAGTCCTTTGATACTTGGTAGATCATTCCTAGCCACTGCTTGAGCATTAATTGATGTAGAAAAAGGAGATGTAGTGTTGCGTGCTTAAAATCAAGAGGTAACTTTTACCATGATCCAATTTAATGCCCATGAACCAAAACTAGAAAATTGCTACAAGATCAATGTGGATGTGGAATTGGCATGTTGGGAGAGGTATGAGTACAAGGTGAGAGGAGATAAAGAGACTTCACCATCCAATCTAAAGGTACCTTGAAGATGTTTGTAAAAAACTCTAGTTCTAGACTTTAAATAAAGCGCTTGTTGAGAAGTAACCCAACATTTCAAACACATTTTCCTTTAGTTATTTTACTATTGCTTTTGAGTCATTTATTTGTTTTAAATTTGTTTAGCTGCTTGACATTACATTGAGGAGCTCTAGGGTGTTTAGAATGCATGCATTTAATTGTTATGTGTTCTAAGTAATTCTAGGTTAAATGTTTTAGTACTTTTATTATTCATTGCATTTTTATTTGTTTGGATGCTATACATTGCAATTTAGGATCACTTGCATGTTTAGAATTTACATTTTGACATGTTGTTGCATCGAATACTTCATTGCACCTATTTTTGCATGTTTTTAGCATTTTAGGATTTACTTGCATTTCTATTCGTTTTATTGCTTATCATCACAATTTTCAACTTGATCATCTAGCATAGGACATATAGAGATAGTTTTAGAAGTTGGTTTCATGCATTGGAAGGCATTTAGGGGTCGAAAACGGAGTCCAAAACTGAAAAATTGAAAAAATTCTGGTCATTATTTTTCTCTACCGTGCGGTCGCACGGTTATATTCTGGGCAGAAGCTGCAAATTGCTTTATATTAAGCAAGATTTTCATTTTAACCACTTTACACTCGTTTTTCTTTCCTCAAATCATCCAACATTTAATCCCCAACTATTCCACTATGTTTTTACATCATCTCAACTCAAATTCATGCTTTACAATGCATCCAAAACATTCAAAAGGTATGTGGATTTCTACACAATTTCACAAAATCATGCATAATCTTTTCGTTCTTCATTCTTTTTGAGAAATGTGAATTGTGGATTGATTGGTGATGAGTTTAGGCTAGAATTGGGATATTGAATTGTGAATTTCTAGGTAAAGTTTTTTGGCTTAATTCAACATTCCAAATCTATACAATGCCTTGATTTCTTCATATGCACACTAGGGGTTCGATTAAATGCCACAATGAATGTTTTGTTGAGTTTTAGCAATTCATTTTGGATAATCACCTTCACTACATGTTATACATCATTTGTACATCATCTATTCATTGTTTATACTGATTTAAGGTATGAAACTCAACTTGAACATCATTGTACTACAAAGCACCTCATTGCAGGCACCATTGCACCACAACCTGCAATTTCAGCTTCACTGCACCTACTTTGTCACACCTTTTCATAACCTATATGAAATCCAAATGTGATGAATTTTTTTTTTATGTTGTAGACCAATTTATGTACTTTCATATGCCCAGAACATGTCTCGGGAAATTTTCATTTTTTCGGGGTGATGTCAAGGGCTGAAAATAAGTGGTCGACCTATTTTCAAAAATTTCAAAATTTTGTTAAGTCCTAATTTGGGTGTGTTGTGTTAATTTGTTTTAGTTCCTATGTGATATTTATGCTTCTAATGATCATTAATTCTTGTTTGAAAGGAACATATCATCATGAGACACCTCAAGCCAAACTTGGATAAGAAAGAAAAATGTCGTTTCATCCAACAAACATTGAATTCCAAGCTTAAAAATGAGAACACCGTCTCTCCAAAACTGGGAAGTGCTTGACCCTTCTTGTTATTTTGTGCTAAATTATTTATTATTTCTTGAAATACATTGAGGAAAATGTAGATTTCTAGTTTGGGGTGGGAATCTCATTCATGTGTTTTTATTTAAACATTCATTCGATTTTGGGTAAAAAATTCATAAAAATTGAAAATTTTGAAAAATAATAAAAAAATGGAAAAATTTATTTATTGCTTAAGACATGATTTGAATTGACTTTTGTACTTTAGTTAGAAAATTGGGCAACATGTGAACTTAATTTTTCAAAATATTCATCCATGTAAGAATTTAAAACTTGAACACAGCCAATTTCGAATAATAACTTGTGTAGGAGATACTTGATACATGTGGGGTTAACTTAAGTAAGGGTTAACTTAAGTATCATTGACCATAGAATTGACTGAAAAATCTCAAACCTTAAATTCTTGAGGGATCTGAAATTCTTGATTTTGCATCTTTCGTATAAGGGGTCTTGATCAACGGGTATAAACCATAACTAGCATAAAAACAGAAAAATGTTGAAGGTCTTATTCTACTCTTCAAATGCCATTTTGATTCGAGTATTTAAGTTTGAGGGATTCTTTGAACCTGGTACCCTAAACTCAATTGAGTTGGGAGCTACCAACCTAAAGCTCGCTACATGGGTCAACTAGAAAGCAAGTACGAAGAGTGGACTTACACATAAGACGCTAAAATATTTTTAGCTTTTCTATTTAAACATTTATGACTCGAGTAATTAAGTCTGAGGGGTTCTTTGAACCTGGTGCCCTAAAGTCTTCTGACTTGGGAGTCATCGACCTAAAACTAGCTACATGGGTCATATAGAAAGCAAGTATGAAAGTTCTGCACAAAGATGGTAAATGACATGGACATAAAAAGAAAGAGTAATCCAAAATAAATAAATAAAATGGTATAAGCTTTGTTGATTGAAATTCCTAACGCTGGAGTGTGAGATTGGGGATGGAGTACTCTTGGTATGTTGTGAATACTTGTCAAATCCTAACTGCCTTGTATGGAAAAATACAATATATACATGTTTAGAAACCACATCAATAGGAAAGAGTTCGGGATATAAGAGAAAAGCAGTAAGGTTGTGATCATTCATGAGAGTGTAGGGAAAATTATTGTTGACCACATGAGATTCAGGCTTATTTCTACATGACCAGTTACGCAGTGTCAAGTATATTTTTACATGAGTTTGCATTCAATTTTTGACTATTCACACACACACACACAATAAAGTTGAGCATCAGATGAATGAAAATAATTTTTATTGTTCATATTTCTTCTCTAAAGTGAATTTTTAATTTGGATTATTGAAGCGCATGATAAATAAGTTGACAAAAAAATTACTTTTTTTTTTATTTACATTTTATTTTTATAGTTTAATTTTATTTTATTCGAGGACGAACAATAGTTCTAGTTTGGGGGTGTTGATAAGTATATTTTATACACTTATTTCCATCCTAAAAGTAGGATTTTAATTGTTTATTCAAGAATATTTACTATTTATTTCGTTGTTATTTGTTTATATTTCAGGAACAACCCAAAAGTCGAGAAAACAATGAAATTGAAGCCAAAATCAAGCAATTGGATGATAAAAGTGTCAAAGTGTAAAAATCAAGAGTTGATGAAATAGATCAAAAGACCAATTAGATGAAAATTAAAAGAAGAAATCAAATTTGGAAGAAATCAAAAGTTCAGGGATAAAATTGCAACAATCGAAAGTTGAGGGACTAGCTGTACAATAAAAGATCAGGGACCAACTTAAAGCACTTCAAAAGATGAAAATTGCACTCTAGCTGGATAACCATGCGATCCCTTGAAATTATAACGGAGCGATCACATGACTTGTTCAAAAATGATCAGAATGGTTCTACGGAAGCCTGCGCGATCGCATGGATTTGTAACATGCGATCACATGGTTATTTTCTAGGTCGATTGTTGGGCTTTTTCTCGGAATTTAGCATTCTTTTTCCCCAAGTAACATGGGCTTTGAGGCAATCTATAAAATACATGGCTTGGGGCACGAAATTAAGGATTCCCAATTTTCTTGTTTCATGCCAAAACGCTACTAAAGTGCCGAGGGATCCATGCCATGTCAACAGCAAAATTGAAGACCAAAGAACAAGAAGATGAACGGGGTGACATCCTTTTATTTTTCTCGTGCTTTCTATTCAATTATGTTTCTAGGTTAGGTTAATTGTATTAGAATTGTGATGAAATTTTGAATTCTTGACTCCATGTTTTAATCTATTATTTATTTTATGCAATTCATGATTTTGATGTAATTGATTCATGCTTTAATTATCATATAATTTTCTGGCCAATTATTATGTGATTGCTGTTATGATTTCTTAAGTTTGAATGATAATGATTTCATTAGACTTGTTTCAATTGCCACAAAGTCTGGTAGGGGATAGAAATATACACATATACTGTGTTTTCTGCTATAGTATCCACAAATCTTTTAATGCTTTCGTACACATTCGGATTCAACATAGAAATATAGTTGGGTCGTGGGTACGAATATGTGTCAATACTTGTTCGAAAGAAAGTTTTAAGTACATTTGGAATATTGAAATTCAAAATCCATGAATTGTATTTAAATAATTTGGTTAAAATATGGATGATAGAGTCAAAATATATTCATGATTTTAATGCATTTATTTTCATAAGTTTTAAAATCAAATTTTCATTGTTCTTTAGTTTAATCTTTATTTTTGAAAATTTAAAGTTGTTTAAATTTTATGTTTAAACAAACAAACTGTCATAGATATGTCGGACAGTAACAAATTAACAGAAACATCAAATTTTGTTTTGTGCAGATCCAGATGAATCCCGGTAACCCATATTCGTCTGGATATTAATTCGTGAAAAGATTAACTAAATAATGCAGAATTGTAAATAAACAAGAACACAATAATTTGAGCTTAACGTGGGAAAAACACTAACAAGGAAAACCCACGTGCCCGCACCCTGCGGACAAAAATCAATTACTATATAAGAAAATGTTTTACACAGATCAATCTAAGATGCATGACAAATCTACGCATAGACTTATCAAACACCCAAGAAATAAATTACTCCCTGATCCTTCTATGGCGTATAATATGAGCTGGCATCCCACCACTCTTCAGTAGCTTTATTTGAAACTGCAACAATCTTCAGCAACACGAACTCCCGTTCGATCTCGATCCAAACCTCCCATTTGATCTTCACCCTGAACGTCTTTTCTTCTCTCGGTGATTGATAAACTCCTCCCGAAGAAACACGATTTACAAATCGATTTTTGGCATGAAAGATTAAGCTCTATATCTCTAGATTATTCATGCATATCAAGAAGTCACACAATGAAGAAGTAGTAAATGTATTTTGTACCACATGAATTTTAGCTCCGCTGACTTCTTGGAGAAAACGTCTATAATTCTCCTATTTAAATGCAATTGGATTTCTTGACCATCAAGAATCCTTATTGCATAAAATCTCTATTACCTGCAAGTTAATCAAAGATAATTAGAGATAATGGTAAAATAATCATAAATCTTACCATTAGTAAAGATAAGGTAAGATAATCACAATAGATTATGGAATAAAAGATCTTACCATATGAAGTGATAAACTTGATTACCAAGGATCAAGATACTCGGCCATATCAAGTAAGAGATCTTACCATTTTTTATTATGCACGGCCATTAAGAGATTTTCGACCAATCACAATATTCCTTGATTAATATTTCTTGATGTAATCTTACCATAAAAGATAATGTTAGATACCAAGAATCAAATCATCAAGATTTCGGCATAATCACAAACTTATCCTCGGCCAATAATAAACTTGGATATCAAGGGATAAATCATCAAGATACTAGGCATCAAGATTTTCGGCCAATTAATATATTCTTAAATCTTGAATCCTTATCAAGAGTATAATTATCACAATATTTCTTGATCATTATCATAGAAGATAAGCAACAAACATTATCTCCAAAATATTATCACAATATTGCTTGATCATTATCATAGAAGATAACCAACAAACATTATCACAATATATAGGAGATAAAGACAATATTACGTCCAAGAAATATTTAAGTAATTTAATTAAATTTAATAAATTACTAAATAAAAATATTTAGTAATAAACTAAATTTATCAAATTATAAACCTGTAGGAAAATAGAAAATACCAATAAACATAACTTAAAATAAGTTAACAATTGGTATCAGAGCGGGTTCACTTCTAGAAAGTGAGATCTGGTTGTCTAAAATAGAAAATTCTGCATTTCTTAGGCCACCTATGTTAACTGGTAGTAACTATGCATATTGGAAAATTCGTATGAAAATTTTTATTCAATTTATTGATGAACGTTGTTGGACATCTGTCCTTGAGGGTTACACTTTACCCACTGTCACTGTTGGAGGTGTTGTCACAGCTATATCTAGAAGTGCTTATACTACTGATGAATTAGCTAACGCAAATTGGAATTCAAAAGCACTTAACACTATTGTTTCTTTAATTGATCTAGGTCAATTAAAGTTGATTTCGTCCTTAAGAACTGCCAAGGAAGCATGGGATGCTTTGAGGGTAGCAAATGAAGGAACCAATGCTGTCAAAACCTCAAAGCTACAGATGATCACTCTTGAGTTTGAAAAACTATCTATGGATGAGTGAGAAGACTTCAAAAGTTTCTATGCCAGATTGAGTGATCTCACAAACTCAGCTGAAGCCCTTGGTAAAACATACTCCAATGAGCAGATTGTACAAAAGATTCTCAGATCTTTACCAGACAGATTTCATGCAAAAGTAACAGCCATTGAAGAAAGCAAGGATCTTTCAACCATGCGAGTTGAGGAACTTGTAGGCTCATTAATGACCTATGAGTTAAATTTGGCCCAAAGAAAGAAAGATAAGAAATCAGGGATTGCGTTCAAAGAAACAATGAAGAGTCAGACGAATCTGGAGAGACAGATGAGGATGAAAACTTCTCACTTCTCACCAGGCAATTCAAGAAATTCCTCAAACTCAAACAGAAAGAAAGATCTTCCAACCTTCAAAGCCAGAATCAAAATCAATAAAAACAAAGGAAGAAAAACAATTTCTATCCTAGGAACAATGCTAATTCATTTGAAGGAAAGCCTAAGAATCGTATTCAGTAAAGAGAATGTGAAGGATATGGACACATAACTGCAAAATGTCCTAACACTCTAAAGAAGACCAAAGGAAGGATGGTCATGAATGACACATCGAGTGATGGAGACACAGATGAATCTGGATCAGATTCAGACAGCTGGTAACTACCTTTACTGCTTTAGAGTCACTTGGAACTGATTCTGGAAACTCTTCTTATGCAGGAACTAACTCAGATTCATGAATCTGGATTAAACACTGAAATTTTGAGGAAAGATCATCAAGATGCAGAAGAAAAGATCCAATTGTTGCAGGCCTTCGCTGAACACAGCAGGGAAAGACATCTAGACGCATCTGCATTCCCAGATGACGAACAAAATGAGGTAAGCAGGTTAAGCTCAAAACTTGCTAAAGCACAAGACAAGATCAAGAAACTGGTACTTGAATCTGTCCAGCTTGATGAAATCCTGAACAGTGGGAGACCTGCTAGCATAAAAAGTGGAATTGGATATGAAGGCAAGGGTAAAGGTAAAACTCATGAAAACAGGATGGTTTTTGTGAAAGAAACATGAAATGGAAAGAAGGAGCAAGGCAGAAACTACACAGACGCATCTACTCCTTGACATCATCCGTTCATCGCTGCTGGAACTATGTACTCACATCCAGCCAGGAAACATCCAGGTAGAAAATTTCAATCGAATCTGTACAAGAAGGATGAATCTGTCCGTCAGACTCGCAAAAAATTTCAACCTCATCAGAGTCAGCAGGATACATCTGTCTTCCAGGTATTCTGTAATTTTTGTGCTAAGTCTAGTCATGATGTTTTTAGGTGTCATGAGTACTTGAAATCAATCAAATCACACAAAAGAAGACTTGTTTCTAGGCAAGAAAAGAAAATTAGAACTAACGCTTATGTAGTTCAATTATCTTTCAGTACTCTGATTCCTAACACTTGGTTTTTTTGATAGTGGATGTTCTAGACACATCACAGGTGATCTCTCTTTGTTGTCACACTTTGAAAAAGGTGAGACAGGTGTTGTTACCTTTGGTGATGGCCAAAAGGGTAAGATAGATGGATCTGGTATCATCAATATCAAAGGATTGCCTACATTAACAAATGTTTTGTATGTTATTGGGCTTAAAGCAAACTTGATTAGTGTAGGTCAATTATGTGATGATAACCTGCTTGTCCAATTTTTTTAAAGATTATTGCAAGGTATTGAGTTGTGACAAAAACTTAAATCCATTGGAAAATGTCACGTTTAAGGGAATTAGATCCAAGGATAAATGCTATTCACTTGAAAGTCACATAACTTGCAATTCTGTAAGGGCCAAAACCGAGGAGTTATGGCACAACTAGTCAAGACATCTAAACTACCATGATCCCATAAAGATGGCTAAACTACAAGCCGTGAGAGGCTTACCCAATATCAAGAACATTCTAGATGGAATTTGTACTGATTTTCAAAAGGGTAAGCAAATCAAGCATCAACACAGGCAAGGTATATCTCTAAACACCTATCGTATTCTTGAACTTAATCACATGGATCTGATGAAAAGGAAAGTATTGGTGGTAAGAGATACATTTACATATGTGTTGATAATTTTTCCAGATATACTTGGGTCATGTTCATGTGTAAAAAGTCTGATGCCTTTGACAGTGTTGCTAATCTTTTCAGAAATCTAGTAATGAAAAGGTTGATGAACAGGAAGATGAAGCTGATCAGTTGGACATCCCACCAAAACAACACGTCGAAAATGAGAAACGAGAAGAAAGACTACTCCAAGCAGAAATCCAAAATAATACAGAAGAATGTGATGTGGATGAATCTGGATACCGAGACACATCTATCCATCCAGATTCAACTGACTACTTAGATACATCTGGTACTGTAGAACCAGAAGTGCAGAAAAGACCATATGCTAGAGTTCAAAAGGCTCATCCACTCGACAACATGCTCACTAATATGTCTAAAGGGAATGTAAACAGAAGAAAATTTACTGTTGAAATGGGAAACATGTGCCATATGTCCCTGATCAAGCCGAAAAATGTCAAAGAAGCTTTGACAGACGAAAACTGGGTGCAGGCTATGCAGGAGGAACTAAACCAATTTGAAAGAAACAACGTTTGGGAACTGGTACCATGTCCTAAAGAAGGTAATGTAATTGGAACTAAATGGATCTTCAAGAACAAATCAGACGAACAAGGAAATGTTGTTAGGAATAAAGCCAGATTTGTTACTCAAGGCTATACCCAGATTGAAGGGATAGACTTTGACGAAACATTTGCTCTGGAAGCCAGAATGGAATCCATCAGGCTGTTGCTAGCTGTGTCCTGCTACATCAATTTCAGGCTTTATCGGATGGATGTCAAATTTGCGTTCCTAAATGGTGTACTCAATGAGGAAGCTTATGTGGAGCAGCCCCAAGGATTCACAGATCCATCTCAACCGAACCATGTCTTTAAATTCAAAAAGGCCTTGTATGGATTGAAACAAGCCCCCGGAGCTTAGTATGAAAGGCTCACATTATTCTTACTAAGCAACGGATACAAAATGGGAGGAACTGATAAAACTCTTTTCATTAAGCATCTAAATCCTAGACTAACTGTAGGTCAAATATATGTTGATGACATTGTATTTGGGTCTACATCTAAGTCCAAAATTGATGAATTTATAAACACAATGAAAAGAGAATTTGAAATGAGTATGGTAGGTGAACTAACATTTTTCCTTGGTTTGCAGGTACAGCAGGATGAATCTGGCATATTCATATCTTAAGCAAAATATGCTAAAAATCTGGTGAAGAAATTTGGACTTGAAGATGCAAAGGCCATGAGAACTCCCATGACAACTATATTGAAACTTTCAAAGGATGACAGAGGCAAGGATGTAGATCCATCCCTCTACAGAAACATGATTGGAAGTCTTCTGTACCTTACTGCCAGTAGGCCAGACAAATCCTTCAATGTTGGAGTATGTGTAAGATATCAGGCCAAACCCATGGAGTCTCATGTTGCTGCTGTAAAAAGGATTATTAGATATGTAAGTGGTACATTAAGTTATGGAATTTGGTTTACAAGAGATACCACTGCCCTTCTTGTAGGTTATTCAGATGCAGACTGGGCTGGAAATGTGGATGATCGGAAGAGCACATATGGAGGCTGCTTTTACATTGGAAACAATCTGGTAGCATGGTTAAGCAGAAAGCAAAATTCAGTGTCCCTTTCCACAGCTGAAGCGGAGTATATTGCAGCCGGTAGTTGTTGTACACAGCTCCTTTGGATGAAACAAATGCTCGAAGATTATGGGATATCTACAGAACAAGCCACTATGTACTGTGATAACACTAGTGCCATCAACATCTCTAAAAATCCTGTCCAGCACTCCAGAACAAAACACATTGACATCAGACACCACTTCATCAGAGAATTGGTGGAACAAAAGACTATCAATCTGGAGTACATATAGACTGATCTACAGCTTTTAGATTTGTTCACTGAGGCCCTCGATACTGTCAAATTGAAAGCTTTAGGAAACAAATTGGAGTATCACCTCCTCCTGAATAGGAACGTGCATATTTTTAAAAAAAAAATACATTTTTTTCTTTTTTTCTTTTTGCGTGCATTTAGGGTAACTTATCCTATTTTTATACTAAGTAGATCATGTTTTTCTTGCAGATATATCTGAGTGCTTGAGGCTGATAACGAGACAGATACGTCTGGCTGAAGGCAGTCAACATGTCTACGGATGAATCTAACTAGCACTCAAATCTGGATAATCCTAAGGATAAGTCACTGCTGTCTAAGTCATATGGTTTGCTATTGTATGAAATTTCATATTCTATGTGTAGACCTATGATCTGAATCTTGCTTTTAGCATTGCACTCATTTTTCTTATTATCCAAGGACTGGGCCAGTGAAAAAGAAGGATGCCTATCCAAGCCAAGTTCATACACTTTAGCTTCAAAATACAATAATTTGAGGTAAATGTGGAAATATTATAGAAGAAAGGGGAAAATCTAGTAAGATAACTTCTGGGGATTGTGTGAATCTACCAATCCAAGCCAAGTTCATACCCTTCTTCTAATCTAAAGGAGAATATCTTGTAAGATAACTTCTGGGGATTATGTGAAGTCGTTTCTACCTCCAAAAGACATTTCCACAATATGAAAAAGTCGGCAAGCCGGATTTGAGAAAATGCACTTAATATAGATATTGATCGGTCTTATTGTGCACTACGGTGACAAATCAATAAGTCAGGGAAATCATATGTTTTTTTACAGTATGTGGATGACTAAGGGTTGCTCGGATCACACACGCACTTTAATCAACTTAATCATGTACGTGGTGGACTGTACACTGCCGAATGTATCAACCTCAACAGATGCCAACAAGTACTCAGACATGTCTCAGGTATCCAAATGCATTTAGATTTTTCCTTATTCATGAATTTTAGATTTTATTCTGAAAATCTTTAATTTTAAGGAGTATATCGTGGGCTAATATGTGCAAATCTTGCAGAACAAGTCAGCTAATTATGGGGCCCAATTTTGGTAATTTATTTGTTTCCTAATTCTTAACATATTATGTTTCTATATTTATCCCATTTTTGAAGGAAAGGAAATTGGCATAAACTAGGATTCTCAAGAGATGTCTTTCTCTACAAGGAATGGAATGAAAAATCTCTTGAGTTCTACTTGTACTCAAATTCCTCAAAAATATCTCCTCAAATCTCTTTCACTGCATCCACACCATCCGTTCTTACTCATTCCACAACGAATTCAAATTCCAACTCAGCCTATAGCCGAACTAAGCCAAGGCAGCTCTACCACCAAGCCACAAGTTATGGTTGCAAATTCGACACCTATGTTTGATAATCTTCCTACCAGTCACTTTTCTCCCTTATTCGAAGTGAATTGATTGTTGCTCAAGAAATTTTGAGAAAACAGTTTGAAACAAAGGGGGAGATGCCAAAAGATGATAAATATTTGAAAGAAGGTAAATCTGAAAAATGAATTGGCAGAAGACGTAGATGGATCTGACCCCGACGCAGGTACATCAGATGAATCTGATGATTCAGAGTCAGAGGTTGAAGAAGAGAAAAGTAGAGGAATCAATTGTTGGACGAGTCTCGAGAAGTCATCCTTGACAAGGTAATACATATTTGTTGGTTTATCCTTGGATTATTTCACAATTTCTTCGTGATCAGCGTATTCAAACTCTAGAGGATGATCTGGTGATCACTCCCAAGGTGTTAAACAGGGTAAGATGCAGGAAAATACTGGAGGTGCAGACCTCTCACAGGAAATAGGTTTTCGGTGACACTGATGGTAAACAGGATTCGTCTAGCCAGGATGCCAGAATTGGCCAGCTAGAAGTAGAGATTAATTGGTTAAAAGCAGAGGTATCTGATCTCAGGGTTTGTGTCAAAAGACTTGAAGACACACTGGATTGGTTGTTTGGAGGTTCTTCAAAACAAAAACTAGATGAAACAGAGGAATCTGAGTCTGGAGTTGAAAATGAAAAATCAGAGGAGCAGAATGAATCTGATGAGAGAGAAGGGCCTGAAAACAAAGATGATACTGTAGAATTTGAAGAAGAAGAGACTGCTAAGCCAGACAGAAAGAATAGAAAAAAGGTGAATAACACAGTGACCACAAGAAAAAGAAACTGAGTACAAGGGCAGATGAATATACTACACTAGGTGGATCCAGGTATGATCATTCAACATTTGTTAGCAGCCTTATGCAGACTATCAAAGGTACACTTACGCCTTTCAGTTTTAAGTTTTGGTCGACTGGTGTCTATGCTGATTCTCAAAAACCATATATCTGGGTGTCTAGAGACCTATAGATGAATCTGGCCAACCTGAATCAACTGGACATGATGGCAGAATTGGGCAACTGGAATCTATTTTGCATGTTTGCATGAATTCTATGTTTGAGGGGTCGTTGGGGAGAGACATAGATATCCTACTGTATTATATTTCTTAGTGTTGCACTAAGGGGGAGCATTTTTGTGTGTTCCCAGGTTTTATTGTCTGTAACTGATTTTTGTCTACTCGTGCTTACATTGGCAGGTTACAAGACGTGGATTGCTTCCCCTATTTCTTCCAAAAAGGGGGAGTAGTATCATCTTTTTTGATTGATTGAATGTTGAAGTAACTTTTGGTTTATTTTGATTCTCCTTTATGTGCTTATTATTTTTCTCTCGTTACATGCATGAATTTGTTGAAGTGAGCTTATTATGATGCATGACTTGAGGGGGAGAGTTTTGATAGGGGGAGCTTAATAATTGCATGTTACTTCTTTCTATATTTGTGAAAAGATGAATAGGTTTTCAAAAAATAGAAAAGGCCAAAGGGGGAGATTGTTAACTTATTTTAAGTTATATTTATTGGCATTTTCTATTTTCCTATAGGTTTGTAATTTGATAAATTTAGTTTATTACTAAATATTTTTATTTAGTAATTTATTAAATTTAATTAAATTTATTCCTTGATATCCAAGTTTATTATTGGCCGAGGATAAGTTTGTGATTAGGCCGAAATCTTGATGATTTGATTCTTGGTATCTAACGTTATCTTTTATGGTAAGATTACATCAAGAAGTATTAATCAAGGAATATTGTGATTGGTCAAAAATCTATTAATAGCCGTGCATAATAAAAAATGGTAAGATCTCTTACTTGATATGGTCGAGTATCTTGATCCTTGGTAATCAAGTTTATCATTTCATATGGTAAGATCTTTTATTCCATAACCTATTGTGATTATATTACCTTATCTTTACTAATGGTAAAATTTATGATTATTTTACCATTATCTCTAATTATCTTTGATTAACTTGCAGGTAATAGAGATTTTATGCAATAAGGATTCTTGATGGTCAAGAATCCAATTGCATTTAAATAGGAGAATTATGGGCGTTTTCTCCAAGAAGTCAGAGGAGCTAAAATTCATGTGGTACAAAATACATATACGACTTCTTCATTGTGTGACTTCTTGATGTGCCTGAATAATCTAGAGATCTAGAGGTTATTCTTTCATGCCAAAAATCGATTTGTAAATCGTGTTTTTCCTGGAGGAGTTTATCAATCACTGAGAGAAGAAAAGACGTTCAGCGTGAAGATCAAACGGGAGGTTTGGATCGAGATCGAACGGGAGTTCGTGTTACTGAAGATTGTTGCAGTTTCAAATAAAGCTACTGAAGAGTGGTGGGACGCCATCTCATATTACACGCCATAGAAGGATCAGGAAGTGATTTATTTCTTGAGTGTTTGATAAGTCTATGCGTAGATTTATCCTGTAACTTAGATTGATCTGTGTAAAATTTTTTCTTAAATAGTGATTAATTTTTGTCCGTAGGGTGCGGGCACGTAGGTTTTCCCTATTAGGATTTTTCTCACGTTAAGTTCAAATTATTGTGTTCTAGTTTATTTACAATTCTGCATTATTTAGTTAATCTGTTCACGAATTAATATCCAGACGAATCTGGGTCACCAGGATTCATCTGGATCTGCACTAAACAAAATTTGACGTTTCTGTAAATTTGTTATTGTCCAGACATATCTGTGACAGTTTGTTTGTTTAAACATAAAATTTAGACAACTTTAAATTTTCAATTTTAATTTTCAAAAAAAAAAAAAAAAAAAAAAAAAATTCAATTCAATCAAATCTATTGTTCCGATTAAGGTCTATTGTCTAAAATACAATTTACAATAATCTCTATGGGATCGATACTTGGACTCACGTCTATTTTATTACTTGCGTGATCCGTACACTTGCAAAGCGATTAAGTTTTTGGCACAAACGATAATTTTAGGGAGACTATTAAAAAATGTTGAAAATGTGTGCCTTATACTTTTGAAAGAAAGCACATTTTACAAATGCTCTTTTTGACTCTTCATCCATACCATTCACGTGCTCCAATCTGTGCGGCTCTTGGGCATGACTCATATAAATACTGAAGTCTCTTCATTTTAGGTATTTTTTTTTTTTTTTTGAGCAACTGATTTTCTTTACTCTCATTTTTCTCTCTAAACCTAGGGTTTGTCCTTTAATCTTTTTTTTTTTTTTTTGAGTCTCAGTGTGAGATCTTATAAAGTAATTTGCGTATATTACCATTTTCAGAAAGTTTATAGTTTCTTATTTCAAAAGGTTGAGAGAGTCTTAAGAACAATTGTAATTTGTAACTTTTGATATGGTTAAATAAAGTTCTTGAAACTTTAAATGCATGGTTAGTGGAGGCTAACGGGGGATTCTATGTCAGAAACCGTTCGTTGGACCTTTGGACCAACTTGGGTGAACATCAGGTGTTCTTTTTGTTGAATGTTTTAAATCAAACCTGGGCTGTAGAGAGTAGTGGCTACAAAAGAATTGAATTAGATGAAATTATTTGGAACCCTATTTTCTTACACCTATTTTATAGTGTAATAAGAAAAGTTGATAAAACCACCATTGCTATTGTACTTTGGAATAAACTTAAAAGTTTATATTTGACTATGTCTATACCAAATAAGTGCTATATTTAAAACTTTTCTACAACTTTAGGTTTGATACCACCTTAAGTTTAGAAGAAAATATAGAAAGATTTACCAAACTTATTTAAGATCTTTATTCTTGTGATGGAAAGTTTTCAAATGATCAGCAAGTGATTGCCCTTATAAATTCACTTAGAGATAAACAAGACCTCATAGCAGCCCTTGAGAGAGAGAGAGAGAGAGAGAGAGAGAGAGAGAGAGAGAGAGAGAGAGAGAGAGAGAGAGAGTATTATCGTTGATGGTATTATAAATGCTCTTAGGAATAAGGAATTGGAATAAAAACTAAAGTTAGAGACACTATGTCAGGGGTAGGATTTTTCATCAAAGATTAGGGATACTTCAAGAATAATAATGGTGAAACTTCAAAACCAAAGTAAAAGGATAAAGGTAAGTGGAAGGGAAAGGGTAAGTTCAAGCCAAAGAACAAGATTAGAGAGTATTTCTATTGTAAGAAATATGAACACTTAATAAAAATTACTTTAATAGGATTAAAGATATGAAAGAAACTTCGAACACTGATCTTACTGCCATTTTAACATACAATAAGGTTAAAAATGATGACAATAATGGATCAATATTTGTGATTGTTGGGATTTTTTTGGTCCAAGTCAAATCGGGGGCTATGATGTTAATCGGGTGAGATTATAATTCATAGGACTTTGTAGTCAAAGATGGAGTTTTATTTAGTTGGGGTTACTAACACAAGCACCCTTACTTTTGGACCATTTACAAAAATACCTTTTATAAATTTTTAGGAAGTAAAAATACTTTGTAAATTTTGAGTTCCACTTTTTTAATAATTTTGTCATTTTTTTAATAATTGTCACTTTCAAAAAAAAAAAAAAGTGACATTGTGTTACTTTTTTATAAAAGTGACATGTATATTACTTTCTAAATCAAATATAAATTAAAATTTTAGAATAAATTCATGACTTGTTAATTTTATTCAAAATATTTAAATAATTGTCACTTTTTTAAAAGTGAAAAGGTGAGACAATGCAATTTTTTTCTTTTAAGTGACATAATTTAACTTTTTATCACTTTTTCTTGTAACTAAAAAGTAACATTTTATAATAAAAATTTGTCACTTTTTTTTTACTTAAAATTAATTTTTCAAAATTTGTAATATTCATCATTAACTAACAAATTACACAAATCCACAAACTCTAGTAGATATATTACACATTCTACCTTCTTTATATATACACAAATACAATGTCACTTTTTTACTTTTCTTTTTAACTAGGTGGGAAAAAATGACATTTTTCACATTTTTCACTTATCATTTTTTCAATATCATCATTCACTAACAAATTACACAAGTTCACAAACATTAATAGATACATTACACAAATACCACCTTTTTTTTAAAAAAAAGTGACAAAATGTCACTTCTTATCACTTTTTCTTTTAACTCAGCTTTTTTTTTTTAATTAAAAAGTGACACGATGTCACTTTTTTAAAACCAGAATGTCACTTTTTCGATTTTTGAATACACTCGTCCTTGACTACTATAACTTAACAAATTACACAAATTTACAAATACTAGTCGATACAATGCCACTTTTTTAAAGAGTGACAAATGTCACTTTTATCCCTTTTTATTTTAATTAAAAAGTGACACGACGTCACATTTTTTTAAAATTGACATACAATTGAATTTCACTTTTCTATCAAACACAAATTAGTAACTTTTGATTCAATCTTGTTTTCTCACTCTCTATCCATCATTATTCATTATCAAATAAACAAAAATAAGTAAAATAATTCTAATCAAATAATAGCTATATGAAGTATAAAATCTAGCTAGGAAAGTATAACATTAGAACTTGCAAAATTCATGTTCAATAAGTCAATCCCAATGTTGAGGACTACGAAGACAACCAGAGTGCAGTGAGAATGAAAAGGGAAATATCCAAAGTGAAGATTCAAACCAACCCACCTCAATCTAAGCTTGATGATCTTGCTATCCCGTCCTGGCCAACGTGGAGCTGTGAGCCCAGCATATTTCCATGGACATTAATTCACTGCAAAAGAAACAATGTATCTATTAGCCAGAAAAGTGAAAGTTTACATTGATGTCCAAGATGGGTTTTTGAGATAGGGGCTGGAAATCTAGTTGAATTTCCAAATGGAATAAAGGTTACTTGGGATGTTGTCTAAGCTGTGAACATGCACTATAACTTGGAGAAGTGATGTTCTCCCTGAATGCATCGCTTTCTTAGCTTGTGGCATTATTTCAAAAATATCAGGGTGTTTTTTGGGTTAGAGAAGAAGGGGGCATATCTCCATCGTATCCTCGACAGCACTAGTTCCTTTACCAGTAATAGGAGGAAAACCATATTATTTTGGATTTGATCTGGGGTTTTTTGTTGAAGACTTGAAGTAGGCGCGTGTTCAGATAGAGCCCAGAGATGAGGTTTACAGAGAGCTAGAGAGGAGGTCTGATTTGTTGTTTCTTGTTTACACCGTATTTTTACGGTGCGTAGAAAATTTAACTAGTTTTAGGTATATTAATGTAATTAGTCTTATTTTTAGAGTATTTTCTTTTATTTATGTAGCCCGTGTTGGTAGCTCAATTACAAAGATATGCTAGAATTAATAGTCCAATTGGAGAAAATAATGGACTTTACTAGTTACTCATTGGGCTAGCTTAAGGCGACCCACTTGTTTGTTTACTCTAACCTATTTAAATAGAGTCTAAACTATTTACAAGTGAAACTTGAGCCTCCTAGTTGGAACTCAACAGCCTTAGTCTGCTCCTTGTGAATTTAGTAGCCTTCTAAATTGGAATCAAAACTAGTAGCCTCCACCAGTGCTTTAACCATCCAACAACTGCTTTGTGGTCCAAAGAATTAGGCAGCCTTGTTTGTTTTGTGTTTGGCTCTTCTTTCAACCCTTGTATTCTTCTTCGTGAAGTCCTTAGGCTATCTCCTTCGTGGAATAGTAGTGGGTAATATTGGGTTTGATAAAGTTCCCTTAACCTGAGATCCTTGAGTCTCAAGGAATCCTGAGAATTTAGAACGGTGTATATTGCGGCCTTTAGGATATTCCATGTGATTATATTTGAGGTGCTTGTTTTTGGAGCGAGTTTCTTATCTGTTAAGGTGTCTACACACCATTTTGACTTGATTGTCTTCGATGGTAAATGTAATTTTTCTTTATGGCAACAAAAAATTGAAAGATATTTTGGTACAACAGAAGGTTTCTAAAGCAATTGACAATTCTTTTCCAAATACTGTAAGTGATGATCAAAAAAAGGATTTTGATGAACTTGCATATGCTTCTATCATTTTGTATTTATCTGAATCTGTTTTACGTAAAGTTGGTAAACATGATTCCATTGAAAAACTTTGGAAAAGATTGGAAGAATTTTACATGACTCAATCCACACCTAATGAACTTTTCTCGCTTGAAAGTTTTTTCAGTTTCAAAATTGATCCTTCTAAAGATTTGGATGACAACCTTGATGTCTTTAATAAACTCATGGAAGACATACTAATTGTGGTAAAAAAAAATACCCAAAGAATATAAAGTTGTATATTGTTAAATGTTATTCTTGACGTTTATAAAAGGGTTAAGAATGCTATTAAATATGGGAGAGAGGCTTTCAAACCTGAAGTTGTCATCGATTCCTTGAAGAGTAAGTAGAGAGGTGAAAGTTGCAAGAAAAGAGAGGGATAGTGGTGAGGTCCACATGATAAGAGCTGAGCATGGTAAAAATAGAGTTGATTTAGATGATGAGGGTGACAAATGGAAGGATGGTAATAGTTCTAGGTCACAGGGGAAGGCAAAGGGAAAGAAGTACTGTTGTTTTCGTAGGTCATGACATTCAAGGAGAAACTACCCAGGAGAGAAAAACAAGAGAGATGAGGATAGAAATGAGATCAATGTAGTTAGTTCCTCGAATTTCGATCCGAGTGGAGTTTATTGATGTTTGTCTCACTTGTTGTTACTACTGAATTATGTGCATTTGATTGTTTTACCTCTTTTGCATGTGTGATCACTTGATTCGGTTGCAATTTTATGTTGCATTTCATTTGCTTGATTTGAACAATTACATGAATTTGAGAGTGATATGCTATTTTGTATAACATGGTTACATGCTGGTGGTTGGGGTTGGTGTGAGGTTTCGACACTATGTGTGTCATCACTATAGGTATTAGATGTGTTCCCTTGAGGGGATGAATATTCAATAGTTTCATTAGAACTTGAGAGCTAGCTAGTAATGTCGAGACTAGATGTTTGATGGTGTATTGATGACATACTGGACGGTGTGTTGGTTTAACATTTAGATCATGGTAGGTGAGGTTGTCAAATATCTTTGTTATACTCTATCTATGATGTTCCTTGGGGGAAGAAAATAAATGAAATTAGATTTCAAGTTTTGAAAATTTACCATACAACAACATACAAGCAAGCAGTAGGAAATAGCTAATAGATTAATCAACTTGTACACATCACAAGTTCAAAAGGACCATAAAGAACCTAGCGTCAAAAGAAAATAAACTGGGCAATTATTTTTTTTAATATTTTAATAAATCGGGATGGGGATTCCTTCCCTATCCCCATCCCCATCCCCACCCCGACCCGGGTATAAAAATTTCTACCATCCCACCCCACATCCCCGAATATGCAGGGATTTGTCGTACCATTTAGGGGGGGGGGGGTCTCCACAGAGATCGGGTGGTGACGGTGAGTTTTGCCATCTTTAAGTACTTCAAAACAAATGAACAAAGTCAGAGTCGTTATGAACCAATGAAAAAATTAAGTCCTCCGACCATGCATGCCCTACTGGGAATACTTACTCAAGATGTGGTTGAATAGGTAAATCTGCAATATGTCCAAAATATGGAAAATTTTATTCAAAATGAAAGAGTACACTATGACAACATGACCAAACAACTAAGAATTTATATGACACCATGAATAAGTTAGCGGGGCAAGTTTGTCAATCAACTTTTTCAAATGTACGATACCACTTTCAAGCTAGAACGATCGTAGGACATAATCCCAGAATTGTAAGCCCAAATCAGGGAATAAAATCACCTTCTGGACCATCTACTTCAAATTAGGGGGTGTTGGAGTGGCTAATTTGAACGGTGGTAATGGAGTTTCAAACTTGGGGGATAACCCAAAATATAAGAGATAATGTCCAAAATAACGAACAGAACACCCTGCGTGTTAATGATGGGGGACATACTCAGGCTAATGGTAAAAATGGTTTAAACAATGACGTTTTTACCTTGAATCCATTACCAAACATTAGGCATCAGGTGATACTACTAGGAAACCAACTCATAGGTGTCCCTTATGATCCCAACGTCTTGTTGAGAGATCAAATCACTGAGATAGTACGAGATCAAATGGTTTTCGAAATGCGTCCTTTTATTAGGATGACTTACACAAAGCCATATCCTGATTGAATAGATTAAGCTTATCCATGCCTAGAGGGCACAAAGTACCAGAATTTTTATTATTCACTGGCCTAGGGTAAGTTTCTACTCTAGAACACATAGGACGATGCACATTGCAATGTGATGAGGTATCTGATTACCATAAGATGAGATTATTTCCTAGTTCATTAACAGGATTATCTTTCTCATGGTTCATCAATTTTCTAGCAAATTCTGTTCAGACATCGCAACCATTATAATAATTGTTCCATGCCCAATTTTATAAAACTGAGTTTGAAGTGACTCGACTGATTTGACGAATCTACATCAAATGTCCAACGAATGGCCAGAGGGTTTTTTTCAAAGGTTCAAAACATCCAGGAGCAAATGTTTTGTACCTTTACCTGAAAAAAGAATTTGTCAAGATCGCTCCAAGTTGCTTATGTTTTGATTTAAAAAATAAAAGTTCTAGGACAGGGAATTTCCTGTCTATTTCAGTTGAATGCTAATGTGATTAGATTTTGATAAGTGTATTTTATACACTTATTTATATCCTGAAAGTAGGATTTTATGTGTTTGTTTAAGAATATTTGCTATTTATTTAGTTAGCATTTGTTTGAATTTCAGGAAAACCCCAAAGTCGAGAAAATAATGAAATTGAAGCAAAAAACAAGTCATTTGGTTGATAAAAGACCTAAAGTGTGAAAATCAAGAGTTGATGAAATAAATCAAAGGGCCAATTGGAAGAAAAGTCAAAGAAAGAACCAAATTGGAAGAAATTAGAAGTTCAAAGACTAAAGTATACAAATTAAATGAAGAAGGACCAAATTGAAAATACTCAATGATTGATTCGGACCATGATACAATACTTGAATATTTCCAGGAGTCAATTGGATGCAATTAAAATTCAAAAGGAATGGAATATGATAAGAATATTACCATAAATTCATTCCAATCGCACAAGATTTTCAGGCTGATTTTTAGTCAAACTTTGAAACATAATTTCGGGGTAGTAAAAATTCGAATTGGGAAAATCCTATTTCAAGAAGAATTGTATTCCTTCAATTTATATTTCTAACGAAATTTGAATCACTCAAATCGGATAAGGGAATAGAAAGATATGATCAAAATACTGAATGCTGTGCATTTACAAAAAGATCTCTCGCGAATGTAACTTTCCTTGTTCAATTGGAACTCTTTTGGAAGCCAATTTGGACATGATTTTCAGCATTCTTCTCTTCCAAGTAACATATACGTCGACCTAATCTATAAATATCAGACCTTAGGTACGTTTTTTAGGATTCCCAACTTGCTCAATTCATGCTAAAATGCTATCCAATTGATGGGGAATCCATTGAATGACAAATTCAAGATTGAAGAACAAGGATCAAGGAGATGAATAGGGTGACATCTATCTATTATTCTTGTGAATTTTCTTTAACTATGTTTTTAGGCTAGATTTCTTGTGTTAGAATTGTGATGAAGTTTGGAACTCATGAATCCATGTTTTAATCCATTATTTATTCTATGCAATTTATGGTTTTGAGCAATTGAATTATGCTTTTTCTATCACGCAATTACTTGATCACTAGTTGTATCATTTTAGGTTGTGATTTCTTAAGTTCAAAAGATTAGAATTTCATTAGACTTGTTTCAATTGCCACAAAGTCCGATAAGAGATAGAAATATACCTCTATACTTTGTGTTTTCTGCTATAGTATTCACAAATCTTTTAATGCTTTCTTACACGTTCAGGTTCAACATAGAAATATAGTTGGGTCGTGCATATGAATAAGTGTTAATGCTTGTCCGAAAAGGAGTTTTAACAACATTTGGAATGTGGAAATTCAAAACATATGAATTGTATATAAATAATTGGGTTAAAATATGGAGGATAGAGGCAAAATGAATTCATAATTCTAACGCATTTGTTTTTATAACTTTTAAATTCAATTTTTTTTGTTTCTTTAGTTTAATTTTTAATTTATTTTTCAAAATCAAAATTCTCAAATTCAAAGATTTTCTCATTCCGGTTAAGGTTAATAATCTAAACTACAATTTACAACAATCCTCGTGGGATCGATACTTGGACTTACGTCCACTTTATTACTTGCGCGACTCGTGCGCTTGCGGAGCGAACAGATAGAACATCTAATAAGAGAAGAAGAACAAATAAAAAACTCTAGCAACGAGACTTACTATAGAGACCCGAATTTTGACGTTCACATTGTTGATGATGAATATTATGACCATACCGAAATATGTTTGGCCGAATTGATTAAGGGAGATGTGTATGCTTTCCCTTTAGCGGCCAAATTAAACAAACAACGATCAAGAATGAGCCTACAGGGGATAAAAAAATTGTAATCTTAATAAATAAAACACCCCTCATGCAGAAAATCGAGTCTCGCTAACAATTAAAAGAAGGTTCAGACGATGTGTAGGAAAAACAATCTCTCAAGACAAAGTCCCAATGAGGGGTTTTTATTTATGAAGATTACAATTTGAAAAAAAAAAAAAGAAGCTAAATGCCTCTAGGGGGCGTAAGCACACTGAAATGCAAAGTACTCGGAAATTACAAGGAAATTGAAGTGAATTGAAAATTACATAGTTCTCTGTTTGGAAGTTAATTGATCGGGGTTGCTTCTATGTTCTCTTTTCTCTTTTATACTCCTTGAACAGTTTTATCTTCCAAAATCGCTTGAAAACCACTAATCACCCTGTAATTGCCCACTTCTTCTATCATGGATGACTTGTCTAGAAAATGTAGTGTTTAACTGCTGCCGTTATCCTTACTCAACCAAAATGCTTGGATCGTATGGATATGATGAGGTTTCCCATTAACTGTTCAATAACTATCATTTTAAATAATAAGACGTTCCACTCGCCTAGATTTTGGGCGTCCTATACGATTGACCGATACCAGGCTTTTGCTCAATAACTCCGTCTTGGGCTTGTACATGGTCTCTTTGGGGCCCATCCCTAATTGGGCCTCGTTCTTTGGGCCACTTAGCTGGGCCTCATTTTTTGCCGCCAACAATTATCCCCCAATATGGAAAAATTAATATCAATTATTAATCTTGTGCCATATTTGTCCTTTTTATTTTCCTGCGATGCTTGGAATCCCAAAAAAGGGTAAGAATCCCAATCATCGTTTTGTTTTGGTGGTGGCCTTTGGCATCTAAAAGAAATAATATTATATAAACCCCTATAAACCCAAAAACACGCCCTATTACGCTAAACCTAATGGGAAGACAAAATCTTCTAATAAGATTTTGAAAAATATCATAAGGAAAATGATAGATGAAAATTCCAAAAATGCCAAAAATTGGCAAGAGTATTTGAATAAAACCTTATGGGCTTATAGGACGTCACTACGATCAATTACCAAAGTAACTCCTTTTTAACTTACTTAAGGACAAGAGGCAGTGTTGCCTATGGAAATTAATGTGCAGTTGATTTGAGTGGGTTTGCAAAACAATTTGACTGATGATGAACATGTAGAATCACTAGTACAAAATTTATTAAAATTGGACGAATTGAAGTTGGACGTCCTGAATAGAGTGCAAATTTAAAAGCAGAAAATGGCTAAGTACTATAATAAAAATGTTATAGCCAAGTTCTTTAGGGTGGGAAATTTAGTTTGAAAAATAACACTCCACTTGGATAGTAAAGATCTAAAGTATGGGAAGTGGTCGTCTAATTGAGAAGGACCATATAGAGTGAAAAGTGTTTTGCTTAATGGAGCTTATCGTTTAGAAGATTTAGTTAGTAAAACGCACGTGAGGTTTATTAATGGTAAGTATTTAAAGAAATATGTTTCTTCCATATGGGAAAGTGAACAGATAGAAGAAAGTTTTGTGCATAAATAAAATCAAGATACTGGGCGTGCATCATGAAAATGTCATCAAAACGAATGAAGGGGTTGGACGATTATGTTCAAATAAAAACAAGGACGAAGTACGTTGAAATAAAATCTTTTATTACTAAATATTTTTTACAAATTAGGAGATACAAATACAAATTTTCTACAAGCCGCAGTTTGGAGGCAAGCTATCATTGTTTCTATCAACTACTATAGAGGGCGAGTAGATCAATCTTCATCGTTTCCTGATAAGCCTCGCTACAAGGATAGGTAAGAAGCCTAAGAAGTGCCTTCAATAAGCCTCCTTCGTCGCTTCCCTAAATGCATCGCTGCAAAGATGTGCTTCAGAAGCACTCCCAACGGGCAAATGGACTAAGAAGCACTCTCAGCAATCCATTCCTTCACATCAATCACTCCCACCAAAGTTCATAAATGGAAAGGGAGCTAAGAAGACCTTTATTGGCCAAAAACATTTCCTATATCTCCCATACCGAACAATCGAGAAAATATTAAAAGATTCATTTCTGTTGAGTAGGGAAATAATTGATCTTTGGGATATAGAAAATCGATCATTTGAATGTCAGATGACAATAACCTATTGGGTTTGTGGAGAATGAGGATGAAAACAACGATTGTATAACCTATGTGCAATTTTATAGAAGGATAAAAGGTAAAGAGACAGAATATGAATGGCTATACACCTGCGCAGTAACCTAAAACGAAAGTCCAAATCTTGGGAAGGAGAAAAGTCAGAATACGAAAAGTTCTATTCTGTGTAATGATTCCATAAAAAACAATATACAAGAATATGACACAAGATTAATAATGGATATTAATTTTGTCATATTGGGGGGTAATTTTTGACAAACAAAAATGAGGCCCAGCTAAGTGGCCCAAAGAATGAGGCCCAATTAGGGATGGGCCCAAAAGAGACCGTGTACAAGCCCAAGATGGAGCCCAAAATAGACCATGTACAAGCCCAAGACGAATTTATTGAGCAAAATCCTGGTATCGCTTAATCATAAAGGACGCCCAAAATCTGGGCGAGTGGAACGCCTTATTATTTGAAATGGTAGTTATTGAATAGTTAATGGGCAACCTTATCATATTCCCAGTTCCCCACGATCCAAGAATTTAGATTGATTAATGGGATAACGGAAGCAATTAAACACGACAGTTTCTGGACAAATTATCCATTATAGAAGAAGTGGGCAGTTACAGGGCGATTAGCGGTTTTGAAAGAGAAAAGTTGTTTAAAGAGTATAAAAGAGAAAAGAGAAGATAGAAGCAACCCCTGATAAATCAACTCTCAAACAAAGAACTACGTAATTTTTAGTTTCATTTCAACTTTCTTGTAATTTTCGTGTACTTTGCATTTCAGTGTGTTTGTGCCCTTTGGAGGCGTTTTGCTTCTTTTTTACAAGTTTTAATCTTCATAAATAGAACACCCCTCGTTGGGACTTTGTCTCGAGAGGTTATTGTTCCTTACACATCATCTGAACCTTCTTTTAATTGTTAGCAAGATTCATTTTTCTGTGCGAAATAGCAACAAAATTTACCGAACAGAGATTTATTCTTCAAATTGTGTTCTTTGACACAAGGCTTAGACAATTCAAAAAAAGACATTTTGTGATGACGAAAAATTCAAGACTCGTCACATAAAAAAATATAGGGCTTGATTGAACACGGGAGAGAAAGTGTGGTCCATAAATTAAGTGAGTTAAGTGTAGAAAAACAACTATTTTTCAATTATTCTTATTGTCAAATAAGTATTTAATTTTCTGTCTTTTGTGCAAAAACTATTACTACATGATAATCGTTTTAATTAAATAATTCTTTTGACAATACTGTGTGTTGTCACTTGTGGAAAAATTGATACAAGTGTAAATTCGGGGACCAACTTATAATGTTACATTTCTAAAAAAATGCTTTCACATTTGCAAAAGGAGTGATTTTGTTTGGCTTAATCCAAGCCGTTGATCTTCAAGAATTGATCTGAGCCGTTGGTGATGGAATATACATACTTGGTCTTCTGCATGACCTGAATCTAGATCCTTCTCTCTTCTCTCAGATGCTAAGCCTAATCTCTCTCTCTCTCTCTCTCTCTCTCTCTCTGTGCCTCTTCAACTCTTGGTTGATCTGAGTTCTAATATTATATTTTCTTAGTGAAATTGTTTGTAAAAGTCTAAGTGGTTATTTGTTGTGAGAAGTTGGTGTTGTAAGTTAACTCTGTAATTTGTGTTGTACCAAGGGTTTCTTGTTCTTTGATCTTGAGCAATCTATTGTAATCAATTTTTATATTGTAATTTTTTGTGAATTATTAATAAAACTAAAGCCGTAATCCACTCATAACGGAGCTTCAATGAGATGTAGCTAAAGGTTGAGCGAACTTGGGCATAAAAATATTGGTGTTCTTTACATTTGTTGTTATATTTCTTGCTACGCTTTCGATTTTGGGTTATTTATGAACCCTTGTTATTGTAACAAGTGGTATCAGAGCCCCATTGAAGGGTTTTGGCATATTTTGGTCCTCTGTTGCACGATCTTACTTTCTTGGTGACAGATCTGCAGAATTGGTATTCAGGTTTTCTTGCTATTGGAGTCACATCTAACGAACACTGATGTTCGCTCGATGAAATCTAAACCATAGTCTTATTATTTCTCAATATTTGTTATTTGTGTGTATATTTGACTCTCTTGAAATATACTCTACAAATATTGTGAACTGCATTCATGTTTTTTTGAAGGTTTTTCTGAGTATTTGTCATACTATAGTATTATCTTTTAATATTACCCTGTGACTTGCCTATTTAGTTGATACCCTTGACCTAAGAACAAGAGTCTCACGGAAACCTGGGGTCACTAGATAGTGTATAAACTCTGACCTAGAAAATGCATAAGTGCATAAGTAATTGTACTTTGGTGTTGCCTGATTTGAACTTGTCTGTTGAACTGAGTTATATATTCTGTGTGAAATTTACTTGGCTATGTCTTACTTGTACTCCTTTGTGATACTAATGTTTCTATGTGATAACCTGTAGCAGTAAGGGTACTGGTAAGTTGATCTTGAACCTTTTGATGGGAGGGGTGATTTTTCTATATGGAAACAAAAAATGGAAGCTCACTTAGTTCAATTGAAATATTCTAAGGCTTTAGATGGTACCTTTCCTACTGATATGACGTTGTTCAACAAAAAGATACAGATGAGGAAGCCTATAGTTTTGTGATTTTACATTTAACTGACAATGTGATAAGAAAGGTCAGTGAATGTAAAACCACTCCTGAACTGTGGACTAAACTTTAAAAACTTATAATACCAAGTCTCTTCCAAATATGATTTTTTTGCTCAAAAGATTTTTTGGTTACAAAATGGATCAGTCTATTGATCTTGAAACTAATCTTGACCATTTTCAAAAATTATGTCAGGATTTGATCAGTGCAGATGAAAGATTTTCTGATGAACACCAAGCTATCATTCTTTTAAATGCCTTACCTAACACTTATAAAGAAGTGAGAAATGTTATTGAATATGGTAGGGATACCCTTACGTCTAAAACTGTCATTAACTCTTTGATAACCAAAAATCTAATATCCAACATCAAAGCCAAGACAATGTTAGAGGGGAAAGACTATTTGTTAGGGGCAGACATTTGCATAGACATTTTGATAACAGAAATAATCAAAATGATTTCAATAAGAAGTATAAATGTAAGTCTAGGAGCAGGTCCAGACCTGGGTTTGAAAGTGTTATGGGTGTGGCAAGGCTGGCCATCTTATTAAAGATTTTTTTAAAAGAAACAATGATTTGAGAGAAAAAGGAAATGAAAAATCCATTGTTGCCTCATCCCATACTTCTGATCAACCTTCCACTTCTACTTGTGACTTGTCTGAAGTATATATTACTGTTTCTACCTGCTGACAACTGTGAGTCTAATACAACCTGTCATGGTAAATTTGAAAATGAATGGGTGATTGAATCTGGTGCTTCTTTTCATATTACCTCTAGGAGGAATTAGTTTAGTAATTTTTGTGTCTAAAGATTTGGGTTATGTGACCATGGAAAATAATCTGACTAGTAGTATAACGGGTATGAGTGATATTACTTTTAAGTTTGATAATGGCTGTGTGCTTAATTTGAAAAATATTAGATATGTTACTAAAATGAAAAGAAATTTGTTGTCTGTTAGCATGCTTGATGATGAAGACTTTTCACAATCTGTTAATAATGGCGTTATGAAAATCATTAAAGGTTCCCTTGTAATTTTCAAAGGTTTGAAAATAAATGGTATCTATGTTATGAATGCTACTTTTTAAATGATCAGCCTGCTACTTGTAATATTGTTTGTAATGCTGATGATACTTTAAAATGGCATAAAAGGTTGGCTCATATAAGTTCTAAAGGTCTTAAACTTTTGAATAAAAGGGGAGTTTTTGAAAAAGATTCTGTGTCTGACATTCCCTTTTGTGAAACTTGTACTTTGGGAAAACATCATAAAGTACATTTCAACATAGGTACCCACAAATCTAAGAATGTATTAGACTATATACATTCAGACCTGTGGGGACCTGCACATGTTCCTATTGTAAGGGGCAGCAGATATTTTTTTATCAATTATTGATGATTTTTCCAGAAAAGTTTGGGTTTGTTTGTTAAAGAAAAAATTTGAACCCTTTGATAAGTTTAAAGTTCAAAAGCTTCAAGTTGAAAACCAAAATGGAAAAAAAGATAAAACCTTAAGAACTGATAATGGTTTAGAATTTTGCAATTCTGAATTTGATAATTTTTTTTGAAAACTGTGGCATTTTAAGGCATAAAGCTGCTCCACATACACCATAATAGAATGGAGTAACAAAAAGAATGAATATGACACTTCTTGATAAAGTTAGATGCATGATGGTTGGCTTAGGTCTTCCTAAAAGTTTTTGGGGTGAAGCTATTATGACTGCATGCTATCTTGTTAACTAGACTCTTCTATATCATTAAATGATAAAACACCTCCTGAAATGTGGAGTGATCATCCTATTGACTATTCTCATTTAAAAGTGTTTGGTTGTGCTGTATATTCTTGTCAGAATATAGGCAAGTTGCATCCTAAGGCCCAAAATTGTGTATTTCTTGGATATCCCCTAGGAGTTAAAGGGTACAAACTGTGGGCCAAAGTTTTTGCTAGAGCTAAGGTCATAATAAATAGAGATGTGACTTTTAATGAGAATGAGACGCCTTGCATTGGGAAGAAAGAGCCTGTAGAGTCACCTAGTGTTACAACAGAAAATGTTTTGCTTATTTCTTACTTAAACCTACCTAGTGATAATGAAACTATTCAGGTAGAGCCAAATAATTCTGAACTTGAGCCTGTTGATCATGAACAACAAATTCTTTAATCTGAAACTCAGGAGAATGACATGGAAATTGAACCTGAAGTAGACTAAACTAACTTGAGAAACTATCAGTTAGCTAGAGATAGGGTTAGAAGAGATATAAGAAAACCTGCGAGGTTTGGATATGTTGATAATGTTACCTTTGCTTTCCTTAATTTTGAGAATCTCTGTAATACTAAACCTATGACATATGAAGAGGCTGTGTCTAATAAATACCATAAGAATTAAGGAGTAACTTAAGGTTATGAGTGAAGAAATGAAGTCTTTAAGTGACAATAACACCTGGAAGTCTGGAACTTAGTTCCTAGACCTAAAGGTAAATCCATAGTGGATTGCAAGTGGATTTATAAGATAAAAGAGAGTGAAACTGCGTTTGAACCTGTTACATTTAAGGCTAGGTTGGTTGTTAAGGGTTTTGCACAAAAGAAAGGTGTAGATTATAATGAAATTTTCTCTCCAGTTATTAAGTACACTACTATTAGAGTCATACTAGCTTTAGTTACACATTTTAATTGAGAAAATGTATATGAACCAACCTTCAGGTTTTATTGAAAAGGATAAAACTGAGCGTGTTTGCCTTTTGAAAAATCTCTCTGTGGCCTGAAACAGTCTCCAGACATTTGTATAAAAGATTTTATACTTTTTGTTGTCTTTGAAATTCAAAAGAAGTGAGTATGACCACTTCTTGTATTATAAATTACATTTTGAGATTGATGAATGTGTGTTCTTAATGTTTTATGTGGATAATATATTGTTGATTAGTCCTTGCATGAATCAGATTAATCTTGTCAAATCTGCTTTGTTTTCTGAATTTGATATGAAAGATTTAGGTAATGCTAAAAGGATTCTAGGAATGGAAATCCTTAGGGACAAACCTAAACACATGCTTAGGTTAATTCAAAAGGCTTATGTTTTGAAAATTGTGAATAAGTTTGGTATGTCTAATGCTAAAACATGTGGTGTCCCATTAGCTAATTATTTTATTTTAACTAAAAATGATGGTCGTAAATCTGATCATGAGGTTGAATGCATGAAGAATGTGCCTTATTCTAATGTTGTAGGGTTTATTATGTACACTATGGCCTGCACCAGACTTGGCACTGCACATTCTATCAGTATGTTGAGTAGATATTTATCCAATTCTTGTCTGAGTCACTGGGAAGCTTTAAAATGGCTTATAAGATATTTAAAGGATTCTGCAGACTTAGGATTGACTTACATGAGAAGTACTGAAGGCATAAAATTGAAATGTTATGTTGATGTTGATTATACTAGTGATAGGGACAATAGGAAATCTGTTACTTCCTATGTTTTTACTATATGTGATGCTTGTATTAGCTGGAAAACACAACTTCAACACACTATTGCACTGTAAATCTGAATTTATTGCAATCACTGAAGTTGTTAAAGAATTACTTTGGTTAAAAGGTTTGCTTAGTGAATTAGGATTTTTGTGTGATATACCTGTGCTATATTCTGACTCTCAATTTGCTATTAATTTTTGTAAGAATCCTGTTTTTCATTAAAGAACTAACATATTGATGTAAAATTGCATTTTATTAGAGATATTTTTATGTTGACGTTGCCTAACCCTTGGGGTGCTTACGGATTGTCAACTTTATCTCTAATGGTCTTGTTACTGTTAAAAAAATACCTTCTCAGTTTAATCTTGCAGACATGGGTATTAAGATACTACTTATGAGTAATTTTGAAAATGGTTTTAAGTCTTTTAAACATTGATAAAAGGTAAGTTCGATATTTGTGATTCATTTTACCTTTTTTTATTTTTAATTTTGAAAAGTTTTTATCTTCTTTAATTGTTTTGTTTTGCTGCAGGTATTATGTGTTAATGTCAAACTTGTATCAAGGTGAAGACTGTTGAAAAATTGATACAAATGAAAAGTTGGGGGATCAACTTGTAATGTTGCATTTCTGAAACCATGCTTTTACATTTGCAAAAGGCGTGATATTTGTTTGGCTTAATCCAAGCCGTTGATCTTCAAGAACAGATCTGAGTCGTTGGTGATGGAATATATATACTTGGTCTTCTACGTTACTTGAATCTACATCATTCTCTCTTCTCTCAGATGCTAACCTTAATCTATCTCTCTCACACTGTGCCTCTTTAACCCTTGGTTGATCTGAGTTCTGATCTTATATTTTCTTAGTGATCGAATCGTTTATAAAACTTTGTTTTACAAACAGACTGAGTTGTTCTTTGTTGTGAGGAGTTGGTGTTGTGAGTTATCTTTGTGATTTGTGCTGTATCGAGGGTTTCTTGTTCTCTGTTCTTGAGCGATATGTTGAGATCTTTTGTAATCACTCTTTATATTGTAATTCTTCGTGAATCATTAATAAAACCAAAGTCGTAATCCACTCATAGTAGAGCTTCAACGAGACGTAGCAAAAGGCTGGGTGAACTCAGGCCTTCGGACATAAAAATTTCTGGTGTTCTTCACATTTGTTGTTATATTTCTTGCTAACCTTTCGATTCTGGGTTATTTGCGACCCTTGTTATTGTAACACACTTAAGGTAGGTTGAAATTTGTATGCTAAAAAATTAACGGAGATCCAAATGTGATGAATTTCTTTTTTCTCTAAAATATATTGAACAAATTTAAAAAGAAAAAAGAAATGAAAGAAAATTTTACTTCTTCCTAATTATAAGGTTTTACAATTTTTAGATGACAAGGAAACATGGCAATGATGCACGAGAATCAAACTCTAAAAACTCGTCATTCTCTCCACTCATCGTGTCTTACTCAACTCAGTCTTCAAGCAACGAGTCAAACTTCAAATACTTGCATACCTAAACCCCTATAACCCGGAAAACCAACATGGCCTTCTGCCCTCTCCCACCACCTGCACTTAAGTGAGTACCACCAGCCTCAGAAAATGTACATATAGCAGCACTCCTTTTCTCGTCGTTAAATGCATACACATCATCGCTTCCACAAGCTCCTTTTTCGGTCTTGTCGAACGAGCGAGATTTTTGTGAAAGTCAAGCTAGGCTCATTTTTTGTTACAAAACAGTCACCTTGAAATTATATCTAAAAAAATAAAATAGATGACTCATGGACCTAGCTCAGCTCGACCTATGAGCATAGGCCGAGCTCATGCACGACTCGTGCTCAAACGAGTCCTAGCTCGTGAACTCAAGGGTCGAGCCAAACCGGACCATCTAAGCCATTTCCTGATCTACGATGGCCCTACAAAAATTACCAATGATATTTAAAAAAAAAAATTTGGATTGGGTGTGTTTATGATGTTTTTGACATTGATCATGATTCAATTGATTATTAATCCCATATGATCAGGTTACCGTTTTTCACTAATGATGAATTAATAGGTCAATTTTAAATAGATTATTGGACTTTATTTATTTATTTATTTAAATCATGTCAATAGACTTGTAATCAAGCAAAATGATTTGGTTGATATATAAGTTTAATTTGAGTGATCCAAATGTGTCAAAATATAATTGAATACTTTTTTGGAGCTATTAAAAGGTTGAGTTTAAAGTCAATAATCATTTTTAATCAAGTGTTTAATGAAAGGGGAAAAAACACTGATACCCCAAAACCAAAGAATTTTTTGAAGAATAATACCTACATTTTATCAAATTGGAAAAATGGACTACAAAAATAAAATATATAGATAACTGCCATGGATTAGAAACCGCTAAAAATAAGGAAGGAAAACAATGCATTGGAGAAGAAACCGGAAGAATTGAATTCATTATGATGATTTGCAGTTACACTAAAAAATAGGAACAGGTTATCTCTTATTCCAAACTGATTATTCATTCACTAATCACAGCAAAAAATATCGAATTCTGAAACCAGGAAATAGAATCATCAGGGTATCAGCATCCATTTCTGTGATACAGTAGCAGGAAATATTTCTGATCAACTTATCATCCTTTTTGGAATCTGGTTTCAAGGTAATGTTCTGGTAAACACAAAGTGATTAATATCCTTCATATTCAATTATAACCTATTACCCAATCATGGTATCATCACATATATTGAAAAGTGTATGAAGTAATCACCAACAAAAACAACCATCAACCCAGATTCTTGCTAGAACAGTGAAAGAGCAGGAAATGAAAATGGTGTTGCACCTACACTACATATTTGACAACTTGTATATTATTCTGGAATGTCATTGCATTCTCACTCAATGATTCATATCCTTCATATTCACTTAAAGGATATTATCCTAGCATGGTATCATCACGTATCGTGAAAGCTTGTCAAGTGATATTGAACAAAAATAGCATTAACCCAGAATCTTGCTACAACAGTTAAATTGGCGGAAATAAAAATGGGATTGCACCAGCAATGAATATATGAAAAGTAGTAAATTATTTTCACATGTAATGACATTATAAGTCATTGATTAAAAAATCCTTCATCTTCACTTATAAGCTATTATGGACTCATGTTATCTCGATGTGGAGACAACCGATGATTGGGGGAAAAAAACCCAGTCTAACAATTATATATATTTGTTAATATATCAGCAGAATAGTACATTAAATACATGTTTGATCTAGCTCTTAGTGTGGAAAAGTCCCACTTCATGAGGTTACGGAATAATGTTTTTACAATGCCCTGTCAGAATGTGTGATGTTGAATGCAAGTGACAGATGGTTCTCCTCCGTAAATTATGAGATAGTAATCTAAAAATAGTGTTGATACCGTCACATGTATTAAAGAGAGATATCAATGGCAGTATTAAAATGCATGTTTCAGTTCAATTCTTTTCCTGATAACCATTAATTGCAGACTGTATTTGATTCCAAGCATCAATACTTTATGCAGATACATATATGGGTACAGTCAATGTGTTCGTTTATCATGGTGGACGATGGGATGAATCTAATGGCTATCATGACTATTCTGTATGTGGTTTAATTGTTCCTGAGATGTGTTCATTCAAAGAGCTTATCACGCTGGTATCGATACAATTGGAGAAAGAACAAAATAATCATGAATTTGTTGTGCAGTATCAGGCTATATTAAATGGTCCCCGGATTCGCATACTAAATGACTACACTCTGGCCTTCTATCTCGATCTGAAAAAAGGTGAAACAGATAAAAGAAGCTACCCCCTTTGTGTAGATGTGACTATATCGAATGTGAATTCAGATACTTCACAGGAGGATGAAATGCAGCGTACAAATGTTGAGGTCTATGAATCAGGTAATATTCTTGTGCAACAATTTCATAATTCTGACCCGTTTAGTATGAGAGTGGTGCCATATAGACCGAGCATTGAGGATATGGGTATGGAACTTGCAGATCAAGTAAATGTGCAAAATGAGGAGAGCAGTAATATGCCATCCATAGTTATTAACCGTCCCAATCCTAATGAGGTAGTAGTTGGTAGAGTTTTTAAGAACAAGGAGGTATTGATAACGAGTGTGAGTCTTTTTGCAATTAAAAACCGTTTCCAATTTAGGGTAATGAAATATGACCAAAAAATATATACAGTAAGATGTCTAGAAAAGGGCTGCAACTGGAGATTTCGATCATCAATATTTGGTTTGACCGGTATTTTTAAGATAAGAAAGATGACTGATAGTCATAGATGTTCCAATGACATAGTATTGGGGAAGCATCAACAAGCGAGTAGTTTAGTGATAGCAAGTTGTATAAAGTATAGGTTTTTCTACGAGGAGAATATATACCCCATGTGACATTATAGAGGACATGAATGAGACATATGGAGTTACTGTTAGCTATGACAAAGCATGGCGGTCAAGGGAAAAAGCAATAAAAATGATTAGAGGCGATCCAGCTGAGTCGTTTGGAAACTTACCTTCGTACATGTATATGATTGAAGTGACAAATCCAGGATCATATACCAGAGTTGAGACAGATGAGTGTAATCGATTCCTGTACAGTTTTGTGGCGTTGGGGGCATCCATCCAGGGATGGAAGCATTGCAAACCAATTATTGTTGTTGATGATACTTTCCTAACAAGTAGGTATCGTGGAACTCTATTCACAGCATGCACTCAAGATACAAACAACAATATATTCATTCTAGCCTTTGGGGTTGGGGATGGAGAAAATATCGATTGTTGGGAGTGGTTTATGACCAGACTCCGAGAGGCATACGGTGATCGCGAAGGATTATGTATTGTGTCTGACCGGCATGGGAGTATAGAACACGCAGCTGAGAAGGTTTTTCCAAATGCTATGCATGGAGCTTGTACATATCACTTGCTACAGAATCTAAGGAAGCGATTTGGTAAAAAGGGTAAAGGTATAAGAATGCCTTTTAATGCTGCTGCAAGGGCATATACCATAAATGAATTTGAGGCGAACATGAGGATTCTGGATACTGTTGATGAAGAAATCAGGGGTTACTTGGTGGGTATCATAAATATAATTTTTATGTTACTTAATATATTTTATAATTTTACTAATGTGCAATATAACTATTTTTTTGTTACCACAGCAAAAGGCTGGTTATGAGAGGTGGTCACGCTCACAAATGACAACCGATAGGTATTCAACAATGACGTCGAACATTGTAGAGTCTGTAAACTCGGCCATCAAACATGCAAAGAAGTATCCGGTTGAAGCACTGCTTGAGTGTCTAAGATGCACCGTTCAGAAGTGGTTTTTTAAGAACCTAAGTGATGCGAGGTCAACATTCACTCGTCTTGCTAGTCGACATAATGCTATGTTAAATGAGAGGGTGAAATTATCATTGCAGATACGGGTCAGGAATATTAGTTTTATAAATTATGTTACGTAATTTGAATATATTCAAATGTTTATAATTACTTGTAATGATACGTAGGTCCACCCTTCAAATGATATTGTATACCAAGTGAATGATGATACTGCAACGTTTGTGGTAAACATGGAAGAGAAGACCTGTTCGTGTAGAAGGTTCCAGCTTGATCATATACCTTGTGCTCACGCAGTTGCGATGATATCGAAGATGAATTACTCACTATCGGATTATTGTTCATCCTACTTCACCAAGGAAGAGTATATTCAGGCATATCAAGGGACAATATATCCTGTCGGCAATAAAGAGGAATGGTTCATACCGGATGAAGTGATCGAGAAGATCGTGCTTCCACCAAATACGAAGAGGGGACCTGGAAGACCTAGAGAAAACAGGTTCAAATCTTCAATTGAGAATAAGAAAAGATCTCGCTGTAGAAAATGTGATAGCTATGGTCACAATAGGAGGACGTGCCAGAACGCACCGTCAAGAATGGGAGCAGTTACGAAGAAAAGAAAGACATTAGATTGATTAATATTTACCTAATTTTGTTTTTTTTTAAATAATTTATCAGTTGGAGACTCCAGCACTTCTTAGCATGCGTCATAATAAATTTATTTGTCTATCTGTCAATGAAGAACGCAAACAGGTTATCATCGAATTAGTGTGACCATTTTTTTTTTTTTTAAAGATGTTTCCATGCTCAAATATTGTGATATGATTGATGTCTAATGGCATGATTGATGCCTGATTATACTAAATTCGATACTCAATATCAAGATTATAAATTATATGTGAACTTGTAAATGTCACAGATACATTTTCTAAGTTGTGTGTGTTCTACACCCATGTAAGCAAATATTGTGACTATATATATAATATCAGTTTAATGAGAAAATAAATTTCACTTTCAATAGGGGAACTGTGAATATGTGTATGGAATAATGATATAAAGTCAGATTGTATTTAAACTTGATTGACAGATAACTTTTATCAGCAAGAATGTATTAAAATGGAAGTTCAATACATTGTAAGTGGAGATTAAAATGACAGGATCCAATTTGGGGATGGAAAATGTGCAAATGAGAATGGAAATGATAGATCTATTTCAATTCCCGACTTTATTGGTTACAATGTGTCGTACACCAGTAGACAGGGAAAAATGGAGCCTGGGAGTTAGAAAGACAACAGATCATGGTTTATGTCTGTAGGTTTGTGGGCATGGTTTAATTTCATGGAACTAGCAAATGGAAATAAATAAAAATAAATAAATTGATGCAAATGACAAAGATGTAGATCCACTACTAATTGTGTAGACACTTAAGAATGAATTTGACACAAGAATGTAACATGTAAACTGGTGAACAGGTAGCTGCTGATGATAACATCGAGATACCATTATACGGATGAATGTCGTGTTATGTGGTGATACATGTAAGACCTGATTTATTGTATCAGATTTTGGATGAGATGATTATCTAGTGAAGCAGAGACAGTAACAATGAGCTTGAATATCTAGCATGTCGAGCATTTTTCTGAACACAGCTACATGATGTGGTAAATCCTCCAACGTTTGGTAAAAATGAATAAGATAATAGCATTATTAAATCCAACTATAAAAATTTTCACTGTATATCATAATAAAGGAATAGAAAATATCTGATACCTATATATAATCATGGCATACAGTTATACAATGGGGAGCTGTCCCCTGACATTTGTGATTTACAGTAAGCCATATTGGCAGAATGATGGGCATAAAATTTGACATTTTTTTTTTATTTCTTTATTTTTTTTATGTCTTGACATACCAGTTATATAAATTAAATATTAACCCAAACATGTGGCATTTATGGAGAATATCTGATCATCATAATGGAATTGGCTCTGTTTAATAAGGGTACATGCATCAAGAACTGTGATACTCAAATCATCCAGGAGTTACAAAGTTCACATACGTATAAGATTACAGTGAACTCTTGTCTGTCCAATGCTTATAGCTATATATATTCTCTGACATGTTACGTACATCAGTTGATACTTGAATCAACATTCCAGTAGATAGTTGGTACAATTGTATGGGGGTATTAATAGGGAAATTATGTTCTTGAAGATTTGAACAAGTAGGATCATAGGACAGTAGTTCAACCATGTAATTTATATTTTGTTGTCTGTGATGTGTACATAAAATAAGGGGGGGGGGGGGACATTCCAGATAAATTTGTCCTCAGCTAGTAACATTCCTTAAATCAATATTGATCATTTATTCGAAATGATGAGTCATACTAGTAAGTTAATCCCAACTGGTATTTTTGGGTGACCAAATAATTACTCAAAATCCATTACAGAAATTGGAAATGAGTCATACATGAAATTAAAGTACTTGCTAGATGCCAAGCTTCAAAGATCCATCACTATTGAACCATGTTATGTCAGGCTCCTCACGCATATATTTATAAAGCTGTGTAGCAATATTGAACCGAGCAACTGCAGTATCAAATTGAGTAGGAATTTCTTCCATCCGACCTTCTATAATGTACTCAGCATATTTAATAACGAATATGCCACAATCGCCACTGCAAAACAGTTAATGAATGAGAAATTAAAATTATTTAAAAAGCACAGAATGCTTCAAATAACAAAAAATCTTAGTTAGGAAAAATAGTCTAATCACCCATTTTGTTGCTGAGGACAATCGTCCATGATTCTGCATTCAAGGCTAATTTATGGGAAACGTCGAGTCTGAGAATTCAATGACCTCACTAAAATAGGCAATGCAAGCACCATGGAACGTATGGCTGAATAAATGGTCACATTCTTGATGACCCTTATCATTGAGTTATATATGTCGAACCTCCAGTTAATCATGTCAAAGTGGCCAAGTATCCAATGACCTGGATTCCCTATCCACATCGGCACGAGGATGTGATCGACTTGGCTCCAATGAACATTAAAGGGGATTTTCCTACCATTTGCGTATGAGAATAGGATTCATGCTTGTGTAGCGCTCTAATGTCAGTTGCAATCTCGCTTGATATTCCTCTGATTTTAAAATCAAAATTACAGTCGGTGGTTGTTGCACGGATCATGTGCCCTACTCTCAACTTTAATAGCATTCTCATGAAGTAGAATGCGGCATCAATATGCTAAAAAAAAAATTTAGGACGACCAATTCGAATCTTGAAGCTACTGTGTGCTAATGTTAATAATAATGGACATATTTTACCGAATCATTTAAAGGACTTGCAACCTCGTATAAATCATGCCACCACTTTTTGGAATATATGGTAATAGGACCAAGCTTGGTTGACGGTGATGATTCACTTGCATCGTCAGAAAGACCAGTTGTCCTGTATTATATAAATAATAAAAATTAACATATACTTGAAATTAAGCACCACTATTAAGTAAACCATGAACATATGGAATAATGGTGTACCTTTTTTTATTATTGGGACCATCTCCGTAGAATTTTTTGAAATTGATTATATCCATTTCCGATGGGCTATCTAGACATGTCTTATACACAAAAAATACACTAGATAATGTTTGGGATACATTTTCCACATCAACTAATTTTCGCATCGAACTATGATGGATCAAATTGTCACTCACTGGGCTTGTGCCATAGTTAAAATTTATTGGGATCGGTGATATCTGCATAGTGAAAGCAAAAAATGTAGGATAAATTTGCATAGTAATAGGATTATGATATTTGTCGTTGAATTACATTAAATATTACCTCTGCATTAATGAAATGTCTTGGCCTAATTTTCTTTGCTGGACTACTTTGAGAAACAAAGTTCATGGTACCGACATCCTTGGTAAAGGGATTGCAAGCCTTATCAGATGCAGGGGCAGAATTGCTCTGTAGCAGCATTGAAGGCTGAAGACTCTGTTGGGGATGTAGCGCATTTCAGCGTGTCCCTGTTCTCACTATTTGAATGATGTGATACAAGAGGATGAGCACAGGTTATTACACTAGTGACATTGAGATTGCTATTTATTTTAGAAGAGTGATACACCAAACTAGCTTGCTTTAAATTATGTTAAATTGTTATTTAATGTAAACTTACAACTTTTTCAGCTAGGTCATCCATTTCATCTATATACTCCTTAGATAGAACGAGACCATCGTCAAGAACAATATCTCCGTCGTGTATATCACTATCTATCCCTAGATCAAATGAGGGGGCTTGAATGTCAAACTGTTGCATGTTTACGGATGAATTAGAATCCTTATTTGAGATGGTTGAGTATAGTTTTGCAACAGATCCCTGCAAAAAAAATTTTTGCTACTGTCATCAGTGAATAAATAACAAATAATTTGATGGATAATAAATATAATGGACTAAGTTCCAAATGATTTGGAATTTAGAAATAAGTGGGAAAAATACCTTGTCTGATGGAGGAGCTACTACTCGGCTGTGGTCGAGTCTGATCCCTATAACAGATGATTCACTGATTGAGGCATTCACAGTGGGGGGGGGGGTGATGTTTCTGCAAAAAAAATGTCAATATACAATTCAAGTAATTCAGCACACTATACACGTTAGAGCAAGGTTCTTTTTAACTTGGTATACCCGTTGGAATAATGATAGTTGTTAATAAGTGGAAAAAATACCTTGTCTGATGGAGGAGCTGCTACTCGGCTGTGGTCGAGACTCATCCCTATAACAGATGAATCACTGATTGAGGCATTCACAGTGGGGGAGTGCTGTTTCTGCAAAAAAAAAGTGTCAATAAACAATTCAAGAAATGCATCACCCTATACTTTTTAATAACTTGGTATACGCAGTGGAATAATGATACTTGTTTATATACTTGTTAATATATAAACAAAGCACTTAATTAACTTCTAAATGGATTTGCTGGAAAAAAAACAGGGGAATTGGGACAATTACCAAGCTCGATCCATGTAATTCGTATGAGTTACTTCCCAATCTACTTGATGAAGGAATGGACCCTTGGATATTCGTGCATGGAACTGGGGATCTAATAGGCTGGAGGTTATTATCATGCCGAAATGTATTGGTTGAGTCTCGAAGAGTAATTACATTATGAATTGTTGATTTTGATGCATGATTAGAATTCAGCTTATTATTCTGCAAAAACATTTATATGAAGAAAAGATATAATTTTATCTGTGACATTATTAGTTAATATGATACATGGATAACATTTGAAACTTCGTTAACATTTGACATTGCCTTCCCATAATGATGTTGTGTTCGAGCACTCCATCTCAATTCCTGTGTTGGACAGTGTAGTTATGATGTACCCATGGCATTTGAAGTTATAAAAAACAGATGATTATAAGAAATTAAAATTTACCCTTTGCTGATTTGACTTTGTCAACATAGAACTTATGTCTTTTAGAGGATCATTCATCGAACATCCAACGGTTTTAATATTCTGGAGTCCATCTAGCGCATCAGCGATACTCTTTTCAACAAAACTTTGTAACTCTTGCATTTTCAACTTCAAGACGTACATTTCCACAGCTACATCTGCATGTCCACGAACAATGTCATCAAGCCGACTTGTGTACTTCTCATACCTGCTTCTGCGTGGCTGGACAAATTCAAAATGAAATTTTTATTCCAATTCAGAATCATGTCGAAAACATAGGAACTGGTGATATAATACAGGTCATTTTAATTTTTCTACACATAATGATTTAACAATTTGGACACATATTCATCAGTCCCTATTGTTAACAAATAGCAGAATGAACTGATGATCATATTGCATCAAACACCTAACTGTGAATTATTTTCCACCAGCATCAATGCTGCTCATAAGGGACATCAACCATACATTTGCTGGTTACAAAAGTTCAAGCATCATAGGAGTGATTTCCTAATTTAAAAGCATAAGGGTGGGTTCATGGCGGACCATGTATTGGTGGTTAAATTTAAAATGCAAAACCATTATTTGACCTGTACATCTATATATATATATGTATGTTTAAAAAATTAGTTGTGAATCTGATGTGAAATATTTATAATCCAGTGGCTCAAAATGATTTTGATGATCAAGAGCTTGAGAATTGGTAGGGAAAAGGATAAAAATTGAGTATGTCAAAAACACCATGTAGGCATTCTCAGTATTAGCATTGTGTTAGACAATAAATTTTAATTGAGAACCTGGGACTGATCTCGATCTTGGCGAGCATCAGAATTCGGTATATTCTGTTTTGCACCAGAATATGTTGAATTCATGGTAGCATCATTCCTGGTCAAGTCATGATGTGTTGGTGCGATTCCAGCTTCAACTTCTAGCAGTGACTGTGTGTACCCAAACATAGGGCACCGTGATGAATCACCTAGGAATTTGAATCTACCGCGTGGATGAAATTTTTGGGATACTAATTCACAATCATTGTCATTGTCCTCAGTATCGTACAGAACGTTTTTTACTTTAGGATCATACACATCAGTTTCATGGCCACTGTTTTTTTCTAGATCAGTTATCATCTCAGGTAATGCATCAGATTTGTTCCCATAATTACAGGTTGCTGTTGAGTAACCAGCACCATATTCAGAAAAGATGATTTGAGGTTCAGTTGCGGGAGCTCTGTTCTTAATTTGGCGTTGTGGGGGTTTGACAAAGTCGTCATCATCATCATCTATATTAATGCTTATCACTGATGACTGGTATGACGGATTTCCATTTTTTAATCTTTGCTTCAGGGCTACATAGTTGGGGTTCATGCGCTCCGCAACCTGAACGACAATAGACTCAATGCATATCTGTAAATAAAGATGATAAAATATAACAATAAAATTTGAGTAATTTAAATGCCAATTTGTGAAGATGGAACGTGTAATAAAATAAGAAGAAACTACAAACGAGCTCCAAACTTACATCCTGGCGACTGAATATATCAGTGGAAATGTTGAGAAATGATGCATCATTGTCAAATTCAGATGTCCAGTTGAGGATCCTCGGGCGCCTGGAAGCAACTTTGGAGCACAACTTCATTTCAAGAATAGGCAAAATCTCATAAATCCATACTTGAAATGCAATTACAAAACCATTTAGCCTGTAGTTCATAGTTGGCCTCCCAGTGCCTTCCACAGTGACGCGCTTGTTTCTTAGAGCTTGCTTTAAGGATGAAAGGGTTAGTTTGAAAATATCATCACCCCATGGATATGAGTTCATGTTGACAGAGTCCACAAGAATAAGTAATTTTTCGTCCACAAATCTATCATACGCGGTGTTATACATCAAATGAGTGACTAGAAAAAGTACACCCATAATAACAACATCACGATTATTATTATTAGTCATGTCAATGAACACATTGAAGATGTCATTGTTTGTTATGCGGTTATATTGGCTGAAATATTGATTTTTCAATCTGGTATAATTTGTGTCGTACTTCCTGTGGTTGACATCACCGTTGGATCGAAGACCAGTCATCAAGTAGAACTCTTCTACCCCAAATTTAACTGTGTTGCCTCCTAATTTAAACCACATCTCCTGATCGTTTGGCTGGTTCACCTCCCTCAAGAGCACCTTCAAGGAAATGGCCAAAACAAGTAGTACTAAACATCTTTTTCTAGTAATCTGTAAAGCGATTTTTCAAAGTCTCCACGACAAAATCAGCTGGCTTCACATTGACCTTCCCAAGAAACCAGTTTTCAGGCGTCACTTTCATCTCCCAGATCTGCATTTGTTTACAGAATGTTTAAAATATGTATATATATATAAATAAAAAAAGATGAGAGAACTGGTTTAATTGCAGAATGTTTGATGGGGTAACAAACAAGGGGCCTGACATTCATTTCTCATAGCACCATGATGTTGTTTTACAATTTCAAATTCGTTGATATTGAATAAAATGCACCTAAATTAATTACCTTGGTATTAAGAGGAACCTCGCTTGTTATCTTCTTGCGGCGTGGTGTACGTGCACCTTTGGCATTGAATTTGAAAACCTTCAGTGGAACAACTTGGCATTTTGATTTGGGTGACTTGATATTGTTTTTCCCCCTTGGAACCTTCCCCATGGCAGAGTCTGTATCGTCATAATTTGGGAAAATTCAGAGTTCTAATACACTAATACTTTATTATCATTGAAAAACCAGATGTTTCAACATAATGGCAGAACCAGTATTTGCTAGACACCCATCATGGACTGCATATAGATACCTTCGATATGTATATTTTGAGAAATGAATGTAAATAAATAAAAATAAACTCTTGCAGCAAATAATGTGATAAATATATGCAATACCAGAATACTGTGTTCACACAATTTCTTTATCTTCAATAGCTACGGATGGCTATACCCCAAGCTGGCAATGGATCTAAATTCGTTCGTTATCCAGCTTTTGAGATTTCAATGTTCAAAGACTTCGCTGCAAAGACTATTAGAAAATGATCAATAGCAGAGTATGAATCCCAAATATTCTTTCAAATGCTAATTCTTCTCATTGTTGCTGCAAATACTATCAGAAAATGATCAATACCAGAAAATGAATCACGCAGATTCTTTCAAATGCTAATCCATCTCATTGGTTGCTGTATCCTCTCATCAATTGAATGGAGCAATTTCAGGGATCGTTTTCTGCGGACCGTTATTCTCTCAATTTTGCAATTCTTTCAAATGCTAATTCTTCTCATTGGTTGCTGCAAATACTATCAGAAAATATGCAATACCAGAATACTGTATTCACACAGTTTCTTTATCTTCAATAGCTACGAATGGCTATATACCGAGTTGGTAGTGGAGCTAAATTCCTTCGCTATGTAACTTTTGAGATTTCAATGTTCAAAAGCTTCTCTGCGATAACTGTTAGAAAATGATGAAGAGCAGAATATGAATCACGCATATTCTTTCAAAAGCTAATTCATCTGATTGGTTGCTGTAGCATGGAATCAATATTGTTGTAACCTCACATCAATTGAATGGAGCAATTTCAGGGAGCGTTTTCAACAATACCGTTAATCTCTCCATTCTGTTAATGTTTCTTCAAGCCGTTATTCTCTCATTCTGTTAAATAATGATATAATTATATTTATTATTTTTTTTTCTTTTTTAAATGGTACCATTTATCTGAATATCTTTGAAGAATAAGGTATATATCCATATAAATTGTTTACTGGGGTATTTTTCGTTTTCAATTGTATTGAGTGGGTAGTGGAACTAAATTTCACTTAATGAAATCCACAATTTTTTTATCAACTTTTATGGTAGCTTGCTGAAACTTTTATCAAACTATCATTGGACAATCCCATGAAGATCTTAGCCCTTGTTTGATATTCATTAAATTTTCCTCTTTGTTCTAGAGTATCCAATCTCAATTATCCATTAAAAGTCAAGTCCACATCATTTAACTTTTCAACCAAATTTCAATCATTCATTCTCTTAAAGATTATATGTTGGCTCACCATTGTGTTTAATGGAGAGGAGGTGTGGTCCATAAAGTGAGAAAAATGAAGAGGAACAACTATTTTTTCAATTATTCTTATTGGCAAATAAGTATATAATTGTCTTTGGTGCAAAAACTATTATTACATGATAATCGCATTTAATTAAATAACTGTTTTGACGAAACTGTGTGTGACAACTTAAGGTAGGTTGAAACTCTAAGCGCTAAAAAAATTAAAGGATTAATTTTTTATTTCTTTTTTCTCTAAAAAGTATTGAACAAATTTAAAAAGAAAAAAGAAATGAAAGAAGATTTTACTACTTCCCAATAAGGTTTTACAATTTTTTTCCCCTTCGAAAATGGTTTTACAATTTGTAGATGACAAGGAAACATGGCAATAAGGCACGAGAATCAAACACTAAGAACTCGCCATTCTCTCCACTCACCGTGTCGTACTCAACTCGGCCTTCAAGCAACGAGTCAAACTTCAATTGCTTGCATACCCGACCCGCTATAACCCGGCAAACCAACATGGCCTTCCGCCCTCTCCCACCACCTGCACTTAAGTGAGCGTCACCAGTCTCGGAAAATGTACATATAGCACTCCTTTTCTCGCCGCTAAACGCATACGTGCCGCCGCTTCCGCCGTCATAAGCTCCTTTAGTGGTGGCCCCCAGGCAGCGGAACCTCATCATCTCATTCCCATCAGCCACGCACCGTGCGTGGTCTTCAATGCCGGCGTTCACAGCGGCGGAGCTACGAGACCTCGCCCTAGACTTCACTACCTCCCTGTATTCTTCAAACCGCGTCACAGTCCATGCCAAATTCTGGACCTTGAACACCATTTCAATCCTGCCCGGAAAACTCTTTGGTCCCCAGCTTGTATGGAAGATTATTTCCACCACGTTACGTGATGGGTGGCCTTCCTGGAGCTCAGTGATTTCCGGGAAGTATGAATCCGTGGTACGTAACAGCCATCCGGAGCCGGAGATGATACTGTGTCGTGTTTTGTTGATGAACTGTTTCGTCCCGGCGTCGGATTTTCTTGAAACGGATCCTTTCGACGGAGGCGTTTGTGGTTGTAATTTTGATGGCGTTGGTTTTTTGTGTTTAGTGATTTCATTTTCAACTATGTCTCTGATATTTTGAACGCTGTTTCTACAGTTGGTTGAGTTTAATAATACAAGGTGGTGATGGTGGTGGTTTTTAGGGTTTGAGTGGCGGAGGTCATGATCCTGGTGGTGGTGGACGTCATCTGCAGCTCTTGACTTACATTGTAGTCTCTTCATCCATCCATTCGCCATTTCCCGAGGCTATGAAATTGAAAGATCGTTCAAGCTTTCAGGGCCTTTCTTTCTTTCCCTCATTCATGAGAATTTTAGACCTGAAACATTTTCTAAACTCGGAACTCAGAAAAAGGGCTGAGGAAAGATTTTCAGAAGTGGAAAATTATGTAGTAGAGAAGAGTACGTGAAGTTGATGAATTAATTGAGAGCTCGTAAATATGCGTTAGAGACTGCAGGGGTGGGGTGGGGTGGGGTGGGTGGGGTGGGGTGAGGTTGTTGCGATTACGAATTATGTCCTTTCTGAGAGCTCGTAAAGATTTTTCTGTCTTTTTATTACATGGGAAAGAGACAAATCCTTTGTCAATTCAATGTGGACGAATAAATGATTATGACGAAAATTGTCTAAAAGATTTTGCTGATTGCCTCCTAGGGTGAGCAATTGGACTGAGTGGTTCGTGTGCTCTTCCACTTGATTCGGTTCATAGGTTGTTCGGTCTCGTGGAGGGAGTGAGATTTTTTGGCAAGTCAAGTTAGGCTCTTTTTTTGTGACAAAATGGTTACCTTCTTAAAATTATTAAAAAAATAGATGACTCGTGATTGTGAATTGAGCTCGACTCCACCGAAAAACACCGGCCGAGCTCATGCAAGGCTCGTGATCCGATGAGCCCTAGCTCGTGAACACATGACTCAAGTCAAATCAGATTGACTAAGTCATTTCCATCACTATGATGGCCCTATAAAAATTACCAATGATATTCAAACAATTGGATTGGGTTTGGGTATGGTTATGATGTTTTTGACAGCAGGTCAGTTTTAAATGGATTAGTTGACTTTATTTGTTATTTTTTATAATTATGATTTGATTGATATAGAAGTTTAATTTGAGTGATCCAAATGTGTCAAAAATATAATTGAGTACTTGTTTAGGATAATAAAAAGCTATTGAAAGGTGGAGTTTGAACTCAATAATCAATTTTAATTTAATATTTAATGAAATCCGCAATCTTTATCAATTGTAGTCCGCTGAAAACAACCCCTTCAAGACCTTAGTGAGCTTAAGAGTATAATAACACCATATATAAAGGAAATGCAAGTAAGTAATTTTTTTTTTTTTTTTTACTAGATAATTTCCTATCTATCATTAAAAGATTTTGAAATTCAATTGGTCACTTGCCTAAATTATTATATTCGTGACGTGACATGGCACGCCATTAATTGGTAAATAAACTTAATGGTATGTCTAAGGAGTTTCTCCGTCTATTAATAAGTGCGTCATGTCACTAGTTTTTGACTCGTATATTTGTCTTTTTAATGATTTTATTAATGTGTTGAACTAATTTAATATTATTATTTTAATTAAAGTTCAATTATATATATATATATATATATATATATATATATATATATATATATATGTATGTATGTATGTATGTATGTATGTATGTATTCATGTTCTAAAATTATATGAGGAATATATTTAGAAAAATATGTTTGTAAACATTGTTTTGTTTTATTTATGAATTTTGTACATATACTTTGTTATTGCATTCCAACATTATGTAGTCTAAATCTAAATAATAATAAAAACATTTATAGTCAAAAATCTTTAAAAATCACAAAAGCTAAGACATTATCAATCTGAACACATTGTATCATGTTAAATGAGTTTGCAATTTCATATTATTATTATTATTATTATTATTATTATTATTATTATTATTATTATTATTATTATATTTGATAACTTATTACGGTGGAAAAAAGAGAAAATTTTAATGAAAACCAAACAAGGGCTTATTAAGTTTGATTAAATTACTAGATGCTTTCAACTTGAATTTTTATTTATCTCCTGATACTGTTTTTATATTACATTTATCACTTATTATTTATGATAATATTTTTGATTTTAAGTTTGTTTCTATCACTTAGTTGGTAAGTGATTCAATTTTGGTAAGATTATCTTACCTTGGAAGCCAAAAATTTGAGTAAGAGCAAGAACAATACACGTCTTCCTTCTTGGTGACTTCTCCATTACATGAACATCATAAAGATTTAGTGCTTATACATTCATGCAAAAACCAATATTCAAATGACAAATTTGAAAGGATTTCCTGGAGGTGTATCAATCACTAGAGTAAGAAAGGACCTTCAGGCAACAAATATCAAATGGGAGTTTGGATAAAGATCTAATGAGAGTTCGGATTTGCTAAAGTCAAGTGCAGTAGTAAGAGAAGTTACTGAAGAGTGGTGGGATGCCGACTCATATTACGCAATCAAATAATTAGGGAGTAATTCATATAATTTCATAGGTGATTGATAAATTTATGCTTAAATTTGTCCTGTGGTTTTCTTGAATTGTGTAACATTATTTTCTTATTAGTGAAATTTTTGTTCTTAGGTTACGGACACGTGGGTTTTCTCTGAAAGAGTTTTTCCCACGTAATGCTCAAATATTGTGTTTTGATTGCTTTACAATTCTGCATTGCTTTTTATTTTTGTTCACGATTTATTATCCAGACGAATTTGTGATAACTAGATTAATCTCAATCTGAGCTAAACAAGATTTCAAGTGTTTTTATTTATACTTTACCGTCTAGAGAAATCTGCGATAACCAGTTTCATCTAACCAGTAACATATTAGAAAATCAATAAAGTTGAATCTACTTAATTCAGATCCGGTTGTATTTTCCATCAAAATTAGACAACTACAAATTTTCATTATTTGCATGGATCTTATCTTGATTTTCTTTAGTACGCGGAGTGTTCCAAAATATATTTTGTGACTTTAATACCATAATTACTTGATGAGGCCATGTAATAATTATTTAACATTGCAATATTTATTTATTATTTACAAAAATAAAACAAATTAAAGCTTCTGAGCATTTATAAGTAAATTTTAAAATCACAGTTTATTTAACAATTATTATAACGTGTGCCAAAATAAGGATTAATTTTTCTGTATTTTTTGATTAATCATACATTTGTCTTAAATAGCATGATATGTGGACTTTAGACGGAAACTAGTGTAAACAGAAGTAGTGAGAGTTAGTGAAAAATGTGTCTTTCCATTTCAGATATACCCACCGTAGTGAAATCAAATGATAAATATATTATATTTTTGGTGTGAACACAAGGACAGAAAAATCGTATCCCCTATTCTAATATAGAAAATGATGATATACATAAAACTAGGTTAGTCGTCGAGTTAATATGCACATAAATATGCACACAGTTTCCTTCTAAATACTTGTGTTGATTAATGTCGTATTTAAATATGTGTTGAGTAATGCACTTTCCATTTGAATTCGTGTTTATTCAAGTATTTAGTGTTGTATTTTAATTCGTTTAAATAATATTGAGATTATAAAATTACTTTATTTCTTGAGAAATTACACATTTCATATGCTGTAAAAAATGAAGTGTTGTTTGGGCTAATTTTTTTATATATAATTTTTTTTATTTTATGTTTGTAAATTATTGTTCTGTTTGAAGTTGTTTTTGTGACGTCTATTTATCTATCTATCTATCTATTATATTATTCATAATTTTTTGAATAAAAATATGTTCCTATTGTAATTTGTGTATCTCTATTATAGTTACCATGATTTCTTTATAATAGCACTAATATTGAATGATTTCACTCAGTATTTATGGATTTCAATATTACAATTACTATTTAGTTATTGATATTTTATTGAGTTGTTCTTAATATTATAAATTCTATATGTGTAGCTATCAGTAAATTATGTTTTACTTACTAATAATTAAATCATCTGTTATATATCCTTCAAATTGGGTAAATAGTACAAAAGGTCCCTAACCTTTACTTACTAATATGAAAAATTTTATGTGTAGCTATCAGTAAATTATGTTTTACTTACTAATAATTAAATCATCAGTTATATATCCCTCAAATTGGGTAAGCAGCACAAAAGGTCCCTAACATTTGCGTTTCTTGCGAAAATCGTCTCCAACATTTAAATTTCGACATTTACACTCTCAGAATCACACAAACGTTGGAAAGTTGGTCCCTTCCGTCCAACGCTATTAACTTCAATAGTTAAAAAAATGAGTAATTGACACATTAGATCCGAAACGTTTAGATTCTTTGTGGAATACATCTTTATTATTTTTATTTTTTGCGCAAAACATCCTTGAATCACTCAATTTTTGCTAAATAAATCTTTTTTTCATTATGTTTCCTTATAAAACGAGAAATTTACCCTCACTCTTTAAATTTTAAAAAAAATGTAAAAATTAATTGCACCCATAACATCAATTAAAAATCATATTTTCAGAAATATATATTATTATTAAATTAAGCCTCCATTCGGCATCTATGTTTTTATTTATAATCAAAAATTGTTGTTTTAAGGTAATTTTTTTTATTGAAAAGTGATTTAAAAAAATGTGTATGGTTAAAAATTTGTTGAAAAATGTATTATTTATAAATAAAGTTACTGACAAATTTACTGAATGAAGGCTAATAATAAAAAGTTGATGATTTGAATTTCTCTTTAGTTAGAAATATCAATCAATACTAATATTATTATCAAGAATGATTAATTTTTCTTAATCATTCTAATTTTTAATAATTACGTAAATATTATATGATATAAGATTTTCGATTTAATTTCTTGATCTCCAACGTTGCCCAGTTGTCGTATCATAATTGCGAGCTTTTCATAGTAAGTATTTTAATTATTAATTATATAAATAAAAGTATAATTTTATTAGTTAATTAAAAATATTTGCTTTGTTAAGATTAAACACATGTACATTTATAATTATTGAGATTAATGCTTTTGAATGAAAATTGGAAATAAATTTTAAATACAATAGACAAATGCAAAAGTTATGAAAAATATATTAATACCTTCAACATGGATCAATATTCGTACACATAAAATTACATCAAACATAATATATCATTAAAAAATTTCTAAATTTGCATTTTTAATGAAGTTAATCATAACTCATAAAAATTATTGAAATTAACAGTAATTTATTATTTAAATATATAAATTGACATTCATTATTCAAATAAGTTTTTAATAATTTTGATTAGTTGTGTTGTTTTTTAAATTTTAACAATCATTTTAATAGAATCATTATTTTTTTATGCCTTTTATATTTTTATTGATTATATATAAACATTAAAATTTTACAAATACATATTAAAATCGATATGGCGAATGGCAATTCCCGTCATAAAATACTAGTCTGTGTACAGGTCGAATCTATCTTAAGAATAGGAGTGTACAATATTTGTCTTGTCAGCCACCTTTTACCCATTGGCTAACAAAGGATAATTTGATCAGCATTAATGTTCTCTAAATGTGAGGTTGGTGGATGTATATTTATTCAACTAATTAATGATGAATTAAAGCCTTGTTGTTCTTCTAAATGTTAGAAATTTATCTCAGACAATTATTTATTTATGATCTAAAATTATCATGCTAAATTATCAAGAATTAAATAACTGAAGTAGAAGCGTACCTTAATCAGATATGGTTCACGATGATTGATTGCGGTGTTTGGATCTTCCAAATCAATACGCAGTTCTTATTTTCTCTCTGATGATGGGATGTCAAAAAGAATAAACAGTACGTACGATTCAGGGACCATAACCGACTTTATATACTGAATTCCTACTTAACCTAATTCGGCCCATCATGAATTAGGTAATGGCCTGATATCTACACATAAAAGCCCATACATTAATTAGATGCATTAAAGCCCGATATATATAAAATCCTTATTAGATCACTTTAAATGAGCTTAACCAAATTTGATAGCATTTTATTCAATACACAATAATTCACATATAAGCCCACACGATTGATTAAAATCCTTACAATCTCCCACTTAGGCTATATGTGTAACCTTACAATTGTATATCCATCATAACCTTATGAGTACTTAGACTTTTGCTATCATTACTGAATGCATCTCCAAACAATCCGGTCCATCAATTATATCAACATAGGATCAAAGCGGCTTTCGCTACATTAATCGTAACTAAACCTATCAATGGTCATGTATATCGATATAACTGAATGACATGGATCAAGTACGGATGTGTAGCATGGAAATTACATGTAATGTGATCTTCAACATGCCTATTTCCAACTGGTCCAACTTTAGTGAGATCATCCTCAAATGAGTTCAGAGATAATAAACTTGAAACCTTACAGCTGTAAATAACTTTAACTTTAAAATGTATCCAAAAGGACAGTAAATGTGTCTAATGCACCCAAAATACAAACTCTCACTGAAACCAAATATCCTTAAGAAATACAGCACTCATATGAACAATGTGCTCATGAAAGACCTTGGGTTGTAATACTTTAGTAAGCGGATCCGCAATTATGGAGTTTGTCCCAATGTGCTCTTATCGACACTTGTCCACTCTGAACTGTATCCTTCACAACCAGGAACTTATGTCAATATATTTTGACTTAGTTGAGCTCCTATTGTTACTGGAATATAAATCTGCTGAGTTATTGTCACAATATAACTTTAGTGGTCTTTCTATACCGTACATAATATGCAGCCTAGTGACAAAATTTCGCAGCTATATTCCATAATTAGATGCCAACAAAATTACTACAAACTCTACTGCCAGGTGAGAGAAGCTAAAGTGTCTGTTAAGCACTCCATCCGGAAATAGCTCCTCCAACTAGCAGATAGATGTAGCCTGATATGGATCTTCTACTGTTTTGGCATCTAGCAAAAATCGGAATCATAATACCATACGATCTCCAACTGATCCGATTTTCTATATGTGAGCATGTAATCTTTTGTTCTCTTTAAATACCTTATAACCCATGTTTGGCTGCTTTCCAAATGATCCATCCCAGGGTTACTTAAATATCTCCTTAGTATCCCAATTACGTATGCAATATCCGAACGCATACAAATTCGAGCATACATCAGATTTTCTATAGCTTAACTATATGGGATCATCTGCATTTCCTTAATTTCAAGATAACTTTTCGGGCATTAGTCGAGACTAAATTTGTCTCCCTTAGCGATAGGGGTTTCCCCTATTTATTGTCTTACATGCCAAACCTCTTAAGTACTTTATTGATATAGCCCTTTTGTGACAATCCAAGAATACCCCGAGACCAATCCCGGTGTATCTGAATTCCTAATACAAAAGAGACATCACCAAGATTTTTAATCTCAAAATTCCTTGACAAAAAAAATCTCATAATTTTATGTGACATGCCTATATCATTAGTGGCAAGCAATATGTTATCAACATACAAAATCAGGAAAATACACTTACTCCCACTGAACTTGTAATACACACAACCATCAACAGCATTAATCTCAAGACCAAATGAGATAATTACTTGATGAAATTTGTATTACCCTTAACGGGAAGCGGGCTTGAGCACATAAATGGATTCCTTTAATTTGCAAACCGTCTCATCAATGTCTCCATTGAGAAACGTCGTCTTAACATCCATTTGATGTAACTCGAGGTCAAAATGTGCAACAACCTAATTTTTCTGAAAGAGTCTTTCATTGAAACCGAAGGGAAAGTCTCTTTATAATCAATGACATCATTCTATGTAAAGCCCTTAGATACAAGACGAACCTTATATCTTTCCACATTACCTTTCGAATCCTTCTTGGTTTAAAAATCCATTTAAGACCAATGGGCTTCGTACCTTATGGTAATGGGACAAGATCTCAAACTTTATTGTCTTGCACTTGCTTATACTCTTTATTTATGGCATCAATCCACTTTTGAGAGTTGGAACCCTGCATGGCCTGATGGAAATTGATTGGACCATCTTCCACCATCCATTATTTTCCTTATATTCTTGGAAAAATACTATTTAAATTATCCTGAATAGCATTTTTTCCCTTTCTCTCGTGGATCTCCTTAATAGCTTTCGTTATTGAGGTTGTTGAGTTTGTACTTCTGAAATTTACCTTATTTTGGATGGGAGGTTCTTCAACATTGTCAGTTTAGGTTCCGGATATACTTCTTGATCAATGACATGCATAAAAACTTGCACATTGTCAAAAGCAACAATAGGAATAAAAACCGATCATTCCTCAACTTCTTTCTTAAAGACAATATTTCTAACCTTATTTCTCCCCCAAACTCAACATCCTCAAAAAATGTTGCATTTCCCATTTCAAAATTGACTAAAGTGTGGGATCATAAAAGTTATAGCCCCTAGATCGCTCAAACCAATTAATAAAGTAGCTGCTTACTGTTTTGAAGTCCAATTTCTTTATGTGGTCTATAAGGCCTTGCCTTAGCTGGACATCTCCAAATGTGAAAATTCTTTAGACTAAGCTTTAAGCCTGTTAAAAGCTCTTAAGGTATTTTAGCAGCAGTTTTAGTTGGTACTATGTACAATCTTTCTTTAAATGTTCAGATTTCTGGCAAAAGAAACAACCCTCAATGTTTTATGTGGTTTCTTTTGTTCTGAACCCTTAACAACTTTATGTTCTTTATTTCTTTTATTGCCCTTATCTTTAGAGGTGTTTTCCAAGTGAATACTTTCAATTCTTTTCTACTTCAACTTTTCTTCCTCTTGCACAAAAAAATAGAATGTGCTCATTTAGAGTTCATTTCTCCATTTAACAGTTATAACTGACCTTAAATTAACTATATTGTGCAAGAAGCGATATCAATACCAAATGCACGAGCAAGTCATTAGACAAGTCGAGTTTTAGTTCCTTAAGTTTTGAAGCAGTTTGAGACATCTACATGATGTACTCCCTTATTTTCCCATTGCCTTTATACTTTATTGAAATCAAGCTTTGCATAAGCGTGCTTGTTTCAGCCTTATCGTTTTTCGCAAAACGTTTCTTAATTTCGGCAAGGAATTCATTGGCATCATTTACCTCCTCAGATACTAAGCCACTAAAGGCTTCCGGAATTCCGCACTTAATGATCATGAGACTCACGTAATTTAAGCAATCTCACTTCTCAAACTTCCTCATTTGATTAGATGAACTTTAATCCGTAAGAGGAGCAGGTTGCTCAATCCTTAGTACACGGTCTAGATCCATGCAGCCAACGAAAAGTTAATGTTCTTGTTTTGATCCTTGAAGTTTGTTCCATATATACAGGGATTAAATTTGAGCTTGTAGATATACTACTAGAAGAATTTGAAACCGAAAAGAGAACACTTAAACAAAATAGCTCACATTAATACCTTATTATGCAAATCATACTTTCAAACAATGGTAGGGCCCATCACAAGATACCTAACACAACATCAATATTTAGTCTTTGGACAGAAATATTGACTTGTAAGTGGTACTCTTAGTGTAGTGATCAAACACTGACAGTAAGACATGTCAACCAATAAACCTTTCTTTGGACCGATTTATTGATCACACGTAAAATCAAATAACCGTCACGTATTTATCACCACAAGTTCATGTAAAATTCGAGCCAAATATTGACCTTCCTTTGGACCGATCAATATCCGCATGAAATAACACACAAACACCTAATTTTCCCTTGGTGTAGTGATCAAACACAGGCAATAAAACATGTTAACCAATAAACCTTTCTTTGGACCGATTTATTGATCACACGTTAAACCAAATAATTGCCACGTGTTTATCACCACAGGTGCATGTGAAATTCGAGCCAAATATTGACCTTCCTTTGGGCCGATCAATATCCGCAATGAATAACACACACACAAATACCTTCTAATATTCAAAGTTAATTAATATCCACAAGAGAGGTTGCTTTGGCAACATGTTGCTTCGGCAACATGTTGCTTCAACTAACTTACTTTCGAATATTATATCTCTCAAAAGATTCCGATGTACCAAGATTTGAAACTGAAATCACTGATTTGCATATATTTTGACTTTAGGATTTGAATTATAGAATTCAAAACTTTAGAATAAAGCAATCCTTAAGTTGAGAGAGTCAATTGCAATATTCTTAAACCTTAGGTGGCCAATTATGTGAAATTTTAAGCTTTAGGTCCCAACTTGAAAGAAAATCAAACTTTAGAGGTCCAAAATAGTGAATTTGAAAACTTTAAGGACTGAAAATGAAAATTTTCAAACTATATGGACCAAATTAGAGAGTTTTAGGACTTTAGGGGACCAAATTAGAGAAATTTCAAGTTTTATGGATCGAATTAGAAAATTCTCAAACTTTAAGGACCAATTTTGAAAATTTTCAAACATTAGGGACTAAATTAGAAAATTCTCAAACTTTAAGGGCTAAAATATAAAATCAGGAGCTTTTATGACCCCAAATTTAATAATTTATAACCTTAAGGGCTTAATTATAAATTTAGGGGCTCACTTCATAAAATTCAGAACTAGAAGGGCCAACTTAAATTAATTTGTAACTTAAGGATTAAATCCAAAACAAAAAAAGAGGACCGGAGGAGCAATTTACATAATTTCCTAAAAATTGCAAAAGAAGTCCTTGGAGACTTCTAATTTTCAGCCCAAGTCCCCCCCCCCCCCCAAAAAAAACTGATTCGCAACAATTAGGGTTGAAAACCCTAGCTCGCGCCGCCTCCAAAACCGGCAGAGGCACAGCCCACCGCCGGCTCCTCCGCTCCTAATGGCGCTGCTTACCTGCACGGAGCAGCGTCGCGCGACCACCGCGCGCAGTGAAGTTGTGGCGTTGCGCGCATTCCGACAGCAGTGGTCGCCGGTCACACCACAACCATGCCAAATTCGACCAAAATAACCGGCCATACCTCAACCCAAAGGAATCCAACCCAAAACCTCGACCACAATCAAAACCCAGTTCAAAAAAAAAAAAAAAAAAATTATCCCTTCATCGAGAATCTGAATTCAATACTCAGCACCAAACTCAAACCAATTTATCATCCAAAACTCTCATATACAGAGGAACCCAGATTCAATTCCAAAAAAAAAAAAAAAATGATTTTCAGATCCATGTATCCAATTCGAATTCATATATATGAAGGAACCAGACCCACAATCCCAAATGTCAGTGAATCCAAAATAGAAATTCGAATCTGATTTTGAAGGCATATACATACAGATTTTATATACCAAATTTGAATCCAATTTAGTTCTCATGGCAGTGAGCAACAATTATATATCATATTCATACGAACATAGATATGATAACCCAACACGATGATTGACTCTGATACCACTTGTTAGAAATTTATCACAGACAATTATTTATCTATGATCTAAAATCATCATGTTGAATTATCAAGAATTAAATAACTGAAGCGGAAGCGTACCTTAATCAGATATGGTTCACGATGATCGATTGCGGTGTTTGGATCTTCCAAATCAATACGCAGTTCTTATTTTCTCTCTGATGATGGGTTGTCAAAAAGAATGAACAGTACGTACGATTCAGGGACCATAACCGACTTTATATACTGAATTTCCAGTTAACCTAATTCGACCAATCATGAATTAGGTAATGATCTGATATCTACACATAAAAACTCATGCATTAATTAGATGCATTAAAGCCAGATATATATATATATATATATAAAATCCTTATTAGATCACTTTAAATGGGCTTAACCAAATTTGATATTTTTTTATTCAATGCACAATAATTTACATATAAGCACACACGATTGATTAAAATCCTTATACTAACTCCTTTCACCTTTCGATGATCTTGAGTTGTTTGATAGCATTATTTCTTATAAACTTTCATCTTTTGATATTTAGCTCATGATTTTATTTGGCTAAAAAGTAGATAAAAACCTTGACGTGGTGCTAATAATTTTTTAACATAATTAGGCTATATCTCTATACAAAAATATTTTATCTTTATGGGTAACTGCAGAATCAAGGGTGGTATCTTTCTTTGAAATTCGAAATGAAACGAATGGGAAAAATAGAAGAATATATATGTAAAGAGAATAGAAGCTAACAAAAAATGCACAAAAAAGAACTAAAATTTAAACTACTACTCCACCACTACTAGTAGTAGTTAAATGATGACAGTTTTTCTTTTTTAACCTTTATTGATCGCTTAAATTTTTAAGCTGTCCACAAAGTTTGAATTTATTTGAAAAATGGTCCATAGTTCGCTTGAAGGCGACAGCATTGGGATATCCAAAAATATTTTCTATATCAAATGTGAAGTACTGAACAAATCACTGAATAAAAAACGCCATTTTATTATATTTTATTTCAATTAAATTTGTCTTCCTGTAAAATATTGCAAAATGTTCGATATGGTGGAATCCTTCAACGTGTAGACTATACTAATTATTATACATGCACAATTTTAGTAGAAAATAGTATTGAAACTTGAATTCACTATCTTTTACAACGAAAAGTTGGGGTGGTGAAAATGGTGAGTTTTTGGTTGGTTGTAATGTGGAGTTTTTCCAGGCTTTGAGCTGATGCCATGCCTGCAGAATTTCTTGGAATGGTGTTAAATGAATCTTGGCGTGCTGCATTTCCACTCTTATTATTTACTTTTTTAAAATTCTACTTTTTTCTAGTCTACTTTTATCCGTATTGTTCAAGGTTTTTGAAAAGTTCCATGTCAATGACCGTTGCTTTCCATACATGATTTGGAAGCCCCAGAAGTTTGCTTAATCAAATCCGGGCATGCTGTAAGTTGAGGTTATGGAATCCTTCATGTATTTCAGCTTTTTCTGCCTCCGGTGGAATATGTAGTCCATACTTCTCGAAATGAACAGTAAAGTTTATATTTTATTATTATTTTCAATTCTCAACAATTAAATTAATTCGAAAAGTATTTAATTATATATTTTACTACCACTTAAATTTTATAAATTTATAATTTAAAATAATTATCGAGAATATTACGCTTATTAAAAAAAGACATTAATATTAATATCACAATTAACAAGATAACCATACGACTTAAAAACGTTACATATAACATGAAAACATTCGCACAATACAAATAGGATGAACATAAATCTTGTATACTAATTCTCGGAATTAGTATATTTATCCCACAAATGATCAATTAATGCATTTCGAAGTGCTATGTGAGATTCTTTATCTTTAATTCGTCTATGTTGAGCAAGAAATTCTTGAAATCGAACATTTTCATCTACAACCATCTCAACTGTAGGAGGGGGTCCTTCTTTAAAAACTCCAATAGGCGCGAAGATCACGTTCATCCTCGATAATCATGTTGTGCATAATAATGCACGCAGTCATTATATCATTTAATACATGTTTGGACCAAAATCGTGCCGGTCCAGCAACTATCGCAAATCGCTGTTGAAGAACGCCAAATGCTCGTTCGACGTCTTTTCTACAACTTTCTTGTCGTGCTGCAAAATACTTTTTTTTTGGACCTTGTGGATCATGAATTGTTTGCACGAGGGTAGACCATTTTGGGTATATGCTATCAGCTAAATAGTAACCCATCAGAAAGAGAAGACGAAGTAGAAGATGAATAGTTAGAGGGACCTCCAATATTGAGATTCATTTTTTACTTCGAATCAATTTGATGAATTCATTTGAGCACAACCTAGCCTCTTATATAGTCGTCCAATAATGATTTCATTTACATCTTAGCTGTTGGATGAAATTCTTTAGCTTGGAGTCGTTGGATTTGAATCTCACACCTTTATCTTGTACACTTCGAGTTGTCACATCATAATCAAAGAAAATCATTACCTAACCGTTGGATGAAATTCTTTAGCTTGGAGTCGTTGGATTTGAATCTCACACCTTTATCTTGTACACTTCGAGTTGTCACATCATAATCAAAGAAACCACACCTAGCCGTTGGATGAAATTCTTTAGCTTGGAATCGTTGGATTTGAATCTCACACCTTTATCTTGTACACTTCGAGTTGTCACATCATAATCAAAGAAAATCATTACCTAACCGTTGGATGAAATTCTTTAGCTTGGAGTCGTTGGATTTGAATCTCACACCTTTATCTTGTACACTTCGAGTTGTCACATCATAATCAAAGAAAATCATTACCTAACCGTTGGATGAAATTCTTTAGCTTGGAGTCGTTGGATTTGAATCTCACACCTTTATCTTGTACACTTCGAGTTGTCACATCATAATCAAAGAAACCACACCTAGCCGTTGGATGAAATTCTTTAGCTTGGAATCGTTGGATTTGAATCTCACACCTTTATCTTGTCTATAAATATGGTATGAAGTTTTACATTTTATCTCACACTTAACTTGTTGCAAATCCATCTATCATACTCTACGAAATCTCTTCACAATGAGTTCAAACAAACGTAGTGCGTCATACTCAAATGAAGAAGACAAACACTTATGTCATATTTGGCTTGATATTTCCCAAAATCCAATTGTCGGTATTAACCAATCGAAGGATAAATTCTGGTCTCGAGTTGAGTCTAGCTATAACAGCTCCAAACCAGAATATATCACTCAAAGTCGACCCCTTAGGTCTTTACAATCTCGAATGTCTGTTATTTTAACTGCTGTTGCTAAGTTGAGGGGATGTGTTCGACAGGTGGAACTTCTTAATCCAAGTGGTGCATCAGAACAGGATATCGTGAGTATTATATATAATATTTTATTTCACAATTCTATGTTGAATGAGCTCAGAAACTTAATTATTTTCCACAATCTTGCAGATGGATCGAGCAAAAATATTGTTTGCACAAGACAAGAGTGAGAAGAAAGGTTTCAAGTTTGATCATGTCTGGTATATCCTGAAAGATATTGAAAAGTTTACTAACGATGTTAGTACAACATTACCACACTTTCAAATGGAAAGTGGAAATTTTGCATCATCACAATCAGAGTCTCCCACTTCCGTTCATCCAACACCTGCATCTCCTGGATTATCATCGTTTTCTCTTCATCTAGATGAAGATAGTAGTGGCGGTTCTGTCCAGCGACCCATTGGGGTCAAAAAAGCAAAAGGAAAAAGAAAGAATGATGACGAATCTTCAGGTATGATTCAATCAATTGCAGAGAATAATCGAGAAATCACTCAAATTCTAAAGAAAGGGAGCGATGATAGGCAAAAAATTTATGAAATTCATATGCTTCGAGCTGAAACTGAGTCGAAAAAAGTAGCCGTTGCAGAATTTCGTGAAGAGAATAAAATTTTATTGAAAGACTTAGACTCCATACCAGATCCAAGTCTACGTGAGTTTATTCGAAGCGAACAACTGCGAATTATGGAAAAGAGATCTCAGCAAAGAAGTAAGGAATCTCAAAATAGTTCAACTCCATTCAGTCAATATTTTGATGGTCTAGGAGGATCTGGAAATGATTTACCAGATTATTAAATTCTCGTAATTTACTTGTCGTATTTTATCATGTCATGTTTAGTTATCGTCTCGTAATTTTATGTTCATCAAGTATGTAACTTTTTATTTTTAATCATGGGCAATTTTATTTAAATATTATCATTAATTGTTATTTATATTAGATTAAATTAATTCATTATATTAATAAAAATAATAACCCAATAACAAAGAATATAAATAAATTTTAACCAAACAAAATAATAACAAAAAATTGATCCATGGATATAGAAGGAAAAAAAATTTTTAATGTAAAAAAAAAAAAAAAAAAACGTCAAATGAACAGTGGGACGCCATATATGGCGTCCCACTGTTCATCACACCATTTTGAAGATGAAAATAGAGTTTGGTTGGAGCTTCAAATCCACTTCAATTTGGTGAAAAACTCTAAAATAGAGTATGGTTGGAGATGCTCTCATGATGAACGAAAAGAGAACAATATTATATTATTCACTGATTATGTAATATTGTTGAATAAAAATTAGATTTTTAGTAATTGTTTCATATATTTGACTAAAAATCAATATTTTTAATAAATTTTGATAAAAGTAGTTAAAATATGTGATTGAAAAATAATAAAAATGTAATATACTTAACATTTCACATAGATCACAGCGAACTCGCCCCGACACGTCAGTTAATTGAGGCGACACAGCCCTCGTCAACAATGTTGTAAGTTCTCATCTCAAAGGTGCATATCAACAAAATATTGTTGAATATTTTTTTTTTTTTTTGAACTTTTCTATATATGTAAAAAATGATATACTATAAAACTAAGTCCATGTTTGGTACACATTTCATCAATTTGAAAAATTTACGTCCGGTCAAGAAGTAAAAAAAAAAAAAAAAAACAGAGTCTATATATGCAATGGACAAATGATATTAATCCTCTGGTCAAGAAACCCGTAGGTCATCATTGCAACACGAGGAGCCATTCTACACCAGCAACAGTAGAGGAGAAGTGAACATGTGAACCTACCCTACCCCATCCAACCCCCCATGCATGTTAGAAATTGACAAAACAATATTACTTCTGCACTGTTGTGTTGTGACTACAAGGATGAATAAGAACAAAGCATTTATTCTATTTGTTGCTGTTCTAACCCTATTTTGTTTGACTTAACTTGTTTCCTTTCCCAGGCTTTATCAACTTGCAGGTATCAGTTTAAATGTCAATTGGCAGCATCAGGGAAAAATGTTAAAATAGCCATCATTTTTATGGCCCTTTTTTGTATGTATTTATAGCCTGCAATGAATAGTAATTAAAGCTCCCCATAATTAAAAAAAAAAAAATGATGTTTTCAAAAAAAATAAAAATATGTGATTGAAAAGTAATTTGAAAAAATGGATATTGTTAAAAGTAAATTGAAAAAATATATTTATAAATATGATTATAAACAAATTATCAAACATCCTTAAAATATTTGAAATGAGGTGTAATGATAGCTTTTGTTTGCTTTTATTGAAAGTAGTGTTAAATGGATGCGGGTTATCGAAGAGCCATATTTGCATCAAATGTTTTGCATTTCTTTGTATAAAACTTCATTTTTCTTTGCTAATGACTTGTCACTCTAATAACGCTAACCCGTGAATCAAAATCCATGAAGGGGAAATTACAATAATTCAGTGGCGGACGCAGAGCATTTGTACTAGTGGGGCACACGGATTGTACGGGGGTTCGGGGGCAGCGCACCCCGAAAATTTTTTTAAGTAAGAAGAGATCGAAAAATGAAAAAGTACTTGAAAATATTCAATCTCCAAACAAATAAATAATTATATTAACCTTGTACACTTATAATATAATTAACATAAATCACACTGCCCTCAAACATTTTTTTTTTGTAAAAAGAGACTGAAAAATGAAAAAATATTTGAAAATATTCAATCCTCAAACAAATAAATAATTATATTAACCTTGCACACTTATAATATAATTAACATAAATCACATCCCCCACTGCCCATGGCTCCACTTCCATTGGTGCACTATTTTTATAAAAAAAAAAAAGAAATTATACGTAATGTATCATCTTCAAAGTGCTGAGTCCTGAGTGCACTGCAAAGGTGCACTATTACATTTATATCTTAATAAATCAAGTTTGAAGATTAAAACAAAAAAGTTATCTACCAGAAAAAAAAATCAGATTTTTCATGGGACACGTACCCCAGGGCCCGCCCATGCACTAATCCATGTATTTCAACTTTCAATTTCAAACTTAAGATTTCAATTTTTTTTGTTCAAACATATTTAGGTTGTAAATCAATTTTTATATTAAAATAATGAAATGCTACATGTACTTGGAGGTTAACAATTAGAAACTTGACATAATGCAAGGTGACACAATCTTAATAATTCATATAGCACATCAACTCACATATCAACCATCACAATTCTGCCACCTCATTTTTTTGTCAAGCTTCTTGTTAACTCTACAACAAAAGTGACATTTTACGACATGAGTTTACGGCGTGCATATAGGGCATGCCATAAATATCAATTATTTACGGTGTGCATAATAAGAACGCCATAAGAAAAACAATTTCACGGCATGCATGACAAGTATGCCGTAAAATATCATGAACCGTGAGTTTTTACGGTGTGCAAAACAAAAACATCGTTGTTAAAAAAAAAAAAAAAACATTGAGGGTGTGAAGCACGCCGTAATAACTTAACGCCAAACACGGCATAAGCCGGAAATAAAACGGATTCAACAAAATTTCGTGCCAGAAAAATTAGAGCGTGTTTCTTTCGGGAGAATTTTAAAAATACCCAAGTCAAACCTTGGCTAAGTCAAAATACCCTAACTTTTCAAAAATTAACCACAATACCCCTTTTTTTGAAAATGACGTGTATACCCTTAATAACCATATTTCTCTTATACCCTTCATTTATCTCATATTTCATATTTATATTAAGACGAAAATAATACAATTCTCACTTTTCATTATTCTCTCATTTTTTTCATCTGTTTGTTCTCAATACGCAGATAAATTATTCTCTCATTTTTTATCTGCTTGTGCTAAAAAAATTCGCAAAAAATATACAAATCTCAACTAAAAGATTTCATTCGCTACTTCTTATCGGTAAGTTGATTTAGAAATATTTATTATACTGTATTTAATTTTGTTCTCGTTGTGTTAAACTTATTCAACAGATCTATAATTTCAGTAACCAAAAATTAACGAAAAATTCATAAATTGTTAATTTTTTAGTTAATAATAATTATAGATCTATAAATAAAGACTAAACAATGAAAATTAATATGGTGAAGTGTGATTTTTATCAGTTTATTAACAAAATCGGAAAAATTGAATGAGCGGAAAAAAAAGGTCCAGCCGGACCAAATATGTCAATTGGTCCGGCCGGACCAAATATGTCCGGCCGGACCAATTTCAAAAATAATTATTATAACTTATTTTTTACATTATAAATAAAATTCTAAATAATTTTTTTATTTTTAATATTATTTATCATATGTTACAAAAATAATTTCATTACTAAATAATGTCATAATTTGTTAATAATAATTACAAAATAAAATATGTAATTATAATTTCATAATAAAAATGAATTAATAATTTCATAATAATTATAAATAAGATATGTAATTATAATTTCAAAATAAATATAATTATAATAATTAAATAATGTTTAATTTTCCTACTTGTTCATTTACGTGCGGTAGTCTACAATGTAGAATGGTTAAAAATTGCGGAAGCATGGTCCGGCTGGACCGAGGCTCCGGCCCGACAACTATTTTTTTTACAATCAGTTACTCTGATTTTCCTTAACTTGTTGTTTTGAAATTTTATTATTTTTAATTAATGCAGATATGGCTTTCATACCAGTTTCTTATTTTGGTGAATTCGTGGTTGATGAAAATCTACGATGGTCATGGGAATATACAAGTGATCAAAACATTTCTGTAATTTTGTTAACTCCAGGTATGTCATTTACCGACATGTACAGCAAACTACAAGATCAACTCGAAGTTAATCCATCTGAATATGATATGAAATTTGGATTTCTATATAACTCTAATTCTACTGTTGCATTGCCACCCTTGTTTGTTACTTCTGATGTGCAAATTACGTGGTTAATTGAGGCGAATAAAAAGGAAACTATTCCTCTCTATGTAACTTTAGTACGAAAGGATACCCTCGATAATCAGAATGAAGAATTCGATGGTGGGGATCAGAATGTGAATGATATTTGGGACACATTAGAAATAGTTCGTGAGGATGATGATGTTATCCCTGATACAGTTCCTCTTATCACCCATAGAGGTCACGATATAGTCGGAGACAATCAGGAGGACATTCCATTTACAAACAATGATCTGATTAGTTTATCCAGACGTCAACATGAGCACTTCGAGAACTCACAGGCTGGGCCAAGTTCACGATCGACTAATTGTTCATGTGTGGTTCCAGATGATGAAGATTTGGAAGTCCAGCAATTATTTAATACCAAGCAAGATCTCCAAGAAGCGGTGCACAGTATTGCACTTAAGCACAATTTCGAGTTTAAAGTGAAGAAGTCAGACAAGAGTACCTACACAATTGTTTGTGTAGATGATAATTGTAGTTGGCGTCTGCGAGCAACGAGGATGGACACAAATCAATTCTTCGTAGTTTGCAAGTATGCACGAGAGCATACTTGTCAAGTGGGCATTCGTCGAAATGATCACAGACAAGCTCGTTCATGGTTTATAGGACGACAGATAATGCATAAGTTTGATGACCCAAGGACTATTTACAGACCCAGAGACATCATTAACGATGTGCAGAGAGATTTGGGGTGACCATGAGCTAGCAGAAGGCCTGGAAGGCTAGAGAATGTGCGTTAGAGGATTTAATGGGTTCACCCGAGGAAAGTTATGCGAAATTAGCCAGGTATTGTCATAACATGTCGAGAACTAATCCTGGTTCGACATTCTTTATTGAGGCTGACGATGACAATCGCTTCAAGTATTTTTTCATGGCTCTTGGACAATGTATAAATGGATTTAGAAGATCGATGCGACCTCTAATTCTAGTAGATGGTACAACATTGAAAGCTAGATATGAAGGAAAGTTAATTATTGCTACATGTCAAGATGCAAACATTCAAATATACCCTCTTGCGTTCGGCATAGTGGATAGCGAAAATGATCTAGCGATGAATTGGTTTTTCTCAAAGTTGATGGAAGTAATTGGAGATTTCCATGAGCTTGCTTTTATAACTGATCGCGGAAATTCTATCATAAATGGTATAGCTGAAGTTTTTCCCGATGCACACCACGGTTATTGCATGTACCATATACAAGGAAATTTGAAGACAACGTACCGTGGTACTGGGATCGTTGCCTTGTTTAAGAGAGTGGCAGAGGCTTACACTTTTGAAGATTATAATAAGTTCATGATTGAAATAGATAACAAGAGTAAGAAAGCCTCGGAGTACTTAATAGATAAATTGGGGATTCAACATTGGGCACGGTGTCAATTTCCAGGACGTCGATACAATATGATGACGTCAAATAATGTGGAGTCTTTGAATGCATTATTTAAGAAGGATCGAGAGTTACCAATTCTGGCAATGATTGAGAACATTAGGGAGAAGTTACAGGTTTGGTTTCACGATAGACGCGAGGAATCTCAATCATGCACATCTTATCTCACCCTTGCCATGGAAACCAAACTCTTCAAGACATTAGACCTGGCTAGAAGGTTGGGCGTGGAGCCACTGGATCAGTTTAGATTCAACGTTGTATGCGGACGTAATGTTGGTTATGTTGTGGACTTGAATGAGAACACGTGCACGTGTAGACAGTTTCAGCTTGAGCGCTTTCCATGCGCTCATGCAGTTGCAGTTGCTAGACATAGGGGCTTTTCACCACAATCATTATCAACTGAGTACTATACCACTGCTTTGTGGAGAGAAGCATATGCTGAAACTATATTTCCTCTACCAAATGAGGGTGAGTGGGAACTTCCCGAACACTTGCTCCCGCTTGATAATTTACTGCCACCGAATGTCCGAAGACGTACTCCTGGACGTGTTCGTACGTCTAGAATACCATCTACTGGAAAGTTTCCCAGACCGCGAAAGTGCGGCAGGTGCGGCGCAATCGGTCATACTCTCCAAACTTGTACTAGTCAGATTCCCTTGAATAATTAATTTTATCACTATTAAAACTGTTACTGCAATTGTAGTGTTGTTGATAATAAATTATATTATTTTGTCTATGTTAATAAAGTTCGTGAATTGCTTACTATACGATGAAAGATGATAAATGTTTCTTGGGGAAAAAAATATATTTTAGGGTTTAGGGTATAGTTTTCTATTTTGGGGTTTATATATATATACTATTTTTTGTTCCAAAAAATATATTGTTATCTATACTTGTGAGTCAATTTATTCAACTAAAGAAATTGACAAATAAAAAACTATATTGACACAATTACATATATACACAATTACAGTACTAGTCAGATTGCCTTGAATAATTAAGTTTATCACTATTAAAACTTTTACTGTAATTGTAGTGTTGTTGATAATAAATTATCTTATTTTGTCTATTTAATAAAGTTCATGAATTGCTTATTATACGATGAAAGATGATAAATTTTTCTTGGGGAAAAAAAAGATATTTTAGGGTTTAGGGTATAGTTTTCTATTTTGGGGTTTGGGGTTTAGGGTTTATATATATATATACTATTTTTTTGTTCCAAAAAATGTATTGTTATCTATACTTGTGAGGCAATTTATTCAACTAAAGAAATTGACAAATAAAAACTATAATAAATGAATTGACAGTAATAAAGAAATTGACAAATAAATATATATACACAATTACATATAAAAACTATATTTTTACATTTCTAAATCTTATGGATCACAATTGTAGGTAAATAAATCAGTAGCCAACTTTATTCTCCACTTCTGTATATGTTCTTGATTGATCATCTTGACATCTCGTCCGATGCTCAAGAACTCAATATATTTTATTGCAAAAATCCCACAATCTCCACTGTAAGTTAAAAAAAAAAAAAAAAATTAGTGAAATAAATGAATATAGTTAAGAATTTAATTAAATACTAGAATACGAGTATAAGAAAATTTACCTGACACCTTGTTTGGAAATCCCCTTGATCCTCTCAATGGCTAGTACATCATCGACATGAATTCCAGCACGCTTAGCCATTAGAGGAACAATGAATGCCAAGGGCATCAGAGTTTCTTGGAGCTGGGTCTCTGTGAAACAACCATGTTCGGAGTCGTACACATACATTTTCGATTCGGCGAACACGACCTCAACAGCAATGATGTGTGAGTTCCCGATCACCGGAATATAGATGTGTGTACAACCCGTCCACGATTGGCCACACACGGGCTCTGTCCCTACCACGTAATCCAACATGTAATCTGGAAAATCGTACGAGGTAGGGTTGCTTTCGAACATTGAGTACTCAATGTCGACAGCGTTTTTAAAGCCGCAACACAAGATCACTCGCCCAGGAAAGCCGAACGATTTCGGGTACCTACTAGCCCGATCGCGCAGCAACTCCATCGCAAGATCAACATGCTACAACATAAAATATAAGCGAATTAAATATTATTTAATCAACAAATAATATAGTGAGTTCACATAATTACGATTAGCACTCACATCGTCGGCAAGCCAAGCTCCGCTTCTGAGGACTATTGCGAACCAATCTTTGGCATCCGATATTGTTGTCTTCCCAATGGCGAAGCGAAACCTGAATGAATAAATAATTAGAGATTCATATATATTCATTTTAACAGTTAAGAAATAAATAAACAAAAACATAACAAACTTACTTCGACTTAAGTTGAGAGTACCACATATTGAACACCTTTTGCTTCGCCGGATCGACTTCGCGGAATAAGTTGACATAAGTGCCGTCCACGAATGCCCTCTTCTTCGCCTCGGCCGTGAAGGGAGAAAGAACATACTGTGAGGGTTGTCTTTTCCTCTTACTTATAATATGCTCATTCACCTCGACAGTACGTTTCCGTCCCCTCTTCTCGACCATATCCGTCAGCCGCTCAGTCGACTCATCCTCCAGCACCTCCGACACCTGAGACACCTCCTCCTCCTCCGCCTCCCGATGCACCTCCTCCCCCCCCCCCCCCCCCCCGAGGCACCTCCTCCTCCTCCACCCGAGGCACCTCCTCCTCCGCCCCCCGAGGCACCACCTCCTCCGCCCCCTGAGTCACCTCCTCCTCCGCCCGAAGCCCCTCCTCCTCCGCCTCCCGAGTCACCTCCTCCTCCGCCCAAAGCCCCTCCTCCTCCTCCACCCGAGGCACCCCCTCAGTCGGCACCCCGTAAAAATCTTGCTCCGTCATCCGAGCTATCATATCATCCAGCTCATCATGCTCTGGCATCATATATGAAGCTCCATGCCCACCTCGGAGCTCATCCCCGAGGGCGTCGACCTTACCTCCGAGGGCTCCGAAGGCGTCGACCTTACCTCCGAGGGCGTCGACCTTCACTTCGAGGGCGTCGACCTTACCTCTGAGCTCATCCCCAAGGGCATGCATCTCATCACGAATGACCCCCACCAGACGCTCAAACAAATCATCAATGTGAGGTACTGGGCGCTGAAAACAAAAATGACAATTGATTATTTAACTCAAATATTATAACATGTAAATGTGATCATTAAAATACTATTGTTTATTGAAAACTGAATCCATTAACAAACCGGGGGAGTGGGGGTGCGTAAAGGTCTGCGAGATGCCCCTGGTGAATGAGATCTTATGAGCGGAGGGGACATGTCTCGTATTGGACTGCTTTGATCCTAAATATAACAAAAGTGGAAATTAAATGTCGAATATTGTTTATTTTAAGATTCTACAAAATTTTCGACAGAGTCTCCCCTTAAAATTGGACTTAGCCACCCTATAAAGGGACATCAAAATGTCATAATAAAGCAAAAATATTCAATCACTCAACCACGACAATTCAAAACACCAACCACAACTCAATAATACTCACATATCACCGACTACTCCAAAAATAATTCTCAACTCAAAAACATATCAAATTCAAATTATAAACTCCAAATAATATAATAGGAAATAAACTAACCCCCAGTAAAATATTATAGCTTATTGAATCCATGAACATACCGGGGGAGTGGAGGAGCGTAGAGGTCCGCGAGATGCCCCAGGTGAATGAGATCTCATGAGCGGCGGGGACATGTCTCGTATTGGACTGCTTTGATCCTAGATATAACAAAAGTGGAAATTAAATGTCGAATATTGTTTATTTAAGATTCTACAAAATTTTCGACAGAGTCTCCCCTTAAAATTGGACTTAGCCACCCTATAAAGGGACATGAAAATGTCATAATAAAGCAAAAATATTCAACCACGACAATTCAAAACACCAACCACAACTCAATAATACTCCCATATCACCGACTACTCCAAAAATAATTCTCAACTCAAAAACATATCAAATTCAAATTATAAATTCCAAATAATATAATAGGAAATAAACTAACCCCCAGTAAAATATTATAGCTTATTGAATCCAAGAACATACCGGAGGAGTGGAGGAGTGTAAAGGTCAGCGAGATGCCCCCGGTGAATGAGATCTCATGAGCGGTGGGGACATATCTCGTACTGGACTGCGTTGATCCTAGATATAACAAAAGTGAAGATTAATTATTTAACCCAAAATGTAAATAACAATCTAAAATCACATTACATACCAGTCCACGCATGTAGTCCTGCTCCTCCTCTACGGTCGAAGCCGTCAACGCATGAAGGACTTCGAGCTAATATATTAACATTCAAACAATTTATAAATCATGTGTCAAATATTATATTACATTAATAATAATTTCTAAACGCTCACCTCAGGATCATCGAGGATAGCCGAAAGCTTCTTAGAAGTTGGCGTCTCCGTTGCTCTCCAATTTAACATCCGAGGAAATCGCGTCCCCGTCTTAACTGCCCACCTGTCACCTAAGGCGGGAATTACCTCATATGCCCATATCTGTGAAACTTACAATTATTATGACGATGAAAAGCATAATAAACTAATTCAAAATGAAAAGTTTAAAATTATTACCTGCAGAGCAAAAGGGAAGCCGTACGCATCATACTTCCGGGGGCCCTTATTCACCTTGGGCATCGAATGAGTTTTCTTAAATATGTTAATGGTATCGACATAAATTATAGACCCCCATGGATAGTTGTTGAAGGCTTCAATATCATCAACAAGTTCCAAACCATATAAGTCGATACCACTCTTTGCTTGCTTGCCCTTCACGAAGCTCTCAAGAATATAGACCATGCATAATTTCAATCTGTCCAACATATCGGGACAAGTCTTTATAGTATTCAAGAGCTCCTCCCTGTAAATGGCCCTTTGTTCTTCAAAGTATTTCAGATGAAGCCTCGATTTTGAACGTAATTCGGGCGTTTTTTTCGTTTCGCGATCACACTTTAATCCCGTGATGAGGGAAAACTCAAACCTCGAGAATGTGACTATCTTGTCATCCCCGAAGTAAAAACTATATGCACCACCGTCTACTGGCTTCAGAAGTCGAAGTACCAGAGAATCTATAATCTGAGCCGAAGTCAATTCCTTGAATCGCCATAGGAATGATCGCTTCAAGATATCTTGATGATACTCATCAAGAGTCTTTAGAACTTCGTCGAATTCATTTTCCCTGTACTGGGAAACTTTAGCCGGAAGCCCTCTCAGTTCAAGACCAATAGCATACTCCATTCTGCAATAATTTCAAATGTTAAAATCAAAGTTCAAAAAAGTATGCCGCAATATTTAACCATTCTATATTGTAAACTACCGCACGTAAAAATGAACAAGTAGGAAAATTAAACATTACAGGAAAAAATTTATTATTATTTTTTATTATTATGGTTTATATATAAACATTATTAATTATCATATTTATTATTTCTAATTATTATGAAAAATATTAATAATTTTTTATCAACAATATTTAATTATTATAATTATATTTAATATTTATTTTGATATTATTAATAAATTTCTTATTTGCATGATGAAATTATAATTACATATCTTATTTCTAATTATTGTGAAATTATTAATTCGTTTTTATTATGAAATTATGAAATTGTAATTACATATCTTATTTGTAATTAACAAATTATGACATTATAATTACATTTTCCAACATTGTGAAATTATTAAATTTTTGTTACAATTATGAAATCACAGTTAGCCATTTGTTAATTCTAATTATATTTAGTAATGAATTTTTTTTTGTAATAAACATAAATAATATTAAGAATAAAAAAAATTATTTAGAATTTTATAATTTATTTATAATGTAAAAAAAGATGTCGTCAATAACTTTATTATTATTATTTTTATTATTATGTTTTATATATAAACAATATTAATTATTATTGTATTATTTTTTTTATTAAAGTTGTGTAATTATAATTATTAATGTTATGAAACTATAATATATATTTTTACATTTATGAAATTATAGTTCATATTTATTAATTCTAATTATTATGAAAAATATTAATAATTTTTTATCAACAATATTTAATTATTATAATTATATTTATTTTGATATTATTAATAAATTTCTTATTTGCATTATGAAATTATAATTACATATCTTATTTCTAATTATTATGAAATTATTAATTCATTTTTATTAAGAAATTATAATTACATATCTTATTTATAATTATTATTAACAAATTATGACATTTGTTAATTCTAATTATATTTAGTAATGAAATTTTTTTTGTAATAAATGATAAATAATATTAAGAATAAAATAATTATTTAGAATTTTAAAATTTATTTATAATTTAAAAAAAGATGTACTCAGAAAAGTCCGGCCGGACCAATTTCAAAATTGGTCCGGCCGCAAAATGGTCCGGCCGGACCATTTTGGTCTAGTAGAACAGAAGGTCCGGCCGGACCAAATATGGTCCGCCGGACCTTTTTTGTTCTGTCGAACCAAAAGGTCCGGCAGTTCCTTCTGGCCGGACCAAATATGGTCCGGCCGTTTTTTTGAAAAGGTCCATGGTCCGGCCGGACCATTACTTCATCTTCTTCCCAAGGTTTCAACAATGGTGGATCTAAGAAAAACAAATTTATTGATAAATTTACTTCGATTTACATAAGAAAATTTTCAAATTTCAAGCTATAAATCTAGGAATCAAAGCTAAAAAAGTAATCTAACCTTGTCTAAAGTTTGAATCTTGAACAATCCGGAGTGAAGTTCTTCTTTGCAACGACCGTTCTTCTATGGAGAGGAGAGTGAGGAATTTTCACCGGACCCGAACAATACAAATGGTGAGGAGCCGGACTCTTTTGAATACTTATTATAAGGATATTTTAGACTTTGTAAATAATAAATCTATTTCGCTTTTTCTTTTTAACTTACAAATGGGTCAAAGGGTATTTTAAAAAATGGGTCGGAGGATCCGGCTATTGGCCACTAATTCCTCGTGTTTCTTCCCTCTTCTTCTCCACATTTCTCTCCTCCTCTCCTCTTTTTCTTCTTCTCAGTCGTCGACCCTTCATCTTCTCGTTTCTTCTTCTTCCTCAGTTACTGACAAATCTGTTTCCCAAGTACCCACGGCGGCGAGAGCAGAGGGTAGAAGGCTAAGGCTACAGAGACTTCTAATTTTCACATTTGTGAGAGCAGAGGCGAGTAAGGCTGTTTTGAGGACAGTACTAAAATCATCCCTTCTTATTGTTTTCTTCTTCTTCTTCAGTGTGAAAGCATACACTTTTGTTTGTGTTTTTTCCTATACTATTTCTTTTTTCAGTAAACAATTTTGTTACTTACGAGATATTGTTGGTTTAGGATGAAAATCCTCAATCTAGGTTCCGTTTGATTACATTAGACTCGTTGATTTATATTGTGATAATTTGCTCCGAGTGCGACCCTTTAGAGTGGTAATGATAGAGTTTTTCTGGAAAGAAAAATGATTGTAATCCATTCCACAACTTAGAACAAAACCTCGAAGATAAAATAGAATTTGACAGGAACCGATTTGGTTAAACCTATTCATGGACCAGGAATAAGTTAAACCTCAGAAGTTAGGGCTGTCTTTTTTTCACCATTTTTAGATAGTAAGCATATTGTTTTTGTACTGGGTTTTGTTAACTTATTTAAGTTGACATTTTCAATTTTTCTACATGTTTGTAATTTAAGTGAATTTTATTTAATTACTAAATATGTGTATTTAGTAATTAATTAAATTACATGATAATTTCTTGGACTTGTAATTATATTTATCTCCTTATTTCTTGATATAATTATCTCGTTTAGGTGATAATGTTTGGAGATAAATTGTGACACTTATCTTTTATGTTAAGTATTGAGAATTATGATAATGTTCTACTTGGGCTAAAATTTCATCTTATCACTCACTAGTACATTAAGAGTCAAAGGCGTCGGTTGTAAAGCAGAAAAGACGTCGGTTGTACAGGAGACGCCTTTAGTAGCGACGCTAAAAGTGCATACTTAAGGCGTCGGTTGTAAATCGACGTCTTAAGTTCATTAAAGGCGTCGGTTGTTAAGTAACAACCGACGCCTTATCTCAACTAAAGGCGTCGGTTGTTAAATAACAACCGACGCCTTTAAAAAACTTAAGGCGTCGGTTTTTGAATAACAATCGACGCCTTTTACTATTTTTTTTTTCATTTATTTATATTTCCCTTATATACCTATATAAACTATAACAATCATGTACACATCAAAAAATTATATAAAATTGAAGCAGCTGAACATTTCAAATCGACTCGCAGATAACGTGAAAATATATAAAAATTAGATGGATTAATATGCAATAAAACCTGCCAATGCAATCACGTAAAACTAGATTCGATAACGTTCAGTATAAAATGTGTAAACATTGGGGAAGAAAACCAATAACTTAGCTCATCCTTGGAAAATATGAAAGAGAATGCAAAGTTCCTAACCTAATTGAAAATAACATTTAACAGTTTTGTCACATCTTAGTAAATGTTACTTACTAATATCCATCCCTGAGGCCACCAAATTTCACCTGACCAGCTGTGTCCCAACAATAAAACCCGATCTTTCCATAGTTTGTGAAGAAATCCAAGGGATGAACTTCCACACCAATGGTTACTGATAAGTACGTTTTGCGTACTTATTTTGGCTTTAAATTTAGACAATTGTAAGTGTTTTAGAATATGATATTGCTAATTATATATTTATTTTGTTTGTTTTAGGAAAAATCAAATTTTGCATGCGTTTGGGTGCGAAACGAAAAAAATGGACTAAAGTCGTACAAAAAAGGGACAAAGTGGGACTCAAGTGAAACTTCCCAAAATTGAGGAACTCGAATTTACATAAATGAAGACATGAATTGCACAATTAAAAACTCAAGGACCAATTTGAGTTATTTGAGGAATTGAGTCTTTAAACATAACCCTAATTGGGCTTTTGTCTCTTGTTTTATACATATATATATATATATACACACAGCCGAGGGAAGCAGAGAGCGGAGAAAAAAAAAAAGAAGCAGCCGCCGTGGGGAATAAATTCTTTCATAATATATATACATACACATTAAACAAGAAAGGGAGGCAGCTGGGGGACAAGAATTGTGGTCACTTGAAGTGGTCGGCTGATTCATATTGAATGTGGGGAGAATAATAAAGTAATTGGAGGAAGATTATACATTTATACACAGCCGAGAGGAGCTTACTGGGGGAGTGTTGGTGGAATTAGGAGATTTCTTGGAAATTAAATTAAGAGAGACCAAATACATTAACCGACTTCTGGGATTGGTGCATAGATATATATATATATATACACACAGACAGACAGACGGCAAAAGGGGAGAAGATAGTGGTCATTGCTTGGAATTAATATAGGGGCTGAATTGTGGATTAAAAAGGGGATGATTATTCCTGGGAAAGTGGACAGCATATTGAAATCGAGTAGTGGGAATTAATTGACAAGGAGGCAGAACTTTGTGGTTGCATTTTTGGAGAATATTTCCATCGATTTGAGAGGTAGGCTGGTTATATACGCTGGAAAACGGTGGAGAAGCTGGGAAGAATTAAGGCTAATCGGTGGTTGATTCAAACGGGCAGAATTCCAGTTTATTTCGCGATTCAACCGGGTGATGTCTACCAAGTTTTTCATTGATTGTTCATTAATTAATATGCTAGGCTAATTTTCTTTATGTATTGGATGAAGATGAAACTTGTTATTAATTTACTCTAATTCGATAACTAGTAGTTTAATAATTTCTTGTGTTGTCTTGATTGATTTTGCATGCTTTATTGTTATTATTATTTGATTGATTGGCCACCAATTAAATATATCGTTACTTGTTGTAGTCTTGGAAAAGTCACAATAGGTTTGAACATTGCATGATCAACACATGAACACTAGATGTTAGGAATAACACTATGACATGTGCAATCTAATTGATAATTGTGTGATTTAATGCGTTCTAAACATTCGTATTCGGACTAGGAATAGATTCGTTTCATGTTTAGAATAGATTTAATTTGTCTTGGAAAAGAAACTTAATTGCATGTGAATTATCGATTGTCAAGCAACACATGAATGATTTAAACTACGAATTGTTGAATTGAGATAGGTGATAACAAGTGGATTCGGATTCCAATACATCCTCTCATTCATATTTTACTCTCAAACATTTGTTTTTATTTAATTTTTATTTATTGCAATTTTTTAGAATAGATAGAAAAACAAAATCATCTTTTTATTCTAATTGTTTTCATTAATTGAGTCGACGATAAACTAGTAATTAGGACTAAACATTATTCCTCGTGGGAACGATACTCTCAACTCATCACAATTATTACTTGTCAACGATCCCGTACACTTGCGGGATTCGAACCGAACAGTTGCTATACCCATATAAAAATAGTTAATTAAGAAAAGAAAAAGGAGGCTGAGAAAATATTACATTGAAGCATAACTTATCAAGCAGGCTTACGCTCATATTTCTTCTCAAATTCACCAGTGAGATACCTCTTTACAAATGTTGTTTCCCCTAAAACAGCACAAAAAATAAATAAATAAAATCTCCATTATAGTGAAACATGAAATAAAATAAAGAAGTGCATTAATGTGATCTTTTATTTAGAACTTTTACTGGGACAAAAAATATGCAATTTCACTCATTCCATATTTGGTAGTGTATAAGCAACTAACAATTATAGACTTTCCTTTTGAATATTTGGCTGCCACAAACTTTTCTGGTTGAGATCGTGGGAACCGTCATCTAATGAGAAATCCTGTCCAGAAAAGTAAACAAGACATTAGTTTGATGTAATTTTCCAAATGATAGGTGAAACACAACATAGATAATGAGAAAACCTTCATATACTCTATAGTCAAGGTGACCAAAATATATGGATCAGAGAAAAATATTTTAAATCAGGGGGAACTAAATTAAAGTAGTTAGATTTGAAAATTTAATGGGGAGAAAACATAGATAGGTAAATGAATGTTTGAGCAAATATAGAAATAATTTTGAAATATTTGTGAAAAGGTAGTTTTGAGGAAAGTGGTATTATCAGCTTAATGAGCGTATCGAAATTCGATAAATCCTGCAACCTATAATTAGGCTCAAAATAATACAGCAAATGAGACCCATTATAAGTTGAGTAATGAAAGAAAAAACTCAGGAGGCTCAAGTTTTGCTCCAAGGTTGCTCAGTTTAGCATGGGCTTCGGCATCATCTTTAAAAAATGCATCTTGATCTTCAGCATGTCAGCATACTCCTGCAATACATAAAGTCATTAACATGGGAAATTCTTATACTTCCCTGGCTAAGCTTATAATTTAATGAGCCCTAAAATATTCATCTTGCAATTCAATGACCCCTAAAACATTTATCTAATAATTAATTAGCCTCAAAACATTGTTTATACAGTTATAGATTATAAATATAGAAGAAGCATAAATATATTAATCACAATATTAAACTCAAATATCCAAAAAAGCAAGAAAGATAACAAGTTATATATTCAGATGCCATTGAAACAAGTAAACAAGAGTGACATCAAACTCATTAGATAATCAGCTCACTATAATAAGCTATAAAAAGAAAAATAAAAGTTCGACATCGAGGACATCAAATAAAGAATCTAACTTCAACGACTAAAAAAATTTCATTGTACCTATAGAGTGGTTGTGAGACTTTTGACTTTGAGAGTAATGAATTTTTCTATAAGGAGGTTACTGTAAACCCACCGGCCCTGTTCAAAGAAGTAAATGAAAGAGTAAATCTGAAGTTATTGGAAAGTTTACTTTGCCGAATTCGCAAAACATACAAATAATTTAAAATCTGAAGTGGTGGACCTTGTGGGGTGGGTGGTGGTGGCTAGCTGGGTACGGTAGGGATGGTGTTGGTGGCGCGCTGGGCTGGGTGGCGCGCTGGTGCTTGTGGCAGGCTGGGCTGGGGTGGCTCGCAGGAGGTGGTGGCACGCAGGGGCTGTGGCGGTCGAGTTTGGAGGTGCTATGAAGGTGGTTTTCGGTCAGATTTGTGGTGTGTTGGTGAGTTCTCCGGATGGTGGCGCGCGACGACGTGAGAATAGAGCTAGGGTGAGCAGCCGATTTGGGGAAAGAGAGTGTCTGAAAAATTGATTGAAGCGTGGAATATAACGCGAAGTATGGGCGTCGATTCTTACATAAGAACCGACGCCTTTTATAAAAAAGCGTCGGTTCCTTCAAAGATCCGGCGCCTATAACTGAAGCATAGGCGTCGGTTCTTATGTAAGAACCAACGCCCATACTTGGGCCATTCAATTGGCGTCGGTTGTCAGAAAACAACCGACGCCTTTGGTAAAAATTTATTTACAAATTTGTCACTGCATTTTTTACAGGCGTCGTTCGATGCTAATTTGTTATTTTTTTTTTTGGATTTTTTGTACTAGTGACTTTTCATTCATGATAAGAATTCAAGATAGAGAAAATCTCAGATTGGCCTCAAATCTCTTTGATTAGCTGAAAATCTTGGGCTCAATTCTTGGTGTCCAAGTTTTTGTATATCACTTGGTTGGTAAGTAATTCACTTATGGTAAGATCCTTTTGTTTCATAACTAACCTTGATTATCTTACCTTATCTTTACTTATGGTAAGATTCTTTAATTTATGATTATCTTACCTTATCTCTATTAACTTGCAATTATCATTGACTTATTGCAAGTAATAGAGATTTTTCACAATTAGGAGACTTGATGAACAAGCAACTCGTGTGCCTATAAAAAGAGAAGACATGGACGTGTTCTTCTCAAGTCTTGAATCAGAAAAATTTGTGTGGTGCTGAATAACATACTCGGCTTCTTCATTGCGTGACTTCGTCTTGTGCATGAATAATCTAGAGACATAGAGCTTATTCTTTCATGCCAAAAATCGATCAGTAAATCGTGTTTCTCCCGGAGGAGTCTGTACATCCCTACGAGAAGAAAAAACTTTCAGCCAGAAGATCAAACGGGGGGTTTGGATTGAGATCGAACGGGAGTTCGAGTTTGCTGAAGATCATTTCAGTGTCAAAGAAAGTTACTGAAGAGTGGTGGGACGCCGCTCATATTACAAGCCATAGAAAAATCAGGGAGTGATTTATTTCTTGGGTGATTGATAGATTTATGGGTAAATTTATCCTGTAACTTAGATTGAACTGTGTAATATCTTTTCTTATTAGTGATTGATTTTTGTTCGCATGATGCGGGCACGTGGATTTTCCCTGTTAGGGTTTTTTCCACGTTAAGCTCAAATATTGTGTTCATTTACTTTACAGTTTTGCACCGTATATTTTACCTGTTCATGTTTTATAATCCAAACGGATCTGTGATAGTTTGTTTAACCACAAATTTAGACAACTTTAATATTTCAATTGGTATCGGGGGTTCACTTCTACAAAGTGAGATCTGGTTGTCTAAAATGAAAAATTTTGCATCTCTTAGGCCACCTTTGTTGACTAGTAATAATTATGCATATTGAAAAATTCGTATGGAAATTTTTATTCAATCTATTGATAAACATTGTTGGACATCTGTCCTTGATGGTTACACAGTACCCATTGTCACTGCTGAAGGTGTTGTCACAACTGTATCTAGAAGTGTTTATACTGCAGATGAATTAGCTAATGAAAATTGGAATTCAAAAGCACTTAACGCTATTGTTTCTTTGGTTGATCCAAGTCAATTCAGGCTAATTTCTTCCTTAAGAATAGCCAAGGAAGCATGGATGAGGAAGAAGTTTTCAAAAGTTTCAACGCCAGATTGAGTGATCTCACAAACTCAGCTGAAGCCCTTGGCAAAACACACTCTAATGAGCAGATTGTGCAAAAGATTCTCATATCTTTACCAGATAGATTCCATGCAAAGGTGACAGTCATTGAAGAAAGCAAGGATCTTTCAACCATGCGAGTTGAGGAACTAGTAGGATTTTTAATGACCTATAAGTTAAATCTATCTCGAAGAAAGAAAGATAAGAACCAGGGATTGCTTTCAAAGCAAGTAGTGAAGAGCTAGACGAATTTGGGAGACATATGAAGATGAAAGCTTTGCACTTCTCACCAGACAATTTAAAAGTTCCTCAAGGGAAAGCAGAAAGAAATATTTTCAAACCTTCAAGGCTAGAATCAAAATCAACAAAAACAAAGGATGAAAAACAATTTCTATGCCAGAAACATTTCTAACTCATCTAAAGGAAAGCCTAAGAATTGTATTCAATGTAGAGAATGTGAAGGTTATGGACACATCGCAGCAGAATGTCCCAACACTCTAAAGAAGACCAAAGGAAGGAAGGCCATGAATGTTACATGGAGTGATGGAGACACAAATGAATTTGAATAGGACTCGGATAGTAGCAATTTTGAAAAATTGGTAACTACCCTTACTACTTTACAGTCATCTGGTACTAAGTCTAGAAACTCATCTTATGCAGGTACTAGCTCAGATAAATCTGGATCAAACACTAAAAATTTGTAGAAGGAACTTCAAAAAGCAAAAGAGAGGATACAACTATTGCAAGCTGTGGCTGAACACGATAGGGAAAGTAATCCAGATGTATCTGCATTCCCAGATGACGAAGATGATGAGGTAAGCAGGTTGAGTGTAGAGCTCACTAAAGCACAAGACACGATTAAGAAATTGGTACTTGGATCTTTTTAGCTTGATGAAATTCTGAACCATGGGAGACCTGCTAGCATAAAAACTGGACTTGGATATGAAGGTAAGGGTAAAACTCATGAAAACAAGATAGTCTTTGTGAAAGAAACAGGATACGGGAAGAAGAAGCAAAACAAAAACTACACAGATGCATCTACCTTCTACCATCATCAATTCAATGCTGCTGAAACACAAAACGCATATCCAGCCAGGAACCATACAGGTAGAAAATTTCAACCGAATTTGTACATGCTAGATGAATTTGTTCGTCAGACTGACAGAAAATTTCAACCTCGTCAAAATCGGCAATATACATCTGTCTTCCAGGTATTCTGTAATTTTTGTACTAAATCTAGTCATGATGTTTTCAGGTGTCATGAGTACTTGAAATTAATCAACTCACACAAAAGAAGACTTGTATCTAGGCAAGATAAGAAAATTAAAACTTACGCCTATATAGTTCAATTATCTTTCAGTACCTTGATTCCTAACACTTGGTATTTTGATAGTGGATGCTCTAGACACATGACATGCGATCTCTCCTTGTTGTCACACTTTGAAAAAGGCGAGACAGGTGTTGTTACCTTTGGTGATGGCCAAAAGGGTAAAGATAGATGGATTTGGTATTATCAATATTAAAGGATTGCTTACATTAACAGATGTTTTGTATGTTATTGTACTTAAAGCAAATTTGATTAGTGTGGGACAATTATGTGATGATAACCTACTTGTCATGTTTTCTAAAGACTATTGCAATGTATTAAGTTGTGACAAGAATTCAAATTAGTTAAAAAGTGTTTTGTTTAAGGGAGTTAGATGGAATATTTTTTATTCCAGATGGAATCTGCAGTGACTGTCGAAAGGGTAAGCAAATCGAAAGTCAACACAAATTAGGTACATCTATTAATACCTCTCATATACTTGAACTAATTCACATGGATCTAATGGGTCCTATTCAAAAGGAAAGTATTAGTGGAAAAAGGTACATTTATGTTTGTGTTGATGATTTCTCTATATACACCTGGGTCATGTTTATTCGTGATAAATCTGATGCATTTAATAATTTTGCTAATCTTTTTCAAAAACTGAGTAATAAAAAGGTTGACGAATAGGTAATAGTCAAAAGGATCAGAAGTAATCATGGAAGAGAGTTTGAAAATTCTGACTTGCTGACTTCTGTATCCAATATGGAATCAAGCATGAGTTTTCAGCCCCAAAGACTCCTCAACAGAATGGAGTGGTGGAAAGAAAAAACAAAACTCTGCAAGAGATGGGTCGTGTCATGCTAAATAGCAACAAATTGCCTACAAGATTTTGGGTAGAAGCCATAAATACTGCTTGTTACATTATCAATAGATTCATTCTTAGAACAGGAACAAATCAAACTCCCTATGAAATCTGGAAGGGCAGAAAACCTAGGGTTGACTACTTTCATGCATTTGGAAGTAAATGCTATATTTTAAAATATAGGGAACATCTAGGAAAATTTGACTCAAAATCTGATGAAGAAATATTTTTGGGTTATGCTGGAAAAAAAATAGGGCGTATAGAGTATTTAATCTTAGAACCCAAATAGTTCTTGAATCAGTTAATGTGAAAGTGGAAAGTGGATGATACTAATGGTTTAAATTCTAACTTGCAGGAAGTAGATGATGATCAGTTAGAGATTCCACCAAAAAAGCAAGATGAAACTGTAAAAATAGTTGAAAAATCACAACTAGCAGAAAGTCAGAATAATACTGAAGAAGGTGACACAGATGAATTTGGTTGTCCAGATACATATGCCTTTCCAGAGGCATCTGACTACCCAGATACACTTGATGCTGCAGAACCAGAAGTATTGAAAAAAACCATATGCTAGAGTACAAAAAGCTCATCCACTTGAAAACGTTCTCACTGATCTGTCTAAATTGAATGTAACCAAAAGACAATTTGCTGTCGATATGGGAAACATATGTCATATGTCACTAATTGAACAAAAAAATGTCAAAGAAGCCTTGACAGATGAACACTGGGTACAAGCAATGCAGGAGGAACTCAATCAGTTCGAAAGAAATAACTTCTTGGAATTGGTGCCCCGTCCAAAAGAAGGAAATATAATTGGGACCAAATGGATTTTAAAAAATAAGTCAGATGAATAAGGGAATGTGGTAAAAAACAAAGCCAGACTTGTTGCTCAAGGTTACATCCAGATTGAAGGGATAGACTTTGACGAAACATTTGCTCCTGTAGCCAGACTGGAATCCATTAGATTGTTGCTAGCTATGTCCTGCTACATCAATTTCAGACTATACCAGATGGAGGTCAAAATGCGTTCCTAAACGGTGTAATCAATGAGGAAGCTTAAGTGGAATAGCCCCAAGGATTCATAGATCCATCTCACCCGGACTATGTCTTTAGACTCAAAAAGTCTTTATATAGGTTGAAACAAGCCCCCAGATCTTGGTATGAAAGGCTCACATCATTCTTGCTAAGCAAAGGATACAAAAGGGAAGGAACTGATAAAACTCTTTTCATTAAGCATCTAAATCCTGGACTAACTTTAGCTCAAATATATGTTGATGACATTGTATTTGGGTCTGCCTCAAAGTCTAAAATTGATGAATTTATAAATGCAATGAAAAGAGAATTTGAAATGAGTATGATCAGTGAACTAACATTTTTCCTTGGTTTACAGGTATAGGGGGATGAATCTGGCATATTCATATCTCAAGCAAAGTATGCTAAAGATCTGGTGAAGAAATTTGGGCTTGAAGATGCAAAGGCTGTGAGAATTCCCATGGCAACTACACTAAAACTTTCAAAGGATGATAGTGGCAAGGATGTAGATTCATCCCTCTATAGAAGCATGATTGGAAGTCTTATGTACCTTACTGCTATTAGGCAAGAGATATCCTTTAGTGTTGGAGTGTATGCAAGATATCGGGCTAAACCTAAGGAGTCACATGTAGCTGCTGTAAAAAGGATCATCAGATATGTAAGTAGTACATTGAGTTATAGAATTTGGTTTACTAGAGATACCACTGCCCATCCTGCAGGTTATTCAGATGCAGACTGGGCAAGGAACATTGATGATCGAAAGAGTACATCTGGAGACTGTTTTTACATTGGAAACAACTTGGTGAAGTGGCTAAGCAAAAAACAAAATTCAATATCCCTTTCCACAGCTGAAACGGAGTATATTGCAGCTGGTAGTTACTGTACACAACTCCTTTGGATAAAACAAATGTTGGAAGATTATGGGACCTCTACAGAACAAGCCACTATGTATTGTGACAACACCAGTGCTTTAAACATCTCAAAAAACACTGTCCAGCACTCCAGAACAAAACACATTGATATCAAACACCATTTCATCAGAGAATTGATGGAACAAAAGATTAGAAATCTAGAGCACATACAGACTGATCTACAGCTTCCAGATTTGTTCACTAAGGCCCTCGATACTGTCAAATTTGAAAACCTTAGGAAACAAATTGGAGTATCACCTCCTCCTGAATAGGAACATGCATATTCAAAAAAAAAAATTGCATTTTTTCTTTTATTGTATGCATTTAGGTTAACTTATCCTATTTTTATACTAAGTGTAGATCATGTTTTTGCTTGCATATATATCTGAATGCCTGAGGCTAATAATGAGACAGATACTTCTGACAGATGTCAGTCAACATGTCTCCAAAAGAATCTACCTAGCACTCGAATCTGGACAATCCAAGGGATAATTCACTACTGCCAAGGCTGTATGGTTTGTTACTGGATGAGGTTTTATATTCTGTATGTAGACCTATGATATGAATCTTTCTTTTAGCATTGCACGCATTTTCTTACCATCCAAGGTCAGGGCCAGTGGAAAAGAAGGTTGCCTATTCAAGCCAAGTTCATACCCTTTAGTCTAAAAAATAAACGAATATGAGGAAAATGTGAAAATATCAAAGAAAAGGTGGAAAATTTAGTAAGATAACTTCTAGGGATTGTGTGAATCTACCAATCCAAGCCAAGTTCATACCCTTCTTCTAATCTAAAGGGGAACATCCAGTAAGATAACTTCTGGGAATTGTGTGAAGCTATTTCCACCTCCAAAAGACATTGCCACAATATTGAAAAAGTCGACAAGTCGGATTTGAGAAAATGCACTTTAAATAGATATTGATCGGTCTTATTGTGCACTACAGTGACAAACCAATAAGCCAGGGCAATCATATGGTTTAGACAATATGTGGATGACTAAGGGTTGCTCGAATCACACATGCACTTTAATCAACTTAATCATGTATGTGGTGGACTGTACACTACCAGATGTATCTAGCTCAATAGATGCCAACGGTGCTCAGATGTGTCTCAGGTACCCTAATGTATCTAGATTTTTCATTCACATATTTTAGATATTTTTTTTCTGAAAATCTTTATTTAAGACAGTATATTGTGGGCTAATATGCGCGAATCTTGCAGAATAAGTCAGCAAATTGTGGAGCCCAATTTTGGTAATTTATTTGTTACCTAATTTTTGAATTATTCTATTTCCATAATTATCCCATTTTTTAATGAAAAAGTTGACAATAACTAGGATTCTCAAAAGAATCATTATCTACAAGGAATGCAATTAAAACAAAATCTCTTGAATTCTATTTGTACTCAAATTCCTCAAAAATCTCTCCTCAAATCTCCTTCATTGCCTCCACACCAGATGTTCTTACTCATGCCAGAACGAGTTCAAGTTCTAACTCTGCCTATAGCCGAACCAAGCCAACACATCTCTACCACCAAGCCACAAGTTATGGGTGCAAATTCGACACCTATGTTTGGTAATCTTCCTACCAATCAATTTTCTCCCTTAAATATTCGAAGTGAGTTGATGGGTGTAGGAGAAATTTTGGCAAACATACTGAAACAAAGGGGGAGATGCCAAAAGATGATAAAAATGTGGAAGGAGGTAAATCTGTAAGTGAGGATGAATCCCATGAAACAGAGGGGTCTGGAGACAAAGATGAATATGATGATACTGAGATAATGCTGATGAATCAAAGGAATCTGAAGAAGAAGAAGATCTTCTAAGCCAGACAAAAAGAACATAAAAAAGGTGAAGAAAACAGTGTCTGCAAAGAAAAGGAGATCAAGCACAAAGGCGGATGAATCTATCGCTCCAGATGGATCTAGGTATGATCATTCATTGTTTGTTAGCACTCCTATGAAGACTGCTACATGTATGTTTACACCTTTCAATCTTAAATTCTGGTCGACTGGTGCATATGCTGATTTCCAAAAACACATATATGGTAAGAAAATGCATTATGAGTCTCAAATATCTGTAGAAGAATTTCATGATTTTGGGATTGATGATATAGTGAGTCATTTTGGTTTGGAGAAATTGTCTCGATGTGAGGGGGACATCAGTAAAACTTTGGTTAAGGAATTTTTGGGTTATTTCATAGTATTTGATTGATCAGGGTGTCAAAAATTTTAAAGATGATCTGGTGATCACTCCTAGACAACCGAACAGGGTAAAATGCAAAAAGTCTCATAAACACATACTCCTGACCGAAAAACAGAATTTGGGGCTATAGACGAAGCTGGGAAGCAGGATACGTCTGGACATGATGGAGAGTTGTTGCTTTGAAAGAAGTTTGTTGAATTCAAAACCACTATCAAAAAGCTTGAGGACAAGCTGAATATGCTCTCTGCAAGGTCTTCCAGAATTGTGACTATAAAGACTAGTACTAAAAAGAGGAAGATCGAGCCCTACTAGAGTAAAGACGCAGAAAAAGAACTGAAATTAATCTCAGTAACAGAGACTCAGTCCAGATGCATCTGGCCTCATTGGTTTTGAAGTTTTCTAAAACTCTACTTTTACTTCCAGTATATATGGTCTGTAATTGAATTTTGCCTAATTTTTGTCTACTTGTGCTTATATGGCAGGTTACAAGACGTGGAAGGCGTCCCCCATTTCTTCCAAAAAGGGGGAGTAGTTTTTTTCTCATCTTTTATGATTGATTGAATGCTGAAGTAACGTTTGGTTTATTTGGATCCTCCTTTACGTGCTTTTTATTTTTCTCTCGTTACATGCTTGAATTTGTTCAAGTGAGCTTATTATGATACATGGCTTGTAGGGGAGAATTTTGATAGTGGGAGCTTGAAAATTGCATGTTACTTCTATCTATGTTTGTGAAAAGATTATTAGGTATTGGAAAAAAAGAAAAAATCAAAGGGGGAGACTGTTAACTTATTTAAGTTGGCATTTTCAATTTTTCTACATGTTTGTAATTTAAGTGAATTTTATTTAATTACTAAATATGTGTATTTAGTAATTTATTAAATTACTTGATAATTTCTTGGACTTGTAATTATATTTATCTCCTTATTTCTTGGTATAATTATCTCGTATAGGTGATAATGTTTGGAGATAAATTGTGACACTTACACCTTTTATGTTAAGTATTGAGAATTGTGATAATGTTCTGCTTGGGCTCAAATTTCATCTTATCACTTATCATTCATGTAATACCACTTTTTCATTTTTTGCGCATTCTTAAATTTAACGTAATTTATATTGGTACCATTATAAATTATGTATTTGATTATTATTATTGTTCATATTTGACTTATTTTGCAGTGGAAGGACTTAGACGCCGTCATGATCAATGTGCCAAATAAAATGTTTATAAATTATTTCTTTGTACAATCCTATGTCTAATTGTTTGTTTTATTTGTTAAACATGTTGATTTCTATTGTTATTAAGTGGTAAGAGACCTAAATCGCATAAATTGAAGTTGGTAAAGGTTTGGCGGCACTATGAAATTTATTTATGAGCCGTGGACTTAAATTTACGTGTTCATGAGAGTTGGGGATTGATTTTGCAAATTACCAGAAGTTATATCAAAAACCTAACCTAACCTATCTCTCATCTCGCCTTCTCTCACCCAACACTTCCCCTCTCCTTCGAAAACTCACGCTCTCGGTATCTCCCTCTCGCCTCCGTCCCTCTCTCGACTTCGCCTCTCTCTCAATTTCTCGCTGGCACGCCACCGGCCAGATAGCAGGCGCACTACCGGCCTCCACCGTCACCCACGGTAGCACCTTTTTCCCCGACCCAACACACACACGCACACTGGTCCGAACGCACACAAACACACCCTTGCACGCACACATTTCACACACTCCAGCATACTCACTCACGCAGACACCCAAACACACAAACATGTATATGTTGATTCTATGTATGTACATGTATGCATAAGCTACTCGTGTGTAAATTTCAGAATTTAAATTTATTTGTGATTTCAGATTTTTAGTGATTAAATTCAGTTTTGGGATTATGTGTATGTGTATGCTATTTACTTACAGATTTCAGATTTTTGGTTTAGATTAAAAATTTAATTGTAAATTTCAGATTTGAGTAATGTATATAAATGTATGCATATATTGTGTTATATATCTCATTTATGAAATTGGTAGCTTAATTAACTACTAAATTGTTAAAAGTTTGAATTATAATGATTATTTTTCAGATTAGAATATGAGGGTGTAAACTTTCAGATTTTATAAAATCCATATTAATCATCTTAACTAACTTTTTGTAGCTAAAATTGAATTATAATGGTTAAAATTTTGATTTCAAGTAAAAATTTGACTATGTTTGAATTTTGGCGAAACAGTTTGGATTGTATATATGAAAATAGTTTAATTGAAATTTTGTTAGTTAAGTTATTGATTTGAGAATTTTTGAATTTGGGAAAGTGGTATAAACGTGAATAAATTTATGATTTGCTTTAAAGTATATATGTGTGTATATATATATATATAAATTTCTGATTTTTGAGATTTATGAGAATTGTAGTTTAGTTAACTGTTTGGGTGAAGTTTGGATATATGTTGGTTTTTAAGATTTGTGAAATTGTTGGGACTTTATGGGAGTGGATTTTATAACGTTAGGTTAAATTATGTAAATTTGAGTTTGAGTTTGAATTTAAAAATAAAAAATAAAAAAAAATGAGAGTTTCTAACGTGGATTGAAATTTATCCCTTATTTTTGAATATGATTTTTGTGTAAATGTGAGTAATAATTATAATTACTAGATTTTGAGAAAATTGTAAAGTCGTGTACATTTTTCAAACTTTGGTTTTGATTTAAGTACCTTAATAGTTAAGCTTAAAATGTTGTGTCGAATGGTTTAAATCTTTTGCTTTCGAGTATTTAATATATCTTAATACATTGTTTGGAATAAATAATCACAAGAAAGAAAAGGAAAAGAAGATTTATTGTTTTAACTTGTTTGATGTTAATGAAATGATGAATAGATCAAATTGAACTGAAAGTATATTTTTACTAAATGAATAGATGCAACTAAGATTTTGGTACATTGACGACACGGGCAGCCGATGTTCCTCCACTTACAAATCCAGATAACGGTAAATGCTAAGGACGTCAAGTAAGTAAACTTTCCCTATTTTCATGAAAGTAGAAAGTTAATGTGAAATTAAGGTACGTAAGTGATTTCGTGTTAATTACTTAATGTTGATGTATTTGATGTGTGATATGCAAGTATGTGTATTTAAGGAAATGTTCAAGCATGCACATTATCATGTCATTGCATCATTAAGCATGCATTGGCATCGAAATGGGAAAGTCAAATGTTTTAATGAAAGGAATGTGTCAAAGTGCAATTTTGTCAAAAAATTATGTATCCCAAGTTTTTTAAGAATGAATGGGTGTACTTCTAGTTCATGAAAGTTGCGAGTGAGAAATGGGGCGCGGGGGACCGGCGTACCCGAATTAAGTCGCTTTGCGACGGAATGTTCAACCATTTACGGTGGACTGTTAAACCGCTTTGCGGTGGGAAAGTGAATGTTAAACCGCTTTGCGGTGGAAATGTGAATGTTAATCTGGTTCCAAATAAGAAATTGCCCACTGTTATCTGATTGACTAGAAGTTACACCAAGTGAGCTCACGATGGAAATGAAGTGAAAGTTTTGAAATGAAATGAAAGTTGAAAAGTTTGAAAGTTTTGGAAAGTAAAGCAAATGGGGATACATATATGAAATTTTTAAAGCATTCATGTCATAAGCATGCATTCATGCATAAAGTTTACTTACTGAGCTTTAGCTCACCCCATTCCCTCCCCAATATTTCAGGTGATGAAAGTTAGATGAGACGAGGAGAGCATTTGGTGGCAGACTCAGGCTATACCTGCTTTCAATTCTTGAAAATAAAGTTAAATTAAAATTTATTTAAGTTCTAAGTAATTATTTTCTTAATTCATTTAGTATTGTTAATTGTTTGGGTGAAATTAGTTTAAATAAGTTATGGTATTTTCCTGTGATTAGTTTTTATCATGTTTCATGAGTTTATAAATGTATACTTCAAGTTATTTTGTTGAGGAGTTTGGGGAATTGATGTTGAAGTTGAATTTTGGAATTGTGGTTGGATGTTGAATGTTGGATTTGAATGGGTTGAGAATTGCATATGTATTGTAGGTATGATGTCCCTCTACAGGTTGGTTATGTCCAAGTTATAGAGGAGACTCTGCCGAAATTTATATAAAATTTTAGAATAGAAAATGAAAATGTTGAAGTTTTTAAATGATTTGTTTCCGCATTTTAATGTTTAACGATTTATTTCTACATATAATGTGAATGGAAGTTAACACGCCTAGGTTTTAAATTTTTGAACTTGGGGTGTTACAATTCATGATAAGAATTCAAGAGAGAGAAAATCTCAGATTGGCCGAAAATCTCTTTGATTGGCCGAAAATGTTGAACTCAATTCTTGGTGTCCAAATTTGTGTATATCACTTGGTTGGTAAGTGATTCACTTATGGTAAGATCCTTTTGTTTCATAACTAACCTTGATTATCTTACCTTATCTTCACTTATGATAAGATTCTTTAATTTATGATTATCTTATTCTTACATTATCTCTATTAACTTGCAATTATCATTGACTTATTGCAGGTAATAGAGATTTTGCACCACTAGGAGACTTGATGAACAAGCAACTCATGTGCCTATAAAAAGAGAAGACAGGGACGTGTTCTTCTCAAGTCTTGAAGCCAAAAAATTTGTGTGGTGCTGAAAATATATAATCGGCTTCTTCATTGTGTGACTTCATCTTGTGCAAGAATAATCTAGAGACATAGAGCTTATTCTTTCATGCCAAAAATCGATCAGTAAATCGTGTTTCTCCCAGGAGGAGTTTGTCAATCACTACGAGAAGAAAAAACTTTCAACCAGAAGATCAAATAGGAGGTTTGGTTCGAGATTGAACGGGAGTCCGAGTTTGCTGAAGATCGTTGCAATGTCAAAGAAAGCTACTGAAGAGTGGTGGGATGCCAGCTCATATTACATGCCATAGAAGAATCGGGGAGTGATTTATTTCTTAGGTGTTTGATAGATTTATGCATAAATTTATCGTGTAGCTTAGATTGAACTGTGTAATCTCTTTTCTTATTAGTGATTGATTTTTGTCCGCAGGGTGCGAGCACGTGGATTTTCCCTGTTAGCATTTTCCCCACGTTAAGCTCAAATATCTTGTTCATTTACTTTACAATTCTGTATCGTATATTTTACCTGTTCACGTTTTATAATCTAGACGGATCTATGATAGTCAGTTCGTTTAACAATAAATTTAGACAACTTTAATTTTTCAGGTTTAATTCACTTTGTTCGACCGTCGGCTTCAGTGCTTTCCTCTCTTACATTTTCAATGGCCAAGAGAACTAAGATGGTAGGCATTGTTTGGGAAATGTGGCACTTGTTATGATTAAAGGCTGCGATCTGAGCAACAAACGTAGCTGGAGATTGACAATGAAGCTTCAAGACAGAATCAACAAGAAGCAGTCGGAAGAAGAAGAAACATGCCAGAGAATAAACTAAAATTATTCTGCTGCAACTCTCAACATATCCAAATAATGCAATGGTTATCACTATGTGCAAAAGGTTCGGTCAATTCAAATGTTCCCACAAATAATTGAAATTTCAAACAAGTAACATAATAATGATGTTTTAGATCAAAGGATGTCCTAGTGGTTATATCAACTCACCTACAAGTAATGCAAGTTCGAATCTCATAGGAAGGGAGTTTGGGTGAGATAAGGAGAGGGGATGGGATAATCAGCCATCAATTTTGTTGCTCACTGGACGAAAAAGAACTAAATGTTGAGTAGTTGTGAGTCATAGATGGAACATATTAATTCTAACTTTAAAAAGCAAAACATTCAATGTTAATTAGTTGCTATGTGTCCATCATGTTAGAAAAATGTCTTAATTGATGAAGCATACAATATGAGTGAACAATTGTTAGATTGCATGGGCAAACAAGGCAACTGTAAAATGTCAAGTACATTGATGTGGCTTTCACGTTGGCCTAGATGTGATGTGATGTCACATTCTGGTTTTATTATCAATGGGAATCGATTTCATAGAATCAATGTCAGCAGAAGTACACAAAATAGTGGTGTTTCTATTGAAGCACAAACTATTTGTCGATCTAGTGTGAAGGATACAAGTCATGTAATTGATAATTTTTTTTTATTATGGCGTGATAAGAGACATAATTTTACTAGACTATCAAATATAGATAGTGGTGTTGAGATTGAAGAAGGATTTAAGTTGGTAAATCTTCATAGAGGACAACATCAATTTGAAAGAGATCCATTTATTTTAGCATCACAAGCAAAACAAGTTTTTTATTCTAGAGTAAGCGATACATCTAATTGGTATATTGTATTAAAGGCACCTCCTAAAGAATTTCATGAATTAGCAAATATTGATGAGGAGGCTTATACTCCAACCACATTAGATATATTACGAATTGATATGACCGTTGAAGATGAAGGTTATGTAAGACATGATTGTGAGGGTATTGATATTGAATATGGTAATTGTATGTCTTTAAGATTCTTTCGTACTTAATTTAATTTTCAATTTATGTGACATTACGTAGATGCTAATATCTCTAATTCCAATTTGTCTTCCTTTATTTATAGATGCAAATGATAAAAGTTGAGTTTTGTGGATGCTGATGTTCGTATAAGTGGTTGTTCTGGTGAAGTAAGATATATATATATATATAATCGAAATGAACTAAAAAAACCTTTAATTGCTGCTGCTACAAGAGAAGGAAATGAAGGTATAAGAATATCAGAATGAGGTTCTAATTCTGTTCTAGATAGACAAGAAATTTATTTGTAACATGATGTAGAACTTCTACCTGGCAATACTGAAAAGAGAAATAAGGGAAGAGGACGAGTGAAAGTAAATTATCTCAATAGGGGAAAGCTGCAAAGTTAACTATAGAGTTTAATGAAAGGGGTCATCCAATTTGTAAAGGTTCAAATAAGCTGTCATCGTTTATTGGAACAACTGCAAGAGAACTTATACCAATTACATGGAAAAGTTGGACAGATATCAGGGGAAGTTTTCTTGATGACATATGGGAGCATGTTCAGGTGATAATAACTTCAATTTACATATATAATTTAATTTAAATTTCTATTAATGCTATGTATTTTGATGCAGCAAAAATTTGACGTTGATATTTGTCATAGGAAGTACATAATGCAAAAACTGGGAAAGCATTGGCGAGATCATAGATCTAATGTTCTTAAAGAAATCAATAACTTAGTAATGATGGATGGCATCACAAGAGATACTTCTCTCCTCAAGCTTGATAATGTTAGCTCAATAGAAGAATGACAAGCATTTGTTAAATAACGCAATTTTCAACCATACAAGGTAAGCGTTCATTGTTTAACTTGAAAACAACAAATTCTTTGATATGTTGAATATGACTTATTTAGTTAGTTGAAGCACTATTGTTGGACATCTTTGAATTAGAATTTATGTAAGTTTTTCATTTTTTATTTATTTATTCCTCTGTTATTGGATTGCATGTTGATTTAAATTCTATTAGCCGATGAAATTGTTATGTTGTGGAGTTGGAGATTGTTTTTGGAGTAGTTGATGATGTTGATGTTTGATTGAGTTATGGTTGATGTTTTGATTCATTGTGGTTAAGTGTTGATTGTTTATGGTATTGTGATGTCTCTCTACAGGTTTGCTAAGTCCAATTTATAGGGGAGATGCTAGTGAAATTTTTGTCTAAACTTATTTTTTTTAATGCATGCATTTGAGTTGAATTGTCATAGCTTGTTATTGATGTGATCCTTTATTGATTTTATAGGAAAAGAGTGAAATATTCAAAAATCATATCTACAATTATCACATACATCGCTATGTAAAAAATAGCAGTGTATTGAAAGTGAAGACCCTGATTCCATTATGAGAAATGTTGTCACTATAACAAATTCATATTTCTGTTTATCGAAATCGCGTTTATTGATTATATATACATTAATGTGTATAATTTTACTTTATTATTATAGGTTTTTTGGTACTATAACAAATTCATATTTATGGCATGCATCACTGTACGCTGTGAAATGTTGTCACGACGTGCAACGTTGCACGCTGTAAAAAGCTAACTTTTATGACGTGTAACTAAGCACGCCGTAAGCATATATATGACATGCATCGCTACACCCCGTAAACTTACGGCGTGCAGCGACACACACCGTAAAATGTTGTCACAGAGTGCATCTCTGTATAACGTAAGTTTACGGCGTGCATTGCTGCACGCCGTAAACGTTTACAGTGTGACCTTTTACGGCATGCGACAGCACGCCGTAAAAGGCTAACTTTATTGTAGTATAACCTTCAAGTACATGTAACATTAATCTTAAAAGAATTTACACATCCATCCCATAACCTTCACTTCCATTTCAATTTAAACCTTAACTCATTTCCCATCCTCCTACTCCCTCCATATCTCACATGGTCATCGGAGCCCGTCGGCGCAATAGTAGCGGGCGATTCACAGCACAGTCATCCCGCGATCACAGTGCAGGCTGCTATAGTTGCGATGTGCATCATAATGCAATCACCGCTGTGAGACCCCTACTACAACACTGTGTATCACAGCATAGTCTCCAATGTTGCAGAAAGTGTCGCTCATGACACCTTTGCTAATTGTGAGTTGCATCGCTCTTGCAGTCGGCGGTGACGCTGCTGTTGCAACGGTCCACTCCGATGCAGCGCCACTACTACAATGGCGTTTCCATTACAAAAGTGTGCAACCAAACTTTTTTTTTTTTTTTTATTACTGTTGGTTTTTTTTATTTATTTTGTTGTTGTTGGTGGTGGTGGTAATTGTGAGGTGGTATTGATAGTTGTGGTTGTGAGTAAAGTTGTGGTCAGCTGGAGGTGGTTCTATAGTGGTGGTCGAAGATGGTGATGGTAGTTGAAGATAAGAGGTGCAACCTTCTTGGGCAGTGGTGGGGGTGGGTGATTATTTGTGATCATTAATTATTAAATGATGACCTTGTAGTAAGTTGTAATCTGTAAAATTTGCGAATTGTGATCGAGAATTGAATTTTGAGTTAAGAAATTTGTAAATTGTGATCAAGAGAAGTGGTGACTTAAAAATTTTGCGTTTTCTGACAGTGACCATAAATTGTATATATGTGACCTTAAAATATTTAAATAATAAATGTAATTGTGATCTTGAAATAAGTTGTGAATTAAAAAAAATGTAAACTGAAACCAAGAGATAAGTTGTGACCAAAATAATTTTTGTTTTGTGAGTGTGGCCATAAATTTTATATTATAGTAACCTTAACCTATTTAAATAATACAATATAATTAATTAATCAAGACCGGATTTTTAAAAGAAATCTCAAGCTTTTTAAATATGAAAATGTATTTTCTAAACACCTTATTTATGTATTTTCTCTCATCTATCAATTGGTATGGGCGTATGATTTTTTAATTCATTCTCAATTATTTATTGTGATTATTAGTTTTAAAATGGTAACAAATTCATTTGGTTTATCAATTTGAGAAATTGTCCTCGAACCAAAAATTAAAAAATACGTTTAGTTTGAAGTTTGAAAATTATTTTATGATATTTTATCCCATGAAATTTGATTATTCAGTGAAACACAACAAGCTTATATTATCAATTAATATTATATATTTTAAATTTGGTAATTCTTACAATTTTTTTTTATATAAAAGTAAAACAAAAATAAATTATAATAAATTACGTTGACAAAACGAGAGGTAAAAAATTAAAAAAAAAAATGATTTCGATTGAGATTTTTTATTTGTTTTTATTTAAATATATATTTTAGGATTTTTATATAAATAACCATTGAGCTTGAATTATTTTTTGTTTTTTTATTTTTTTATTTCAAATTTTACTTTCCAGATTTTTAAGAACTTAGAATCTTATTTTTTTAGAATTTGTTTTTTTTTTTACAATTTTATATTGTTCATAGAAATTTATTTTTTTAACTTTTTCTCACATAAATTTTTATTTTTAAATGTTTATTGTATTTTTCTGTGTCAAAAATGTGTATTGAGTTTTACGGTATAGGTTTCACCTTATTTTTAAGGATAATTGCATTACATCTGCATTTTGATCATTTATTGAAATTTTACTTACATTAGTATTTTAATTGATTTTTACTTACTTTTCTTTTTCCTTTTAAAAAACTTACAATATTCTCATAAACACCACATCACAATTGCAATGCCACCTCCTTTTTCCTTGACAAGGCTCGATATGTTGTTGAAAGACGTCGTCATTGAGTTTTCACCAATTCTACAACGTGTTTAATAAAATGCCCACTCGAATATAATGAAATTAAGTATCATAAAATTTTTGTAAAGTATCAAGGTGTGATGCTAAAGTTTCGCTCAAAGTATCATAAAAATTTCAAGTTATGATACTAAAAATTTGAAATTATCAAAAATATTATGTTGTAATATTTTAAAAGTATCATAAAATACTTTTAAAGTATCATAATATGATATTTGTGAGGAAGAACTTATTTTTTAAAAAAAAAAATTGAAGTATTTCCCAGTGATTCTTTGAAATGATATAAATTTTAATTATGATACTAAAAGTTGAGTATTTGTGCAAATGCCCCTATTTTTTTGAATATTTTATAAAACTAAAAACTGAAAACTAACTAAAAAGGGAAAACCAAATGAACCCTTAAATTGGTCAGGGCGGAGGGAAGGGCCAAGGCTGCAATAAGCCCATTTCATTTTCCTAGGTAAAAATAAATAAATAAAATGTTCGAAAAATATTTTTTGTCACGGCGACACCACCTCTCGTATTGGTCTAATTCTCCAAAGAGTCATCTTCTATTTATAAACATTTGACAACATATGTATGAATGTGAATTTACATAAAAATTTGTGCCTTTTGATACTATAAGTTAAAAAAATGAATTTCCCCTTGAGCCTAAAAAAAACAAGGGTCCATTTAAAAAAAAAATTGAAAACTGGGCCTTTTATACAGGTCCGCCTATGACAAAGCAAGGGCCTAATTTTTCCAAGATATAATGTTTGTTTGGGGTCCTAAGAATCACAGTTACGACTTTACCTGAATTTCAGATCTTACTAAGTGTCGGTTTGGATACCAAACTTGTAGGTATGAATAAGTATGACAAAGTGAAGCTAGTAGAGATACAAGGAAGAGATGATCTCCAGATAGTGATATAGGATAACTGTCCAATTAATTAAATCATTGTACTTTGTAAACCTTCAAGCATGAGGGATGTATTTAAGGATTAAGGAGGATGAGAAACTTGGAATTAAATGCTTTGATTTTAGATCTCTTATGGTTTGTACAAATTGATCCCCGAATCACTAATGAACTGGACTTCTACTCAAACACTCCTTTGATCATAGTTCGCTAACAACCTGCTCCCAGCTCTTTAGCTTCGCGAATTTCAAATCAGTCGTAATTCCCATGTCCATTTCCAGGACTGACTTGGAGTTCAATTCCTGAATTATAAGTAGCGCACTCACTGTTTATAACTATTGGAAAAAGACCTCATATCGTCGAGTCATCTCCTTTGTCAACTTTGTTCTCAACCTATTTCAACCGTCAACAAATTGGAGCTAGAGGGAAGGGCCCTCTACTATGTTTAACAGACACAATTTCACGAGTTCATAAGAAAATATTTGGAGTAATCATTTTCTTTTTCTCCATAAAGATAAGCCAACGATATTATTATTCACTGAGCCGCCGAGGAGCTTTGAGCCATTAACCTCGACATCCATTATGAAGGACCTCAATAGGGAGGTACTTCTAGTGTGATGAACCCAAATTTTCGTGATTATTTTTCTTTACTTTATTCTAAGACATGACATGAAATATATTTAATTTAGTACATGAAAGCTATTTTATTCAATTCTGATTCAACATTCTAAAAGTCAGTTTTGCTCTACTGCCCGTGTCAAGCAACAATTATGTTGCCCAATGCGGACGTGGTAATTGCACGTCTGGCAGCAAAGCATCAGAAAAAGATTTTTTTCTTTTAATTCCCAAGATCTCCTAGAAAAAGTTTTTGGGAACACCTTATTGTCCAATTGATTTTGAACAAAAATACTTGGAAACCGTACAAGACTATAACAAAAATGTTAATGATTTTATTATACATTATGTCACTTGTCATCATAGTTATGGGATCAAGTAGTCATAATATAGAAATCATATGTGAAACATGCAACACAAACATACTCATTTTCACACCTGAATATGAAATTTACAAGTTTTATGAAAATGATTACACATATCAAGTATTTGCTGGAATAGACAATAGATCTTTAGATCATATAGGACAAAAGATGAAACAATCACTGAAAACATATTCCACATATGTTTTCAGATTTATCTTACATTATGCTACATGTCTTCATCAGTCATGAGCCTTGAAAAAGTTGATGAAGGAACATCTCTCATACAAAACAAAGAGGAGATATGTGAGTAGATTGAATCTTTAGGAAAATTTTCAAAGGAAATTTTGATTTCCAATGAAAAGTTGGCCAAAATATGTAAAACTAAACTTGCAATAGAACCTAAAGAAATCTTTTCTCAACCAGGATTTATAGACAGGTTTGTTAATAGAAAAAGACATGTATATTATGGGGTATCATAAAAAGAGTTTGTGATACACGTCCAACACACTTGCAAAAAAGTAGGAATTTCTCTACTTACCAAAAATGACATAAACAAAGCAAAACGAAAAAATTGATCTTGAAGACAATAAAAACCTTTTCGGGGTAACAATTGGAGCAATCAGAATTCAACTAAAAAGTACACTTTCTAAAAAGATAGATCAGCCCATCAGTATGTGCTAGATTGATGAAAGAATACAAAACCCGGCTGAAGGATGTCTAGGATCTCTGGAAGGGAACCTAGCTTGTGGAAAACTGTTTTTTATAGTATACACAAGACTTTCAATAAATCTACACGACCAAAACTTTGATGGAATTCTCTCATTCGTACACAAGTATGGAAGAAAAAATTTAGTCAAAGACAACAATGTACCTTTTTCTATATCTTACTTGGTGAGTTATGCAATTCATAATTCACAAAACATGGTAATCATTAGAGAACCAAAAGGAGTTAAAATTGACCCCTTATTCTCTAATTACCTTGAATAGAAAGAAACAGAATTTGAATGGTTAATCCAACCATCCAGACGATCTTTGGAGATTAGTTTTAATAACCAAAGACCTTTAATCAGAGAACAAAGACCACTTCTTACAAGAAGTATGTCCTTGAATAGAACTAACCCACCAAAGTTAAAAGAAAAAGAAAGTACCGAACTAAGAAAAACAAAACAACAATTGAAACAACTATGTGAAACTGTCAACATAATGGTAGAAACAATTTACGGTGAACGAGCAGAAGAATCTTACAATTAAGGATGTCAATACCAGAAATTTTGAAAGAAGTAAAATTGATGAAAGAAGAAATCGAAAGAATTCAAAATAACCTTGAATTTTTCAAAAATCAATTTGAAATATCATTGGAAAAACATTCTGCTATCATTATAGCTGGAATCGTTAATCACAATAACAAAAAAGTAATTACAAAGATTAAGACAACTCAAAATGTTGGAATCTTTGAAAAAGGGGAGATTTCTCTCCAAAAACAAAGTCAAAACAGGAAAAAATTCCAGAAGGTAACTTGGACATTGATCATTTGGAATAACCTTAACAAAAAACTTAGAAAACATTTATGAGACAAGCCAAGAATTGGGACTCTTAAATGTTTTACTTGCATTTGAAGACAATGAATTGGATAAAATTGCTTCCATTGTCAAAAAAATGGGCATAAGAAACAATGAAATAATCATGACAACAATATCTGAAGATGAAGATCTATGTAACCAACCAGATCTAAACGAACAAGATAACATTGATAATTCTGACAGTGATGAAGAAATCATAATCCACCAAAGATTTCTTACTCGAAGAACAAATGAAACAAGCTTTGGACCAACAATAAGAGAACCAAAACCAGAAACTTTTGAGATAAAAGATGACAATCCATCATCAAGTAATCCAAAAGGGGATGGAAAAAGAAAAATTGGTGATCAAAATCCAAGAGTTGACCCCAGAATGCCAGACAGGAACATTGACCAAAATCTTTTAGTTTCGGATTTTGTTCCAAAAAGGCAGAATACACACTAACAGGTAACAATTTTGGACATAGATTGTACTCTAGATCTAGAAAGAATTATTGTCGCGTGGTATAGTTACATCATGGTTGCTATAATAGTCAATAAAGAAATCATAAAAAATGAAACGAATTCTTGGAATTACGTGCTTGCTAGCATAAGAGGGAACACAAGATCCTTCTTAGAACATTTCAATTTTGACACAAAAAATCAAATTTGAAAAGATTCTATGGGAAACATTCCAAAATTCATTGAAAGAATTGTGGACCAACTCTACAAACAATTCACTAGACAAACTTATGAAGCCTTCAAAAGTAAAAGATCAGTAATTGATGTTACTGATGCATTAAATCATTTTTTAAAAAAATCTCTATTTGTGATATGTGCTATTTTGAAAATTATGCATGTGAATTTTCAAAATACTTCTACTTATGTCCACCTAACAAATGGATTGACCTAACAGAAAAATTCGTAAGAAAACTTCTAGAACCATTTAATCATAAAGTCATTAGTGACTTCGATGAAGCAATCAGAAAATAGAAAGAAGTAATTGATCCGAGATTATATGCGCAAATTGATATGTCACTTGGATTGGTTATCACTATTACTAGAAACTTAATTGCAGAAAAATGCAAACAAAGTATGCTAGTAAGAGAAAGTGTAAAAAAATAAAAAATCCGAAAATCTTTTGTGACAATTATCTTTATCAAATTCCTTTACAATTTGGATGCCAACCAACAAAGACAAAGAACAAAACAAAGAGGAGATCTTTTAAAAATAAGAAATATATTTTTAAAAGATACAAAAAACCATAAAAAGAAAAAAAAAATTAGGAAGAAAAATTTTTTTAAAAAAATTTCAAAAGGGAGATATCCTAACAATTCTAACGACAGGGATTTCAATAAAAAAAAAATTATATCCACAAAAGAAAAAGAATTGCAGATGTTGGCTCTGCAATGAATCTGGACATTATGCAAATGAATGCCCAACAAAAATTGGAAATGAAGACAGGGTTAAACTCCTAAATACTTTCCAAAAACAAGGTTTTTACTCAGTAGAGGATCCCAGTGATACAGAGTCGCTGTATTACCTTACAGCAGAATCTGAATCATCTGAATCAGAAACATTAGAGGATGAGTAAAAACATTACAAATCCTAATTCAATCTATATACCTATCAAACTCAGTTTCGAGGGATATAGATAATTTACCCTACATGCTTACATTGACACTGGAACGTCATTATGTACAGCTAGCAAATAGGTTATTCCAAAACACTTTTAGGTAACAGCTAAAAAAACAATGAACCTAAAAATTGCGGACAAATCTAAAGTAAAAACTTCTAAAGTGGTAAAAGGATTAAGCGTTGAGATTAGTGGTTACCACAAATCATAATGGCAAAACTTTTACTTCAAAATACCAACAGTTGACCCACTTGAAGCTGGAATCGATTTTATAATTGGAAACAATTTCTACCAATTATATCATCCTTTCATACAAGAAATTGAATCCAAAAGCTTTATCCTCAATGGAAAAAGGGTTTGGATACCAAAACAAAGGAAAGAAATTGCAATGAATGTTTTTCAAGAAAAGTTTTTGGACATGACAAAAGTCAAAGATAAAAAGAAACCTCTCAACAATCTTCAAGGGGAAAATATTACTCCAAAAAGGAAAATTTTCATAACATCAGAAGAACAAGATACATTCAAAATAAACTTCAAAAGAGAAAAAATCTTGAAACTTCTTGATCAATGTTGCTCAGAAAATCCTCTAGATCCAAAAAAGAATAAAGGAAACATGAAAGCAACAATTGAATTACTTAAGGAACACAAAAATACAATCATAAGGGCAAAAGCAATGGCTTATAGCCCCAAAGACAGAGAAGAATTCTCAATACTGATTAAAGAATTACTTGAATTACAGGTAATTGAACCAAGCAAATCACAATTCTCTTCACCGGCCTTTATGGTTAGGAAAGAAGCAGAAAAAAGAAGAGGAAAGCTAGAATGGTAGTTGACTACTCTCAGCTCAACAAAATTACAAAGACAAACGGATATTTAATCCCAAATATGCAAAGCCTTTTACAATTAATTAAAGGAAAGAAAATCTTTTCATCTTTCGATTGTAAATCTGGATTTTGGCAAGTCATACTTGACCAAAATGCAAGATACCTTACAACAATCAGGTGCCCTCAAGGACATTATCAATGGAAAGTGGTACCATTCGGCATGAAACAAGCACCCTGTATCTTCCAAAGACACATGGACAATAACTTCAACATACACGAAAAATTCTGTTGTGAAAAGTTAGCCAAAATATGTAAAACTAAACTTGCAACAGAACTTAGAGAAGTATTTTCTCAACCAAGATTTATTGATAGGTTTGTTAATAGAAAAAGACACGTATATTACGGGGTATCACAAAAAGAGTTTGAGATACACATCCAACAGACTTACGGAAAAGTAGGAATTTCTCTACTTACTAAAAATGACATAAACAAAGCAAAACAAAAAATTGATCTTGAAGACAATAAAAACCTTTTTTGGGTAACAATAGGAGCAATCAGAATTCAACTAAAAAGTACACTTTTTGAAAAGACAGATCAGCCCATCATTATGTGCTTGATTGATGAAAGAATACAAAACCCAGTTGAAGGATGTCTAGGATCTCTGGAAGGGACCAAAACGAACAAAATGAAAAACTTAGACTTTACATCATTTCTGATAAATTTCTTATTAGAACTGATTCAACAACCTGTAAATCATTTTTTGAGAAATTAGGTACATCCAGATTATAAGCAAGGAAGGCTAATCAGAAGGCTGAACCACATTTGCCATCTGATCATGTACATTTGACATAAATATTTTTCGAAATCAGGCATTGATCTCGTACATTTGACATAAATATTTTTTTGAAGTCTGAGCATGTTATTAGGGTCCCAAAAGTTAATTTATTTGATATTGCATTTATGGTGTGTTTAGTTCCTTCTAAATATATTCTAGGGTCCATTACCGTTGCTAATGGAAACAAAGTGGGTAAATTTTCCCAATATTTTCTAAACTTAGTCTCCATTGCTACAATAATTTGAGAAAAATAGGAAATGATTTGTACTTGTTAAAATTGTAGCAATGCAATAAAAATATTTCAACATTAAAGGACTAGTGGGATAATAAACACCGGATAATTCATTTGTAGCATCATAAAATTCAAAAAAGTTTTAATGTGAAATACAAGTTCCCAATCAGTATGTAGCAAATCAAAATTTGGGCGTGTGAGTGGCGAACATTGTAATATCCACATATTAAATCCTCACAACCTTGATAATATTCAATCATTAAATAAGATGAGTTGAATCTATGTCCTACATCTGTAACAAATGATCGTGCAGGCTTACCATGTTCTGCACAATGTGCATCAAAAGCTTGTTTCCTAGAAGGTGCTATTATAATGAAATTGCAAGCATGCCGAATTCTTTTCAATTCATCTTCTATAAGCTTAAGGTCATCTTGAATTATCAAATTAAAAATGTGACACACACAACGAACATGAAACAAAACTCCACCAAATTCAGGATTTATGTGGTTAGGTAATCTATCTATCATTGCTTTATTAACAGAATCATTATCTGGAATAAAATTACGAACTTTACTATCACAATTAAATTCTCTAATAATTACAATTAGTACATTGAAAATATTTGTTGCATTATGTGGGTAATCTATAACTTTAAATACCATAATTTTTTGTACATTTTTCAAGTATCATCTATGTAATGACAAATAACAGTTACGTAACCTCTATGATTATTGTCGGTCCATAAAATCAAAGTAAATGATAAGTTACGATTATATTTATTTAAAGAATCCATAAAACTTTGTTTTCTCTCGAAATATTCAACAACGCAATCAGCTCGTAAAGTATTTCTAAAAACGGATTTGTACCTGAGTTGGAGATACTTTTGAATGAAAGTTGTGAAATGTGGACTTTTAGAGGGAACACACCACTAGATATGAGCATGATCATCCCTTCCTGATGTGCTAGATCTTGCGAGAAGACCCAATTAGTTAGACTCTATTGACCAAACTGTAGTGTTGATTGGTTTGCTACAATCGAGCTAGGTTTTCGACATCCTTTGCAGTGTCTGTTGAGATGAGTTGTGCCACCACCTGTCTTCCAAGAGAAAATACTCCACAAGTTCTACATTGTGCTTTCATTACAGGATTTCCATCAATGTGTTTAGCTGTTGTTTCGATCAAATTGAAATAATTCCAGTAGTCCGCTTTTAGCTTTCTTTTTGAATTTCTCATGGAACCTGCAGTCGTGCTAGCCGAGTCAAATCCATATGCAGCAGTAACATCTTCATCAAAAACATCATCCAAATTAATATGAGTAATAGTATTTTCGACCTCATTTTCCAAATCCACCAAATTGTCGGGAATTGAAATATCGTTGAGATCGGGAAATTCATCAAAAAATTGGATAGAAGAATAACCATAAGATTGTGAGTGTGCCATTAAAAATAATAGAATTGAAAATTTGGAGATGAAAATGAAATATGGAATTTGAGATAGTATTGTATCAAATATTTATAGCAATTGAAGTTGAAGATTGCAAATTGCAATTAACACATGAGAGATGAGAAGAAAGTAGTGTAATTTCTTGTAATTAGAATGATAGAATTGAGAGAGTAGTTGTGTAAAAATTTGTGGGAAAAATGTAGTATTTATAGAGTAAAAAAATAAAAATTAAAAAATTAAAAACCTCAAACGGTCACAAAATGTGACTGTTTGACGACGGTCTTGTGACCATTACGAAACATTAGAAATGAAACGCAAATCTGAGGAGCCCAAACCTCTAGAGTTTTGACATCATGTTTCTATTTGAGAAACTCAAATATTTAGGTGGCATTCTATTTGTATTTTATTTTGTATTTTTATTTTCAAAAATGTTTTGTGTTTTGTGTTTTTATTTTCGTTTTCGAATTTGCTGAAAACGCATTTGGTTTGTCATTTCTGAAAACTGTTTTTGAAAATGAAAAACTGGAAAACACGTTCTGTTTGAAATTTTGCAGAGTACTACTTAAACTATTTTTAATTAATTTACTTGCAGAATACTACTGACTCAAACTTAAATTTCCTTTCACAATATATTGAAAACATGGTTACATACAACACACAAATGTGATCATTGAGAGTCTATATTAATATAGTTTGATCAGGTTCGGAATTTGAGGAAGTTCTCTATTAAAATCCAGAAAATGCAAGTTCTTTCAAAACCACCAGAGTCCATTTATCAAGGCATTTTTTTGAAATATAACAACAAGAATTTTCACTTAATTTTTTTTTTGTAATGTTGATATTGAATTCAATAAAACTTTATTTAGACTTAGTTCTAAGTTAGGATAATTATCAAAAAAAAAAAAAAAAAAAAACTTTATTTAGGCTTAGTTCCAAGCTAGGATAGAAAAAAAAAAAACTTTATATTAAGCTTAGTTCCAAGTTATGATAATTCTTATAAAAAATAAAATAAAATAAAATAAAATCCCAAAATGAGTTTTCCGCCTTTTGAATATTTTTTGCTGAAATACACACAAAACGCTCAAAATGAGGTTTTGGGCGTTTTATATTTTGTGTACAATTTTTTTTTCCATAATGCATTTTCGAAAATGGTAAAGAGAACGCGTTTTTAGTGTTTTTGAAAATAAAAATAGAAAACGACCCCAAAACAGCAAAAAGAACAGGGCTAAGCTTTCTATGGAAGGGGATTTTCTGGCTTTGCTGGAATTTTGTTTGGAATTGTACTTTTTTGCACATTTACATCCTGTTGCGGATGGCCATATTATGTGTCTTTTCTGTTTGTTACATCCATTAATATGCTCACTTTTTTTTCTTGCATCGGAATGCATGCAGGTTTTTATTTTATTTTTTTATTTTATTTTTTTCTAATGAAGTGAGAGTATTGCTATCATTTATGGTGCCTATAGCTGAATTTTATTGATTAATTAGTATCTTAGTCCACAACTAGATGTGTCACTTAGTTTGTATTCGCATTTCAAGGCATAAGAGTCCCTGAAAATTTTCCCAACTTTTTTTTTCAAGCCGGAATGGGTCGGCTCGTGAGCCTGCCCATTTCACGTTTTGTTGGACTTGTCCACGAGTCGATCCTTGAACTTCACAAGCCAAATACAAATTGTCCAACACCCAAATTTTTTGTTTGGTCCAAGCCCAAGCTCCTTTTTTCACGAGCCAAGCCGAACTCACGAACTGTCCAGCCTGTTCGTCACCCCTAAGCCTAGGTGATTTATAAGTGTATTGCTCATATAGATGTTGTATTGTTTGTAATTATGCTATTTTAGTGGGAGTTGTATTTCGGTGCTTTTTAATGATAGACATACTTTATTATTATTATTTTTATTTTTATTTTTTTTGTAGAATTAAGGAGATAGTTGTTTTTTTCCCCTCAAATATCTGAATTTGATATTTCCATTTGCAATTTAGTGTCAATGTTGGAAAAATTTAACATTATTTCGCAATAGAATAGAGTTGGACCAGTTGCAAATAGGCTTGTTTATAATCACGTTGCATGTAATTTTCATGGTACACATTCATACTTGATCTATGTCGTCAAATATGTTGGTGTGATGACCATTGATGTGTTTAGTTACCAATAGAAATGTAATGAATGCCGCTTTGATCTCATGCTGACATTGTAGATCGACTAGATTGTGCACCTAAAGTAATACGATATAATTGCTTTAGATTACTCATGTAGACCAAGTCGGAGAATGTTGGATTTAATCTTTTATGGCAACGTATTTAAATTATATTTATATTGAGCTATCCAATTTAATATGTCCAATTAAGTAATCAAATTAATTTGGACTCTAAAAATGTAATGATATGAGTTTTGCAATGTGTAGATACTAGATTGTCTAATTAGGTTTGATGAAAACCTAATTAGTTATACCTAATTAGGAAGTCTTATGTGGTTATAATCTCAAAGTAAATCAACACATTGTTCAAGTTCTACCCTATATCCATCTTAGAGAAATCAATTGAACACTGGGAATATTTGGTTGTAGAAGGTCAAACCCTAACAAAGGTCAATGTCAATGGATCAAGTATTTGAATACACACTTTTTTTTTTACCTCATTAGCATTTCATGGCCTTACTAGCTTGCATGCTCAAGCAAACAATATTGAGAATTAAGAAATTTAATTCTATTTATTGGGATCAATTAATTTAGGAAAGAAAATTAAACAATTAAGAACACGCAAGATTTATTGATGTTCGGCTCAATGTGAGACTACATCTTTGTCCGTCACTTCAGTAATTCACTATAATAAAAGAATTTTAAACAAAAAATAAAAATAAAAAATCGCACACTTATCTTCTCTAACCTCTTCTTCTCTTCTTTTTTATGGTTGTCCAAAATTCTAATCCTTGCAGCCTATTTATAAAATTAACTAGGGTAAAATCGAATTCTAATTAAAGGACTCAAATTCTTTAATGAGATTTTATTTTACAAGAACATAACTAACTTAAATTTTGGTCCAATCCCCAAGGCTGCCTCACCACGAAGGTCATCCGCCTATTGTTCTGCAAAGTTACAATAATTAGGATCTAGAATAATTAAGCTCAATAAATAATTAGGCGGCATAACCTAAATTTCTAAGTATAAAATAATTAACACATTTTTCCTGAGTATCAACATTTAAAGAAGCAGAAGAAGTCATATTAGCTACATAGCATGTCACGCTCCACAACACATTTCCTATATCACTACTGGAAAACACAATTTTGCCGACGGAATCTTTCCGATGGAGGTCGCCTTCGTCGGAAATTTTCTACGAATTGGAAAATTAGTCGGAATTTTCCGACGGAGCAAAGGACCGTCAGAACTTTATTTTCTAAAGGCATAGGAACGCCGTCTAATATTTTCCTATTACTACACCATACCGTCGGAAAATCTAAAATTGCCGACTGTCATTGTTAGACTGTCTGAAAAGCCTCCGACGGACTTCAAAAAACCGTCGGAGAATAGTTGTTTCCGATGGGACTAATACACGAAAAAATCCAGACACAGAAAATATTGGCTCTCATTCACTAAACGGGCGCCATTTTATAAAAAAATTGGCGGTGAAATCTCTCACTCCAATCCAAAATCAACCCTGGACGTCTCTCTCTCTCTTTCTCTCCACACCTTACCGATCTCATTGTGATTGTGAAAAATTCCCAAAAATCACACTCTGTTATTCCGATTTCTCTCCGGAAAAATTCCCGAAAATCAGGAGCCTCTTTTTTAAAGTTAATTTTACACAGGTTCGATTATTTTTCCTGGTTCAGTTTGAGATTTTGAGTTTTTCGCATATGGTTTTTTTAGATTCATCTGAAATTGGTTATTTTCAATGAAGCTGGGTATATTTGTTCTGGGTTTTTGAATTTTTAGGATATTTTGATTGTTGGAGTTTCCCGTGGACCGTGGTGTACCTAAATCGAGTAAAGCTGTTGTTCAATTCCCTTAAAGAACCTTGCAAAATAGAAATCTGTAAGGAGGAGCTAAGAACACCTAAGTATGTGCATCCAGTCTTTAACTTCAGTTTCATTTGGCGATGCAAGCTCAGGACGTGATTTGTCAGTACCAACTGATTTTATTATCCATTTCACTTTCGTTTTCTGATTGATGTTTGCAGTGCTTTAAGTTGGTTAATATAGCACTGAGGAGAAAAGGCACATTAGTCACACCCAGCAACGGGAGAAATAAAAATTCATCGAAACTCAGGAAAAATGGGGGGGAAAAAACTGGATGATCTTGTAGTGTTGGGAGGGTGAGATCCATAAAGATTAATAAAAATCTTGGCTATGTCTTGCATTGTTGGGAGGGTGAGATCTTAATATTGAATTTTAGATGATTGAGCATTTAAAATTAGAGGATGATTTTAGGAACATGTTTACGGATAATCCATAGAGATTGAGCAAGAAGTTAGATGTTTTTGGAAGAACTTTAGTCACACAACCATGGGGGTTACTCAAATAATTAGTAATGTTCGTGTGAAAAACAAATTTTCAGATTAGGGAAAGTTAAGTTCCAATGTATGACAAAAGATTCACAATGTTTCTTATCTCATGGAATATAGGTTTCGTTAATATTCCAATGACAGTATGTGTTCCAAATTCTTATTCATGGAGTTCATCCTATTTTCTGGTGCTTTTGCTTAAGGGGCCTACAATATGATATTCTCCTTTTCACTGGTTCAGGAGATGAAATTACATTGCGATGAGAAAAGGGAGATACTTTTACCTCAGACGTTATGTGCTTTGGTGAACCGTTATGAAGGATCTGGAAGGTAAAACATGGACCAACTAATTATGTTCTAAAAGCATGATACTGATGTAACGAGTTCATTATGTGCTTTGGTGAACCGTTATGAAGGATCTGGAAGGTAAAACATGGACCAACTAATTATGTTCTAAAAGCATGATATTGATGTAACGAGTTATGAACTGAAAAGATCCCAGTATTTCATCTGTTTTAGGTTCAAAGTGAATTCTAAAAGGCATATGATAAGTGAATTCTAAAAGATCCTAGTTTTAATGATGCACTTCTCTTACTTAAGATTTTTTGGCTATACAACAATAGTACACATCTTAAAAGCAGAACAATAATTTTATCAATACAAGGCAATGATTAATTAATTGTTGGCCTCAATATAAGGAAACAATATTTAGAGTTTTATACTAGTTGAATGATTTTATGTGGAAGGTATATTCCTTATTTTCTGAACCCACATATGGATTTTGATTGGATTGATTATGTAAGTATATGTTGTTGGGTTTTTTGATACCCAATAAATTCAGACAATGATGTAAAACAGTTGTGAGAATATATCGATACCTCAATTGATAGTTCGGCTCGATAACGACACGGGGCCACTCGAAGTGACTTAATTGGTAGTTGCTCGTGGTCCACTTGTACGACCCATTTGTGGTGATTTTGGGTCATAGCATTTGGACTTGGTTTTACCTTGGGCTTGAGATTTATATGGTTTGACCCATTTATTGGTGCCCTTAGCCCAGACCTAATATAAATCCTGTTTGCTCATTAGTCTGGGAAATAGAATCAGAGAATTTGAATTTGGAGAGAGAGAGAGAGAACGTGACTTGGAGCCTTGCTTGGTAGCCTTCATTGTTGTTCGCTTTCTTCTTCTTCTTCTTCTTACATTGGTGTCCACGATGAGTCGAGCTTGGAATTGAGATGTCGATCTTGGAGTGCTTACTGAGCCCGGGAGGTGTATCGAGAATCCAACCACATTTTCAACATGGTATCAGAGCTGTTCGCATGATTCTGGGCTGCAAAAGGGGTGCTGAAGAATGCAAAAAATAGTGACTCAAAACCCGCACAAAAACCGAAGGCAGTGAGAGAGGGCTGTAGTGCCGACCGGAAGTGGAAGCCGAACCAAAGGAGAGTCACTATCCATTTTTCAAAAACCTGATCGTGGAGAACACTCGACTAGAAGGTGGAGCAGTTCCGGTGGCTGAGACGGCGACAAACGGATAAAGAAAGTTGTGAAAATCGGACTGAAAAAGCTGCATTCTGGCCAAACAAAGAAGCTGGTGGAGAAACCACCACCACCGGTGAACTCAGCGAGCTGGGGCGCACCTCCCAGTGCGGCGCGTCTTCCTGGCGGCGGCGCATGAGCTCCGATGGCCGGCGCGTGTGGCGGCTCCGGCGAGGTAGTTTTGAGGCAGATTGATATTTTTGATATTTCTGACATTTTGGCGTTGTTAGATTTTTGTTTTAGGGTTTGGAATTTTATTTGGATGATTTTACCCTTGGTGGTTCGAAAGTCAATTCTTGGTTGCTGTGGTACTGAATTTGGGACAAAGTTGGCGGTCTTAAATTCGATAAAATTTTGCATCTCTCGATCTTACGGACACTGAAAGGTCCACTCTGGTAAATTGGCTGAAACTGTTTAAATTCTTGCAATAGCAGACCATCGTGTGAGTTGGTCATTAGGATTGGGGGTTGTCATTGCTTGACAACCATTGCATGTTGCTAGAATTTAGGTTTTAATTGCCTTACCTGCTTACGTACTTGAGGTGTTAAGCTACTCTTAATTGTTTGTTCGGTCTTTTGATTGTGTATTGACGAATTTCCTATTATTTGTGTTCTTTTGTTAATCCTGTTAGATTTCTTTTGACTTTAGGACTACTTGTTGTGGTTAATTGTCAACTTGTGATTTCTTGTTCATTTCGTGTCTTAAAATGACTGCACGTTTTGATTTGGGGATTTTCGATGGGAAAGGTGATTTTTCCATTTGGCAACAAAAAATGAAGGGAATTTTGGTTCAAAAAAAAGTTTCAAAAGCTATTACTGACATTTATCTCACTGATTTGTCGAAGGAACAAACAGAAGAATTAGATGAGCTAGCTTACACTTCAATTATTTTACACCTATCTGATGCTGTTTTGAGAAAAGTTGATAAACTTAAAACCGCGAAAGAACTTTGGAAAAAGTTACAGGACTTGTATATGCTTAAAAACTACTTCTAACAAATTTACTTACTCGAAAAATTTTTCAGCTTTAAAATGGATTCTATAAAGGATTTAGATGACAATCTGGATGTGTTTAACAAACTTGTGCAAGATATTGTTAACTGTGATGAAGAGGTGTCTGAAATGTACAAGGCCATTATTTTACTTAATTCTATGCCTGAATCATTTAGAGAGGTTAAGAATGCAATTAAGTATGGTAGGGATAACCTAACACCTGAGATTGTCATAGATTCCCTTAGGAGTAAGGAGATGGAAATTAAGGCTGAGAACGAGGTTAAGAGGAGTGGTGAATTGCATATGTTGAGGGGTCATTTTAAGCCAAAGTTTCATATTCAAAACAGTGGTGACTCGAGTGATGGCTTGAGTGAGGATGGTGGTAAGCATAAAGGTAAGAGTTGGGATAAGTCAAGGTCCAGTATGGGTGGTAAGCGATGTTTCAGTTGTCGTAAGAGTGAACACTTTATAAGAGATTGTCCTAAGAAGAAGGATAAGCCGAGAGAAAAGGGGAGAGGTGAGGCGAATGTGATTGAGTCTAGTTATGACCCTAGTGTGATTGAGGGTGACCCTTATTGATAGGGTTCCTAGTTACTACATGTGCATTCGTGTGATCCTTTCTGTATGTGTGTGATTACTTGATTCGATGCATTGTTTTGTGTAGCATTTCACGTTATTTGATATGTGTTATTTTGCATGAATTTGTGTGTAATCATTTTTTACTTAGTGTAATGTGTTGGCATGCATAATGGGTTTGTGATGCATTAGCAGCGAGTGTGAGTGTGAGTATGTCTTTTGGTAATGTGTGGAGTAGATGTCTGATAGTGCATTGATTAGATGTACGGGGGGGTGAGTGTGACATTTGAATGTCCTGTAAATCTTTTATCTGAAAATCCTGGCCGGGTGGAGTGTTAGAGATACTTAAATCACTTCTATTAGGTGAAGATTCATTATCCCTTTAGGTTGAGAGAAGTGTGGTGTTGATAGAGGAGCATCCCATAGATTTAGGATCTATTCTTGTTTACCAGTTAGGCATGTGTGGTGATCAATCTAGTGAGAATAGGTGGCGGTGTGTGTGATATGTGTTCTCGAGGAGAGAGATACACGGAATGGGATAGGATAATTGTGAGGTTTTTTCATGAGGTCATTTATGCATTGTGGTGTATATGTGTTGACCTATGTGTTTGATTAACTAGGAGTTAGTCTTATGTTCTTGTGTGAGCATGTTTAAAAATATTTATGTATTATCTTATAGTTATATCTGTCATTGCATGTGTTATATGTTCTTGATTGATTACTGTGATTATCTGTCTTCTACTTGGATATTTTTGACCTTAGTCCTAGCGAGTTAATGGAGCAGGTATGGTATGTGTTTCGAGTGCGAGACACGAGGTAAGGTCTGTGATTCCAATTTTATTTGGATTACCTTGATTGCGCAAATATAAACATTGTGTTGTTTTTCTTGCAGGTTGATTGGGTATCAAGGTGGAGATTTGTTGGGTTTTTTTTATACCCAATAAATCCGGGCGATGATGTAAAACAGTTGTGGGAATATATCGACACCTCAATTGATAGTTCGGCTCGATAGCGACATGGGGCCACTCGAAGTGACTTAATTCGTAGTTGCTCGTGGCCTACTTGGACGACCCATTTGTGGTGATTTTGGGTCATAGCATTTGGACTTTGTTTTACCTTGGGCTTGGGATTTATATGGTTTGGCCCATTTATTGGTGCCCTTAGCCCATTTTTGCTCATTTGTCTGGGAAATAGAATCAGAGAATTTGAATTTGGAGAGAGAGAGAGAGAGAGAGAGAGAACGAACGTGACTTGGAGCCTTGCTTGGTAGCCTTCATTGTTGCTCACTTTCTTCTTCTTTTTCTTATATTGGTGTAATCAAGAATAGTGTATTGTTGAGTCGAGCTTGGAATTGAGGTGTCGATCTTGGAGTGCTTACTGAGTCCGGGGGGTGTATCGAGAATCCAACCACATTTTCAACATATGTTTTTAATTTGATTTGGTGCATGATCAAAGGTAAATTGAGTGATCAAGAAAGTGGAAACTGTGCTGGTGTGAATTATACAGGAGTAGATTTGTAAATGTGGGAGACACCCGCTCTCCTTTTATAATTTTCTTTTCTGAAATTAAATAGGGAAAAAAAAAAAAGAATAGAAAAGAAGAACTAAAGAAGCCTTGTTCTTTATTATCTGGGATTAATATGTGAGAAATGGGATATTGGTAATGGTGGGACTGATCTATCGATCATTAGATTCCCTAATATTGTATCACATAATTCCATCACATAAAAATTTAAGTTATTAGAAAGGAGAACAAAATTATTTGCCTTCAACCATTTTCATATCAACTTTTAAGTTTTTAACTTCTCTGCCTTGTTATTGGATAAGTCAGCCTCATTTAACTAGTTACTGGCCTGGAATAAAATCTAAGATAAAAGGTTAACGTGGAACATGATGGATTTGCTGAATTCTAGATGTGAATGTTTCCACGCTCCATGTATTTAGAGATCGTCTTTTTTAACTTTGTGAACTGACTAACTTCTAACTGTGCATAAGTCCATGCTTCGATATTAGTGAAATGAGTTTTGCTTCTAGCAATTTATCGAAATTTGGCAGAACTTGAAGACGAGGGATACCTCAGGCAATGCAAGATGGAAATGCATCCCCCACCCCCATACAGCCTGGAGTCATATCTTGATCAATGGCCGCGGTCGCCTCCTGGAAGTTATGCTATTCCCAATACTGGTTTGCAAAATGTTGCAGATGCTCATTTATTAGTTATGGCATCCAATCTGTTAACTAGGATGTAATTACTTTTTGATGCACTGAGGACACAGACGATTGTAAGTATGATTGCCTAGTAGCATTTTGTATTGGCATGTTGAGTAGAGAACAACATTTTCAATCCAACCAATGTCTTCATGTAAGTTATGCTTGTTGGATGTTCCCTAGCATTCTTGAATACTTCCCATGAATTTCTTGTAATTGAATATAATTACTAGAATTCTTCCTCACAAGAGTGAGTTCTTTATCTTCTTATTACAAATATATTGTTGGGAGAATTAGTAACAATATATGCAAACAAGTATAATGAATTATAAATAGACCGTCGGAAATTTCTTTTTCCGACGACATGAACAAGCCGCTGGAAATTTATGTTTTTGACAACCATAATAAACTGTCGGAATTTTTTTCGACGGACGTATTATATCCGTCGGAAACCTTTATCGATGCTGTCTGTACCGACGGATTTCCAATGGCTTCTCGTCGAAAATAGACAACACTCACGGATTTGGCACTTTTTCCATCGAAAAAAGCTGGGTTTTTTTTATAGTGTATATGGAAGATTAATGGATAAGAAGTGGGAGATTTGACTTAAAATAAAAATAAAAAAAGGACCTTGCTACACTTACTAACAAAACTGTACTAACAGTTGTACTAACGACTAAAAGACAAAATTTTTGAATGTTTAATTACTATGTTATCCTTCTAGTTAAATTCTTTTAATTTTCTGATGTTATGTCTATATCTCTAAATTTATTGTTTACATAAAATGCGTAATATATACTATTATATGTTAAACTCTTTTCTTCAATAATTATGTTTAATTCTTCAATTTTTTTCTCTAGATCACTAATTATTCTTCCTTTATTTACTATAATTCTAGTAAATTGTGAAAAATTTGTAAATGAGGGTTCTTTTATTGCGTAGTCTAATAAATCATAAAATCTTCCTAAATCTTCTCTTATAATTTCTAATTGTTTAATTGTTTCTTCTCTTAAGTACTTAAAGTCGTTTACTTCTGAAGGATTTAATTCTATTAAATGTTCTGAATTCATAAATTATAAAACTAAATATTTAAATTTAAGCTATAATTCAAATCCTCTTCCAACAATTAATTCTAGGAATAGTAAAAACAAATTTTCAACATATGTAAAAACATGCAAGAGATATCATAAGCAAAATAATAAATTTAAGACTATGATAACAGTACTTGGATAATATCAAATAAAAAAGACGATATATAATCCACCATAAATAATCAATAATACTTCTTTCTATCTATGGGTCCATTACGCTTCTTTGTAAATCTGATTTTGAAAGATTTTTGACCAAATACTCTTCAGTTATTTATCTAAGTATTAAACACATCTTCATAGAAGATCATTGCTGCTCGAAAGACTTATGCATTGAAGGATGCTCGAAAGACTTACTCCAACACTTTCTGTTTAACACTTAAACAAACACTTCAAAGAGTGAAAGCACAATCCAGTTTCGTTTCCTACCTCTGGATGTACTCTTTCAACAAAAGTTTTATAAAGAATAAACTTATGGACTCATAAATAAATAGAGTATTACTAACTATTTATAGCTTCATATATATCTATGTGAAGTTTAGTTACTCATACCTTCTGCTAATTGTTTCTGAATTGGTTTGATGAAAGAAAAATTTAAACTAGGAATGAAAAGAAAGACAATAGATAGAGAATATAGATTTTTATTGCTGAAAACTCATATGATTTTCGGATGCTTACAATGAGGAGAGACTCCTCCTTTTATAGTTGGAAAAAGCAAAGTTGGGAAACAAGATAATATTCCCTATCTTTTACATACTTGGCTAAGATTTAAAGTAGATAAAGTAAAGCTAAAGTTACAATAATTTTTGCTGCTTTTCTAAAGTTTCACATGGGTCTGAACCCCCATGCCTTGAATAATTCGTGTTCAGACAAAGTATGCTTCATCTTCATTATAGTTGAGTAGGTCCCCACAATTATTACATTTGTGACCCGTTTCTACCTCCATTAAGTGATGTAGATATTCATAGGCTTCTTTGCTAAGATCCATATTGCTGGCAAGTATATTCTCAACATATTCTCTTAATTTCCATAATTGACAATTAACTTGATTAATTCTTGCAATGCTGTAGATCAGTAATTTGTCATCATTAGATTCATATACCCAAACATTAGTTTGTGTAAGGGTATCCCTTAATTCAGTGTACATTACTCTAAATCCCAATGCCCTTTTTTCTGGAATAGCTTTTATCTGTTCCTCTTTGTTAAATGGTTTTATTTCTGGTTCTGAAAGAATAGCTTTGCTAGTTACTCCGAGTTTTACAATATGTTCTGCCCTTAGAAATTCTTCATCAATAAATTCTGGAATGGCTGAGTAAATCCTGACATAGATCTTTTCAGCTTTGGTAATTCCAAAATATGTTTTCACTGCTGCCTTGATAGAATTAGGTAATAATGATATTTCCTTCATATCCTTGCTAGGGTAGATGCACTGAATAAGTCCTTGGTCAAACAGTCCCCTGACTGTTCTTGGCTCTGCTCCTGGAAAAATAATTGCTTTATTGATTTTTTGATGGCTAATTGTCCTTAGCCATTCTCCTTCTTTTGTCCTCTTGTTTAGATACTTCACATACTTCAAGAATGTCTCTAGTTTCTTCATAACTTTCTCCTTTTCTGATAGTTCCTTTGTTACGACTGCTGGTTTCTTCGCAGCTTCTAAAAAAGTTTCTTTAGATGGTTCAATAGTTTTGCCAATGACTTTGGAAGATGAACTTCCAATAATTGATACTATACTTCTTCCTCAATAGGAAGTCCTACAGATAAATTCTTCACTGGAGAGGATTGGGATCCTCCTTTGTACATTTCCTCAAGAGAATTAACCCTTGACTTGAAAAAGGCTAGTTCACTGTTAATTTGTACAATCTGCGCTATGCAAGTATTCACATGGTTGAATAGATTTGAATAGTTGATATTCATTTGACCCATGGCCAAGTTAATTTCTTCTACTTTCTTAAGTATGTCTTCCATGTCTTGATAAATAATCTGCAATAACATTGTCAGTACCCTTAATATGAATAATTTCAAAATCATAATGCCTAAGTTCTACTTGCCATCTAATTAACCTTTTATTTGCAATAGTTGGATCAATTTCTTTAGTTAACCAATATTTAACTTGTGTATTATCTGTTCTAATTTTGAATTTTGTAGTAACAATAAATAATTCAAATTTTTTAATAGCAAACTTTACAGCTAATAATTCTTTTTCATTTATATGATAATTAGTTTGAGTTTGAGTAAAACTGCCACTAGTATACTGTGCAATCCTTTCCTCATCCTCATTTGGATAAATATATTTAAGTACTGCTCCCCATGCTGTTTCACATGCATCGGTTTCTATAATCCAATCACATTCTTTTTTGGGTAATTCTAATTCTGGTAAATCTTAACAAAGGTTTTTAATTTTTTTTTACTTCTTCTTCTTCATCTTTAGACCATGGTGTCCATCTATTTTTTCCTTTTAATCTTTTTTGTAATGGGATTAAATGTTTTGCTAAGTTAGGTACATATTTCCTAGTCTGATTTACAAGTCCTAAAAAGCTTTGTAATTGTGTTTTATCTTTTATATGATTGTCAAATTCTTGTATTTTTGTACCAATATGTTTTTGGAGTTTTATTCCTTCTTGGTTTATTATAGATCCCAAAAATTCTACCCTTTCTTTAGCTATCTCCATTTTTGTAGCTGATAATATAATTCCATTATTCCTTACAATATCTATAAAAATATTTAGATGTTTTAAGTGGTCTTGTCTAGTTTCAGAGTAAATAAGAACATCATCAATATATACTGTAATAAAATGATAATAATCTTTAAATATTTTATCCATGTACCTTTGGAATTCTCCTGGACTATTTTTAAATCCAAAAGGTAATACATTCCATTCATAAAATCCTTGTGGTACCGTAAAAGCTGTTAAATGTCTAGATTCTTCAGTTAACATAATATGATAAAATCCTGATTTGAGATCAAATTTAGAGAAATATTTCTTTCCTCTAATTTGATTAAATAATACCTGTTGGTTTGGTATTGAATATTTTAATTCTTTTGTATAAGTGTTTAACCTTTTATAATTAATTACCATTCTAGATTTTCCTCTTTTTTGTTCTGAATGTTTTATTACAATGAAGGCTGGACTACTATATTTACTATTAGATTCTCTAATAAATTTCTTTTCTAGCATTTCTTTTATGTGCATTTCAAATTCAGGTAATTCTTTTGGTGTATGTTTAATTGGTTTTACACTAATAATCTTAGTATCATCTTCAAGTATAATTTCCGCCATAGGCTTATTTATGTGCCATTTTTCCAAAGGATTATCTCCTGATAATTTTAATAGTTTTTCTGTAATATTTTTTATTACAATTTGATCAAAATGTTCTTGTACTAGATTTATTCTATTTTTATTAGGCATAAGTTGTGTTGTTTGTGTTAATTTTTGTCTATCCTCACCACGCTGAGCTGCTATATGAGGCATTTTTTCTCTACAGTAAGGATCATTAATTCTTATTGCAATTGCTATATGGTGGCAAGGGGTAGATAAAAGTATAACTTTTTCATCAATAGTTATTGGATAATATTGTTTTATGAAGTTATTTCCTAATAATATATCCCCTGGCATATCATCAAATTGATATACATAAGGTATTTGTAATTCATATTTTCCTATTTGTATTTTAACATTCCTTGCTACTTTAGTTATTAGGTTTGTGCTTCCATCAAATCCTGCAAGTATTACTCTTTCTTCATTATCTTTTTTATTACTCCACATTTCTGGGGGTAATACATTTTCTTTAAATAAACAGGATGATGCTCCTGTATCAAACAATGCATGATAATTTCTGCTAAGATATCCATTGTAATTCATTTTGGTTAGTATATAAATATGTTCTCTTCCTCCTTGTATTTTATTCATAATAACCTTGGTATAACTAGATTTTCATTTTGTATTGTTAATAGCATTCTATCATCTTTTATGTAATATGGTTTTACTTGCTCTAGGAAGTCTGTTCCTAATAGTAATTCCGTATTTACCTTTCCTGTATGTTCTACGTACATGTTTATGATTATTTCATTTCTTTTATTTATTCTTATTGGTAATTCTACATAAGTATCCATGGGATGAATATTTCCAAAGTAATCTTGTATTTGAATTAAATTATTTGTTACTTTAAGTTCTAAGTCTCCTATTATGTTTTCTTTTATATGAGATACAGTTGCTCCAGTATCTATTAATACTTTCTGCTCTTTCCATTCTCCATTTATTCTAATTTCTATCATAACTTCAAATTGTTTTGTCTCATTTCTTTTAGATAGATTCATTCTTGGTATCTTTCTATGCATTTTTGTCATTATTTGTTTTTCTGAATCATTTCTATTTTCTATTTCAGGTAATGATCTTGTACTAGTATTTCTTCTTAGGCTAATTGATCTTCTTCCAAATTCTATTTGTGGTTTATCCATATTTACTAATCTTCTAGCTTGATTGAAATCTATTTCTATATCTTCTGGTATTGTCATTCTTGGATTTTCTTTAGCTGGTTTGTATTCCAATAAATTCTGAAATATGGGTTCTATTATATGTGTTCTTGTAGCATTCTTAATTTTTACTTCATGTTTACTAGTAAAAGCATATATTGTTCTAATGGTTAAACTTATAGTTTTACTTCCTGGTTCCATATCTATCCCTCTTAACCTGTAATATAATGTTAAGGCTTTATTTTTATTTTGTTCTCCCATACTTATGCTGAAATTTGGTCTTATTGTAAATTTTACTTTTTGGTACATTAAGTTTCCTGTTACAATTCCTATTAGAGCATCTTGTACTGAACTTACAATTCTATCATACATAATATAGAATTCTATAGGTGTATCTATTCCTTCTCTAAAATAGGCTTTTGCTATAATTTGTACAGCTCCTAAATATATGTTCTTTATTTTTCCTTTTAGTTCAGGATTCAATAGGTTTATTTCTTGTCTTATAATTTCTTCATTTATTATAGGTATTAATGTATTTCCTGTAGTATCTCTTATGTCTATAGGGTGACTATGGTTTCTTGCTACATATGCTATTTCTTTGTTTTTCTGCCAAAATGGTAAATTAAATATTTCTTTTGGTTCTACATCTAATTTTGATTTTAAGATTTTCTCATACATTTTAGGATTAAATATTAATCTTTCATTTAGTTGTTCTTCATTTTCTTCTAATTGATATTCATATTCTTTAGATGTACCTTCTTCACTAATTTGTCTAATCATATTTATATATAAATATTCTTCTTCACTAGATTCATTAGATTCACTTTCTTCTGAAGATTCTAATTCCATTATTGTATTTATTACTTCATGTTCTTCTAATTCATAAATTTCTTCATCTTCAGGAATTTCTTCCCATTCTTCTTCTTGTTCAATAGGTAATAAGTTATAATTTTCTTTTTCTATTAATGAGATATACATCATATTTTTCTTTTTATCTTTCTTAGGACATTCTGGAGATATATGTCCTATTTCTCCACATGAATAGCATTTACATTTTCTAGGATTTTTAGGGTATGTTTTAGTTTTGTTTTGTTTTTGCCTTAAATATTTCTTGTATGGTACTCTATACCTTTTAAATGTTTTATTATATGGTTTTTTATATTTATTAAATTTATTAAATTTATTTCTAAATTTATCTTTTCTATAATATTTATTTTTCTTATATTTTCTTTCTAGATGACATCCCCATTGTGTTGGTTTATATTGTAATTTATCACAGCATAATGATTTTTTACTTGCTTTATGGAATTTTATCATATTATTTGCTTCCATACATTTTTCTTGTTGTCTCATTTCTATAAATTGTATTCTTGCTCCTAAACTATTATTACTTAATGGTATTTCTAATTTTTCTCAGTCCTTAAATAATTCTAAATTCCATGGGTTTGGTAATTTAAAGAATATTTGGTTCATAATTTCCATACCATATGTTTCTTGATTATATTCTGCTTTTTCAAAATATTCTCTAAATTCACATGCAAATTGTTTAAAGTAACACATATCACATATTGATAGATTTTCTAATAAATATCTATGTCTTAGTTTTGAACTAATTTTGGTATCTCTGTCTATTACTAATGTATATTCTCTTTTTAATGCATCTTCATATCTGCTTAAAATAGTTCCTATTTCATCTTGGTCATTTCCTCTAACTTGTCCTATATAAGTTTCTGTTAAATTTCCCCACCATCTTGCAGTGGTTCCTATAAATGTATTTTCTAACATTAATTGTAATTGCTTTCCTGTTAATTCTTTGGTATAGGCCATCATAGCCATATATTTCATCCATAATTCTAATTCATGATCTACATCTTGCACACATCCTAAATCTATCCATCTTCCTTCTGAACTAATTTGTGTTTCCATACTTCTCCATGGTGTATATTCTATAGGATAATTTTTACTTGGCTTGGTGTAATATTTTTGTTGTGGTATAAAATTATTTGTTTTGAAATTTGTGTTTTGTCTTTGATTCATATAAATTTCTGGTGTATTTTGTGGATTAGTATTACTTGTATTTTCTTTTTTAACTTGGTTAGTTCCTGGTTGTTGTATATATTCTGATGGATTTTGTCCTGCTGGTATTAAAGCTCTTTGTTGTTCATTCATATTAATTTCTTCTATTTTAAGATTTTTAAATTTTTCTATATAATCTTCTTCTGTTATGTAATCTTCTTCACCTTCTTTTTTAGGATTTTCCATAAATTTTTCTATTTGTTCAGTAATCATATTTATTCCTAATCTATTGATGGCTTTAAATTCTTTGTCAGTTATTATTCTTTTAGGTTTTCTTTTTTCCATTTCATCATATATTTTTGTTATATTTTGGTTTATAATTCCAATATTTTGTTGTATATTATCTATTCTTTTATGTAAATCATTTTTCCCTATTTCTTCTTCTTTAATTGTTCTTATCATATTTATTTGTTTTATAATAGTTTTTTGCTCTATAATTTCTATTGGGTTTTCATATACTCCTACCATATTTCCTATTTTATTTATTTTATCAGTTATTTGCTTAATTTGGTTTTCTAAGGTTATTAATTGTTTTGATAGGTTATTTACATATTGCTTTACTTCTAATATTTGTGTGGGTATATTTTTGTTTATATCCTTATAATCATTAGTTATTTCTATCATTTGTCTTATTTCTAATGGTAAATTATTGATAATTTCTTGAACTTGTTCTGGGTTTTTTGCTTGTTCTAAATTTTGTTCTGTAGTTTTATCTAAACTTATTCCTAATTTATTTAGTAAAAATAAATTTGTCCAGTTTAATTATTTATGTTCTCCAAATCCTCCTTCTCCTAATAGTATAAATGGTATAAATTTTCCATATGTTTCAGTTATTAATGGCCAATGACTATTATTTGGTAAATCTTTAGATTTATAATTATATACTCTAGGTTCGATTATTGGTAGTTTTTTAGACATTTTTCTAAATATATTTTTAAGTATAACTACTAGCTCTGATACCACTGTGAGTTGGATCGTGAAAGTGAAATTTTTATTTTGCGGAATTATAATCTTTGTCTAATTCTCCTTAAAAACCTTTCTTCAAATTCATCCATATATCTTATATCTTCTTGTCTAATTAAGTTTTCTTCTTTTAATTTTAAATATTCATTATGTTGTAAAACTAGTCTTTTAATTTCTCTATATTTTTCTATAGCAATAGGATCAGTATTTAAGTCTCTTCCTAATCTTTCCAATTCTAAATATTCTCTATGTAAACTTCTAATTAAATTTTTTCTTTTTTCGTGAAGTATATGGGGATCATAAACAGGCATAATATTTTTTATTTATGAAATAAGTAATAAAAATATTAAAGTAATTAATTTTTTAGAATTTATTATGTGTTAAATTTAATAAGATAATATGTGAAATAAGATATTAGTTATATTTTTAGCTAAAAGGGTAAAATAGGTATAATTTATGTTAGTAAGTTGTTAGTAGTTATTTGTTAGTAAGTCTAGATTTATCCAAAAAAAAAAATAACAATAAAAATTGGAAAACGAAGAGGGGGTGGACCTCTAGTGCGAGGTGTCGACCCTGCAGGATTTAGGTAGCTGCAGGGTTTTTGACTCCTCTGCAAGACCTGACCCTGCTGCTGAAGAGAGGGCATGGACCCCTCTTACAAGGGATTTAAATTTTCTTGTTATTATTTTGTCTTTTTTGTTTTTGAGAAGATTTTACATGATATGAAGGCTTCTAAATTTGTAATACATAAAAAGTATTCATCTACTTTTCCTAAATTATGCTACATTTCGTAAGTGGTTTAAGGAGTAATACATAGTTTTCAAAATTCAGTTTACATTATCATTTCTCCCTTTCATAGAGGATTTATACTATGTTAACCCAAAATCTCAATTACCTGCTTCTTCACTTCATTCTGGGAAAGACTTCAAAATCTCAACAAGTATAAATGCACTTTGAAGAACCAAATATCCCATAGCAAATACATAAATTATAGTGACGTTATCTCACCTATCGAAATCTTTGTTATTTTTTACTAGTGGAGATCGTGTGTTAAATGACCGTTTGGTTTTGATTTCATGGAAGATAGATATTTATTAATATTGCTATAATTTGTAGTAGCATAATTGAAAGAACCCTGCTACACTTACATGGGCTGTAAGTACAGGCTCTTTACAAATGGGAAAATCCTAATTGAAATGACGTATGTGAAAGATGAGGCATTGAAAGTCCAACAGTGACAATTACTCTTATTGGGTTTGGATCCATTTTTCTTAATATGATGGTCTAACGATATTTGTAATTTTGTTTTATATAAACAGAATGCATCACAATCCAACATTAATTTTCTAACCAATGAAAATAATGCAAAATTGGTACTACTCCAGGGGGGTTATAATGTAAATAAGCATATGACAAAGATGTCGTTTGAGATGGCAACGGGGTGGGTTCGGGACGGGTCAACCGTTCCACGTCCCGCCCCGTGAACCAGTTTGGTGCCCCATACCCGCCCCGCATTATAATGTAAATAATTATATGACAAAGATGTCGTTAGAGATGGCAACGGAACGGGTCAACCGTTCAACGTCCCACCTCGTGGTGCCCCATACCTGCCCCGGGCCCTGCCACAAACGGGGCGGGTTCGGGTTTTTGGCGGATCGGGTCGGGTGCCTCTCCCGCCCCGTTTGTGACCCTATTTTTTTTTTTTTTAAAGGCTATCATGTAATGTGTGTAGCCAATTATGAAATATTGGAAACATTTACTTGATAATTCCTCTATATTTTTTATTAAGAACATTAAATTCATGCTTATTAGTTACTATGACTAATTTCATTCTACCGTCAAAGGAAGTACCTGATTACAAGGCAAAAATGTTCTAAAATACATGACAAGCACACTGTCCAAGTTCCTAAACATGCATGAGTAGAGCGCAAACACAAATTACACAATTCGAAAACAACGTGCAAATTCATGAACATACATCAACAAATACAAAGTCATATCTATTTATTTTTTTATTTTCTTAAATTAAGGCTGGTGGGATCATTGACGAGGCAGGTTTTTCCCAACCCGAACCCGTTATGGGTTTTCACTTTCCATCCTAAACCCGCCCCGTCAACCTGCGGGTCGAGGTTTTTTAGCTCCATTATGATCGGGTACCTGTCAAATTCGGGACGGGGCGAGCTTTTTTGCCATCCCTAAATTTCGTAGCTTGATTTGGGAATGAGCAAAGCAAATCAGTTTGAAATTGAGATATGCGGAATTTTAATAATTTGGCTCTCATCTATACTTAATATTACATGATTACAAATATATCCAATTGGCAGCCGCTTTGTGACCAGTATATGACTACAAGATTTTGATACAACCTATAAACCACCACAAAAAGTAGAAGACAAGAAATGACTTCAAACAAAGCATTATTTTCTAATATAAAACGCTTCAATAAATTTTAAAATTGCAATAATGCATCAATTCAACACTTACCACTAATGCCGTATACTTTGGCCACAAAATTGAGTTCTACAATAGCTCGATTGCCCTCAGCAATCCGTACGAGCAAGCTCTTCACTTGTTGATAGGATACACCACGTGATCTTCACTGATATTTAAATCTAAGGGTCCATTCTATCAATCTATAAAACTCGAAATAGCGAATAGAAGCTTTTACAAAAATTATTGTAAAAATAATTTCTATTACTGAGAAAAATTAAAAGGAGATATTTAATCCACGAACAAAAAATACTCAAATATTTATGTGATACAAGTGCTAAAATTATTGAAGGAAAGACGATCACACCATAGTTTGACAAAAAATTGAGGGTGTTGCAAGGAGATGTTGACACATGGCGGCTTGGAGATTGATTCGACCACTTTGAAGACCATTCGAGTTTGCAATATTCAATTAATTAGAAGAAGTGTTGGAGTAATTGCATGAAATTCATGAGGTTAGAGGGCAACGAGACAAAATTTTATGCCTGAAATTTGTGCATGGAAAAATTCGGCTACCAGAATTCAAATTTTGTTTGGGATGCACGACTCTAAATGGTATTCTTATTTAGTTATTTTAGGCGTATATACATGGCGTCTTTGACATTCTGTGAGACAATCATTGGGGGGAAAAAGATTACATACACATTCAATTAAAATCTAGGGTTTCGGAGGAGAAAATGAAGAATACAAGTGATTTTCTTCAATTTTTCCGTCCGGGTGATGGCGATCCAATCTTACACTCCCTCCATCCCGTGAAGATAGATTTGTATTCATTATTTGTCCGTCCTAAATTATAGGCCACTTTCCTTATTGAAAGTCAACATATTTTTAAATTTTCTAATATACCCTTATTTAATATTCATTGTTATCAACAAATATAAAATAATCATATTTATTACGTTATTTAGTGTAGAGATGTTAGTAAAATGTAAGAAAAGTTTATATTTTCAACTACATTAAATGATACTTTCTTAATCTATGTAAAAATAGGAGTAAGTCTATCTTGAGGGACGGGGGAGCACGTGTTTTTGTAATATTCCATCGTGAGTAACTGAAATCGATGTACCCGTACCCATGCTTCTGATGCTTTTTGCATATCGTGTTTGACTTCAAATATTGAGTTGTTTGACTATTCATTGTTGAATTTCATAATTTCATTTTACCTAGCCAATAATCGGAATGAATTGGGAACCATAGTGAAATCAGGGTGAAATACATGTTCTAGCTCAAATCCTAATCCTTCCACTATTGTAAGGTAGAATTTGGTCATTGTCTTTCTAAATTCACAACGTCTTGATCCTTTGCAAGTTTCTAATTTATAGTTATCGAAATTTTTAATTGTCAATTTTGCCCTCTAACTTCATGAATTTCATGCAATTACTCCATATTATGGAAGATGCAGGACCACCAAAGTGGAAAGATTGGGTAGATGGACTTCATATGCAATTAGAAAGGGGCTTGAGCTAGATGAAAAGGTGAATTAAGGGACCAGATCGAGTGGAGGGGGCAGGCTTGCTCCTTGCAGTTGCAAGGTCATTGTAGCAAAAATGCATGCATGTGCAAACGCTGGCAGTTATACTATAGAGTGTGTTTGATTTTAGTTAAAATGAGTTTTTTTTGAAATGAATAATTTTTTTTAATAGAATGAGTGGTTGAAATTTGGTTGAAAAGTCAAATATTGTGGGTTTGACTTTTAATGAATGATTGAGATTGAATAATGTAGAAAAATTAAAAATTTTTAATGAAGACCAAACATGGACTATAGATGCGATTGGATAGCGCTTTTGATCAGCGAATAAATCTTTTGTTTCTTTTTCAGATTCAAGCTATTTGGAAAATGATTTTAAGATAATTCAAGAGACAAATTTCCTATAATTCATCCTATTTGTTCTTTCAAGATTCATGCTTGGAATTAACAAATTTAAGTACGAAAATTCGGGATTTATTGAAGGCTCCATTGAAGGAATTCGAAGGAGACAAAAATCTAAATCTTCTCTTTATAAATTCAAGACTCTTCTTTTTTATTCTTGATTGTGTTGATGGATTGATTGGTGTCGATATTTAACTTCCTGTATGTATGAATGGATTGAATGTATATTTGGCTTAATTATTTTGGAAGGTTGAAATATATAGGTTTAGCTTACACTAGATAATTAATTAAACATAAGGTCATACAAATGGTAGGGATAATTGTCCATGTCTTGTAATAAAATCCACTTAAATAATCTTGTGACTGAATGCATTTTTAATATTTCAATTCGGGTTAGGAATATTTCGAATCACGTAAAAATATGTTTAACTCTATTGGGATAGAAATATTTCGGATCATGTAAAAATATGTTTAACTCTATTGGGATAGGATTATTTCGGATCAAGTAAAAATATGTTTAACTCTACATGGGAGAGGGATTTGTAAATAACATAGGATAATCAATTGTCAATACGAGCATAAATTGAGTTAGAAAGATAAAAGTTGAGAATTACAACAAAAACGGCCTAATAATTAATTAAGCTGTTAATCCATAATGCAAGAACAAAAGCATGGGACCAAAGAAGCTCTAAATGTAACATTCATGAGCTTTCTCCAACTTGCCCTTCTCTTAGGAACTATTGATGTGCTGAGTGCTGTCCATATATTATTATTTTTTAGTTAACATCAACATGGGCTTCAACTTTCAAATCCTCCTGTCCACCGCACTATCCGTGATTTTTTTTCTAAAATCAATCGGCAATCAACAATTCATTGACTCACTATGGGAGAAACATTTAAATAAATATGTCTAGGTTAATTAAAAAATATATATATATATCAAATAATTAAAATTATGATATATATATATATATATGTTCGATATAGACTTCACTTCAGCAATGAACGTGCCAATTTGCTTATCTTAATTCACATGCATCCAAAAGTTTGCCTCTTGTGCCAGCTAAAATCTCTAAAATCCTTAGAGCACCACACAGTTACTTTATTATATATGTTAACATCAATTAGAAAAATCAACCTTTTCTCCCCTATAAAAACCCGTTTCCAAGCAACCAAATCATCCATTCCAAATCCCTTAATCTTTAACAGAATCAGCAGCTACAAGTTATCAAGAATATTTAGGGTATTTGAGAAATGGCTTCCCATAGTAAAACATCTGTTCTTGCCCTCTTTCTAGTCTTAAATCTTCTCTTCTTCACTTTTGCCAGTGCATCATGTGGCAATTGCCCGAGTCCTAAACCAAAGCCTAAACCAAAACCAACCCCGAAGCCGTGCCCACCCCCGAAGCCGACCCCGACCCCGACCCCCGGAAAGGCCACTTGCCCTAGGGATGCCTTGAAGTTAGGTGTGTGTGCTGATCTTCTTGGTGGATTGATTGGTATTACCATTGGGACACCATCAAAATCATCATGCTGCTCCCTTATCCAAGGCCTCGCTGACCTGGATGCAGCGGTCTGCCTTTGCACTGCCATTAAAGCCAATGTTTTGGGCATTAACCTCAATGTTCCTCTTTCCCTTAGCTTGCTTCTTAATGTCTGCGACAAGAAGGTTCCAGAAGGCTTCAAATGTACCTAGACAACCTAGTTCATACTCTTCCGTCCTCGGTCCTAAGAGTTTGTACTTTTAAGATTATTGCATTCTTGTGCTTGATCATTTCTGGTTCCCTTCCCTTACCTTACCTTACTAGCAAATAAGAAAGAAAATACAATAAAATATAGTTCCTGTGTGAAAGTGGTTCTATGTCTGTAATCTGAGGCGGTCTTTTTAACTGGTGTGGCTGCTCTTAGCTTGTATTTTCATATATACTTATCCAAATTGTATCAACGTTTCAGTTTATTATCAAATATATTGTTCACTAGAAGCTAAAATCTCTCTCTCTCTCTCTCTCTCTCGTACGCACGCTAATTTTGATTGGGATTATTCCTTTGTTTCTTTAATTTTTCTGTTTTTTTTATAGTAATCAATTTCAACCATCTATTAAAAGTCAAGTTCATATTATTTGACTTTTCAACCAAATTTCAATCATCCACTCTCCTAAAAATCACTATTCATTTCAAAAAAAAATTATTTTAAACAATACTAAACACACACTATATATATAGAGATATTAGCTATTTGGTTTAGCTAAAAAGTTTATAAAAAAATTTTAAGGTTATCATTTTCTGTGCTTGTTTCTTTATAAACCAAGGAGGTACATAGAAAGTTGCGTATTACAGAGAGAATTTACATAGCATATTTCTATAGGACCTACTACTATCACATTTTTCAATCACATTTTCTAATAACTCACAATATTAAGGAAACGGAACGGGACTCTAATTAAGATCCATGGGTACACGTTATAAAATTTACTATTTTATTAGTGTAATAACGAATCACCCATGTATGATATATGTATATAAATTTCAAACTATTAATAATTGCATAAATGTAACATGATAATTGAATTTTTACTTCAATGAACTAATTACACGTATGATTGTCAAAAAATAGTGGTGAAGAGAGATTGTTTGGTTTGCAAGTTTTCGGAGAGATTTTTTTTTTTTTTTTAAAAGAGGCTTGGTAGTTTAGAAGGGATTGAAGAATGTGAAATTATTAAATTACATATAAATATGTGATTGAAATTGAATTTGAGTGAAAATTTGACATACGACATGAACAGAGACCAAAAAAGCTAAACTCAAAACATTTATGGCTCCTACTGTGATGATAAGTCACATCCAAGCTCAAATTATAGATAGGGTATGAATTTAATTGTTTATATTTATATATATTTCCGGCAATAACTACCCAAAATACATAAGTTCTTAAAGTAGTAAACTTTTTGGTCCGTTTGATAGCGTCATTTCTCATTAAAAATGAAAAATTATTTCACATATTGGAAAATTAAAGTGAAAAGTTTGATTGGATTTTTTGTTGGGTGAAATTCATTTTCTAATTTGTCTCGATCTTCCTCATTTTTTCTTGAAAACAAGGAAAATGTTTTCTTTAGATTTAGTTGAGAATTCATTTTCCACATTTACCATACTTTCAAATATCAATTTCATTTTCAATTTATTTTTTCATGAAAAATAATTTCTTGAAAGTTAATTTCTCTTGAAATTATTTTCTTTTCTCTCATTTTTTATGTTTGCAATCAAACGGACCATTAGATAAAAAATAATAATAATAAATAAATAAATAAATAAAAACTAAGTGGATTAATACGCATCAAGTTGATTGCAAAAAGTCAATTGTTGGGCCATGAGAATTTGGAAGAATCTCTTTGGCAACTTTCTTAATTTGAAGCACAAATCAGCCCGTGACTCCAGAATTTTGTTGAATGTAATCTTTATTCGTATCAAGTGAAAGAAAAAGAAAAAGAAGTTTCATCTCCACTCGAATTTAGATTGTGATTCCTTACCTAAATCTGTCTCTTTGTACATTTACGTAAAATTAAAGTTGAGATAGTTGAAGAATTTTCATACTTTCACATGATCAATAATTTTTTTTGTTTCAATCACTTTTATGATGACGTTCGATTGATCAATAATTTTACGCTTTTCTCTATTTTGTTTTTAGATTCCTTTCGAGTCTTCTCAATTTTTAGTGACTTCTCAATTGTACACCGTCATTTTCATAAAAAATGTGTTTAACCTATTTGTTGATTTTGAATTGAAAATTTAATCTAGAACAAACGGGTTCTCTAAGTTCTATTGCTAAAACAAAGAGGATACAATATTTATCTAAGCTTAATGTTTTATAAATCAGTATTTCTTGGGACTGACTGCCATCAACAGTATCTGATGACCAGACAATAAACTTAAGAAATCCCATGAAGAAATATAGAAATAACACAGACCGAAATATATAGAAATAACAGGAAAATATGAAAATCCTCGAAATGGAAAGCAAATCATGTTGATTTGGTTTATGCGCATTGGAAGCCAGATGGGACATTCTTCCCACAGTAGTTGAGCAACAAGCTGAGGGAAACTGGGACATTAAGGTTAATGCCCAAAACCTTGGCTTTAATGGCAGTGCAAAGGCAAACTGCCGCCTCGAGATCAGCAATGCCTTGGATAAGGGAGCAGCATGGAGATTTTGGAGGGGTTCCCACAACTAGGTGTACCAAATCGTTGAGCAAGTTGGCACAGACTCCTAACTTGAGAGTGTCTTTAGGGCACTTTCCCTTCGATGGTGGGTGGGGTTTGTAGCCGTGGCCACCGCTTGGGGTGGATCGGCCTGGTGGAGGAGGGCATGGAACGTGCGTTGAGCTCACCATTGTGAAGAGAAGAATGTTGAAGAGGAGGAGAAGGGCAGTTGAAGAAACAACTTTGGAAGCCATTTCTGAAGGTAAATCAAAAACACAGATGAATGTGTTTTTGGTGGGTTGTGATATATATTGGAAACATAAGCTAGCTGAGGGTATTTATAGGGGAAAATTGCAATGTATTTTTATATTGTTTATAAGAGAAAATAATTGTAAGATTCATGTGAGAGAATAAGCTGGCGGCTTTGAAACTAGAAAAATGGAATTTTCTGCATTATGAAAGGAGTTTTCATTTTTTTATTATCTTATAAAAGAAAAGGAGAGAGGAATTCTCCCATAGATGTTTATTCATTATGTAAATTTCAAGTGACGTAAAGATTTTTTTTGGTATTTTTTCCATTATGATGCAATAAGCATAATATGTATCAATGCCTAATTTTAATTTTAATTTTTTATTTTTTATTAACAAGAGGGGGAAATTAAAAGGACAAGTTCCTGATCTTCAGGTCGAGGAATATCATATAAGGATCAGTCTTTCTGCTGTTTGGTTTGGCTATTTGCTCCCTTTAATCATACAAGATGTATAGCCCTTGTTTGACATCGGTTTATATTGATTTATTTAATTAATCAAATCACTTTTTATTTATATAATATCAAGAAATTTACAAGTATTGTTCATTTATCAACAAAAATTAAATATGTTCATAGTTAAACGGATTATATATAAACAACTCCCAAACATACGTACGTTAAAGTTTTAATCAAAATTCAAAGAGAATTAATTAAGAACTATGGCAGAAGTCATTTGTTTAGATTTTTTGTACTTTTTAAGTATTCCCTTTGAGAATTGATTTAGTTATTCTCACTACTTAAGTTCAAAAGTAATATAATCCATCATATTTGTTGACGGTAGTCTTGAACGTCCCGCAAATCGTAACACACAAATTGTCCCAGAAGAGGTTAGTATATCCTCATGAATTTGAACCCCCCAACTCTAACATCAACTGATAGCCAAAATTTATAGTCAATGACACTAATGCAATGCATCCTATATATCACGTAGAATTAAGCCGGATAACCATATACCAAGTCAGTCCGTTCCGTTGGCAATCCCACTCAAAGCATGCACATGCATTAATAAAGTCTAGAAAATTTGTTTTCTGGTTTTTCCATATTTAACTGTTGGTTTTGCCTTCCACCTTTTAGTATATTTTGTGGACTTAATTATTTAGGCTCTAAAAATAAGTAATTGATCTCTCATTTTATAATTCTTTACTTGTGTATATTTGGTATTGTTTAAAAAGAGTATTTTTTTTTTATTTTAATGAATAGTGATTTTTAGGAGAATAGATGGTTAAGATTGGTTAAAAAATGAAATATTGTGGGCTTGACTTTTCATGGATAGTTGAGATTGAGTACTATAGAAAAAAAGAGAAAAGTTTAAACAAAATCAAACAAGAACTTATTTTGTTGCATATTGTGTTATTTTGGCTATCAACCCAAATTAGAATTGGATGAATTGGAGGAAATCGAGACCAAATATTAAATGCATTGTAGACTTAGCCTCTATTAAGTAAAATGTTGTTTACAAATTTTGTTTATAAACAATCATGTGGGAACATTTTATTGGATCATTTTTTAAAAAGTCAAAAATTTCAACCCATCATTAATTTTACTTTTCAAAAAATGGATCAATGAAATGTTGACATGTCGTTGTTTATAAATAATATTTCGCCAAACAGAAGCTTAATTGTACAACATGAAAGTCGAGGACAAGAATCGAAAATCAGCCCGGAGCTAAATTGAAGAAAATAAAGTTTAAAGACTAAATTCTACTCCATCCGTCCCACAAAAATATGCATGTTCCTATTTTCACAAAGATTAAGAAATGGTAGTTAATATAGTTGAAATAATAAATTTATTTATACTTTTTCAAATATACTCTTATGTTAATTTCAAAAACTCATTAATTCATTCAAAGTACATACCATTAAATTGACATTGGAATTAACTACCAAGGTACATTAACTAGGGGTATATAAGGAAATGAAAAATTAAATACATGCTCATTTTAGTAAGCGGTCTATCTTTGTGGGATGGACGAAAATATTATACAATCCTATCTTTGTAGGACAGAGGGAGTATCAATCAAAAGATGAAGGGTCAACATGCAAATAAAACTGGAGAACTAAGGTGCCTAAAGAAAAAAAAAAGACCCAAATAATCGCCAAGGTCAAATTCAATTGGTAGAACCACTTGGGCTATCCCCAAGTGATCACCTAGGCAAAAAGAGGGCTCGGGTTTTGTTTCCTCATTCGATACTAGGGATGACAATTGGTAGGGTATGAGTTTGGTTTGAGAAACTCATACACTACCCATTGGAAATTTATAACATTCATAGTCCACCTATATATCCATTTAAGATGGGCAGGTGCGGGGCGGGGCTATGTGGGTATGCTTTTATACCCATTTAACACTCATATTGTATTTTAATTTTAATATAGTTTTTCATTGGTGTGAGCTAACTTGCAATATTGAAATTTTATATTATACAAAACTACTGGAAAACTTAGGAATTGCCAAAATACCTAACCTACTTCATATCATACATGCTAAATGAAGCTTTGTTTTCATAAGTGAAATAAAATAGTCCAGTTTTTTTATTATCTTTGCATAATAAAAATTATATAGAGGAATGTTACATTCACCTATTAAATTATCATTCAATTTCTACATGTCATTAAATACATTTTAATTTTAATATATTAAAAGAAATTTAGCATATTAAATACAATAATTTTTTTAAGGAAATTAATGAGTATATATGTGTGTCGGGTATATGTTTTTCTACAGTACCTATCCATGTCGCGCTTCTAAAGTTACACTCAAACCCTATTCACAAATCCATTTAGTCAGGTAATCTTTGCTTATTTGTGTCAGGTGCCCAATGAATTTCGAGTTCGTAAGTATTATTGTCATCCCTATTTGATACGGATTCTACTAGATCTCAAAAAGAGGCCATATTTTGTTTCCTTATTCGATACAGATTCTATTATGTTTTATTAGGCTTGAACTCGATTCCCTTGAGAATATTAATACCTAAAGGCGTGAAATTCAAGGAGAATTACTAAGGGCCTACTTTGGGGTTAAAGAACAATAAAACTTCAAGATTTGCATGAAGATTTTATCCAACAAAGAATCAAAATCTTATTTTCGGGTGATGTAATTAAATAATTCTTGTTGTTTTATTTCAAATATAATGTTAGGCTAAATTCTCAATTGTGTTAAGATCGTGATGAAGCTTTTATTTAAGATTTTTTACTTTTGATTTTGATTTTGATTTTTTTTTACATTAAGCAATTTATTGATTTTAAGCAATTAATATTATTATTTCTTGCTTCTACAATTATGTGCGCAAGAATGATATGTTGTGGCTTGTTTTTAGATTCAAAAAACTAAAATTAGTTACACATTTATTAATTTCCATAAAGTCCAATGTGGGTAGAAATATACTGTTATATTTTATGTGATCTCTAAGTGTTCATAAATTCATTAATTTTTTCTTTTATGTTCGCATTCGTTATAGAGATATAGGCGGGTTACACGTAGGAATAAGTTTAATTTCACTCGAGAGAATTTCTTAAAAAAATTAAGAACATTGATCTTTATTATTAAAATTGCTGTCAATCAAATAACCCGAAACTAGTAAGACAGAATAAAAGTAGATTCTAGGTCTTATCATTACATGCATTCAAGCATATAATCTAAACAATTAGTAATTTGTAATTAGGTTAATTGTATTTGTTGACCACAAAATCCGGATGGACCTTGGACCAACACGTCTCAGCTCCTCTCTCTTGAACACGTGGATCTCCTGCGCACTATGACAAACAATCAGTTTGCAAAGGGGGGCCGAGGTGGCTCCCGTTTGCACTCCGATGCTTAAGTCAGTGCCCATGTCAAGTAAATATAATTTGAGTGCGGGAAATATAAGTGCGTAAAAGAGAGAAAAGGGAGTGAGAGAAGTATATTGTTAAGAGTGAGAAATTGCTAACCTCTAACTTGGAGACAATCGTGCTTTATTTATAGAGGAACTTTTTATCTCAGATCACGACACGTGGCGTACTTTACACTTGTCATCACCCTAGCTCATGGAGGTGACAACCTTACTTTTCAACCGTAATCATTGCTACATTTCGTAGGGGATGGGCGTCTGTCACGTCTTGGTAAAGGCAGTGTCCCATCACTGACTCCATCTCTCCTCTGGTCAACGCCGCAAAGCGCCCCCGGCTGAGTATAAAGCACATCGGCTAGGCATTAACCAGGTCGGCTAAAGAGATTTGCTTGTCGTACTACCTCGCCATTCGTCCCAGGTGATACTTTTAGGCCTTTATCCGTGGGTCAAGGTCCATTGGGCCTCTATTGGGCCCTTGCTTGGTGAATTACTGAACCTTTCTTTGGGCCTGGATTCAACACTAGTCCCTCAAACCCGAAGCGATCATTCATGGACGTGTAGGATTTGATGGACGCCCGAGGTACTAGCTTTGTTATGGTGGCTTTTGTATGATGTCGCAGACCTAGTGCCTAGGATGATTTTCCTTATTGAAGGTTTGGATTTGGCGTGAAGTCGACCTCCTGCTTCGACTTCTCTCCTGAGTGAGGGTTTAGGACGCGCCAGCGCGTATCTTAGGCGGCGTATTTAATAAAATGGGCTATTGTCTTGAGTTCCCAAGAAATATATAAAAGGTGATGGGAGCAGCGTTATGCAGCGCGTGGCGCTTACTGTGGTAGTTGAACGGTTTTGCCCCTCCATTTGACGGCTGGCGTTTTGATTATTCCATTTCCCAAGAAGCATGGGTTAGCCACATTAATCATACGGCTCACAAAAATCGATGAACCTAGATCGTTGGGATCCCTATAAATCCTTCTTCATTTCATTATTTCCCCTTTTTACCACTTTCTAAGAATCTTCCTAGCGATACTCTTTTCCTGCAAGTTTCGAGTTTTCTCCCCAAGGGCTTTCTACCCAGCGTCCGCCTTTACTGTTCCACAGTTTCTTTACCGGAAAGTCCTTCATTCCCAGTGCGCGATTTCAGGCATTCTTCATCTGAAGGTAAACCTCTTGGTCTCTGTATATGCGAGATTTTTCTATTTCTAGTTTTTTTTTGTTGTGGGTTTGAAAATTTTGTTTTTGCACCTTGCTTTTCTTTCATTGAGTCTGACCCACCTTTAAAACAAAAGAAAAATGGAAAGAGTTTGGGGAACGGGTTCACAGGAGATGTTAGCAATGGCGGTTCCCGTCAGAGGTTTCTGCCCCATCTCTTTATCGGTTTTTAGTTCCCGCTTCTTTAGGGAGCAGATTAAGAGGAGAAATAGGAAAAACAGTGGCATAATCTATTTGAGTGATTCTGACAGCGAAGAAGATAAACATCAGACTTACATGGATCATCTGTCATCCGAAGAGGAGGCATCTTTGGTAGAGCTTCGGAGCAAACGAGATTGGGATCTGAGGAGAGAAAGGACTGCCGGCCCTTCTTCTGGTCACCAGGACCTTGGTTTGACCGCTAGGGCCCCTTTTAGGGCACATAGGGAAGAATTGGGTTTGTCTGCAGAGGAGGTTGCTCAAGTAGAGGAGTGGGTCGACCAAGTTAACAAGGTTTCAGGCTACCACGTCGATCCTGATCCAAACCCAGAGTCATGGGAAAGCAGTGAGGTCGCCACCGAAATTCGAAGGGTTGATTTAGCCGGGGCTTCGGAAAAATTCAGGCTACCAGAAGGGGTCCAATTGGTGCATCCTACACCATCTTGCCGACCTTGCAGCCCTCCTCCGGGCCAGGCGGCCATATGCTACGATGCCCTTTCTTGCGGGATGAGGCTTCCCCTGCACCCCTTCTTCAGGGCACTACTTAGGAGCTACAACCTGTGCTCCTACTAACTGGCCCCCAATTTTTGGACTCGGGCTGTGGGCACTTGGTTGGTGTGGCAAGAGGTCAACCCTGATCATCCGATCTCACTGTACATCATTCACACTCTCTATACTTTGAAGAAATCGGTTAGAAGGGAGAGGGATGTGAGGTCGGACGTCAAGGATTGGTACTACTTGTCTCCCAGGGGCTCTTATCCTCCCGTTATCACCGGTCACCCTACCTCAATAAAGAACTGGAGGAACCAGTGGTTCTGGGTTGCTGGAGAGTGGCAGAGTTCCCCTGTGGACCCTAGTCCAGAAATTACCGTTCCCCGAACTCTTTCCATACCTAGTGAGTCTTGCACTTGTTTTATAGTCTTTATGCGTCACGCGTCCTCTGCTCCTTTAATTTCCATTCAATTTTATTGGTTGCTTACTAATATGTCATCGGTTTATGGAAGGGGACACTTTCGCTCACCTCCTCCCCGACGCAGACCCAGCGGCAGTGAGGCGCTTGTTCGCTTACAAGGGTACCTTTCAAGGGGTCATTCAGCAAAACAAGCTGTTTGTTAAACACAGTCTTATGCGAGCCATGGGTGAGTTTGCTTTGTTACCGCTTTTATATCTCATGCTTTTTCTATTCGTAACCTCATTTCCCTCTTTTTCTTGCTAGGTTCTAAGGATTTTCCAAAGATTTCTTTGAAGGGTCTCATGGCCACGAAAATTCCCCCTGCACTTCGCCACGGAAGTGAAGTTGAAAGGAAACAGAAAGCGGTGTTGGCCAACCTGCAAGTTGGGGTGGCAAAGGAGGTCTCCGAGGCGTCTACGACCCAACTTCAGGGCCCTCTTCCAGCCCTAATTCCGCCGCCTACTCTGTTTCCTGTGGGCCCTCAGGAGCCTAACACAGAAAAAGCGGCCGACCCTAAGGGAGTCCTTCCAAAGGGGAAAGGAAAAAGGTCTGACAGGGGCGGATCCAAGAGAGACAGGGAGGCTAAGGATGCCTCAGTGCCGCCTCCTTTGTCCGAGGACATATTTGAACATGCCCCTGAGGAGGAGCCCGCCCCCTGAAGAGACTCAGAAGAGGTAAGGGTAAGGAATCCACCTCTGTTAATCCGCCTCCCATGATTGAAGACCTGGAGGATGAGCTTTCTGTGCCAATTCCAGGCTTGGCCTATGAGGTGACACCGGAGGGGGCAGAAGAACTTAAATATATTAAAGCAAGCGTTCTCCCCAAAGATGTCACTTTCAGCCCCTCTCTATTCGACTCCCCCAATTCTCCTCCAGTCAGGGCCGCCTTTATTACTGAGCAGTTTTGGACAGAGGGCTGGTCCGCTTTCTCCTCCAGCGTTAGTCCGTCCCGGAAGTTACTCGCCGCCAAGGCCATGAATGCCAGGGCATTGGCCCTTATTGACGAGGTGGAGTCATCTGTGAATGAGGCGCGGAGGGACTAAAAGAATGCTGAGACTGCTCTCCAGCACGCGGACAATATGCTCAAGGAGATCAATGACTTCAAGGCTCAGCTATCCATAGCTCGTAAATCTTCCTCAGAGGAGAGGGCTAATGCGAAGCGCCTCCAGGAGGACAACGAAAAACTGAAGCATGACCTCCGGGCCTCCGAATCAGACGTGGCGGTCTTGTGCAAGAAGCTGGATGATTCCAACCACACACAATCTATCGCCTCTGAGGCCCTGGCCGTCGCTAACGCAGCCAAGTTGAAGTTGGAAACTGAGGTGGCGGCGGTCAATGAGAAACCGGGGAGGGAGCTGGAGGCTAGGAAGAAGGTTGAGGAAGATTATACTTCCCTGGAGAAGCATATTGACTTCAGAATTGCTGAGGCTTTGGAGCGTACCATAGCGGCCAGAGTGAAGGACGTTCTGGATGCAGAAGTGTCGAAAGCAGTTCAGAACTTCAAGGATACTTTTGAAGACACCCCAGAGTACGAGGCTATGCAGAGGGTCTTTGGGAACTTAGGGGCTAGGATGGCTTTGGGGGACGTGAAGGAAGCTTTTCCGACCTTGGACTTGTCTTCCATTGAAGCCTTTTACTCCGAGCCCCAAGATGCTCCTGCCGACCTTCAGGATGCATCTGATAAGGGTTCTTTAGAAAATGTCCCTCCTCCACAATAATCTTCTTCTGCCTTTTCTTCACTGCTGATTATTTTGTTAGTTTTAGTTAGTTAGTTTTTTTTTTTTTTTTTAAAGTGCCCCGGCACCTGATATTGTAACACTTACTTCAACTTGTAAATGCCTTAATTTTTATGAATGAAATGACTTATCCACATTTTGCCTATAAGTGTAACAAGTATTTAGAACTGTTTACACGTGAAAAATCGGATTAGCACATGTATAGCGGTCTCATGGACAGTTTGGGGGAGTTTCTTGGTAGGAGAAACTTGAAATCTGACCCTAGCAGTTGGGGGTGTCAACTGCAAACGAATTTAGTATCTACTTGGGCAAGAGTCACAAAGGCCTGTAGAGAAAACCTGTGCCATTGTTGTGTTCCTTGCAAAAACGTGATTGTTCTTTTATTGAAGTAATAAAAGTTGGGAGGGATTCCTGTATGCTTTGAGTCGTTTGCTGCAGTTCGTTTTAGTTCTTCTAAATCTGTTGGCTCTTTCATGATTGTAAGCAAATTGGGACTGGAAAACTCACTAAGATCGGATCTTAGTGCCGCAGTGGGTGAGAAATTTTGTGTTCAAATTTGAACCTGTTGACATGCAAGAACTTTTATGTTTATCCTTTATGTATAGTTGCAAATGTCTAAGTGTATGTATGAGAGTATCAACGATTTTGTGGAAACGTCCAACACTTCGCACAAGAAAGCGCTCAGTACGTATGAGCTAACTTGACGTACCAAGAATTTTGGTTTATACGACAACATTTGGCTAAATTTGAATCTTTTCAATTGTGTTATATGGCGACATGACATTTCCTAAATTTGAATCTTTTCAATCGTGTTATATGGCGACATGACATGGCGAGTATAGTCCCTTAGATCTGAGTGGTTCGAGGCATTTATGTGTACCAGTTAGATCTGATTTTGACAATCATTTGAACGTTTCTTAATTTACACTTTGTAGGACCCATGCAAGCGCATTTGCATGAACCCCTTTCTATGGCGCCAACACATTCAATTTTTACGCAGTGATCGCCGTGTGGGCTTTATAAAAGTCCCTTATTTTCAACAATATTTTATGTATAGCGTGGGCGTATGGTGTCATGACCAAAGTAATTTTGGAACTTGCATTTATCCATTACGTTTGTCTAATGTAAAAATTAGTGTAATTTCCAACGCAGCTGACCCACAGTTTTATGAAATCATATGATAATGTTGCAATCATTGAGGAGGAATTTAGTTTATTGAAAATAACGACGAAGGTGGTCCGTATTCCAAGGATTGCATAAGGGTACCCCAGACAGGTCTTCAATCATGTATGTTCCAGGCACCACCTCGGCGAATACTTTGTAAGGGCCTTCCCAGTTAGGACCTAGAGTCCTTACTCCTGGTTCCTGTGTTGAAGGGAGAACCTTTTTGAGGACCAAGTCCCCAATATTAAAGCGTCGACTCTTCACCCTTTTGTTGTAGTATCGAGCCATCTTTTTATGGTATTTGGTCATTACCACTTGGGAATCATTCCACTTTTCCATGAGGAAATCTAAACCGGCCCTTTGCGCTTCCTCGTTCCTAACTTCGTCATAATGAATTTGACGAAGCGAAGGGATTCCGATTTCAACGGGGCATACCGCCTCGGCTCCGTAAGCCAGCGAGAAAGGTGTTTCACCAGTAGAGGTGTGCGAGGTGGTTCGAAGCGCCCATAACACCCGTGGGAGTTCATCTACCCATGCGCCCTTTCTGAATTCCAACTTCCTTTTCAGGGTATTTTTTATGGTCTTGTTCACCGCTTCGACCTGTCCGTTGGCCTGTGGGTGATGTGGAGATGAGAACAGCTTCTTAATTCCCAAATCGTCACACAACTCATCGACGCTTCTGTTTTTGAACTGTTTCGCATTGTCACTAACCAGCGAATGTGGTATCCCAAACCGGCATATGATATTTTTCAAATGAACTTGGTGGTGTTGGCCTCGGTGATCTTCATCAAAGGTTCCTCTTCGACCCACTTGGTGAAGTAGTCAATTGCAACTATCGCAAAGCAATTGTTATTAGATCCTCTAGGCATAGGACCAATAATGTCAACCCCCCATTTTGCAAAAGGCCAAGGGCTGGTTACCACAGTTAGCTTGTGATGTGGTATGGTTGCGTGTCTTTGGCATTTATCGCACTTGCGAACGAAGTCATGAGAATCCTTTTGCATAGTAGGCCAAAAATATCCCTGTTTGAGGGCTTTTCGGGCTAGTGACAACGCCCCGGCATGGTTGCCACATATGTCCTCGTGGATTTCTCTCATTACATATCAACCTTCCTCAGGCACAACACATCTTAGTAACGGAGAGGTGTAGCTTCGTTTATAAAGTATATCATCCTTGAGCAGGAAATTTGCAACATATTTTTGTAATTTCCGAGCTGCCTCTGGCTCGTTTGGCACTGTCTGGTGCTTCAAATATGCGACCAGGGGGTTCATCCAGGACCCCTCTTCTTCAATCGCCAAAATCTCCGGTCTTGGCTCAATAGACGAAGTCAACATGCGCTCAACTGGAAATAGATTGTGTAACTCTGAATCGCTGCTGCTTGCTAATTTGGACAACGCATCAGCGTTGGAATTTTCTGTTCTGGGGATGTGTTGCAACTCCATTTTTCTGAAGTGCACAGCCAAATCTCTTACTTTCTTCAAGTAAGCGACCATAGAAGGTTCTTTGGCAGAAAATTGCCCGTTGAATTGGCTCACAACAAGCTGGGAATCGCTATTGGCCACTACAGATTTAACCTTCAAGGCTTTCACAAGTCTTAACCCGGCTAATAACGCCTCGTATTCGGCAACATTGTTTGAGGCTTTGAATTCGAAGTGGATTGCCCTGTGTAATTTAAACCCCTATGGGCTTACTAACAATATCCATGCGCCGGATCGCCCATCAGCCGAGGACCCATCAACGAACAATTTCCACTCTTGGCTGTCATCTTGCCTGTCACCCGTGTTATCTACCATTTCAACCTCAGGGGGATGTGTGAATTCAACTACAAAGTCCGCCAGCACTTGGCCCTTTACAGCGGTCCGAGGCGTATAATGTAGGTCGAACTGGCTGATTTCTATTGCCTATTTCAGTAGCCTTCCAGATGCGTCTGGTTTTTGCAACACTTGTCTCATGGGAAAGTTGGTGAGCACACGTATTGAGTGTGCTTGAAAGTAGGGACGAAGTTTGTGAGAGGCTATGAGTAATGAGAGGGCGAGTTTCTCCATGTCTGGGTATCGTGTCTCCGCATCTAACATGGCTTTGCTCACATAATACAATGGGAACTGATTCCCATCCTCTTCTCTGATCAACACTGAGCTGACAGCCTCTTTGGATACAGCCAAATACAAGTAGAGAGGCTCGCCGGCCTTTGGCTTTGATAGTAATGGGAGCCGTCCCAAAGATGCTTTAAGGTCGGAGAAAGCCTGTTCACATTCCGGTGTCCAGTGGAATCGCTTTCCCCCTTTGAGGACCTTAAAAAATGGTGAGCATTTGTCAGTAGATTTGGAGACGAATCGATTCAAGGCCGCAATTCTCCCCGTTAAGCTTTGCACTTCTTTTGGACTTCGAGGCGATTGCATGTTCAAAAAAGCGTTGATTTTTTCGGGATTAGCTTCGATTCCTCTCTTATTCACCATGAATCCAAGAAACTTCCCAGACGCTACCCCAAATGCACACTTCGCTGGATTGAGCTTCATTCGATATTTCCTCAACACCTCGAAGGTCTCCGATAAATAGCGGATATGATCTGCGGCGACCATGCTCTTGACCAACATGTCATCGACATACACCTCCATTGTGTTTCCCAATTGTTCTGAAAACATGCGATTCACGAGCCTTTGATAGGTAGCTCCCGCATTTTTCAAGCCGAATGGCATTGCTTTGTAGCAATAGAGTCATCTATCTGTTATAAACGAAGTATGCTCCTCGTCCGATTCACACATGGGGATTTGATTGTACCCGGAGTAGGCATCCATGAAGCTCAGCAGTTCATGCCCTGCTGTTGAGTCAACCAACTGATCGATCCGGGGCAGTGGGAAACTGTCTTTTGGACATGCCTGGTTCAAGTTTGAAAAATCAATACATACCCTCAATTTCCCCTTGTGTTTTGGTACCAACACAGGGTTTGACACCCACTTCGGATAGCGGGATTCTCTAATGAAGCCATTTTTCAACAGCTTCGTGACCTCGTCTTTCAAGGCCTCATATTTGTCTGAACTCATGGGTCTTCTCTTCTGCCTATGCCCGGGGCTTCGAGGGTCAATCTGGAGTCTGTGGCAGGCCCCGTGACTCAGTTTGGGTTCCCCTTACAATTGCAACGCCATGCTCCGTAGGGAATTTCATGCAAATGTATTTCGTATGCGTTGCAACCCCCAAGTCAATGAGACCTGGTCTCCCAATTGAGCCATGAAAGGAGGATATTTTGTCCACAACCAAAAATTCCATGGGGATTCTGGAAATAGTTGGTGGTTGGCCCACCTCAGTTATTAGGGTTATGGACCCTCTGGGGGTTATGCTGTCTCCCGTGAATCGATATATTGGATCCGGGACCGGAATAAGGGGAGTGTTGATCCCCATTTTATCGAACGTTACCCCGTAAATCACATTTACCGAGGCACCATCATCAACCATCATCCGTGATAACCCATTTCGAGCCACTACTACCCTGATAACCAATGCCTAGTTGTGGGGGAAATGTACTCCAATGGCATCGTCTTGGGTGAATGTGATTGGCTCTGTCTGAGGCATCCCTAAAGGATGTGAATGGATATGGTAATTCACGTTGGCGAGTTGTTTGGCCTCTCTGATGTACCTCTTTTAGGAGTTGTTTGTGCTCCCACCTGGGTGGGGGCCTCCCAGTATTATGTCGATTTCACGAATGGGGAGGTCGGCCACAGGCACAGGTGGTTCCCGGAGCTCTCCTATCAGCTCGGTTGAAATTCTGACCACCAGTCTTTTGAATTCTCCCTGTGTCGGGGGGATAGTCACCTCCCCTTCTCCCCTGCGCCTTTTGGTCAGCTAACATGTGGATTTCCCTGCAATCCTCCATTGCGTGACCGTAATATCTGTGATAGGCGCAGTAAGCCCCAATCATGGGCTGCTTTCCACTTCGGCCACTTTCCACTCTCCCTTGAGCCGTGGGAGGATTTTGAGAAGGGGTGTTAGAGTGCAAGTGAGGGATAGCTCCCGTGATTTCTGCGGCAAAGCTAGATCCTGTCCCCAGAAATGGGCGAGGCGCGCCACTTCGGTTACCGCCGACCCTATCCTTGTTTCCTCCTTTCTTGAGGTCCCTTCATTGGAATATCCTAGGTTATATCTTCCTTGGGGATGATTATCTCTGGCCCTAGCCATTTCCTCCAATACAATCTCCTCCTTCATCAGGTCTACCAGGGTATTGTAATCCCTTGGTTTCCCGCTCCGGACATCCCTCCAGAACATGCTGGTCATATCTAGCGCTCCTTTTAAAGCGGAAAACATCGCTGCTTCTGTGATATTTTCGCAGATATGCATCTCTTCAGTAAACCTAACTAGGTAATTTTTCAGAGACTCGTCCCTTCCTTGCCTCAGATCCTGAAGGCGTTGGAGCAAGAGTTGGCCAGGCCTAGAGGAAACAAAGTCATTTTTAAAAGCCGTCTTCATATCTCTCCAACTGTGAATGCTGCCAGGAGGGAGTTTTTTATACCATCGTATGGCACTTCCCTCAAGGGTTAAAGAAAAGGCTTTACATTTCAATGTCGGAGTGGCTCCGGCTATTTCCATGCTGGGGCGATAATTTAACAGGTGATCATCAGGATCACCTCGGCCGGAGTATTTTGCTATTTCTAGTATCTCAAAGTCATGAGGTACGGGGCACCTACGGAGGCCCTCTGTGAAGGGACTTACTTCCTCTTCGTCATCCAACTCGTAAGAGGGCAGTTCACTACTTTCATCATGACCGGAATACATTGGACCATGGTATTGGTCGTGGAGCGGCGGAGCATACTCTTGCCTTTGTGGTGGCAAAACATGGACGTGGTTTAGCCTTCCGTGGGTTGGTAACTCGTTGCAAGATCCTATCCGAACTGCTTCGGCTCTTCTTTCCTGCCTATTCCTAGGCTCATGTGCTGATGCCAACCTTTCTGCTCCCGTACCATGTTGGTCCCTATACATTGGACCATGCGACAAGGCTTCTTCAGCGCGTCGCTCCCGTCTATTTCTAGGCTCTGCTGCATTGTGCCGACCTGGGTCCGTTTGCCCCCGTCGTTGGCCCCTGAATAACCCTACTATTCGGCTGAAGACACTGCCGGATTTTGCGGGAGAAGCCTCCCTGTGTCTAGGTGGGAGTGGGTTTTGTTCTTCATGTGCTTCATGCTCCGGGCCTAGCTTGTAGGAGGCCTCGAATTCTACCTCGGCATATGCCTGTGGATCTTGATAATAATATGAGGCAGTGGCCGCCTCGGATGGTGAATAATGTGGCTGTGGGTATTGCTGAGGCATCACGGGTTCGTTCATAACATACCCTCTGGCCATAAAGGCATTCATTGCAGCAGTCTGTTCTATCTGCTGCTTCTGCATCTCCAGCATTTGAGCTGCTATGCGTGTCATGTCACGCATCATGTGGCAATTTCGGTGCCGACGAGGCGGGTTAGGTTGTGCCATTTCCTCATTGGCGTTTTCATGGAGTCCTTGAGGAACCTCGCCCTCACTGTGTTGGCCACTTCTTCCCCTACGGGGGTTAACATCACCATCACTTTTGTTCATGTTTAGGGAAATTCCTTAATCCTATCTTGTCTTTCAAAGATGAGTGGACTTTCGTTTCAAAAAGCCCCGCCTTTTTCAAGGTTACTAAACTTATATCTCAAAGTTATGCGTCTTTTCCAAGGTGAATAAACTTATGTTTCGAAGCTTTTACCTTTTTTTCAAGGTCACTGAACTTATGTTTCAAAGCTCTTTACGCCTTTTTCAAGGGTGTTAAACTTATGTTTCAAGGTTATCACACTTATATTTCAAAGTTTTTCAAGGTTAACGGACTTGTCTTTCAAAGCTCTTACCCTTTTCAAGGCCAACCAGCTTATTTTTCAAAGCTCTTACCTTTTTCAAGGCCAACCAGCTTATCTTTCGAAGCTCTTACCTTTTTCAAGGCCAACATTTCTATGTGTGGCTTTTTACCATGTGTTTTCGAGGTTAGCAGTATGGTTTCCCACAGACGGCGCCAAAATGTTGACCACAAAATCCGGCTGGACCTTGGACCAACACGTCTCAGCTCCTCCCTCTTGAACACGTGGATCTCCTACGCACTGTGACAAACAATCAGTTTGCAAAGGGGGCCGAGGTGGCTTCCGTTTGCACTCCGATGCCTAAGTCAGTGCCCATGTCAAGCATATATAATTTGAGTGCGGGAAATATAAGTGCGTAAAAGAGAGAAAAGGGAGTGAGAGAAGTATATTGTTAAGAGTGAGAAATTGCTAACCTCTAACTTGGAGACAATCGTGCTTTATTTATAGAGGAACTTGTTATCTCAGATCACGACACGTGGCGTACTTTACACTTGTTATCACCCTAGCTCATGGAGGTGAAAACCTTACTTTTCAACCGTAATCATTGCTACATTTCGTAGGGGATGGGCGTCTGTCAAGTCTTGGTAAAGGCAGTGTCCCATCACTGACTCCATCTCTCCTCTGGTCAACGCCGCAAAGCGCCCCCGACTGAGTATAAAGCACATCGGCTAGGAATTAATCAGGTCGGCTAAAGAGGTTTTCTTGTCGTACCACCTCGGCATTCGTCCCAGGTGATACTTTTAGGCCTGTATCCATGGGTCAAGGTCCATTGGGCCTCTATTGGGCCCTTGCTTGGTGAATTACTGTACCTTTCTTTGGGCCTGGATTCAACAGTATTCATAGCCATTTTATTTACATAGTTGAGATTTATATTACGAAAACAAGTGTTGAACTTTTGTGTTTCAATTAAGCATAGGCGCTTAGAAATAATTTATCAAGGTAAATAAAGGAACGATACACAGACTCTCAATCCACTTTATTACTTTTCGATCCATACATTTGCGATAGGATAAACTCTCAACAAGTTTTTGGAACCATTGTCGAGATTGTATTTTATTTTATCTTTTAAGTTATCTAGCACTAATTCAAGCTTCCTTTGTTATTTATTTATTTTATTAAATTTTATTTCAATTTCGTTTGTTGTTTTTATTGTTTTTCTTCAAGTAGTTGTATACAAAGTTTGAGACACGATGATATCATAGAAGCTGATCTGGAAATTGAACTTACATTCTATCGTAGGAAAAAAGAAGCAGAAAAAATGTTAAATAAAAAACAAGAAGACATTGCTGACACACAAATAACTTAGTAGTACAAGTGAATGACACAGCTAATGATGACGAAGGGAACATGCTTGCAGGTGAGTTCATAACACCTCAGACCATTTAAAGCCAGTTAAGCATTGTCTACCTCTTTCAAAATGGATATCAATTATATGACAGAGCTAATAAAAATCCTCATACATTTGTCTCTAGATTTTTAGAGAGTGTCAGCACTCCAAATATCAATAAGTATCAGACGATGTCATCTGACTTTGTTTATTCTCATGCACTCTCTGTGATAGAGCATTGGAGTGGTTAGATTCTCAACCAATTGCAAGCATCACCTTCTAGAATGATTTAGCAAAAAAAAAAAATTGCACCAAGTTTTTTCCATCAATCAAGATTGCAAAACTAAAACTGGAATCATTTGATGAGGCAAGGAGCATGCTCAAGAAAATGCCATCATCTTGGGATCAGTAATGAACTTCAGGTGAAATAATTTTATGTAGGTCTACATCCTTCTTGCAAAGGTATGGTAGATTCTTCATCTAATGGTTCATTTTCTACCAAAACTATTACTGAAGCTTTTGAACTGTTTGAGATGATGACCAATATAAATGCCAGTGGATATCTGACCAAGCTACTTAAAGAAAATTTGGGGGAATCTATTAGGTGGACACTTATACAACTTTATTAGCAAAAATAGACTCCTTAGTAACAGAAATGGAAGGCATGTCTCAATCTACAAATACAGTTAAAAGTCCAATCTTGAGCTGTGAAGAATGTGGTGCAAATCATAGCACTTCAGACTGTCCTATTTTATCACGGTCGCCAGAACAAGTACATTTCATTCAAGACATCGTCAGCAGAACAATCCATAATCAAACTCCTATAATCTAGGTTAGAATAATTATCATAACTTCTCATAGAAGGACAACCAAAATAATACAAGGCCACATGGGCCTTAGTATCAACAAGTTGAGAAGAAGCCTTCACTTGAAGATTAACGATACATGGAAAAAACTGATCAATTTATGAGAAAGATGGAGATGGCACTGTAAAATCCCCTGGTCTCAATAAATTCTGTAGACAAATGCAGGACAAATGGCACATGTTTTATCAGGTAGAACACTAGGTACATTTCCCAACAATACAAAGGTGGATCCCAAAGAGAAGGTCAACGTAATTATTACAAAAAGTGGGGTTCAAATGTCTCTTTCTGTCTACGGAAAACTTGGATTGGGAGAGCTAAAATCCACCACTCTCACACTACAGTTGGTTGATCGATCAATATGACATCCATATAGAGTCATTGAAGATGTTTTATTTTCTCAACATACTTTATGATCTTGGACATTGAAGAGGATAGTAGGAAGTCACTTATACTTGGTCAACCCTTTCTTACTACATGACGAGCATTGATTGATGGAGAGGATGGAGAGGTAAGTCTGAGTGTGAAGAGCTACCATGCAACTTTTAGCATTAATTAATAGCTGGATAAATATTCCCATTCTTAAAGTTGCTTCATAATAGAAGATGTGTCACCCAAAATAAGTCAAATTCTCGAGCATGAGATGAGATCAAGGAGAGAATGAAATGATCAACTAAATGATCAAGGTTTCATAAAAGTGTGAAAGAAAAGGAAGTTTGCAAAGATGAAAATTGTAAGCAATGCAAGACCTCAACAACCTGTTTCTGGCCATCATAACAAAAGCTGGAAAAAAAAAAACTCAAGACTATAAAATCGAACGCTTATTAGGAGGCAATCTGTAGCGCCCCGAGTTCCGTATACCCGATTCACTACGTCATTTTCTGTCTAAATTTTTCGAATAATATTTTTGCGGAAGAAATAATTGAAATTCATTTTTGGCAACATTAAATAAACTGTAATGGCCGCTAAAATTAAAAACATTTATGAAACCATTTGAAATAGTAAATCGAACCATTAATATTGTAAAGAAATTGCCAATATCATAATTTCTCAAATAAATGAACTTCTCTAAATTATTCGATTGTTTGGAAAATACGGAAATCATTAACGTCAAACTTTCAACCGTTCAACGATTATTGCCACCATCATTCATCGCTCGCCACCGTCTCCGAAATCTGCAAAACTGTTAAAAGTAGGGTGAGTATTTCATGGGGGAAATACTCAGTAGACTCATCGCAAATTAATTTAATTTATAAGATGATTAAACACATAAATCCCGGCTCTTTATAAAACGGGCATTGATAGAGCTTCTTTATAAAACTGTTCTTGATAAAACTCATATTGTGCATTACAGCACGGGACATATTTTGCAAATCATATGCTCTTTGAAAACATCTCTTTGAAAACAGTTCTTTGAAAACCATATACTTATAAAACATTTTAATTATGCCAAGCATAATTTCTTTTGAAAGCATAACATAAGATAGGATTGAAATCCTCATAAACATAAGAATTTTACCGAACTTAGGTGGTAAGAATTCTTATGTAGTAAAATCATAATAACAGTAAGTTTTCATCATAACATAGGATAAAAACCAAATTCTCATAAACATAAGAATCTTACCGAACTTAGGTGGCAAGAATTCTTATGTAGTAAGTATACCAAGCATAATTTTCTGAAATTCATAGGGATCAATTGCATCATAACATAAGATAGGATCGAAATCCTCATAAACATACGCGACAGGAATTTTACCGAACTTAGGTGGTAAATCCTCATAAACATATGGAAAGACAGGAATTTTACCGAACTTCGTGGCAAATCCTCATAAACATAGGAGACACAAGAATGTTACCGAACTTAGGTGGCAAGAATTCTTATGTGTAGCGCTACTAAAACTCCGGTCCCCTTAACATATCATAACTTATCATATGGGACCCAAAACAATCTTGGTAGATTGATTTCATAGCAATGATCCAAAAAAACATTTTCGTGAAGCATAGGGTATACTTACTTTTCGTAAAAACATAAAGTATATTTTCTTTTCATAAAAACATACTTACTTTTTATAACAACATAAGGTATATTTACCTTTCATAAAAACATACTTGTTTTTCTTAAAAATTGACTTTCACAAGTCACATGACATTCATATGAAATCATAATTTAAATCATTTAATAAGTGCGAGTCTACCTCAAATCCGACGAGTGCAAAGTTGAGCGGGAATGACTTCAATTTCTTTAAATTCTCCGTACGCTTCGTCTTAAGCCAATAAGTCACTTTAGTATATCGAATATATAGTTCAAAATGATAAATTATAATTTTGAGGACTAAAATTGATGTTTTGAAAGTTGAGGGACTAAAATGAATACTTTTGAAAGTTCAGGGACTAAAATAGATATTTTGAAAGTTGAGGGATTAAAATGAATACTTTGAAACTTGGGCTTAAAAGTAAATCAGCAGGTATTGAAATAAAAGAGTTTAAAGTTAAAGGGCTGAAGTAAATCATTTAAAACTTTGGGGCTGAAATGGATAACTTAAAAAGTTGGGGACTGATTTGAAAACCTTTAAAACTTCAGGGACCAAGCTGCAATTTCTGAAAATTAAATATATATCTCAGATCTTATCTCTTTCTTTCAAAACGCACTCCGCCTCTCTCAAAAGACTCAGGCGACGGAGGTGCGAACCGAGGCATATAACGAGGCTCAAAATCTGATCGTGTCTGCGATATGAAAAACTAAGGCAGAGAGGGAGAAAGGCGAGACACCGGCGAAGAAGAAGAAGATCCGTGGTTACTGTCGGTGATTTAGGCTAGGTTTGGTGCGAAAGATGGGGGAAATAAATGATTAAACCGAGGTTGATGATTGCGGTTTCCGACGATAATCCGGCGGAAAAACGATCAGCAGCTGAGGTAAGTACTTGGGTTAACTTATTTCTTGTTTTGATTTTTAATTTGGGGCTGGGCAGTGGAGGCGATGGGGTTGAATCATGGTGGTTTAGGGGAGGCTGAGTGGCGACTTGTTGATGGAGATGGTCATGGTTGCTGTTCTATTTCTTGATTCTCGTGGATGATGGTTAGGCTGATTCGAAATTGGTAGTAGTTGGCTGCAAATTAGAGATCCAAGTTTGTGGCTTGGACGAAAAATACTTTTCTGTGAATCTGTTGATTAAATCGCGGATGGAAGTGGCGATTTGGGCTGCGAAGTACTTGGGTTGCGATTTGTGAGGTGAACAGAGGCGGTGGTGGAAAATTTGAGAAATCCGATGGTGGAGGTTGCGGTGAACTTGAGGTAGTTGGGGGCGGTTCAGGCGATGAGTGCCGAGGGTGTTGATGGTGGCCGTGACTGAGGACTGCAGTGGTTCAGCTGATGATGAAGGTGGTGAGTTGGAGGTGGCTGTTGGTTGGGCAGTGGTGTTCGATTGGTATTCAGATTTATGTAGCTGATTGGTATGGGAACTGTGGTGGTGGTGATCTAACTTGGAAGGAAGCAGGGTGGTTTGGGTGTGGCGATGATGGAGGTTCTGCAGATGGGTTGATTTCGCAGGCAGTAGAGATGGTATGAATTAGTGGATTGATATAATGATGGAAAAGCTGTGGTTATGGATTGATGATGATGATAATGGTGCTGTAAAGGAATTTGTGGGGGTATGAATGATATTGAAAAATGTTGTAGTGGTATCAAATGGGTGTGTGAATTATTATGTCTCAAAGACATAATAATGTTGAATGGGTGGATAAGAAAAGAAAAGAGGTGATGATAGATTAGATTATTGTGGAAATTTTATATAGTAGGGATGCTTTTGGTGTTGTGTACGTAAATTGTGATGAGGGATAAGAGTGTATGTATTGATTAGGGATTATAGTATAAGATAGTGTAGAATTAGGTATGAGATTGGGTTTTGTTATGGTTTAAAGGAAAAGAAAAGGAAAAGAAAAGGAAAAGGAAATGATTAAAGGGGAGACATGGGGAATCAAAATAAATAATAGAATAGAATATGGGTTGTGCCATAATTTGAGGCGGAAAGAAGAAAACACGTGGGAGGAAAAGTTTGGTTTAGTTTGATATGATAAATATTGAACTAACTTCGATTAAGAAATGAAATTAAAATTGATATAAAAATTGAATTACGTATTTGGACTTGAAATAATTTGAATAAGGAAAATTGAGATATTTTAATAAATTTGGAATTCAAAATGATTTTGAAAATAATATTTTGAATAAATAATTAAAATAACATAATTTTAGAAATTCGAATTTTAATTTAAAATCGAACAAATTCGATATTTCTTGACTTGGCTAGACGAATCCGTCGCGGCATAAATTTCAAAACAATAGCGACTCAATTTTCTAAATATTAAAATAATTATTTATTGCATAAAAATTCTGGGTCGCTATAATCTTACCCCCTTAAAATAATTTCGTCCTCGAAATTAAACTTACTTAATCTTATGATTTCTGAATACTTAATCAGAATCTCTTCTTTCTCTTATGTAGCATCATCGCTACCATATTAAACCCAACCATATTTAACCCACTGGACTTTGACTAAATGCATCACTTTGTTTTCTCAAGAACATGGACTTTTCTATAGACATATGTGTCTACTCAAAAATTCTTCTGAATCGTAAGTGACTGAAAGTTCACTATTCTTTGAATTCCATTATTATGAACCAAAAACAACATAACTTATTCATAGATGATCAACTTATTTCATAATCTCAATACATTATCACCTTCAATTATCATCATCATATCATTCCTTACAATTTTCTATTGTACCTTTATATTCATCTAACCTTACGTTCATCATCATTATCTCACATAATCCCAAACATATCAACATAATATCATCAACTTATCTTTCCAATATTTGTAACCCAAAAATTCAGTAAACAAATATCTTCCAAATAACTAAGATTCTTTACTTAAATGTCACCACATTTCCTGCAAAGTATTTCTTTCACTTATACATACTTATGAATTCTGATTCAATACGGTCCTTATTTCTCTTTCACGTATTCCCGTATCATCTCACTATACCTTGATTATTATATCAAAAATATTAGTACCAAAATCTAATAAAATATTCCATATCTCCAATCTTATCATCAAATTTTCTTTTGTCGAGAAAAATAACAGCGCATTAACTCATGTTCCCACTTTTCATTTTTTCTATTCCATACTTTAAATCATACATCAAGTACTTGGTATCAAATACTCATTCTAGCTGAGAGCTAAGATACTAACTTAAAATAGCATCACAAGGATCAGATATGTTATTCTCAAACTTAAGAAACTTCACTAATTTCCCAAATCTGAAATTCAAAATTAAAATTTTCTATTCTCCCAAACTTCAATTCATCACACTTTATGAACAATACTCTGATAAATTTTATCACCATTAAATAAGACTTCTGTAAATCATATAGGATTCCTCATCAAATTTGCTTAACCCAAAGATACAATCCCATAATTAAAAATCACACAACTGATCATCTCAGATTTTCCATTATTGTAGCCAAAATATTTACTCACTTCAAAAGTACAACCAATAATAATTAATCGAAACTGCATCACTAAATCTTTAAATAAACCCATATATTATGACTAAAAATGAAAATTCTCAATCGTAGATAATATTTCACCATAATGCAATAAACCATCAAACTCAATATTCACACGATTCTTCCCTGGATAACCATAACATTCCTTAACCATCTAGTCGTCATATCTATCACGTACCTTATACGTCAATCTGATCACTAATATTATGTATCAATTTCTCAGATTAAAAAAAAAATCTTGGATTCTACCGTGGTCCCTCTTCTGAACTCCATTCCAAAATAAGTCATCACTGTAAAATCTTATCCCTATTTTCCTCAAAATTCATATCCTTATAATACTCTCCAATACAAGTGATAAATCCATTCCCAAGAATAATTAAGATTCTTCCCAATAATGCCCTTATACTTGTCTTCACTCGTCTTTCAAAATATAACTTATCATTTACTCAATCTTGCTTATGAACTTGCAATTCTAAACTCAATTCTCTTAGTGATTGCATACCATACTATGCTCTTATTTCCAAACGATAAAATTCTAGGCAGAGTTTCCTTTGAAATTTGGACTTATCCAAATCATAAGCATACTTCACAACTCACAATAATAAATAACTCCACATTTGATCACAACGATCTAAAAATATTGAAAACGATTCCAACACTTCAATATCATCAAAATATCCCATAATTCAATTCATAATTCCTCAACATAACAATTTCAAATCATATTTTTCAATATCACAATATCACTTCCTTCCATACCTTAATTGGCTCAAAAGTTATTCCTACTTATAAATATATGCCATAAATCATATTCCCAAAATTTATTCACAAAGCCAAACTTCATAATAAATTTCTCTTCAACATAGAGGCATAATAAATTAACTCAACATAATATCCATTACTTAATTCTCAATAAAATCATATTATTCCCATTATGCTCAACACTCGTTTTCTTTTAAAAAAATTTCTCATAATCATACATTAAAGCATATAAGTTATGACAAAGCATAACCATCATTATTTTCGAAGAAATACATTCTTATTTCTCATAAATCATAAGTATCCGAAATACTCTTCATTCTTTCTCATAAATCAATAAAATGAGTATTCGAAATACTGAAATAACTTTAAACATCATAAACTTCTTTACCTCGGAGTTGGTGGAACGAATGATGGCAGTGGCAATCTTCATCAATAAAATTTTATAATGGAAATATTTCTTGAAAATTCTTTTTGAAAATTTTTTCCAGTCTACAGAAACGCAGACTAGCTCTGATACCAACTTGTAGCGCCCCGAGTTCCGTATACCCGATTCACTACGTCATTTTCTGTCTAAATTTTTCGAATAATATTTTTGCGGAAGAAATAATTGAAATTCATTTTTGGCAACATTAAATAAACTGTAATGGCCGCTAAAATTAAAAACATTTATGAAACCATTTGAAATAGTAAATCGAACCATTAATATTGTAAAGAAATTGCCAATATCATAATTTCTCAAATAAATGAACTTCTCTAAATTATTCGATTGTTTGGAAAATACGGAAATCATTAACGTCAAACTTTCAACCGTTCAACGATTATTGCCACCATCATTCATCGCTCGCCACCGTCTCCGAAATCTGCAAAACTGTTAAAAGTAGGGTGAGTATTTCATGGGGGAAATACTCAGTAGACTCATCGCAAATTAATTTAATTTATAAGATGATTAAACACATAAATCCCGGCTCTTTATAAAACGGGCATTGATAGAGCTTCTTTATAAAACTGTTCTTGATAAAACTCATATTGTGCATTACAGCACGGGACATATTTTGCAAATCATATGCTCTTTGAAAACATCTCTTTGAAAACAGTTCTTTGAAAACCATATACTTATAAAACATTTTAATTATGCCAAGCATAATTTCTTTTGAAAGCATAACATAAGATAGGATTGAAATCCTCATAAACATAAGAATTTTACCGAACTTAGGTGGTAAGAATTCTTATGTAGTAAAATCATAATAACAGTAAGTTTTCATCATAACATAGGATAAAAACCAAATTCTCATAAACATAAGAATCTTACCGAACTTAGGTGGCAAGAATTCTTATGTAGTAAGTATACCAAGCATAATTTTCTGAAATTCATAGGGATCAATTGCATCATAACATAAGATAGGATCGAAATCCTCATAAACATACGCGACAGGAATTTTACCGAACTTAGGTGGTAAATCCTCATAAACATATGGAAAGACAGGAATTTTACCGAACTTCGTGGCAAATCCTCATAAACATAGGAGACACAAGAATGTTACCGAACTTAGGTGGCAAGAATTCTTATGTGTAGCGCTACTAAAACTCCGGTCCCCTTAACATATCATAACTTATCATATGGGACCCAAAACAATCTTGGTAGATTGATTTCATAGCAATGATCCAAAAAAACATTTTCGTGAAGCATAGGGTATACTTACTTTTCGTAAAAACATAAAGTATATTTTCTTTTCATAAAAACATACTTACTTTTTATAACAACATAAGGTATATTTACCTTTCATAAAAACATACTTGTTTTTCTTAAAAATTGACTTTCACAAGTCACATGACATTCATATGAAATCATAATTTAAATCATTTAATAAGTGCGAGTCTACCTCAAATCCGACGAGTGCAAAGTTGAGCGGGAATGACTTCAATTTCTTTAAATTCTCCGTACGCTTCGTCTTAAGCCAATAAGTCACTTTAGTATATCGAATATATAGTTCAAAATGATAAATTATAATTTTGAGGACTAAAATTGATGTTTTGAAAGTTGAGGGACTAAAATGAATACTTTTGAAAGTTCAGGGACTAAAATAGATATTTTGAAAGTTGAGGGATTAAAATGAATACTTTGAAACTTGGGCTTAAAAGTAAATCAGCAGGTATTGAAATAAAAGAGTTTAAAGTTAAAGGGCTGAAGTAAATCATTTAAAACTTTGGGGCTGAAATGGATAACTTAAAAAGTTGGGGACTGATTTGAAAACCTTTAAAACTTCAGGGACCAAGCTGCAATTTCTGAAAATTAAATATATATCTCAGATCTTATCTCTTTCTTTCAAAACGCACTCCGCCTCTCTCAAAAGACTCAGGCGACGGAGGTGCGAACCGAGGCATATAACGAGGCTCAAAATCTGATCGTGTCTGCGATATGAAAAACTAAGGCAGAGAGGGAGAAAGGCGAGACACCGGCGAAGAAGAAGAAGATCCGTGGTTACTGTCGGTGATTTAGGCTAGGTTTGGTGCGAAAGATGGGGGAAATAAATGATTAAACCGAGGTTGATGATTGCGGTTTCCGACGATAATCCGGCGGAAAAACGATCAGCAGCTGAGGTAAGTACTTGGGTTAACTTATTTCTTGTTTTGATTTTTAATTTGGGGCTGGGCAGTGGAGGCGATGGGGTTGAATCATGGTGGTTTAGGGGAGGCTGAGTGGCGACTTGTTGATGGAGATGGTCATGGTTGCTGTTCTATTTCTTGATTCTCGTGGATGATGGTTAGGCTGATTCGAAATTGGTAGTAGTTGGCTGCAAATTAGAGATCCAAGTTTGTGGCTTGGACGAAAAATACTTTTCTGTGAATCTGTTGATTAAATCGCGGATGGAAGTGGCGATTTGGGCTGCGAAGTACTTGGGTTGCGATTTGTGAGGTGAACAGAGGCGGTGGTGGAAAATTTGAGAAATCCGATGGTGGAGGTTGCGGTGAACTTGAGGTAGTTGGGGGCGGTTCAGGCGATGAGTGCCGAGGGTGTTGATGGTGGCCGTGACTGAGGACTGCAGTGGTTCAGCTGATGATGAAGGTGGTGAGTTGGAGGTGGCTGTTGGTTGGGCAGTGGTGTTCGATTGGTATTCAGATTTATGTAGCTGATTGGTATGGGAACTGTGGTGGTGGTGATCTAACTTGGAAGGAAGCAGGGTGGTTTGGGTGTGGCGATGATGGAGGTTCTGCAGATGGGTTGATTTCGCAGGCAGTAGAGATGGTATGAATTAGTGGATTGATATAATGATGGAAAAGCTGTGGTTATGGATTGATGATGATGATAATGGTGCTGTAAAGGAATTTGTGGGGGTATGAATGATATTGAAAAATGTTGTAGTGGTATCAAATGGGTGTGTGAATTATTATGTCTCAAAGACATAATAATGTTGAATGGGTGGATAAGAAAAGAAAAGAGGTGATGATAGATTAGATTATTGTGGAAATTTTATATAGTAGGGATGCTTTTGGTGTTGTGTACGTAAATTGTGATGAGGGATAAGAGTGTATGTATTGATTAGGGATTATAGTATAAGATAGTGTAGAATTAGGTATGAGATTGGGTTTTGTTATGGTTTAAAGGAAAAGAAAAGGAAAAGAAAAGGAAAAGGAAATGATTAAAGGGGAGACATGGGGAATCAAAATAAATAATAGAATAGAATATGGGTTGTGCCATAATTTGAGGCGGAAAGAAGAAAACACGTGGGAGGAAAAGTTTGGTTTAGTTTGATATGATAAATATTGAACTAACTTCGATTAAGAAATGAAATTAAAATTGATATAAAAATTGAATTACGTATTTGGACTTGAAATAATTTGAATAAGGAAAATTGAGATATTTTAATAAATTTGGAATTCAAAATGATTTTGAAAATAATATTTTGAATAAATAATTAAAATAACATAATTTTAGAAATTCGAATTTTAATTTAAAATCGAACAAATTCGATATTTCTTGACTTGGCTAGACGAATCCGTCGCGGCATAAATTTCAAAACAATAGCGACTCAATTTTCTAAATATTAAAATAATTATTTATTGCATAAAAATTCTGGGTCGCTATACAATCTAATTTTTCCTACCCTTCCATTTATTTTGCATCATTTATTGCGTTGCACGTAGTTCTAGATATTACATTCAAATTGAAAACAGGATTTAAAATGCATTTTTAGAGCCTAAATAGTTTAAAACGACATTTGGAACACTTTGGCACACACATCACGAGGCACCTGAAAACATTCTACTGAAAAAGAAATATTTTTTTTTAAAACATGTGTTGGACCAAGATATAGCTAAATAAAATTTTAGCAAGGCAGAATTAAAACCATCTGAACCAAGTGATCTCCTGCTTCACCGCCAAGCGATCGCTTGGACGTTTTCTAGGTGTAAACAAAGCAATAGATTCGGAATCAATTTCACAAACCCCCCACCCAAAAAGAAAAAAACTCACAAAGGCTCTCAATCCCAAATTACACTTCACACAACCACATTCCGTACACCAAGAATCTAACATCTTCATCATTTACACACTCAACCACACTAGAAATCGAAGAATCCAGATTTCAGGAAAGTTTTTCATAATTTCAAATTTATTTGTTGAAATCTTCGATTTTTTATTTCTTACCTTCAGTACGAATTTATTTGGAGGATGAGAGTAGGTTAGATTATGGATTGAATAGGATAATTGAATTGTGCGTGACGATTTTGAGATTGATTCAAGGATCTAATTTTGTGTTTTTCCCTTGAACATCGAACTGCACTCAAGGTGTTTGATGAATTGTGTAAACGAAAGTTCCTTAAAATTTAACACACTTTCATCGAGTGATTTTCTTAAATACATATTCATTATCATATATTGGTCATTGTTTCATCAATTCATGCTAAATTCATGTGTAAAACCATGAAGTGAAATAATGGACATGTATTGCATCATTGCATTACATCACTATAGGCACAACTAGGTACCAACCACCTTACGTCACCCACTTCGTCCTTTTTTTTTTTAATTCAAAAGACCTTCATTTGAGTTGAATTTTGAACATATTTTAGATTAAGTACAAACTTTCATATAGCTGGAGATGACTAGAAAAAGTTTTAATTTTTCATCACGTTTTCAGTTGGTGAAAAACCTTGGTCGGGTGATTTTCGAAAGTAAAGATTGCCTCATTTTCTAAGTTTGGAGGTGTTTATTTTATTTTTTTTTTGCATTTGTGTGGCATTCTAAAAGCATAAAATCTAAATTCTATCGTTTGTAGGAAAAATATAGCCAAAAAATACAACAACAAAAACACGAAAAAGGAAATGAAAGGAAAAGGCTGGGTCATCTAAATGGCGTCGATGAAATGACAATTCAGACGACAGGGCCAAGTTAAATAGATAAATGTGATATATAGAGGTTCGTAGGGACTGAAGAGCATTATATTTATGAGAATAAATTGAAGAACAAGCGGACTTGGGGCAAGAGAAAGGTCATTTTGGCATACTTCCCAAACATGAATTATTGCACTTGGTTTAGTCTGTGAGATGGCACAAGTTAGCAGGTGCACCCCTTAGTGTTGGGAATTACATGTTGATTTCCCTTCTTTTAACTCACATGATCTTTTGACGTTCAAGAAATAATTGAGCAAACAAGAAAATAAATAACGAAGACGCAAAAATTTCGAATTACCAAAACCTTTCACTATATATTAAATTGTTACAAATATATAGAATTTCACTCCCCAACACAATCTCATAGACTACAGAGAAAATACTAATAATGAACTTCTGTCTAACTCAAGTTTCTACCCTTTGAATTATCTCAAAAAGAGTTCACAAGAAATTATAAAGATAAAGCTCTTCAATTCTCTCTAATTAGTCTCACGTAAGATTCACAATATTATGGCTCCCTAACACACATATTTATAGGTAAAAACAACCCCTAGAATATGTAAAATTCATGTCCAAGTAAGTTTCCTTATTGAAGTAGAATACTAAAATAAAGTCTTTTATTTTCTTTCCTTTTCACCTTTAACTTGGTCTTCAAGTTAACCACTTTAATAGGGAAATCAATTGTCCAAGATATTTTCATTCTTAATTTGGGTCAAATATTCCAACACTTAGATCATACCTGTTGATGGCGAAAGAATTTTTGGCCAACTTCAATCATGCCATCAAGGAGTAAGAAGTACATTTGTGTTACATCCCTTCCTATCTGATAGAAAAGGATCCCATTATCGTAAATCAATCTTACCTAGGATCACAAATCCCAAGGAGTAGAACATAGATACAGGACATTAGGAGCAAGTGGATAGGGTTCAGCCTCGCGGTGTTTGAGAGGGTCTTGGAGTTGACTAGAGATGATATCGAGCCAATACTAGAGAATATGGATCTTGATCTTATCACCAGAAACAGGGTAAACAAGTTCTAGCATAGGGAGTTTACAGAAGGCTTGTGTGTCCTTCACATCTTTTTGGGCATAACATCGACCTCATCACTCACCACACAGATTTTAATGAGCACATGTCCCATTTAATGTAACATCTTGCGATGGGACGTAAGATCGATCTGGGACGGCATATATTATACTTTATCACTACTCTTGTGTCCCATCTTGACTCGACGAGGAAAATGATGTTCACTTGCCTAATCAATGCAGCTTGCTTAGCTAATGGAGTACGGCTTCTACCACAAAAGGATCCCAAGCTGCTGGAGCTGACGATCAACAAGAAGACGTAGGATAATGCTAGGACAAGGAGACCTGAGCCCCACCAATAGATCCTACGCAGCTGGAAGAGCCGGCACCTGCTCCACTCAGGACGGATAGACTCCTCAGGTGTTAGCCAATATGTGAGTACTCGGCTACACTATGAGATCTGTTAGACAGACGCAGCTAGTCATACAGAGGTAGTTAGATGAGATGGAACAAGGTGTTAGGGGAATCAAGAGCTCTAATACGGACATCCAGGGTAAGCAGCATACGATGTGGTATGTTATGTTATGTTATAAACTATGGGATAAATTTCAATAGACAAAAGTAATGAAAGAAATATGAGAAATGATATTATTTTTGGGTTTATGAATTTAGGAAGGGACAATTATGTTTATAGAGTTAGAAGAATGGGCCCTAAATTCTATGAAAAAAGAGAAGACATTTCACCCATGTTTTGCACCGTAATGAAGCACATGATCATGTCAATATATTGTTTTTCTCCTTGTGTTTTACCTACAAAGATGCTTTAATGCCACCAATTAATGTCTAGCCCTCTCATATTTAGGAATTTTCTATTATACATTGTTATATGCAATAGACATGATAGATCATAGAAGATAATTGACCTATAATCCATTTTGAGATAATTCTGTGATAGATCTAATTTGAATGTATTGTACTTTTATTGACAATTGATGATTTGATATTGATTGGTGTTGAATTTTGAAGAAATAGCGTAGGATTCATGCCCAATGTTTACCATTTAGATGTGTTACAACTATACCTAAATGGACATGACACTTCATCTGTAAGGGCCCACCATAAGACCTGCAAGCATCCCATCATCACCCCGGATATATGGCAGGACCTCGGACACATGTAAGTGACAAACTATCTAAACTCTTTTGTGTCTGACTCATCATGGGGAACTGGTATCAACCGGAATCCATAATCTAGAAAGGTGACAAGACTACTGAATGTATCAAAGAAATGTGACTTGTCTGCAAGGGATGACTTGATGTGACAACATCTTTAATGATGAGATATACTCTATGACAGCAATCGCAATCCTATAATAGAAGGTAATGATTATTATCAAATAAATGGTTTACCTCATAAAAAGTTGGAATTCTGCCACGTGTTAAGACTAAAACGCATCATGATATTGGACCACAACTCCTTCTATAAATAAATTGCAATTACTACAAAGGAAGAGGTTAGTAATTTAAAACATTACACACAATACTCTATTCACACTCCCATTTCTCTCTTTTACACACATATTTCTTGCATCTAATTATATTTCACTCACAATGAGCCCTAAATTAAGCGTCGAAATGCAAATGGGAGCCACCCCGACTACCTTTACTTGTTGACATCGCTTGTCTAAATGCAGAAGAAAGCTTATGTGTTCAAAAGGAATGAGGTGAGACGTGTTGATCAATGGTCAAACCAGATTTTGTTATCAACAAGATGGATTACCAAGAAACAAGAAAATATAATTTTACCTCTTATTTCTTTTCTTATTTAGAAAAAAATCATGAACCATTCTGACATAATAAATCAAGTAAAAAATCTTTTAAAGAAGTGTTGGAATCAATAAAATTCATATATATATATATATATATATATATATATATATATATATATATATATATTGCATGATATATTTAAAAAGTTTTTTCGCAATGTACTCAAAGCGAGTAATGGTATTTACCGTTCAGCACTAGTTAATATGGCATTAGAGATCATTGTCTAGACTTGTTTAAAATAAAAAGTTACAATTTTCAATTAATTATAAGCAGTGTTCTAAAAGGCGAAAAAATGTGCCGTCTAGCCGTGAGGTACGTACAAAATGCCTCGCATTAGAAGTGTGCGGGTAAAAAAGTGGTCAAATTTTTTCGTTGACTGCCAGGCACGAGTAGGCGTATTTAATCCAGTCAAATCTCGAATAAACTTGCATAGGCGATCAAATTTTGTTTTAATTTATATTACATTATTTTGTTGCTTTTTTTTTGAAATTATTTTTATTTGTCATTTATTTATTTGTTAGATTTTCCTTTCCCAAATAAGTTAAAATATTTTTAAATATTTTAAAAGTTTGAAAATAATTATAGTATAATAAATAAAATTACAAACTTAAATCTATATTTTTTTTACTTTAATAATTCTAAAATTAAATAATATTGTTGCGATATATTCTATATTTTCGAATATTTAGTTCTTATGTAAAATATACATATATAATATATATATAAAAAATCTATTTAATGTCTCAAAAATAATTAGAATAATATTTAAAATAGGAAACACATTATGACATCTAATATTCGCAATGATATGCCTAAGTTAGCTTGTGATTTTTAATTTTCGACCTCGACGCCTCGCAACGCATTACGCTTTTTAAATTTTTTGATTATAAACAGGGAACTCTACTACTAGGCTCACACTTCGAATCACTCATGCTACATAGCATTATTCAAAATTAAACTTCAATAAATTTGTACTTTTAAGTATTTAAGGTCTTACTAATTCATGTATTAATAAAAAATATATTTAATCGGTTTAAATTATAATTTTTGGCTTGTTTCGGTTGCCATTTTATCATTTATAAATGTTTTTTGTTGTTTTTAGGTAAAATGTTTAATTAAAAAGTATTTTTAAAAAAATGTAATTAGAAAGTGGTTTAATAAATTGAGCTATTTATGAATTGATTTAGTCCCTGTTCGGAAACTGTTATAAATAATAATGATTGGTGTTATTTGTGTTTTTTAGATAAAATATGTGATTAAAAATTGGAGAGTGAAAAGATATGTAATTAAAAATTGATATTGAAAATTATGTTTATTATAAACATAACTATCCGTACACATTGTTATCTTATAAATGAGTAATTATTAGGTCTGTTCGGCGGCGGGAGGGGGGAATTTAATTTATTTTGTTGATTTATTTGTATTTTTTAAGTAAGATGTGAGGTTAAAAATTGATTTGAAAAATTGTGTAATTGGAGAGAGAAAATAAAAATGATTAAAAAGTGATTTTAAAAATTGTGTAAATTAAATTTTTTTTTTTTTATCTTTTAATGTATTAATTTAGCAAATTAAATCACAGCCAAACGGTGCCTACATTATAATGTGTCGAAAAACATGCACTAAATTCAACAGATAAAATTCCCTAGAATTTTAAAAACCGTGCAGAAGTCAATTGTATTAGCCCATGGTTTTGTGTAAAAACTTGTCGCGCTGCAAACAGTGCTTCGGCGGCTCCTCCGCTAAAAAGATACTTTTTTCAATCTCACAAAAATTGTCCCCTACTCATTTTCACACAAATTAAAAAATATTAATTAATATTGTTGAAAAAATAAATTTTACAATCACATTTCTAATATACCACTAATAAATTTATGTAGTTTTTCATAAAATTAAAAGAGTGTAAATTTATTTAGGCTAATAAAAAAAAACACATTAAATATGAGTAAAATTGGAAATAAAATACTCCCTCCGTTCCAAAAAGATAGTCTTTTATACAATTTTTGTCTGTCCCCAAAAAGATATACTTGTTTCTATATTGAGCATTTATTAAATGTTTCATTTCCCTACCCATATTTAAGGTATCTTGTTACACAATACACACCAACTACTTAACTATTGCATTTTCAAATTTTTTGTGGAAAATGAAGTGAATCCACTTAAAACAATAAATAAAGGATAAATGGTATAAATAGAAATCATTGATAAAATTTAATACCTTAACTATACTAACTACCATTTGTTAATCTGTGTGAAAATAACCGTAGGACTATTTTTTTGAAACAGGGGAGTATTAATTTTACTCTTAAAAAATAAAAAAGTGGGCTATCTTTTTGGAACGGATAAAAAATGACTAGTGGACTATCTTTGTGAGACATATGGAGTAATTTTTTTATGTTTTTGAGGTGTATCATGTGATTAAAAGTTATTTGAAAATAGTATTGAAAATTTTGATGTTTATAAATACTCCCTCAATCCCATGAAAATAGTCCACTATTCATGTTCATCCGTCTCAAAAAGATAATTCACTTTCTTTTTTGAGAGTGAAATTAATATTTTATTTCCCATTTTGCACTTATTTAATGTGTTTTTTATTAGTCTAAATGATTTTATACTCTTTCAATTTTGTAGGAAACTACAAAATGTTATAGGAGTATCTAACTCTTAATTATTAATTATTATTATTAATATATATTATATTATTAAAAGTACAAATAACCTTCACCAAAATACACAAATAGTTTCCCGGCAAAAAAAACTTTCTAAATTTGAATTTTTTTTGCTAAAAAATAGTATATTAAATATTTTAGCAATTATTATTTTACATTTATCATTAATTGCATTGACATCCGTACTATGCTATTGATAACATCATAATGTTATTTTTTCTATTTTATTATTCTTTTAATAATCTTAATCTTATTATTATTATTATTATAAAAGTAGAATAGCCGTCACCAAAATACACACATAGTTTTTTACCAAAAAAACTTTATAAATTTAGAAATTTTTTGCTAAAAAATCATATATTAAATATTTTAGCAATTATTATTTTACAGGTGTCATTAATTGCATTGGTATCCGTGTTATACTATATTTTAATAACCTCAAAATGTTAGGAAAAGGAATTGTAAAGCTTATTTTTCTAACAACATTAATTGACATTTCTTAATTTGTATGAAAATGAGTAGTAGACTATTTTTATGAGACAGAGAGAGTTTATTTTTAAACACATTATCGAAGGGCTTGATTGGCTCCAACTTCTATACTGTCAACCAGGAGTGAACGCGGTCCCGTATGAAAGGTTTTTTACATATTTTCAAATTAAATTATTTTAAGCAATTTAGCATTTTTTTCAAATAGTGTGAAACTTATGCAACAAGAATCTATAGCTTTTTTCAATTTTTTTTAAAAAACGGTTTGATAAAAAGAATGGCAAGATGAAAGTTTTTTATCAATAACACTTTTTATATATTATTATACTATATGAGCTTTTTTTGATACATGTTCTAAAATTGTGTGTTAAACTTGACTACGTAAAATTAGTCATTTTATCTAACATGTTTGTTAAGAATTCAAACTTTATTTTTGGAACATGTTCTGCAACTAAAAAGCGTTAAATCTAATTTTAAGAATCCTTACATGTTACATAACACACATAACTAGAAATAAATAACATCTTGACTACAGAAACACATATAACATTATCTCACTCAAAATATCTCATATTAGATAACTTGAAACATTTATATTTATCCACACACATTATCCAACGATCAGAGTGTAGCAAGAATATTGTTATATATGCCCTTGTTTGAGCCCCATTATTTCAATTTTTAATTTGGATTTTGAAAATCTAATGGTTAAAAAGTGGTTTGAAAAGTAAAAAATTGTGGACTTGACTTTTTTGGATGGTTGAGATTGATTACTATAGAAAAAATTTGTAAAAATAATGAGAAATAATGGGGCTCAAACAAGGGCATAATAAACTTAAGATAAAACATACTACAGTAACCAATGTGTAAATTTTATTGAGCATGTACTACTGTCTTAGAAATTCCAAAATCATATAAATATTTGTTGTCTGAAATCGTTCTATTCATAGAATTCTTCAATAAAATTAATTTTTAATCTAAAAATTTTAAAGTTTGGTTCTTTTTTGTGGCTTTCAAAAGTCAAAGCCCAAGTCAAACTATTTTGAAATGATTTGATTCGGTTTGAGGGAAAAAAAATTCACGAATTCATACGATTTCGAATCAACGATTTCAAACCAGTAAGTTATGTTTGATTTTCGATTTCACGATTTTTTGTCCAACCTAGTGTGAACTGCACTTCTCCTTAAGATTGTAAAAACTGTTAATATTTTCCTAAATGTCGGCTACAATATTTTGGATTTATGCCCTACTTCCCCTCCCCCACCTTCCTTTCACGTCAACTGTGTATTTTCTTTATCAAAAATCTAATATTCATACAAAGAAACTCTTTATCAAAATTCAAAATTTTCTCAGATAGCTACTTGGATTATAAAATTGGAACATGTCGACTGCATTGGCACGATTACGAGCACTTTTTTCAGAGTATAATCAAAAAATGTTTTGGACCCACTAATTCGTATAATCAAACGAAACAGTGTAGGCAATTTACAATTCATTTGCACTGTTAGCATGGTCATTCAATATTATGTTCACTTGAGTTGAAATATTAACTCCTTCTTCGACCCAAAATTTTAAAATACGGTCAATTTTAATAAAATTAAAATTTTAATCTAAAGATTTTAAAGTTATTTGGTTTGTTTTTTGCGGCTTTCGAAAATCAAAGCCTAAGTCAAACCATTTTGAAATGATTTGATTCGATTTGAGGAAAAAAATCACGGATCCATACGATCTCGAATCAACGTTTTCAAATCAGTAAATTATATTCGATTTGCAATTTCACGATTTTTTTGTGCAGCCTAACGTGAACCGCACTTCTCCTTAAGATTGTAAAAACTGTAAGTGTTTTCCTAAATGTCGGCTACAATATTTTGGATTTATGCCCTACTTTTCATTTTTTTCTTTTCCTTTCACGTCAACTGTGTATTTTTTCTTTATCAAATTCTAATATTCATACAAAGAAACTCTTTATCAAAATTCAAAATTTTCTCAGATAGCTACTAGGGGTATAAAATTGGAACGTGTCGACTGCATTAGCACGATTACGAGGCACGTTTTTTAGTTTTTTCAGACTCTCAGAGTGAAATCAAGAAATGTTTTGGACCCACTAATTCGTATAATCAAACGAAACAGTGTAGGCAATTTACAATTCATTTGCATTGTTAGTATGGTCATTCAATATTATGCTCACTTGAGTTGAAATATTAACTCCTTCGACCCAAAATTTTAAAATACGGTCAATTTTAATAAAATTAAATTTTTAATCTAAAAATTTTAAAGCTATTTGGTTTGTTTTTTGCGGCTTTCGAAAATCAAAGCTTATGTCAAACCATTTTGAAATGATTTGATTCGGTTTGAGGAAAAAAATCATGGATCCATACGATCTCGAATCAACGTTTTCAAACCAGTAAGTTATATTCGATTTGCAATTTTACGATTTTTTTTGTGCAGCCTAATGTGAACTGCACTTCTCCTTAAGATTGTAAAAACTGTAAGCCCCTATTCTCTTTGCTGTTTTGATGTCGTTTTCTGTTTTTATTTTCGAAAACGCTAAAAACGCGTTCTCTTTACCATTTTCGAAAACGCATTTTGGAAAACAAAAAAAAAAAAATTTGTACACAAAACGCAAAACGCCCAAAACATGTGTATTTCGACAAAAAATGTCCAAAACGCGGAAAACTAGTTTTGGGAATTTTTTTTTTTTAAATAAATAATTATCTTAACTTAGAACTAAGCTTAATATAAAGTTTTTATTTTTTTATTTTTTTTATTACTTTTTTTAGAATTATCCTAATTTGGAACTAAGCCTAAATAATTTTTTTTTTTTTTTTTTTTTTGAGAATTATCCTAACTTGGAACTAAGTTTAAATAAAGTTTTATTGAATTCAATATAAACATTAAAAAAAAAAAAAAAAAAAAAAAAAAAAAAATTAAGTAAGAATTCTTGCTATTATATTTCAAAAAATGTACTGATAAATGGACTCTGGTGGTTTTGAAAGAACTTGCATTTTCTGAATTTTAATAGAAGTAGAACTTTTTCAAATCTCGAACCTGACCAAACTGTGTTAATATAGACTCTTAATGTTTACATTAGTGTGTTGCATGTAACCATGTTTTCAGTGTATTGTGAAATGAAATTTAAGTTTGAATTAGTAGTATTCTGAAAACAAATTAATTAAAAATAGTTTAAGTAGTATTCTGCAAAATTTCAAATAGAGCATGTTTTTCAACTTTTCATTTTCAAAAACAGTTTTCAAAAATCAAACGCGTTTTCAGCAAATTTGAAAACAAAAATGAAAACAGGAAATACAAAATATTTTCGAAAATAAAAATACAAAATAAAATACAAATATAACTCCGCCTAAATGTTTTCCAAAATGTCGGCTACAATATTTTGGATTTATGCCCTACTTTTCATTTTTTTCTTTTCCTTTCACGTCAACTGTGTATTTTCTTTATCAAAAATCTAATATTCATACAAAGAAACTCTTTATCAAAATTCAAATTTATCTCAGATAGCTACTAAGGGTATAAAATTGGAACGTGTCGACTGCATTGGCACGATTACGAGGCACGTTTTTTAGTTTTTTCAGAGTAAAATCAAGAAATGTTTTGGACCCACTAATTCGTATAATCAAACGAAACAGTGTAGGCAATTTACAATTCATTTGCACTGTTAGCATGGTCATTCAATATTATGTTCACTTGAGTTGAAATATTAACTCCTCCTTCAACCTAAAATTTTAAAATACTGTCGATTTTATACTAAAATACAATTCTCTTACTCTCTCCTTATAATCCATCTCCAATTCAAAATTTTAAATTTCACACCAAATGAACAGTATTTTTTTATTTTACCCCTGTTATCTTTACTTTGGCTATATATTATTGTAGAAAGAACTCCAAATGCTATTTGAACGTCTTTTCTACAACTTTCTTGTTTCACTGCAAAATATTTTTTCATTGAATACAATTTTTTAATTTATTTGAGCTAAAAAAAATAGTCATTCACAAACAACATCAGCCCAAAAAATATATATATATAAAAATAACCTAAACGTAAATGTAAAACATAAAATTTAATTAGGGAATTTTTTCTTTCAATAAATACATGTACACTGCAAACAAGGGCAAGAAAGAAAAATGAATGCCGTCTTCAACATTGCAGTGCCATATATAGCACTGTACTGCTTTGTTCACCTACTACAAAAATTGCATTTGACGTCCTAGTTAGCATCCTGATTGGAGAAGATGAGGACAGAAAAATTTGTCATTTTAGAGTACCGGTTGGAGATGGTCTAATCATGAGATTTTACTAATCGTTTGAAAATTTTTTGGTAAATTATTTATAAAAAATTGTTTATAATTAGTAACGCGTCAATATTTCATTAATCCATTTTTATTTTTATTTTTATTTTTTGAAAAGTCAAAATGGTGAGCGAAAATCTTCGATCAATCAAAATTGTTTGACTTTTCAAAAAAAAAATCAATAAAATATTATCACGTGATCATTTATAAACAAGACTTAACAAACAACCTATTGGTCATTTGCGTTTTTTAAGATTCGAGATAAGGATTCATGTATGGTGAATATTTTAGAATGTTAATGATGATGTTTTCATGCAATAAACTTATTTAAACCCATCTGCCGACGAGATCAATTTCAGATATTTCATATTTATTTAAGAAGATTAGAATGTACAAAAACAATAAACACACAAAAGTTACATGTGGATTTGAAAGCCCCAGCCATGAATTATCTGCAATTCGAAACCCGTGACCCCGACCGACATGAAATATCTAAATATATAATCATTCTTTCTATATATTTGTTTGTATATGTAAGTAAACTCACTGTAAGTATTTGTCAATATGCAACGATAGGGACATTTATGGGCCCACATGTTTGACAAATTCATGAGTTATATAGCATTAGATACTAATTTTTAGATGAAGGAATTTAAAATGTCTTATGTCTATCGTAGTTATTGTTACGTATTCAACAAAACACACTAGAAAGTACACGGCTGAATGAATGATGAAAAACATTAATTCAAAGTTTACAGCCAACAATCAATCAACATCGTGAAGACTGACTCGAAAACAAGTTGTCGAGGAGGATGGGATTGAAAATCCTTGATTAAAATTCATCCGCGACGGCAAGGCAAGTCGACAACATTATTTAACAAAAAAAAAAAAGGTTGAACCCCAACCTTAGGGGTCTGAACCGACCCTACCCTGGGCCCTTGGTTCAGGAGGTAAACCGCAGGTTATGCCTCGTCCATGGTCAGGGTAGTACTTATGGTAAGGCCCCAACGTCGGGGTAACTGAGTCACAAGCCACAAGGTCCTACCGCCACACTTTTCACATCACCAATCACAACACCAATAAATTGGCTGCTCTTGGCGGGTTTCGAAACCGAGCACACGACGAGTGCCAGCCCAATACCGTACCTCCTTTACCACTTGGAGATGTGCTCTGGAGGCGACAACATTATTTAACTATATGCTAAATAGATATGTTTAGGTTCAAAAAGTAAATACTGTTAGTTATTACAACTGGGATACGAGTCTCTTAAAGTAAAACAGATACTGGAAAAATTTCACCTTTGTGAACTTCAAGGTAATTCCGTCTCAATAGAAAGTTAGAATTTCTCTACTAAAAGTTCGACGAGTAGGATAAATGCAATGTCATAATCGTCTAAGGGACTACGAAATTGTGAAATATATGACACTTGTGTATATTTCCAGTAGCATCATAATAAGGATTAATAATTGATTCTAAATTATCATAGCACCTGAAATTTGGATGATACTTTGTGAAACTACACTGTTGTAAGATTCAAATAGAAATATATCTAAACCTTGTGCATAAGGTTTACTATTTGAATTTGTAGGCAATATAAATTTGAATGACTGGGGGACTATTATAATTGTTCATAATTATAGTGGAATTGGACATCAAAATTGGCGGGGCATTTGGGCAAATAGGCCATGCATGCTTATTTTCTGCAGCTCTACAGAAACTTCCAAACCCTATGGCGTACACGTGGTTATTGAAACTATCCGAATTTGATTTTCTGGTAGAAAATATCTCAAGTATTCATGCTTGGTTGACTTGTTTTTGTGGTGTATGGATGAGAAACTGTAAATAATTGTTAAAATGTTTTTGTTTAAAAATATATATTTTTATATTTTTTAGATAAAATATGTGGATAAAAATGGAGAAAGAAAATGTGTATAATTAAAAAGTGATTTGGGGTATTGTGTAAGAAAAAATATGTTTAAAAACATATTTACCAAACGGAGTAATTTTTCATTTCTACCACGTGAAATCTGCTGAGAATTAAACATAAATTCATTATTCTTTAACCCACATGATCTTTTTGATGATCAAGAAATAATTAAGTAAACAATAAAATAAAATAAAAACAACACAAGAATTTTCGGATCGTCAAAACTTTTCACTATATATTAAATTGTTACGAATATATAAAATTTCACTCACCAACCCAATTCCACGGACAACAAGAAAATACTAACAACGAGCTATTATCTATCACAAGTTTCTACCCCTCGAATTATCTCACAAAAAATTTTCAAGAAACTAAAAAGACAAAGGTCACAATTTTCTCTCTCTATTTGGTCACAATATTATGGCTCCGTAACACACATATTTATAGGTAAACATAATCATCCTAAAATATGTAGAAGTTCTATTCAAGAAGATTTTCTTGTTGAAGTAGACACTCAAAACAAAGTCTTTTATTTTCTTTCCTTTTCCTTCCACCTTCTAACTTGATCTCCAAGTTAACCACTTTTATAGGGAAATCAATTGTCCAAGATATTCTCATTCTTAATTTGGGTCAAAATATTCCAACAAAATCAATCATTTGATATCACCTTTGAGTGAGAAAATTCTAGTTCTAACATACAAATTCTCTTGGAAAAATCAATAAGCGATTAATATTTCTATTTGCTTCCTCAATCCCTACCTCTCTTTAGGATTTGGCAAAAAATTCGACAAACCCGAAACTCGCAAAGAATGGATCCCATAGGGACTACCCACCACAAATAATCGGCCCTCCACCCTGGTCGCACCCCCAAATTACCTTTTTTTCCTATTAAACAAAAGTAATATATATATATATATATATATATATATATATATATATATATATATATATATATAATATAATATAATTAAAAAGTATAGACAGGCAATAACGGGGTGAGAGAGTGGCCCCAATCGACCTCATTCCGAACCCGACTCATTGTCATCCCAATTCAAAATGGGTGGCTAAAGGTAGTCTTGTAAGAACGATTTGTTTCTTCTTAAGAAAATTGTTTAATCATACAAATTATTTATCTTGGATTCCTTTAAGCCGTCTAAAAATTCTAGAAGGGACAAATATTGTTTGATGACGACGTTTTTCGTGTTGAAGCCTAAATATTCTTATTGTATCTTGTTAGAAAATTTGTCATAGATAATAGTTTATCTATAATTCAAAATCATTGTGTTGAATTATCAAGAATTAAATAACTAAAACGGAAACATACCTTAATCATATATGGTTCAAGATGATCGATTCGTGGTTAAGTCTTCCAAATCAATACGTAGTCCTTATTTTCTCTCTTATGAAGGGATGTCAGAATAGAATGAATAATACGTGTGATTCAGGGACCATAACCGACTTTATATACTGAATTGTTTGTTAACCTAATTCGGCCCATCATGAAATTAGGAACAATTGTCTGGTCTCTATAAGTAAAAGCTCATACATTAATTAGATGCATAAAAGCCTAATATACCAAATCCTTATTATATCACTTTAAACGGGCTTAACCAAATTTGATAACCTTTGATTCTATACACAATAATTCACATACAATCCCACATCATTGATTAAAACCTTACAATCTCCCACTTGGGCTATATGTGTAACCTTACAATTGTGTATCAACCATAACCTTATGAGTACTCAGAATTTTTCTATCATTATGAATGCATCCATAAACAATCCGGTCCATCAATCATATCAACATAGGATCAAAGAGACTTTCGCTACATTTATCGTAACTAAACCCATCAATGATCACGTATATCGACATTACTAAATGACATGGATCAAGCATGGTTGTGTGGCATGGAAATTACATGTAACGTAGTCTTTAACATGCCTATTCCCAACTGGTCCAACCTTATACCTTAGTGAGATAATCCTCAAACAAGTTCGGAGATAATAAACCTGAAACCTTACAACTATAAATAACTTTAACCTTAAATCGTATTTAGAAGGACAGTAAATGTGTCTAATGTAAAAGCACCCAAAATACAAACTCCCACTGAAATCGAATATCCTCAAGAAATTTAGCACCCCTATGAGCAGTGTGCTCATGAAAGACCTTGGGTGGTAATCCTTTATTAAGAGGATCCATAATTATGGAGTTTATCCCAATGTGCTTTTATTGACACTTGTCCACTCTGAATTGTATCCTTAGCAATCAGGAACTTATGTCAATGTATTTTGATTTAGTTGAGCTCTTGTTGTTGTTGGAATATAGAATTGCTGAGTTGTTTTCACAATATAACTTTAGTGGTCTTTCTATATTGTACATAATATGTAACACAGTGACAAAATTTCACAGCTATATTCCATGATTAGATGCCTGTAAAATGCTACAAACTCTGCTGCCATGGTGGAAGAAGCTATAAGTGTCTGCTAAGTACTCCTTTCGGAAATAGCTCCTCCAACAAATAGATAGATGTAGCCTGATGTGGATCTCCTATTGTTTTGGAAACTAGCAAAATCATAATCATAATACCATGTGATTCTGATTTTGCTAGATGCTATATCACATAAAATTATGAGATTTTTTATTAAGGAGTTTTGGTTTACTGTCTTGCGTGCCCAATCTCTTAAGTACTTTATCGATATATCCCTTTTGTAACAATCCAAAAATGTCCCGAGAGCAATCCTGGTATATTTGATCCCTAATACCAAAGAGACATCACCAAAATATTTAATCTCAAAATTTCTTGATAAAAAATCTCATAATTTTATGTGAGATGCCTATATCATTGGTAGCAAGCAATATGTTATCAACATACAAAATCAGAAAAATACACTTACTCCCACTGAACTTGTAATACACATAACCATCAATGGCATTAATCTTAAAACCAAACGAGATAATTACTTGATGAAATTTGTATTACCCTTAACAGGAAGCTGGCTTGAGTACATAAATGGATTTCTTTAATTTTCAAACCATATATTTTGTCTCATCAATGTCGACATTGAGAAACGCCGTCTTAGAATCCATTTAATGTAACTCAATATCAAAATGCAACAAACGCTATAACTGTCCTGAAGGAGTCATTCGTTGTACTGGAGAAAGTCTCTTTCAAGTCAATTCCTTATTTCTGTGTAAAGTCCTTAGTTACAAGATGAGCCTTATTTCTTTTCACATTATCTTTAGAATCCATCTTGATTTTTAAAAAAATCAATTTAAGACCAATGGGCTTCGCACCTTCTGGTAATGGGCAAGATCTCAAACTTTATTGTCTTGCATATGTTTATACTCCTTATTTATGGCATCAATCCACTTTTGAGAATTAGACCCCTGCATGACCTGATAGTGGAAATGATTGGATCATTTCAACCATATCATTATTTCCTCATTTCTTGGAGAAATACTATTAAATTATCCGGAATAGCATTTTTCCTTTCTCTCGTGGATTTCCTTAATAACATTAGTTCTTGAGGTTATGGAGTTTGTACGTCGGGATGAGAGGTTCTTCAACATTCTCTTGTTGAGGTTCCGAATATGTTTCTTGATCAATAATGACAAGTATAGAAACTTGCACACTGTCAAAAGCAATAATAGGAATCGAGAGCGATCCTTCATCAACTTCTTCTTCCTTAAAGACAATATCTCTAATCTTATTTCTCCCCCCCCCCAAACTCAACATCCTAAAAAATGTTGCAGTTCCCGTTTCAAAAATTGACTTAAGTGTGGGATCATAAAATTTATTGGCCCTCGATCGCTTAGAATAACCAATAAAGTAACTGCTTACCATTTTGGAGTCCTTTTTTATGTAGCCTATAAAGTCTAGCCTTAGCTGGACACCTCCAAATATGGAAATGCTTTAGACTAGGATTTCTGCATGTCAAAACTCATAATGTATTTTAGCAGCTGCTTTAGTTAGTACTCTATACAATCTTTCTTCAAATGTCCAAATTTCTGTAAAAAAAGAAACAACATTCAATGTCTTTATATGGTTTCTTTTATTCTGGGCCCTTATTGATTTCATGTTCTTTATTTGTTTTCTTACCCTTATCTTTAGAGGTGCTTTTCATGTGAACACTTTTAGTTCTGTCCTACTTCAACTTTTCTTCCTCTTGCACACAAAATAAAATGAGCTCATTAAGAGTCCATTTTCCCTTTGATAGTTACAACTGGCCTTAAATTGATTGAATTGTGCAAGAAGCTTGCACACAATATGAAATAAGTTCATTGAGAGCCCATTTCTTATTTTCACGGTTATAACTAACATTAAATTGATTGAATTGTGCAGGAAGCGATATCAATTTCAAATGCACGAGCAAGTCATCAAACAGGTTGAGTTTCAGTGCCTTAAGTTTTGAAGTAGTGTGAGACATCTACATAATGTACTCCCTTATTTTATCATTACCTTTATACTTTAATGAAACCAAGCTTTGCATAAGCGTACTTGTTTCAGCTTTATTTTTTTTTCGCAAAACATTTCTCAATTTCAGCAAGGAGCTCATTAGTATTATTTACCTCCTCAGATACTGTGCCATTAAAGGCTTCCGGAATTCCGCGCTTAATGATATTTAGACTTACGCGATTTGAGCGTTCCCACTTCTCAAAATTCCTTTTGTAATTAGGTGAACTTTCATCCGTAATAGAAGCGAGTTGTTCAATCTTTAGTGCAAGGTCCAGATCCTTGCATCCAATAACAATATGGATGTTCTCTTTCCAATCCTTGAAATTTGTCCCATAAACACTGTGATTAAATTTAAGCTTGCAGAACTTGAAACCGAATAGAGAACACTGAAACAAAATAGCTCACATTAGTACCTTATTATGCAAATCATAGCTTTAAATAATGGTAGGGCCCATCACAAAATACCTAGCACAACATCAATATTTAGTCTTTGTACAGAAATATTGACTTGTAAGTGGTACTCTTAGTGTAGTGATCAAACACTGACAGTAAGACATGTCAACCAATAAACCCTTCTTTGGACTGATTTATTGATCACACGTTAAACCAAATAACTGTCACATGTTTATCTGACAAGTTCATGTGAAATTCAAGACAAAAATTGGTCTTCCTTTGGGTCGATCAATATCCGCGTGAATAACACACAAACACCTAATTTTCTCTTAGTGTAGTGGTCAAATACTGGAAATAAGAGATGTTGATCAATAAATCTTTCTTTGGACCGATTTATTGATAACACGTTAAACCAAATAATTGCCACGTGTTCATCACCATAGGTGCATGTGAAATCCGAGCCAGACATTGACATTCCTTTGGGTCGATCAAAGTCCGCATGAATAACATATATAAATACTTTCTAATATTCTAAGTTAATTAGTATCCACAAGAGAGGTTGCTTTGACAGCATGTTGTTTTGACTAACTCACTTTCGAATATTATGTCTCAAAAGAGTCCGTTTACCAAAATTTGAAATTCAAATCACTGATTTGCATATATATATATATATATTTTTGACTCTAGGATTTGAATTATAGAATTCAAAACTTTAGAATAAAGCAATCCTTAAGTTTGGAGGGTCAAATTGCAATATTCTTAAGCTTTTGGAGGCCAATTATGAAAAGTTTTAAACTTGAAGAGCATAATTTCAATTTTTTCATTCTAAGCTTTAGGTCCCAATTTGAAAGAAAATCAACTTTTAGAGGCCAAATTAGAAAATTTCCAATCTTTAGATGCTGATTTTTCAAAATTTAGGGACCAATTTAGAAAAGTTTCAAACTTTAGGTACTGAATATGAAAATTTTCAAACTTTAGGAACTGAAATACAAAACCCTTAACCTTAAAAGGTCCCAACTTTAATAATTTATAACTTTAGGGACTAATTTTATAAAATTCAAAACTTTGAAGGCCAAATTAAGTGATATTATAAATTTGCACCTCTAGTCATTGTACATAACGAACAGAGAGGAGTAGAGGTGCAAAATAAACATAATTATCCAATATTGAGATAAGAGTCCTTGAAGACTCCAAATTTACAAGCCAAGTCCTTGCTCCCAAAAATTACAGCTGCTAGGGTTTGTAACCCATAATCCTGTCACCGCCACTGCATTATAACTACGTCGAGCGGCACCTCTTCGGCATGCACGAGCAGCACCGAGACGCTGCTGACCTGCAGAAAGCGTCACCCCTTGGTCTCCTCACAACCCATCAGCTGTAGAGTCTTCGTCGCTCCACAGAGGTAGCTTGCTTACAGCGCAACCCACATGCACTGCCCGCCAATTCCACCGTCATCGACCCTCATTATCAACATCATCCCACCCGATTACAATCTTAATTAATCGGCTATACCTGATTTTGACTATCATACACAAAATCCCAAATTTCAATATGCATATTTATACAGACACGTATACACAAATCCAAATCTTAATCCGTAAATCCACATATTCAACCCCAAAACTCCAAATTTCTGAATCTGAATCCAAAATAAAAACCTAGATGCATATATTTCATCAAAATCCACTGCAGTGAGGAGATGAATCCAAACGGAAGTTGGGGAATTCAAATTTTCAGAAAATCCAATATCAAATTCGAGATTCAATATACACGCATACTTTATTTATCTGATTTCTCAATGGCATGAAAGTTAGTGATGCATATTCCAGAATTAATTATTCAACAAACGGCAGAATGAATACATTATTAATATTTCTGAATATATGCATCATATTCATACAAACATAAATCTAATAATCCAACACGATTATTGACTCTGATACCACTTGTTAGAAAATTTATCATAGATAATAGTTTATCTATAATCCAAAATCATCATGATGAATTATCAAGAATTAAATAACTAAAATGAAGTGTACCTTAATCAAATATGGTTCACGATGATCGATTCGCAGTTAAGTCTTCCAAATCAACACGTAGTCCTTATGTTTTCTAATTATTCATATATTTCATGTGCCTAAAATGTCATATATTTAACAAATTTCTTTTCATAACCACTACACTTTAATCATTACTTCCACATATTCAGGCTGACAACGTAGCCCCCCCCCCCCCCCCCCCAAAGTTGTAGATGCCCTAGACCCCCCCCCCCTACGTAGCTTTGAAATAAGAGGAAAAAAAGTTTAATCGATCAGAAACCTTCACTGCAACAAGTCTCCATATCAATGATGATGATGACTTTGTTATACCACCAATGGCACGTTAGACGAACACATGCACTATAACCGAATATCAACAACCTGCTGCTGATACAATTGGTGACTATGAAGTTGATAAAGTCGGAAAGGGGCACGATGCTTCTTCAGAACCAGTCCTACTAGTTGACACCGATGACAGCCATGGGTATTCAATGGATATTAAAGATACAAAAGGAAAACAATTGGTGTATGATGTCGATGATGAATGCGAACTAATAAATGAGGTCCACCGTCCGTTAGGTCCAAATTATCATCCAGGTGAATCATCCAAATCCAGTAAGGTCATTATGACATCATTATTGATAGCAGTTCATGAGAATGTTGTACCAACCTGTCACATTGAGGCGGGCTCTGAAGGCATTGCTATGGGAACTTGTTCATTTGAAGAGAGGGTAGGAGGCAAATGTGTCAAGGTTGGATCAATGCGGATTTCAGGTACAGTGAGCGATTCAAGAAACAAAGTGCACAAAGTCCAGAGTAACAGTTCCTATGCTAAGGATTCACTTGGGTTAGAACCTACTGACCATAATGATTGTAGGCATAAACAGGTATCAATGGATTCCAGGCACTTATGTTTTGTACATACATAATGATTATAAGATATGTCCAATGTGCAAAGGTTCCTACTGATCATAATGTTACGTTTTCAGCGACCCATTCAAAGAATGAACAATTACAAGCAACGTTTTGATACCATTGCCCATGAACACACAAAGCTTGTCGAGGATATGTTCACGTTGAAGCTAAAATTTCAAGAAATGATGACTGTTTTCAACAAAATTATCTAAGACGGCCTCGAAGGGATCAAAAAATTATCAATTGTTGGATCTCGACATCCGACTAATCCAAAATTTGTAAGATAACCCTCGACAAATTCTCTCCAGGGAAAGGTATTTGGTTATGTCTGTGATACGAACATCCGTTGTTTTCACTTGGTGATGTTAGATTGAAAGCATGTTGAAAATTGTCAACTCATAGATTCAATGTGTTGAAAGTTTAATCTTTATTTTATGAGAATTACTCTTATGGTCTTATACATGGGCAGTTTTATATTATGGGTGGTAATGAAACTATAGTTCCATCGAATATAGTGAAGGAGGTGTTGCAAACGTCTGATTCTTTGCAATTACTTCAAAAGGTATATGCAATGATCTGAAACACAATGACTGGTACCCTATTCCCATAAAAATATGCATTTCACTTAACAACTTGTGTTTATTCCATACATGTTAACATTGCATGTCGAAATGGGATCCCTAAAGACCTCAGGAAACAAAATGTGCCTATGTAGATTTCAAATAATGCCAACATGAACCGATATTGCTTTGATGCATGAAAAACTGTGAGCCAGGTATCACATAATATGTTATGTGTTTAAAATTTTTAAACCCAGTTTGACAATTTGTTCAATTATTGCTTTGTACGCAACACACATTTCTATTGTGCGAAACATCTTAACACCAAAACACCTGGGAGTCAAGCCACCATCATGCATAGTTCAACTAAATCCCAAATTGTTTCTGGTCCATTGGTACATAATGCATCCTCCCCACTCACAGTTCAAACAACAGATTTCCGACTAATATCTCCAGTAAATGTAGCAACCCCAACTTCATGCAATGTAATTAGTTTAAATAAGTCAACTGATTTATGATTTTGTTAACACCCACCTAGAATGATTGAAATTTTTATTTTACTGTCTCTAGAGGTTATATATGTTTTCAGTCAGTATGGAATCAAGTTTTACCATTTCACTATCATTAACAATTGCTTCACATACAGTTGGGGACAGATTATTTGTCAACTGGGAAAATGTTTGGCAACAGTTTATTAGTCAATGGTATGAGATTGGGTACCAATCCGCATGATCCAACACCAACTTATAAGGTATGTTTTCGATTAAAGTTATGTGGGTTGATTATATTACTTTTTCATTAACAATGACATCAGTTTGTAACAAACATCTGTAGGTATACATGTTATAAAATCATAATTTTATTTTGTAGGGGTCGAGTGCCATATATGCACATGGTAGACCTTTGATGAGTTCTATTGGCTCTGTGCAAACATATTATGCTGAATTTGATGGACCTTCATTCGACCTAGGTATAGATCTTGACATAGGCAGCTGAAATATTGTCCTAGATGATGGTCTCGTGTTAACAAAAGAGTTTATTGCTGAAATGGATAACATTGCAAAAAAAAAAAGGGGGTACTGCTAAGATCACCGTAGGGATGGCAATAATACCCACGAACCCGAAACATGTTGGATACCCGACACAAATTGGTGAAAATTACTCGACCCAATGGGTTTGTGGGTAATGTATGTGTGTAGATTTAGAAACCCGACATGGGTATAGGTAGGGTATGGATATTGTAGAAAAACTCATACCCGACACATATACCCATTAATTTTTTAAAAAAAATTTACTGTATTTAAATGTTAATAATATATAATTTTGGACAAGTAGACTCTTTGATATTTGCTTATATTTGGACAATTGGAGTTTACTTATACTTCATTGTTATACTTTTACTTCAATTTGATATTTTTATGTTGCGCAGGGATTGTTAATTAGTATATTACATGTGAAATTCATGAAAAAATTACAATTAGACACTTATATTATTGTTGAACAAGTATTCTCTCTCTCTCTCTCTCTCTCTCTCTCTCTCTCTCTCTCTCTCTCTCTCTCTCTCTCTCTCTCTCTCTCTCTATATATATATATATATATATATAAAAAAAAATAAAAAAAAAATTATTAAAATTAAAAACATAATGGGTTTTTAATGGGTATAAAAGAATACCCGCACCCTACCCTACTCGCACCCGGCCCCCCACTCTTAAGTGAGTATATGGGTAGGGTATGGGTATTATAAATCTCTAGTGGGTAGGGTATGGATTTTCCAAACCCGACCCATACCCTACCCATTGCCATCTCTAACTACCTGTCAATACCATCCAATGTAATTCGTGCACTCACCTCCTCACCTCCTTATAAATGATCTTAAGCATGTCCTGTGTTTGTCATTTTTTTTTCTGTAATCCACACTTTTGTTCATTTTCTTTACTATAGCTGTCAAGGAGTGAAGAAATTGACCAATGTGAACGTGTTCTGCCTCACATGGCTAAGCGTAAGAGCACGACTGAGTTTTACAGGACCTGCTCGGAGATTGCATCTAAAGTTGAAGATTTTATCCCTCCAAAGGATCATGAAGTTAAAAATGTCATTCCTCAAAGCACCTTAGCAAAAAAAAACCCAAGCAAAGATGTTGCAATGACAAAGAGGTGATCAAGACTAAAATACATAAACCAACCTTAACTGAGATACTTTTAGTAGTCAAACATTTTACCATAACATAACTATGTTTAAATTCATATTTCACCTATCCCCATTAATTTAAAAGATGCAAGTAGCTCTGGTGGTCCGATGCTATAGAGATCAAGGCCAGATTTGGTTTCAATGGAAAACGGAAGTTCATCATATCCAGCCAATATCTTTGTCTATAAAACATGCATGGAATTTCCTTTGACATGGATATCATTAAATTCAACAGATTCTACCGTGATGGTCCTAATAAAAATATGTACATATGACTAGTATTCGATCTTATTTTCTCATTGGTATATGGTTATGGCTGTTAATTACATTTTATCATTATCTTATATAGGAATGATGCAGTTGTTGTGGATGATATTCAGGTTTCCCCGAAAATCAAACTTGGTCCCATCTCAATTTAATCAAACGAATGGTGTTATGATCTTCGCGAGGTTGTAAGGCCCCTAAATGATATGTTAATGCCCTAATCAAATGTCGCCATTTAAATAACATAAACATTTTTACCATTTTCTTATTTTTTTGTCTCCACATTGATTCCTTTATTTGTTGCAGCATATTGATGTCTGGTTCTGCTTCATGCGTACGCTACTAAAGTTGAGGACTGGACACAAAATAAGGGCAATGTCAACATATTGTAATTTTGATGTCAAAATCAGGGGAATCTCAAACCAGATTGCTGCTGACACAAAAGCAATACATAGACATGAATCCCTATTCCCATATGCAAAGGGAAGGAAAATACCATTCAATGTTCCATGGAATGAAGTAGACCATGTTCTCATTCCAATGTGGATAGGAAATCCCAAACATTGGATACTAGGTCATTTTGACATTAAAAATTGGAGGTTTGATGTATAAAACTCATGCATGAGGGTCATGAAAAATGTCACTGTGTATGCAGCAGTACGCTCTATGGTGCTAGCACTTCCCATTTTGGCGAGGTCAGTGAAATGTGATTCTCGTATTTTTCCAAACATTCCATTAGAGTGCAAGCTTATTGACAACTGTCCACAGCAAAGGAATGGGTGAGTTATTCTGTTCTAATCCTAGCATTTTATTTATTCATACATGATTTTCTTTTCTAGTCCTTTTTATTTTTAACGCTCATTTCCTATACATTTCACGGCAGGGATTGCGATATATATGTTATTAAATATGCGGAGTACTTGATCGAAGGATAGACGAAATGCCAAGCTTGTTCGATATAGACTCTGCTCGATCAACTATCGCTACCCAACTTTATAAATATTTGGGCGAGTAACCTGATATAATATGGTGTAATGGACCTGGCGCACTGAAGCTCAGTAGCTAGCAACCATACACTTATGGATGATGATCTGATTCTTCTTATTCTTTTAGTTAATTTTTAAGTATTCAATGGATTGACAAGTTTGAACGCATACATAATTTAGGATTCACTGAACATTATTTGTAGTGAACTCTTCTTAGTGCATTTGCATCATATATAAATATATTTTTTTATTTGCATATGAGTAGTGTTCTGATATGAAGCTGGTAATACCGGTCCTTGTTAGATTAAACTTTGATTTTCATCTGGTATCGATTAACAGGTTGCTATGTTGAATTTAGAAATTTAGCACAGAAAAGCACATCATGTTGTAAAAGAAGTATCATGTGTGGTGTGTCTGATAATGTTTGATTCCATAGAACTTCCATAAATCATAGGTTTATTTTATTCATTTGCATTCGTCACAATCAATTCTGGAAATGTGTTTTTTATTTTCAAATATAATTGAAAAAAAAAACTAAATATAAGATTTCTACTATGCCACAGTTGCACTTTCGTATTTGATACATGGTGCAAAACTAATGGAATAAGGTCGAACTGGTTTTGGGCTTTCCCTAAGTTGACCAAATGATACCCTTTGTGTGAGAACTTTGCGAAACTGATGGAATAAGGTTGCACTGCTTTTCACCGGTATGTAATAATCAAGCCCAACTATAAATAGGGAGGGTCGTCTAATTGAAACAGTTGACTGTATGATACCCTAGATCAAAATTACAAATACGTCTTTCCCAAACAATGAACACAAACGATGTTACTATGTGACAATTTAATTGGGTACTCATTCAAAATGGTATTACCAGGTATTTTGAAAATGCAGAAAAGTTTGTTGTTTCTCATATGGTTTTGGTATTCACTTCTTAGTGCTGGTTACTAATGATAGCAATCTATGCATAATGACCTGTTAATCGATACCGGTGGATAATAATCTTCATGTATTACCTGTGCAGCCTTTATTGCATGCAACCTATATATGTAAATACCAAGGCGACTTCAATTTAAGGGATAAGCCATTTCTAATTTACTCAATCTAGGTTTTTCCATTGATGTCACTTTATATAGTGATATTCATTTTAATGGTAGGTATCACTTCTAATACCAGTTTCCTAGCTAGATTTATCTAATGCACCAGCATTACCAGTAAAGTTACTACCAAACATAATCAAAACATGTTCAAATTTGAAATAAAAAATTGCATTTGTATTAAACTAATACCAACTGACACTAGCGAGTTCAGTTGAAATGCAAAATTACATCAGTGAAATGGTTTGATGTGAGTTCAGTAATGGTTGTGATACCGCACAGTTCCATTTTTACTCCACAACACTCGTGACAATAATGAAAATTGCAGCATTATGTGAAGTTCTATCTGCATTTCCTATAAAACTGCTGGTTATAATCTAATGCTCTGTTGCTTAATTTTTTTCAGCGGCATGGCATAATCGTGTAAGTGCAAGTTGTCACTTATAAAACCTACTTTCAAGCAATCCTTTTTTCGGACGACCATTAAAACAATCAATATGATAATTCTGGACAAAGCAGTATGTGATACCAGCTTCATGTCCGGACAACGCTGGCAGAAACTGCTGAAACTAGATTCAATCCGGATAAACCCTCTTAATCATAATGATTGCAGGTAGAAGTAGGTATGAATGGACGCCATACTCTTATCTCCTTTGTTGATAATGAAGTAAACTCAGTGCATCATATGTTCAGAAAAGTATTAAATCGTTGTTGAATTTATCTGATAGGAAAATAAATTTGAATGAAAGACAAATAGATATATAACGTCAGTGCACATCCGTAGATTATAGTAACAGAATTATTGTTCTACTTTTGAAAAATAAAAAGATTTTTGCATCACACCATCATATTCCTTGAAGTTAATCCAATGAACTAGGAATAATAAATCACTAATTACACCATATCAATGGAATTGAACATCAATTCATCCAAATAAAAAAATTAATAGTACTACAATTACTGGTTCATATCAATTATATATGCATTGCCACAGAGATTTAAAATAACACTCAAATGAAAAAAACTAAGGTCTCAACAGATCCTAAATGTTAATTCTAAACCACATCGAGTTTTCATCCAGGCAATGCACATATCTAGGCTCCTAATTACAAAACTCCATTATCTATTCCAACAGCAACTTGCAAACATGAATATAATAATTATATCAACAATAACACTTTAAATCCCATATGGATATGTAGACAAAACTAAATTCCAATAATTCACTCACCCTCCCCTGGCCTTTCTTTTGTTTTTTGTTAGAACTATCTTTCAGTGGTTTTGGATTATAGAAAGTTCTACTATTATGTCCATAACTATCACATCTTCCACAATGAGATGTCTTCTTGTAATCAAGAGACGATTTGAATCGTTCTCTTTTGGTCTACCGGGACCTCTTCGAAACTAGTGGCAACAGTACCATTTGCTTAATTGACTTTGGTATGTTCCATTCATCCTTGTTTCCTACTGGATATACAGTACCTTGGTACGCCTCAATTTATTTCTCCTTACTGAAATATGTTGAACAGTATTCTGTCAACTGATAGTTTCTTTTTTAGATTACAACAATTGCATGTGCACGTGGAAAATGGTCTATCTGAAAATTTCTACAAGAACAAGTCCTATCATCCATGTTGACAACGTAGGTATTTGTCCCATCATTAACTTGATACTCAACATCAGTTGATGGATATACCTGGTCAACAGTACGATTTATTTATCTTTTTGTAAACAGTATTCAAAATAAACAACATAGGTTTAAACATGGTTAAGATGAGTCACCCGCATGTGCATTGACGATTTCACATTTTCTTTCAACATAGCATTATGTTGAGGTGCAAGGTGTGTGAATGTTGACATCGCATTGCTTAGGTTTTGGAAAACCCACTTTTGAATGGTGCATCTTAAGCATTCAAACAATGCATCAATTGGGTACTTCTTTGCATGTTTGATTGCCGAGTTAACAGACACAACAATATTGGATGTCATGGTTGAGTACCTGTCAGTTGTCATACAGGTCATGACCATTCTCACAACCAACGCTTTGCTACATTCATGAAATCATACACGAGTCAATATTTCAAAATTTTTTATAAAATGATAATTTAATATTACTTAGACGATACATACCAGGTGTCCCCTAACCTCCTCATGAATTTCATCCATTCTCCTCATGTGTGTCTCAAATTCAGTTTTAGTGGAAGCCCTTGCTGCATCATTAAAAGGTAACTGATACCCTTTTCTTTCTTACTATTTTGTTTCTTTGCATTTTGAAGCAAATGGTATGTACATGCTCCACGCAAAGCGTTTGGGAACAACTTCTTAGCTACATGTGATATGCTTCTATGACTGTCAGACACAATACACAACTCATCTTGAACTCCAAATGCTTCTCGAAGTCGTAACATGAACCAATCCCAAGCATTATTATTGTTCGCTAAAATCGTATACGGCAAGTGCACGGTTCGCGTTCAAGTAGTAAAGTGGATTTTTTTAGTCCGAATTGTCGATCCCCCGAGGAAAGTGTACTCAATTGTACAATCTAGTTAATTTAATTTTAATAACGAAGTCACACAATAAGTTTTTGGAATTTTTTTTTTTTTTTTTTTTTTTTGTGAAAATAAAATATAGACAAACTAACTTTAAATTCTAACAACAATAAGGAAAATGGAATACTAAAAAGTTGGGATTCATGATTTCACTTAAACAACACTTAATTAATTTGCATTATGTAAATAAAATTAATTACTAAAGATAGATAAATGCAAGACAATAAACATAACTCAAAGTACACGATATTAAAATACAATAATCATAAATGCAAATGCTTGAAAGTAAATAACTCAAAATAAATAAACAAACTTAAAATAATTAAGTGAAGTTAAGTAACACCAATCATCTCAACAAAATACTATTTAGCCCATAATGAAAATCAACTCATAATAAAATCACAACATTTAACCACTAACATAATCTTTCAACGACAAGCTAAAGAAAGTGTTAAAACAAGATAATAAAAGAAAACTCTCATTCTAGTTAAGATCTTGAAATTGAAATTCCAAGTTTTTTTCACGTTAAATCAAGATTTTTTCTCATTCACTATTAATTTCATGAACAACCCAATACAAAGATTTAATTAAACCATAAATAATATGAAAGTTTGGGGGAGAAACGTTAGAAAAAAAAAACAATAATAATGAAAATTTCAACAACATTAAGCTTTAATTGAAGGAAAGCAAGTAAAAACACAAAAACTTAAGGCTGCGTTCTCTTTGGCGTTTTCCAATCATTTTCCTTTTTCCATTTCCGAAAACGCGGAAAACGCGTTCTCTTACGCCGTTTTCGGGAAAAAATTTCGAAGATGTCTTAAAAATTTATAAAGGAAATGGAAAAATCACGGTTTTCGCGTTTTCCAAAATTTATACCCATTAAGTGGAAAATGCGGAAAACGCGCATTTTTCGCGTTTTCCACTTCAAAAATAAAATAAAATAAAATAATCAAAAAAATTTGAAATTTGTCCTTTTTAATTACATTATTGGTCCCTGATTTTCAAAACTTGTCATTTTAATCCTCGAATTTTGAAATTTCTTTTGAAAATACCCTAATTTATTTACAACTTAGGTCCCTCAACTTCAGATTTTGTTGCATATTAGTTCACAAATTTTACTTTTCTTTCAATTTAGTCCTTCTCGTATTTACTTTATAGGTCATTGTCTTCAAACATGTATAATTTTTGATATACAACTCCGAATTGCACTCCGTTTTTTGCGTCGAACTCTAAATTCAACCATCTTTCTGATGATGTATCATGTGCTTAATTATTAAACATTTCTTTTTTACTTTTGTATTGTAGACACTTATTTTGTAAGGACATCATTAATTAACGTAATTTGTTTTTTGCAAATTTTGTTGTAACTTAAAATTTAAACGTTATGAGTGCTTGCTGGAAGGATGTATATATATAAAGTATTAAATGGAACGATTACTTTAGAAGGGAAAATTACTACCCAAATGTGGAACGATTACTTTAGAAGGGCAACATGAATTTTTGAACTTTTTTTGTATAACCAAATTGTGTGATAGAGGTTATTTCATTTATTTTTGTTGTACAACTCTAATATGACATCTTTATTTCATTTATATTCACAAGCAATATAATTACAAGTATAAAGAAATAATTTTCTTCAAAATTTTAAACAGAACGTGTTTTCCAGTTTTTCATTTTCGAAGACAGTTTTCAAAAATAACAAACCAAACGCGTTTTCAGTAATTTCGAAAAAAGTCACAGAAAATGTAAAACAGAAAACATTTTTGAAAATGAAAACAGGAAACTGAAACACAAAGAGAACGCAGAAGATTTAATGCATTAATTAAGAAAAGCTTAAGAGAAAATACAAGAAAAAATGGAAAAGTGGCATAAAACTTACATACCCTAGTTGAAAATTAGATTTTGGTATTTATAATACCCCAAAAATCACCTAAAAACCCTAAAAAAGCACAAATCCACGTAACACAGCAAACTGGGTCGAATCGGGTCGGCCGGGTTGACCGGGACCAGCCCATTTTTTTATTTTTTTTATTTAAAATTTGAATCGCGCGATCGCGCTTTACAGAATTTCCAAGTCATTTTTGTAAGTTCAGTTTCATGGCCTGAGTCGCGTTCGCAACTTGGTTCGAGCCACGCGTTCACGTGGCTCAGCTAGGATGGTTCTTTGCAGCTTAGTCTCTTTCGTAATTGCAATATAGTCCTCCATCTTTCAATGCCGATCAATTTAGTCCCCAAACTTTCAGATTTATTTCACATAGGTCCTTCTAAAATTGCACTTGAAGTCCTTCAACTTTTGGAATTTTGAAATATGGTCCCTGGGTTAAATTACCCAGCAGGTCCGCAACTTCCCAGAAGTGACAAAATGGTCCCCCAAACTTTCAATTTCAGCATAATTTGCACTCTTTTTGTGATTTTTGACCTCAAACTTGGATATTAACCTATTTAAACACAAAATATGTATAAATTAGTAGATATTTGCTCAAGATATTCCAAGAATACTAATTTAAATGCATAAAAAGTGTATAAAGATGCACTTAACAATTATTCTCTCCATCACCCACTCCAAATGTAAGAATAAATATGTTATTGTTACCATCTTGTATGCATGCCGTGAAAAGGGTACCACGATATCTACCAGTCAAAAAAGTACCGTCAACTACAATCACTGGTATGTAATGCCTCCACCCTGCAAGTGACGCACCCAAAGCAACAAAACTGAACAAAAACTTATTCTCATCGTCGGTTTCTATCCTTGTATACGATCTAGGTTACATTCTTCCAACATGTACATGTAAGATAGTAGATTTCCATACGACTCTCCTAGGTTCCCTCTAATCATCCTTATTGCATGTTCTCGAGACCGCCATGCTTTGTCATATCTAATTATCACCCCATATGTCTCTTGCATGTCATCAATGATGTCCAAAGGTGTATATATTCTCCTCGCTGATAGAAATCTGTACTTTATACAACTCACAATGACTAACGTACTCGCTTGACGGTGATCTCCCAAAACAATGCCAGCACAACATCTATGTGTCTCGTCAATCTTCCTGATCTTAAAGTGACCTAAGAAACCTACTACTTATGCTCGAAGTCTCCAGTTGCAACTCACATCTACACATTTTATAGTATAGGTCTTCGTGTCAGATTTCATTACAACTTTTTGAAATCGCATTTTGATATAAAATAAACTAACTGTCATTGCTAATATTTCATTGTTCATAAAAACACTACTGATGTGATCTAGGTCCAGAGCCCAAACACAAGCCCGAGTAAGGATCCGTTGATTGTGGAAGAAGGGCCGATGACTCGATTTACAGCCAAGAAGATCAAAGAAGCAATGGACAATGTTGTGCAAGAAGCGATGGACAAAAACATGTTCACTACTAATAAAGAAGATATTTTCATGTTGGACCCGAGTTCGGATGCCAAGTGGATCAACATGATTCAAGTGGACGAAGATTGGATCTAACCTGACGCCTGCGCGATTGCGCAATGATAATGGGTCGGCGATGGCGCGACCATAGAAAAATAAAGACAGAGGTTTTTCGGGGTATTCCACCCGATCGCGCAGGAATTCACCACGCGATCGCACGGTTCAATTGCGGAGGACTAGTTCGCAATTTCCACATATTTTCGATTTATTTTATTTCCTTTTTCAATTATGTTGTTTCCTAGTTTAATCCTAAGACCTAATGTCATCCCTTAACATTATATAAGGGTTCTTTATGTTTATTTTTGAATTAGACAACTTTGAGAGATTATTGTAAGACTATTCTGCTTTCAACAACTTATTCTTCATTGAATAAAATTCAAATTTGCAAGTTTATTCTTGTTTGTTCAAACTTGGGTGAGAATTAATCTTATTTGTGATCAAGACGTCAATATATCAATTTGATTGTATTGGTTGCTTGATTCAATTGATTTTAATTGGATCCATAAATCGTGATTCTTTTGACGTTCTTTGGTTGAGTCAATCTTTTGTGGCTTACGTAGCTACAATTGCTACGTGGTTCGCATAAGTTGGTATCAGAGCTTACGAAAATCAAGGTTATATCTTTATTTGTTTCTTGAATTCTTGAATTTTGTTCTTCGCATTCTTCATAGTTTCGAGTCTTTGATTCAGAAAAGTATCCCAAAAAAATTCAAAAATCATTATCTCATTTGTTTGTTATCCAAATCAAATTTCGTTTGTTTCTTTGTTATCACAGTTGAATTTTCTAGAAAAAAAAATCAAGAACTACATTCTTGAATTAATTTTAGTCTCCAATCAAAAGTGTCAAATTCCTTAATTGAGCCAAATTTCCTTTGTCTTCATTTATTTTATTCCAATAAATCATTGAATTCTCCCTCATACATAGCTTGAATTATTCGGGATTAATACTTGCTTGAGTTCGGGTTCGTTCTTTGAAGTAATTGGTGTGAAAGCTATTTAGTGAAAAAAGGCAAGGGTGGTGAGATTAATAGAGGGAAAAGGCCAAATTGAGTGATACACGAGTGAAAACATGTGAGGCATAAAATTACCTAGTTTTAGGATGTCTGAACAATCTTCTACTACAAAAAAAAAGTGATTGAGCCAACATGTCGGATGAGATGGTACAACGGTTTGAGCGATTGTTTGAGGATGTGATAGGTAGGTTAGAAAGACTTGAACAACCTTGAGAAGTGCCTAATACACGTAGACAAGGTGGGAGAGGTCGTAAAGTAGAGGTGGTTGATGAGAATGAAGAAGATAGTGATTTTGACGATGGGGCAATTGTGGATAGAGGAGTTAGGCATGGAAGGAGGGATAGAGGTCTTATTGGGGATAGAGTGGATGGTAGTATGAGCAACATCAAAATGACAATTCCGTCATTCAAGGGTAGGAGTGATTCGAAAGCATACTTGGAGTGGGAAAAGAAGATGGAGTTGATTTTTAATTGCTACACTTATTCGGAAGAGAAAAAGTTTAAGGGAGCGGTACTTGAGTTCTCCGATTATGCTATTACTTGGTGGGATCAATTGGTGACTTCTAGAAGGAGGAATCGCAAGAGGCCCATTAATACTTGGGATGAGTTAAAAGTTATCATGAGGAAGAGATTTGTGCCAAGTCATTATCATCGGGAGCTTCATAAAAAATTACAAAGTCTATACCAAGAGTCCAAGAGTGTGGAGGATTATCATAAGGAAATGGAGATGTTGATGATTAGAGCTAATGTGGATGAGGATAGGGAGGCCATTATGGCCCGGTTTTTTAACGGATTGAATAGGGATATAGCTAACGTGGTTGAGCTACAACATTATTTGGAGTTGGAAGATATGTTACATATGACCATAAAGGTGGAGAAGCAATTGAAGAGAAAAGGGACATCAAAGTATCAATCGGGTTCTAATCCTTCTTGGAAGCTGAAGTGGGAAAACGAAGGAGATGGGGCTGTTTCTAAAGGGAAGTTTGAGGCACCAAAGGGAAAGGAGGAACATGCTAGCAAACTCACACCTAAGGGGGAATCTCAACCATCTAGGAGAAGAGACATCCAATACTTCAAATGTTTAGGAAGAGGACATGTGGCATCTCAATGTCCTAATAGGCGAGTAATACTTGCGCGAAATGATGGAACCATAGAGAGTGATAGTGAAGAAGAGGATGATTATAGTGATATGCCTGCATTGGAGGAAGTTTGTGATGATGAGGATGTGTTATCTGGGGAGCATGGTGAGCTATTAGTTGCAAGGCGAGCCCTTGGTGCTCAAATCAACACGGATGACTTGGAGCAACAAAGGGAGAACATATTCCATACACGGTGTTGTATCAATGACAAGATATGTAGTATGATTATTGATGGTGGTAGTTGAACTAATGTTGCTAGTACTACACTTGTTGAAAAATTAGGATTACCCTTGTTGAAACATCTTAAACCTTATTAGCTTCAATGGTTAAATGATAGTAGAGAAACTAAGGTGAATATGAAGGTGTTTGTGAGTTTTTCTTTTGGAAACTATGTGGATGACGTTATGTGTAATATGGTTCCTATGCATGCCGAGCACATTTTGTTGGGTAGACCTTGGCAATATGATAGGAAGGTGTGCATGATGGATATAAAAATAGGTATAGCTTTACCAAATGGGGGAAAACTATTACACTTGAACCATTGACGCCATCACAAGTGTATGAAGATCAAATAAAATTGAAAAATGATGAAGAAAAAAGAGTGAGGGAAAAATTAGAGATAGAGAGTTGGGGCCACAACTCTAGAAAAAGGAGAGACGAGAGAAAAAAGAGTGTTGGGGTACATACCTTAGAAAAATGAGAGGGAGCGAAGAGTGCTAGAAAAGAAAAAACAAAAATGAGTTTCTATGCAAAAAAAGAGTGAAAACAGGAAGGCCTTCATGGAAGAGCAACCAATGGTCCTTTTATTGTACAAGGAATCATTCCTTGCATTTGATGAAAACAACAAATCCCTCCCTAGTTTGGCTATTTCATTATTGCAGGAATTCGAAGATGTGTTCCTGGAGGACATACCTAGTGGGTTACCACTCATTCGAGGTATTGAACATCAAATTGATTTCGTACCTAGACCAGTTATCCCAAATCGACCCGCTTATCCAAGTAACCTTGAGGAGACGAAGGAGCTTCAAAAGCAAGTGGAGGATTTGATGAGAAAGGGGTACATAAAGGAGAGCATGAGTCCATGTGTCGTACCTGTGTTACTTGTGCTAAAGAAGGACGGGACTTGGAGAATAGAATGTGTGTTGATTGTAGGGCCATCAACAACGTAACGATAAAGTATCGTCATCCTATTTCTAGGTGAGATGATATGCTGGATGAATTGTATTGGGCTACCATATTTAGTAAAGTTGATCTTAAGAGTGGCTATTATCAAATTCGAATGAAGGAAGGAGATGAGTGGAAAGCTGCTTTAAAACTAAATATGGCTTGTATGAATGGTTAGTAATGCCCTTTAGACTTACTAATGCACCTAGCACATTTATACGTTTAATGAATCATGTTTTACGTGCATTTATACGTAAATTTGTTGTAGTTTACTTCAATGATATCTTGGTGTATAGTAAAACCTTGAATGAGCATGTGGAGCATGTTATGTGTGTACTTGTGGTTTTGAAGCAAGAACAACTTTATGCTAATTTTAAAAAGTGTACATTTTGCATGGAAAAAGTTGTATTTCTTGGCTATGTGGTTAGTGCTAAGGGGATAGAAGTAGATGAAAAGAAAGTTAAAGCTATTAAAGAATGGCTAATACCTAAAAGCATAACTGAGGTTAGAAGTTTTCGTGGTTTGGCTAGGTTTTACAGGCCCTTTGTTAAGGATTTTAGCATAATTGCCGCACCACTCATTGAAATTGTCAAAAAAGTGTAGGTTTTAAATGGGGTGTAGAACAAGAGCATGTATTTGAAACTATCAAAGTTATGTTATGTAAGGCACCGATTTTATCACTTCCTAATTTTGACAAAGCTTTTGAGATTGAGTGTGATGCCTCAGGGCTAGGTATTTGAGCTATTTTAATGAATGATCGAAGGCCAATAGCCTATTTTAGTGAAAAGCTAAAAGGGGTTGCTCTTAATTACCCCACATATGACAAGGAGTTATACTCACTCGTGCGAGCATTGGAGACATGACAACACTACCTATGGCCATGGGAGTTCATGATTCATATCGATCATGAGTCCTTGAAGCATTTGAGGGGCCAAGATAAGTTGAGTAAGAGGCATGCAAGGTGGGTGAAATTTATTGAAACATTCCCATACGTCATCCGGTACAAGCAAGGTAAGGAAAATATAGTAGCTGATGCATTGTCTCGAAGGTATGTACTATTGACTTCCTTAAGTGCTAAATTGCTTGGCTTTGAATACATTAAGGACATGTATGCTAGTGACCTGGATTTTTTTGTTATACGTGATTCATGTGGTAAGGGGGCTTTGGATAGGTTCTTTAAACATGATGACTACTTATTCCAGGAAAATAGATTGTGTGTTCCTAAGTGTTCAATGAGGGAGTTACTTGTTAGAGAGGCCCATAGTGAAGGTTTGATGGAGTATTTTGGGGTTAAAAAGATCTTAGGGATATTAAGTGAGCATTTTTATTGGCCTAAGATGAAGATTGATGTCGATTGAGTTTGTAGTAGATGCATTACTTATAAAAAGGCTAAGTCTAAGGTTATGCCCCATGGGTTATATACGCATTTACCCGTTCCTAGCGAACATTGGGTTGATATTTTCATGGATTTCGTTTTGGGATTTCCTAGGGCTAAGAAGGGCAGAGACTCAATTTTTGTGATGTTAGATAGATTTAGCAAGATGGCACATTTCATACCATACTACAAAACTGATGATGCTACCAACATAGCAGACATTTTCTTTAAGGAGGTAGTGCGTTTACATGGGGTTCCTAAAAGCATTATCTCATATGGATGTTAAGTTTCTTAGTCATTTTTGGAGAGTTTTGTGGAACAAGCTAGGCACTAAACTACTCTTTTATACCACTTGTCACCCACAAACCGATGGGCAAACCAAGGTAGTTCATAGGACCATAATCAATTATTGCGTATTATCATCAATAAGAATCTAAAAAGTTGGGATGAGTATTTACCATTCATTGAATTTGCATAGAATAGGACTACTCATTCTATTACTTTTTGTCCACCTTTTGAAATTGTTTATGGGTTTAATCCACTAACATCGTTGGATTTAATTCCTTTACCCGTTGATGAATGTGGTAGTTTAGATGGAAAGAAGAAAGCGGCTAAATTGGTTAAATCACTCCATGAAAAGGTGAGGTTGAAGGTTGACAAGAAGAATAAGCATCTCAAGTAAACAAGGGTAATAAAAATGTTGTATTTGAACCTAGAGATTGGGTTTGGATACACTTGAGGAAAGAGCGTTTTCCAGACCACCGAAAGTCAAAGCTCCAACCACGGGGAGATGGTCATTTCCAAATCCTTGAAATGATTAATGAAAATGCATACAAACTAGACTTACTAGGTGAATATAAGGTTTCAGCTACATTTAATGTATCTGATCTTTCTTTGTTTGATGCAGGTACAGATTCGAGGTCGAATCCTTTCAAAGGGGGAGGGGATGATGTGATCCAGGTCCAGAGCCAGAACACAAGCCCAAGCAAGGATCCGTTAATTGTGGAAGAAGGGTCGATGACTTGATTTAGAGCCAGGAAGATCAAAGAAGCAATGGACAATGTTTTGCAAGAAGCGATGGACAAAAACATGTTCGCTGCTAATAAAAAAGCAATATTCATGTTGGACCCGAGTCCGGAAGCCAAGTGGATCAACATGATTCAAGTGAACGAAGATTGGATCTAGCCGCACGCCTGCGCGATCACGTGGTGATAATGGGTCGGCGATCGCACCACCGTAGAAAAATAAAGGCAGAGGTTTTTAGGGTACTCCACGCGATCGCGCATGAATTCACCACGCGATCACGCGGTTCAATCGCGGAGGACCTGTTCGCAATTTCTGCAGATTTTCGATTTATTTTATTTGTTTTTCAATTAAATTGTTTCCTAATTTAATCCTAAGACTTGATGTCGTCCCTTAACATTATATAAAGGTTCTTTATGTTTATTTTTGAATTAGATAACTTTGAGAGATTATTGTAAGACTATTCTGCTTTCAACAACTTATTCTTCATTGAATAAAATTTGAACTTGCAAGTTTATTCTTGTTTGTTCAAACTTGGGCGAGAATTAATATTATTTATGATCAAGAGGTCAATATATCAATTTGATTGTATTGGTTGCCTGATTCAATTGATTTTAATTGGATCCATAATCGTGATTCTTTTGGCGTTCTTATGTTGAATCTTTTGTGGGTTGCGTAGCTACAATTGCTACGTGGTTCGCATCAACTACCCACAACATCATCAATACTTGGGCGTGATATTACCAGATTCGATCCTCCGGCACTTCCATCGACCGGTGACTTTATGAATTCTGCAAGTTCATTACCCAAACTGAATCCATAACCTAATCAAGGTCAAAATTTCAGTTCTGGTATCAAACATCATAATGGAATATAAATGGCCATATTCATAAAGTTTCTGCCATGTTCTTCATAATGTTATATAAAAAAAAATAGAGTTTGCTGAATTATAATGGAAATTCAGTCATTCATAAACATAATATAATATATGGATGCATTTACATTTAAACATGAGCAATGACAAAAATTCATCAGTAGGCTGTGATGTACCAGAATAGAAATAAAAATAATAAACAATTGGTATCAGTTACTTGCATATCCGATTCCAATCTTGTTGATCTCGACAATAGATGTTAAGAGATTCTTGTTTACTAAACGCTGAAGTAGAGTAATGTTTCTGTTATACGGTGTATCGTGTAAAATATAAACTGTACAAGTTTATTCAAAAATAAATTGGATATTATGTTTTCAAATTTTAGGTTAAAAATTGCATATCGTAAATGCAGTTTAAATTCATATTTCACCTATCCCCATTAATTTAAAAGATGCAAGTAGCTCTGGTGGTCCGATGCTATAGAGATCAAGGCCAGATTTGGTTTCAATGGAAAACGGAAGTTCATCATATCCAGCCAATATCTTTGTCTATAAAACATGCATGGAATTTCCTTTGACATGGATATCATTAAATTCAACAGATTCTACCGTGATGGTCCTAATAAAAATATGTACATATGACTAGTATTCGATCTTATTTTCTCATTGGTATATGGTTATGGCTGTTAATTACATTTTATCATTATCTTATATAGGAATGATGCAGTTGTTGTGGATGATATTCAGGTTTCCCCGAAAATCAAACTTGGTCCCATCTCAATTTAATCAAACGAATGGTGTTATGATCTTCGCGAGGTTGTAAGGCCCCTAAATGATATGTTAATGCCCTAATCAAATGTCGCCATTTAAATAACATAAACATTTTTACCATTTTCTTATTTTTTTGTCTCCACATTGATTCCTTTATTTGTTGCAGCATATTGATGTCTGGTTCTGCTTCATGCGTACGCTACTAAAGTTGAGGACTGGACACAAAATAAGGGCAATGTCAACATATTGTAATTTTGATGTCAAAATCAGGGGAATCTCAAACCAGATTGCTGCTGACACAAAAGCAATACATAGACATGAATCCCTATTCCCATATGCAAAGGGAAGGAAAATACCATTCAATGTTCCATGGAATGAAGTAGACCATGTTCTCATTCCAATGTGGATAGGAAATCCCAAACATTGGATACTAGGTCATTTTGACATTAAAAATTGGAGGTTTGATGTATAAAACTCATGCATGAGGGTCATGAAAAATGTCACTGTGTATGCAGCAGTACGCTCTATGGTGCTAGCACTTCCCATTTTGGCGAGGTCAGTGAAATGTGATTCTCGTATTTTCCCAAACATTCCATTAGAGTGCAAGCTTATTGACAACTGTCCACCGTCGAAAATATAATTGAAACTTTATTTCAATTTGTGAGTAATTACAATTGTAACTTTATTTCAATTTGTAACTAGTTACAATTGTAATTTTAATTACCACCTCTACCTCCACCACAACAGAGAAAAACAGAGGAAGGTTGCAAAATCATCATTCACCACTGCCTTCAGCTTGCAAGATCCAAATAATTCCCCAGAGATTGAAGCCGCAAAGATCCAGAGAAGAAGCACTAAGCAAGAAGAAAATCGTGACTGTGTGAAGTACAGTGAAAGGTGTCGATCGAAGTGGAGGAGGAAGAGACTGCCACGTTTAAAAACCATCATTCCGGCCAAGTTGTGGTGGTAGATGGTGAAGAAAGGGGTGAAGCAAGAATCTGAAGAAGCTGGTGTGAAGGCCAACTGAGAGAAGTGATTGTGACTGGACAGAGGCAGTGACTGAACCTGTGAAGAAGAAGCCTAAATTTTTCAATCTCCGACTGTCAACCGGCGATCTGAAGGCACCAGAAAGGCCGCGAAAATAGCGGGGAACACTTTCCTGGAAGCTGCAGCAGTCCAGACAGTGGATTTGGCCGGAAATCAAAAATTGCAATCGGAGCTTTTAAACTCGAACTTCGGCCGGTAGGGAGCTCCGATCGAGAAACAGTTTGCGTCATTGGATTCACGACGAATAGGAGAAGCTTCTTGTGAAATTTGTATTTTTCTTGCGGCGGCGATAGCAGTGGCGATTTCCGACGACGGAGTCTCATTTCTAGGATAAAGAAGGTTTGTAGTCTGGGACTATAGATTATACCTGATTTAGCAAAATAGTATAAAATTAACTGATTTTAAAGATTTTAAATATAAACACACGAGTGAGTGTAATTTGCCCATTAATTAAAACCTTACATATCCTTCTCCCTTTCATATATTCAACAATTCTTTAGACAGGATAAAAATATTTGATTGAAGGCTTTATTTGTTAAAAGTTTTGTATTTAAAAATATATTTTTTATATTTTTAAAGTAAAATATATTGTTGAAAAGTGAAGATAGAAAATGTGTTTACTTAAAAAGTGATTTGGAGATAAGATCCGTGTCCAACCTCCGCCGAGTTGGGCAAATTACCAAAGTAATTGCCTATGAAAAGTTAGGACTTAGGACACAAATTAAAAGAAATTGAAACTATTTCGGTAGCATTAAGTGAGCTGTCAGATTCTTATAAATATATGCCCTCCTTTTTTTCTCTCTATATTTTCCTAATCAAAATTAACATTTATATATATGATGGAATTAGCAATGCACCTTTTTTTCTTTCTTAATTATAAAAATGTAACAACAAAAGCAATCATATAACCAAAAAACGCACTCAAGTAATTCATTTAATCAAACATATGTTATGTATATTAAACTTACAAAAATGTTATTGGTATAATAACATACCCACTTGTAGGCCCATACCAACCAAAACAACATCCATCCCCCTTTCAATCAACACCTATGACCTATCCGCCACGTGAAGGGTTGGTATATGTTATTACGTTCACTACCTCACTTAAACTTATTCTCGTACCGTCGAGCAATAATAATACAAAATGACAATATATAAGAATTTACACGTTAGTAACAAAATCTCGAGACGGACGTGATTTTCTTGGATTAAACAAGAGTATATTAATTAAGGAAAAGAGTATATAACTACAAATTTAAAAATATCACTTTTTATAGTTAACAAATCTAAAATTTCTTTTTAAAAATCAGGTGTTAATTATAATAAATAAATATTATATTATATTATATAAAAATAACTATCTTATATTCTAAAATTAATGGTAATATAATTTTACCCAAACACTACTAACACTTAATATTTTTGTCTCCACCCCCCGCACCCCACCCACAAATTCATAGTAGTCACACAAAGTCATAATTCGATCACATATACAAATTTAATTGTAAATTTAACCCTCCACCCCACCCACCCAAAGTCACGATTGGTTACACAAACTTACAATTCGGTCATGATTACAAATTTATCACAAATTTCACCTTGCCCTGACCTCGCCCTACCCTTAAAATCACGATTGGTCACACAAAGTCACATTTCAGTCACAATTGCAAATTTAATCCAATCCACCTCACCCACCCTACCCCACCCCACCCAACCCACAAAGTCACATTAGATCACACAAAGTAACAGTTCGATTACAATTAGTAATTTAGTTACAAAATTTATCTCACCCTACCCGCAAAATCACAGTTAGTCACATAAAGTCACTTCGATCATAATTACAATTTTAGTCACAAATTTCACCTCACCTCAGACCATCCTATCCCACCAAACCTCGCCTCACCCAACTCCACATCACCAACAAAGTCTCAGTTGGTCACATAAAGTCACAATTACAAATTTAGTTGCAAATTTCACTGCAACCCTACTGATGTGATCCAGACCACGAATACAAGTCTGCACAGAGATCCGTTGATGATCAAGGGAGGACCGATGACTCGATTGCAAACAAAGAGGGCCAACGAAGCAATGGACAAGTTAGTACAAGAAACAATGGCCAAAAAAATGTTCGTGTCATCAAAAGAAGCAAGTTCCATGTTGGGACCGAGCCAAAACAACGAGTGGATCAACCCCATTCAAGCCGTCGAAGAAAATTATGAAATTTCAAGAATTACGGTCGTAACCTATACTCCTCACGGCCATAACGAGTCTACTGCGGAAAAACTGAAATTTTGAAGAATTGGGTTTACTGCCGTAATGCAGCCTCGGGTAAAATTATGGTTTTCAGAAAATATGACTTAAGGCCGTAAATAAAGTCTCACGACCGTAACTGTTAAACAGAGAGCTTCTTACAGCCGTAAATAAATTGGTCACGGCCGTAATTATCAATACGTGTAATTTTAGGATTTTAATTCTTTCCTTATTTTTAGGAATTTCTTACCTAGTATAATTAAAACTCTTTAGTCAGGTTTTTACCCTATTTATAGGGATGTGATTTTCATTATTATACACACAACTTTGATATTATTATTGAGAGGCTATTTTGCTTTCAACAACCTTATTCTTCAATGAATAAAATCCGAACTTGCGAGTTATTCTTGTTTGTTCAAATCTCGGTGAGAATTAATATTGCTTGTAATCAAGAGGTCAATATATCCCTGTGATTGTATTGGTTGTTTGGTTCAATTAATTTTAATTGGATCCATAAATCGTGATTTCTTGGCGTTCTTGGGTCGATTTCAATATTTTGTGGGTTGCGTAGCTACAATTGCTACGTGGTTTGCATCTTTTGGTATCAGAGCTTAGGCTCCAAAAATCAAGGTTATATCTTGTTTTGTTTTCTTGTGTTTTCTTAAATCTTGTTCTTCGTATTCTTCCAGTTCTTGAGTCTTTAATCCAAAAAAGTGTCACAAAAAATTCAAAAATTGTTATTTCCTTCGTTTGGTATTCAAATAAAATTTCACTTGTTTTCTTATTCTCGTAGTTGAATTTTCGAGAAGATAAAAAAAAAAACGAAAATTTCATCAAGTCCAAGAAAAAGAGTTGTTATCTGATTTCAAGAATTATCTTCTTGAATCAATCTTAGTTCCCATAAAAATATCAAGTCCTTTATAGAGTTGAATTCTATTCTCTCAAGGTCTTCTTCGAGTTTTCCAACAAGTTCATAAATTCTCACTCATACTCGATTTGAATCATTCAGGCTTAAACTTGTTTGAGTTTGAATTCATTCTTTGAAGCAATTGGAGTGAAAGTCATTGAGTGAAAAAAGGCAGAGAGGTGAGATCAATAGAGGGTAAAAGCCAAAAATTGAGTGATACACGAGCGAAATACACGTGAGGCATATATTACTTAGTTTTAGGATGTCGGAAAATTCTACTACAGCAGAGAACGGAGATCAAGTCAACATGGTGGAAGAGTTGGCACAACGCTTTGAGAAAATGCTTGGGGATATGTCGAGTAGGATTGAAAGATTAGAGCGGCCTAGGGAAGCGCTCAATGTGCGGAAACGATCGGGGCGTGGTCATAGGATAGAGACGGAGGAAGAAGATGAATTTGATGAGTATGATGATGGAGCACTTATGAATAGAGGGGTTAGGCATGAACGACGAGATAGAGAGGTTGTTGGGGATCGACAGGATCGTGACATGAGTAATATCAAAACAACTATTCCTTCCTTTAAGGGTCGGAGTGATCCAGAACAATATTTAGAGTGGTAGAAAAGGATTGAGTTGATATTCGATTGCTACAGCTATACGGAGGAGAAAAAGATTAAGGTTGCGGTTCTTGAATTCACCGATTATGCACTTACTTGGTGGGATCAATTAGCAACTTCTAGGAGGCGAAATCGTGAGAGACCTATTAGTACATGAGGTGAATTAAAGGCAGTCATGAGGAAGCGATTTATCCCTAGTCATTACTATAGGGAACTTCATCAAAAACTGCAAAGTCTCTACCAAGGTTCTAAAAGTATTGAGGATTATCATAAGGATATGGAGATGTTAATGCTTAGAGCCAATGTGGAGGAGGATAAGGAGGCCACTATGGCCCGTTTCTTGCAAGGCGATGAATAAAGAAATAGCAAATGTGGTCGAATTGCAACACTATGTGGAATTAGAAGATATGCTACATAAGGCCATGAAAGTGGAGAAGCAATTGAAGCGAAAAGGAACAGCTAAGTATCAGTTGGGTTCTTCGGGTTCTAATTCGTCTTGGAAGCCGAGGTGGGAAAATAAAGGAGCTGGGGCTGTTTCGAAGGGGATGATTGAGGTACCCAAGGGAAAGGAGGAGTCTATTAACAAATTTCCACCCAAAGGGGAGTCTCAACCATCTAGGAGTAGAGATATCCAATGCTTCAAATGCTTGGGAAGAGGATATGTGGCTTCTCAATGCCCTAATAGGCGTGTCATTACCTTGGGAGCGGAAGGGGCTTGGGAAAGTGGCAGCGAAGAGGAAGACTACAGCGACATGCCCGCTTTGGAGGAAGCTAGTGATAGTGAGGAATTGTTATCCGGGGAGCATGGACCGTTATTAGTAGCGAGGCGAGCCCTGAGTGCTAAAGTCAACGTGGATGACGTGAAGCAACAGGGGGAGGACATATTTCATACACGGTGTCGCATCCAAGACAAGGTATGTAGTATGATTATTGATGGTGGTAGTTGTACAAATGTTTCTAGAACCACACTAAAATTAGGGTTACCATTGTTAAAGCATCCATCACCTTATAGACTTTAGTGGTTAAATGATAGTGGTGAAATTAAGGTAAATAGGAGGGTGTTTGTGAACTTTTCGATTGGTAGCTATATGGATGAAGTGATGTGTGATGTGGTTCCTATGCAAGCCGGGCACATTTTGTTGAGTAGGCCTTGGCAGTATGATAGGAAGGTGACACATGACGGGTATAAAAATAGATATAGTTTCACCAAGGATGGGAGAAAAATTACACTTAGCCGTTGACACCATCACAAGTTTATGCAGATCAAGTTAAATTGAAAAATGATGAAGAACAAAAGGTGAGGAATATTAAGAAAAAAAGAGTTGAGGCCACGACCTCAGAAAAAGGAGAGGAAAAGAGGGTTGGAGCCACGACTCCAGAAAAAGGAGATGCGAGAGAAAAAAAAAGAGTGTTGGGGTACATACCTCAGAAAAAGGAGAGGGAGCGAAGAGTGCCAGAAAAGAAAAACCAAGAGTGAGCTTTTATGCCAAAAGTAGTGAAATCAAGAAGGCTTTTATGGAAAATCGACCAATGGTTATCTTATGTTGGACGATGGTTGTGTAATGGACTGAATTCAGGGGAATGTAATTCTATCTCAAGCAAATTGGTGACTGCGTAATGATTTGAACAAAAGAGAAAAAGTTGCAGTTTGTACTCAAAAAAAAAAAAAAAAGAAGAGAAAAAAGCAATAAAAAGGAAGTTTAGTCAAGAAAATTAGTAGTTGAGGAAGTCAAACACTCAACTTGTGAAAAAAAAAAATATTCAAGTGTGAACAAAGTTGGGTACAATGAAACAATGAAGTTCGTATTGAGAGTGAAGGAAGTAATGTCATTGTGAATTGACTTGGTTTGCGAAATTCCTTCTCGACTCAGCCTAAATATGTCATTTTATCATACCTGACCTGAAGCCCCGTTACAACCAAATAAAGACCTTTACTTTGCACTTGTGTTATTGTTGGCTCCGGTCATGACATTTGAGCAGTCTGTGGTAATAGATTCTCCATGCAGTGAGTTGAGTGAAAATTCTAACCCTTATACACTTTGTGCGAAGAGAGAAATATCTAGTGAGGGTGTTAACTCCCATTACATATGCTTATGAGTGGTTTGAATTGCTTGGTCTATATTATGTGCTTTCATATTGGCCAAAAACTAAAACCCATGTAGTAAATCATTGATAGAGGTTAAGAGAGAACTCACGAGATGTGGGAGGATACAAGCCACATTTGGAAATGAATTGGGCCGGGGGTATTGGTTTTCATTTCTGTTCAGAGGATATTGGATGATGCATCTCTTGCACACACTAACACACTCCGGTTATGCAATTGAATTTTCATGCTAAAAGAGAAGTGGGCTGTAACCTTGAATTTCCAATTGTAGGTCTATCCTTTTGTTTGAGTTATGTTTCTTTTCTTTCACTTCATTATTCGAGGACGAACAATGGTTTAAGTGTGGGGGGATTTGATAAGTACTTTATTAGTACGCATTTAATTCACTTATTATCTTATTTTGTTATTGGTTTGATCCTATTGAAACATCGTTTAATGCATTTCACTTATTGTGCTATGTAAGATCGCAAAGAACGAAAAGAAAGGAAACATGACCAAAGAAATATAAAAAAATCAAGTGAGGTTCAAGGGCATATTCAAAGAGCTCCAAATCAATAATGGCATGTGAGAAGAAGATTAGATACAAAAATTATGGTCAAAGAAGGTTTGGAATGAAGTTGGAAATCAAAAACCCGCAAGGATTGTGATCATGAATTTTAGTCATAGATTGAAGCTCAATTTGGTCATATAAGACTTTCGAATTTGAGAAGAGATATTTCACAAATAATTTTAGATATTTTAGTTTTATTTCCAACGCAACTCGAATCACCACAATCGGACTTCGGGAGAGAAAGTTATGACCAAAACATCGAACACAGGCGCTTCTCAGCAGAAATGAACTTACGGCCGTAAATTCCAAATTTCGAAAATTTTCAGTATCTGACTTACGGCCGTGACAAGGAAATTTACGGCCGTAACTTTCTCACGAAGAAATTTCCTTATCTGATTCAAGGTATATCTTTGGTATATCTTTGGGGTAAAGCTAGGGCACGATTTTGGGAGTATTAAAAGAGCAAAATCACCACAAAAAGGAGGCTACACATTGAGGAAAATTGAGAGAAAAATATAGAGCATTCTTTGGAGATTTTTCAAGCGCAAGAATATCAACAACAATGGAATTTATGAAGCAACTTGAAGAATTTACCACAATCATGCTAGGCTAAATTCCATATCTTGTTCAAAGGGGAAGTTGTGTCAATTTAATTATGTTATTTTCTTTTCCTACAAATTACTGGCGTGAATTTATTCCTTTATTTCAATTGTTGGATTATTATGTTTTGAATGTTCAATTGAGTTTATTTGATTAATAGTTTAATTTGGTCAATTGGATTATTGATCTTTGGATTCATGAATATGCTATGTTTAGATTCTTGATCCGTAATTGTCATTGAATCTTTACTTTAGTAGCAAATAAATCTCGTGCAGGTTTAGTAATAATTCAACTTGCATTGATTAATTCGAGCTTGTGTAATTAACGATCCAATTCAATATATTCTTCTAAATTTTCATACTAGTCGTGCATTAAATCCTAAGAGCTTGTTTAGGATTGTCCGTGGCTAGAATTGGTTCAAAGAGCTTATTTTGAATCAATACTCATAAGGAAGAATTTAGATAATCAGAGCTTGTTGATTATTTATGATTGACAATTGAATTAGGAATAGAAACACGTTACAAGGAAAAGTATAACATTAATTGAGGGCACAACCGAACCCGAGAACAAGATTTCTTCTCATATTAATTAACTAGTTATATTTTATTATTTATTTTATGCATAGTTTTCATTCAAGCAATTTCACACAACAAAACCCCCTCATTCCATTCTAATTGATCGAACAACTAAAATTAGTTTCCGTTCCTCGTGGGATCGACCCTTACTCTCGCTTCTACATTATTAATTAATATTTAGCGAGTAAGGAATTATTTATTATTTTGGTGCATTGTGACACGCATCAAATTTTTGGCGCCGTTGCCGGGTGACGGTCAACCAATTTAGTTGTTTAGTTAATTAGAATTTTTTTTCTGCATTTTATTTTATTAATTTTATTTTCACTTTATTTATATAATTTAAAAAAAAAAAAAAAAAAAAAAAAAATTTGCCTGTCTACTTCTTACTTTTATGCGTAAAACTCGATCAACTAATTTTGAATTTTTTTATTTTGACCCAGAAATCGAGAGAACTTTTCAATAGCAAAGAAGAGCAGTACAACCAATGGCAGTAGCTAACAATAATCTGACTCTCAAGCAACTAGCTACCCCGGATGTTGCCCAACAACCGCTATGCATCACTTTTCCGGCAGTGGAAGAAGGCAGAACTTTTAAGCTAAAATCCGGACTGATCCATCTTCTGCCAACTTTCCGAGGACATCCCGGTGAGGACCCATACAGACACCTTAAAGAATTTCATATGGTATGCGACAGTATGAGGCCACCGGGCATTACCGAGGAGCAAATAAAAATGAGAGCTTTCCCATTCTCATTGAAGGATGCCGCCACAGACTGGCTTTATTGTCTGCCGTCTAGAACAGTCACTACTTGGAATGACATGAAGAGGCTTTTCTTGGAGAAGTATTTTCCTGCATCAAGAGCTGGGACGATCAGAAAGGAAATATGTGGGGTGCGCCAAAACAATGGTGAATCATTATATGAGTATTGGGAGCGCTTCAAAAAGCTCATCTCGAGCTGCCCCCATCATCAGATTAGTGAGCAACTCTTGGTGCAATATTTTTATGAAGGTCTGGCACCGATGGATAGAAGCATGATAGATGCTGCAAGCGGAGGTGCATTGATGGACAAGACATCGGAACAAGCACGAGCTTTAATCTCCAATATGGCTGAGAACACTCAGCAGTTCAACTCCAACAGGGATATGCAAGTTCGGCGCGTGAATGAGGTAAGTAGTTCCAATATTGAAAGTCAATTGCTTGAACTAACAAATCTCGTTAAACAACTTGCTGTAGGGACTGTAGGGAAGGCACAACAGGTCAAAGCTTGTGGGATATGTGCAAACTTCGGACATTCAACAGATACTTGTCCGGTGTTGCAAGAGGGAAATAGTGCCCAGGTGAATGCTGCAGAAGGTTTCCCGTTCCAAAGACAGCAATACAATCCGTACTCTAATACCTACAATTCAGGATGGAGGGATCACCCAAATCTGAGTTATGGAAATAACCAGCCCTCGGGTTTTGTCTCTAACAAACCGCAAGGGAAATTCCAGCAACAAGGGAATTTTCAACCTCCAGGGCAGTATCACCAAAGACCCCAAAGTTCAGGTATGTCTCTTGAAGATATGATTAAAACATTGGCGTCTAACACACTTCAATTTCAGCAGGATACTAAGTCTAGCATTCAAAATTTGGAGAACCAGATGGGTCAAATGGCTACAACTATCAACAGGTTGGAATCACAATTCGGAGGCAAATTACCATCTCAACTTGAAGTTAATCCGAGGAACGTGAGTGCCATAACCCTGCGAAGGGGAAAGGAGGTTGAGGGGCTGCAAATGAAACCATCTGCAATTGAAGAGGAAGTTGAAGAAACAGAAGCTGGAAAGAAAGATGACACCTCACAAAACTCTCAGGTAAAGACTGACCCCACTTTAAATGTTAAATTGACTCCACCTCCCTTTCCCAGCAGGTTAGCAAAAGCAAACAAGGAGGGCAAGGAAAAAGAAACCCTGGAGATGTTCAGGAAGGTGGAAGTCAACATTCCCCTATTGGATGTAATCAAGCAAGTGCCCCGATATGCAAAATTTTTGAAGGATCTGTGCACCAATAAGAGAAAGCTAAAGGAAAATGAGATGGTAAGAATGGGTGAGTCTGTATCTGCACTTCTTCAAAGAAAATTACCATACCTTTTCAAATAGGCAATAAGAAAATAAATCGTGCTTTAATAGACTTAGGAGCATCTATCAATGTAATGCCTAGGTCCACTTACACCGCATTAAAACTTGCCAAACTGACTGAAACTAATGTTATAATTCAACTAGCCGATCGTTCTAATGCTTATCCTGATGGGGTAGTTGAAGACATTCTAGTACAAGTAGGCGGGTTAGTATTTCCTGCAGATTTTTATGTATTGGACATGAATGATGACCATTCCCCCAACTCTACTCCTATTTTGTTAGGTAGATCATTTCTAAAAACATCTAAGACCAAGATAGATGTTAGTAGTGGTTCACTTACCATTTAATTTGATAATGAGATTATTCAGTTTAATATTTATGATTCTGTGAACTACCTTGATGATGATAATCCTGTTCATTCTGTTAATGTTATTGATTCTTCAGTACAGGAAACTTTCAAACTTGGTGGAAATGGTGAAAAGCCAGGTAAAATCTCGTGTATTACATTGCCAACTTCTGATGACATGCTTTTGCCCCCTGTCTTGTAGGCCCTAATGAAAAATATGAAAAAGAAGTTGAGCTTTGGAAATCCACCTAATCCCGGTTGAAGGAGGAAACAACAAGTCTAGCCAAAGACAGTAAACAAAGGCACTGCTCGGGAGGCAACCCGAGAGGGGAGTTTCTTTACTCCCTCAAATTGTTTTTTTTTTTTTTCATTTTTGTCATTTTCCTTATTAGTTAATTTCATTCAAAAAAAAAAAAAAAAACATGTCCCCTCCTTTGATTCCATTCACATTCCCCTATTTTGCTTTGTATTGTCACGCTCCACATTGAGGACAATGTGGAATTCAAGTGTGGGGGGAATGATTATCTATTATTTTTTGTTATCCCTGTTTTATTCATCTTCATTCAGTTTTTTGTTAGTTAGCTTTAATTGTACCTAGACCCACATTTTGGTATAATAGGAAGCGGCCTCACTTATGATTATTTTTGAAGCATCAACTTCCTAAATTGCATAATCGGACAAACAATGAGCACATAGAGATGAGTTTTCCAATAATTTCTGAATTAGTTTGAAAATGGGGACAAATTGAAAATTTTCTGCAACCTAATAGAGTCAAACCAAAATTAATATGATAAAATACCACCCCGAGTAACTCCATTCTATCCTTGTCCACTAGATTTTCAATTCGAAACCAAGACTGAGCAATGACCTATACTCATAATTGGATAGGAGGAACACACATAAACCATAATTTGTGAGCTTTTGAGCCTATGAGCTACTTTTAATCTTTATATTAAGCTCTTATTTCTTTGATGTGTGTCCTGCATGGTTGATTTGTTCTTGGATTTGCTTTTCTGTACATACCGTTGTAGCTTCTTGACTCAAGTGCAAAATATAGTACAGGCATTAGGTTAAACCAAATTTGACCTGCTAAAAGGGTCTACCATGATATATGTACCAATAGAAGCCCTTTTGAGCCTTAGCCTTTCCTTGAAATTTTGATGTCACGCTACAAGCCAAGAAATACCCTTTCTTTCGCATTGTCTTTGTTTTGAACCCATAGAGAAGGGATTCGCAAGCTTTTGTTGATTAAGGATCGTGCTGTAGTCTAAGTCTAAGAAGTTGCAATGGTTATCTTTTGTTGGACGATGGTTGTGCAATGGACTGAATTCAGGGGAATGTAATTCTATCTCAAGCAAATTGGTGACTGCGTAATGATTTGAACAAAAGAGAAAAAGTTGCAGTTTGTACTCAAAAAAAAAAAAAAAAAAAGAGAAAAAAGCAATAAAAAGGAAGTTTAGTCAAGAAAATTAGTAGTTGAGGAAGTCAAACACTCAACTTGTGAAAAAAAAAATATTCAAGTGTGAACAAAGTTGGGTAGAATGAAACAATGAAGTTCGTATTGAGAGTGAAGGAAGTAATGTCATTGTGAATTGACTTGGTTTGCGAAATTCCTTCTCGACTCAGCCTAAATATGTCATTTTATCCTACCTGGCCTGAAGCCCCGTTACAACCAAATAAAGACCTTTACTTTGCACTTGTGTTATTGTTGGCTCCGGTCATGACATTTGAGCAGTCTATGGTAATAGATTCTCCATGCAGTGAGTTGAGTGAAAATTCTAACCCTTATACACTTTGTGCGAAGAGAGAAATATCTAGTGAGGGTGTTAACTCCCATTACATATGCTTATGAGTAGTTTGAATTGCTTGGTCTATATTATGTGCTTTCATATTGGCCAAAAACTAAAACCCATGTAGTAAATCATTGATAGAGGTTAAGAGAGAACTCACGAGAGGTGGGAGGATACAAGCCACATTTGGAAATGAATTGGGCCGGGGGTATTGATTTTCATTTCTGTTCAGAGGATATTGGATGATGCATCTCTTGCACACACTAACACACTCCGGTTATGCAATTGAATTTTCATGCTAAAAGAGAAGTGGGCTGTAACCTTGAATTTCCAATTATAGGTCTATCCTTTTGTTTGAGTTATGTTTCTTTTCTTTCACTTCATTATTCGAGGACGAACAATGGTTTAAGTGTGGGGGGATTTGATAAGTACTTTATTAGCACGCATTTAATTCACTTATTATCTTATTTTGTTATTGGTTTGATCCTATTGAAACATCGTTTAATGCATTTCACTTATTGTGCTATGTAAGATCGCAAAGAACGAAAAGAAAGGAAACATGACCAAAGAAATATAAAAAAATCAAGAAGTGAGAGGTTCAAGGGCATATTCAAAGAGCTCCAAATCAATAATGGCATGTGGGAAGAAGATTAGATACAAAAATTATGGTCAAAGAAGGTTTGGAATGAAGTTGGAAATCAAAAACCCGCAAGGATTGTGATCATGAATTTTAGTCATAGATTGAAGCTCAATTTGGTCATATAATACTTTCGAATTTGAGAAGAGCTATTTCACAAAGAATTGTAGATATTTTAGTTTTCTTTCCAACGCAACTTGAATCACCACAATCGGACTTCGGGAGAAAAAGTTATGACCAAAACATCGAACACAGACGCTTCTCAGCAGAAATGAACTTACAGCCGTAAATGGTAAAGTTACGGCCGTAAATTCAAAATTTCGAAAATTTTCAGTAGCTGACTTACGGCCGTGACAAGTAACTTTACGGCCGTAACTTTCTCACGAAGAAATTTCCTTATCTGATTCAAGGTATATCTTTGGTATATCTTTGGGGTAAAGCTAGGGCACGATTTTGGGAGTATTAAAAGAGCAAAATCACCACAAAAAGGAGGCTACACATTGAGGAAAATTGAGAGAAAAATATAGAGCATTCTTTGGATATTTTTCAAGCGCAAGAATATCAACAACAATGGAATTTATGAAGCAACTTGAAGAATCTACCACAATCATGCTAGGCTAAATTCCATATCTTGTTCAAAGGAGAAGTTGTGTCAATTTAATTAAGTTATTTTCTTTTCCTACAAATTAGTAGCGTGAATTTATTCCTTTATTTCAATTGTTGGATTATTATGTTTTGAATGTTCAATTGAGTTTATTTGATTAATAGTTTAATTTGGCCAATTGGATTATTGATCTTTGGATTCATGAATATGCTATGTTTAGATTCTTGATCCGTAATTGTCATTGAATCTTTACTTTAGTAGCAAATAAATCTCGTGCAGGTTTAGTAATAATTCAACTTGCATTGATTAATTCGAGCTTGTGTAATTAACGATCCAATTCAATATATTCTTCTAAATTTTCATACTAGTCGTGCATTAAATCCTAAGAGCTTGTTTAGGATTGTCCGTGGCTAGAATTGGTTCAAAGAGCTTATTTTGAATCAATACACATAAGGAAGAATTTAGATAATCAGAGCTTGTTGATTATTTATGATTGATAATTGAATTAGGAATAGAAACACGTTACAAGGAAAAGTATAACATTAATTGAGGGCACAACCGAACCCGAGAACAAGATTTCTTCTCATATTAATTAATTAGTTATATTTTATTATTTATTTTATGCATAGTTTTCATTCAAGCAATTTCACACAACAAAACCCCCCATTCCATTCTAATTGATTGAACAACTAAAATTAGTTTCCGTTCCTCGTGGGATCGACCCTTACTCTCGCTTCTACATTATTAATTAATATTTAGCGAGTAAGGAATTATTTATTATTTTGGTGCATTGCGACACGCATCAAAAAGCAAGTGGGGGAATTGTTGAGCAAGGGGTACATAAGGGAGAGCATGAGTTCATGTGCCGTACCTGTGTTACTAGTACCAAAGAAGGACGGGACTTGGAGAATGTGTGTTGATTGTAGGGACATCAACAACATAACGGTAAAGTATCGTCATCCTATTCCTAGGTTAGATGATATGTTGGATGAATTGCATGGTTCTAGCATATTTAGTAAAATTGATCTTAAGAGTGGTTATCATCAAATTCGAATGAAGGAAGGAGATGAGTGGAAAACTGCTTTTAAAACTAAATATGGCTTGTATGAATGATTAGTTATGCCGTTTGGACTTACTAATGCACCTAGCACTTTTATGCGTTTAATGAATCATGTTTTACATGCATTTATAGGTAAATTCGTTGTAGTTTACTTCGATGATATCTTGATATATAGTAAAATTTTGAATGAGCATGTGATGCATATTAGGTGTGTGCTTGTGGTTTTGAGGCAAGAACAACCTTTTGCTAATTTTAAAAATTGTAATTTTTGCATAGAAAAAGTTGTGTTTCTCGGTTATGTGGTTAGTGCTAAAGGAATAGAAGTAGATGAAGAAAAAGTCAAAGCTATTAAAGAATGGTCAACACCTAAAAGCATAACTGAGGTTAGAAGTTTTCATGGCTTGGCTAGTTTTTATAGGCGCTTTGTTAAAGATTTTAGCACAATTGCCGCACCACTCATAGAAATTGTCAAAAAAAGTGTAGGGTTTAAATGGGGAGTAGAACAGGAGCATGCATTTGAGACTATCAAAAATATGTTGTGTAAAGCACCAGTTTTATCACTCTCTAACTTTGACAAGGCTTTTGAGATTGAATGTGATGCCTCAGGACTAGGTATTGGAGCTGTTTTAATGCAGGATCGAAGGCCAGTAGCCTATTTTAGTGAAAAGCTAAAGGGGTTGCACTTAATTATCCCACATATGACAAGGAGTTGTACTCACTTGTGCGCACTTTGGAAACATGGCAACATTACTTGTGGCCACGGGAGTTCGTGATACACACTGATCATGAATCCTTGAAGCATTTGAGGGATCAAGCTAAGCTGAGTAAGAGACATGCAAGGTGGGTAGAGTTCATCGAAACATTACCCTATGTCATCCGATACAAACAAGGTAAGGAAAATATGGTGGCAGATACATTGTCCCGAAGGTATGTTCTTTTAACTTCTTTGAATGCTAAATTGCTTGGATTTGAATATATTAAGGACATGTATGCTAATGATCCGGACTTTTCTAGTATTTATGATTCATGTGGTAAGGGGGTTGTGGATAGGTTCTTTAAATATGATGATTATTTATTCCGAGAAAATAAATTGTGTGTCCCTAGGTGTTCAATGAGAGAATTACTTGTGAGAGAGGCCCATAGTGGAGGTTTAATGGGTCATTTTGGGGTTAAGAAGACCATTGAGATCTTAAGTGAACATTTCTATTGGCCTAAGATGAAGATTGATGTGGTTCGGGTTTGTAGTAGATGCATTACTTGCAAGAAGGCTAAATCTAGGATTAAACCCCATTGATTATATATGCTTTTACCTGTCCCTAGTGAACCTTGGGTCGATATCTCTATGAATTTTGTTTTGGGATTACCTAGGACTAAGAAGGGAAGATATTCGATTTTTGTGGTAGTAGATCACTTTAGCAATGCCATAAAACTGACAATACTACCAACATAGCTGATATTTTCTTTAGGGAAGTCGTGCGCTTACATGGGGTTCCTAAAAGTATAGTCTCGGATAGGTATGTTGAGTTCCTTAATCATTTTTGGAGAGTCTTGTGGAACAAACTGGGAACAAAATTACTTTTCTCTACAACTTGTCACCCACAGACCGATGGATAGACCGAGGTAGTAAATAGGACAATGATTCAATTGTTGCGCACCATAATCAATAAAAAACTGAAAAATTGGGAGGAGTGTTTACCATTTATTGAATTTGCATATAATAAGGTTATACATTCTACTACTTATTGTTCGCCATTTGAGATTGTTATGGTTTTAATCCGCTAACGCCATTGGATTTAATTCATTTACCTGTGAATGAACGTAGTAGTTTAGATGGAAAGAAAAAGGCTGAGATGGTTAAATCACTCCACGACAAGGTGAGGTTGGCGATTGAAAAGAAAAATGAACATTATGCATCGCAGGCTAACAAATGAAGAAAATGCGTCATATTTGAACCTGGTGATTGGGTTTGGGTACACTTGAGGAAGGAGCGGTTTCCAGAACAACGCAAATCAAAGTTACAATCTCGAGGAGATAGTCCATTCCAAGTGATTGAAAGGATCAACAACAATGCCTATAAACTAGATCTTCCTGGTGAGTATAATGTTTCAGCTACTTTTAATGTTTCTGATCTATCTCCGTTTGATGCAGGTACAAATTCGAGGTCGAATCCTTTCGAAGAGGGAGGGGATGATGTGATCCAAGCCACGAATACAAGCCCGCACAAAGATCCGTTGATGATCAAGGGAGGACCGATGACTCGATTGCAAATAAAGAGGGCCAACGAAGCAATGGACAAGCTAGTACAATAAACAATGTTCGTGTCATCAAAAGAAGCAAGTTCCATGTTGGGACCAAGCCAAAACGACGAGTGGATCAACCTCATTCAAGCCGTCGAAGAAAATTGTGAAATTTCAAGAATTACGGCTGTAACCTATACTCCTCACGGCCGTAACGAGTCTACTGCGGAAAAACTGAAATTTTGAAGAATTGGGTTTACGGCCGTAACCCACAAATATTACGGCCGTAATGCAGCCTCGGGTAAAATTATGGTTTTCAGAAAATATGACTTGGCCGTAAATAAAGTCTCACAGCCGTAACTGTTAAACAGAGAGCTTCTTACGGCTGTAAATAAATTGGTCACGGCCGTAATTATCAATACGTGTAATTTTAGGATTTTAATTATTTCCTTATTTTTAGGAATTTCTTACCTAGTATAATTAAAACTCTTTAGTCAGATTTTGACCCTATTTATAGGGATGTAATTTTCATTATTATATACACAACTTTGATATTATTATTGAGAAGCTATTTTGCTTTCAACAACCTTATTCTTCATTGAATAAAATCCGAACTTGCGAGTTATTCTTGTTTGTTCAAATCTCGGTAAGAATTAATATTGCTTGTGATCAAGAGGTCCATATATCCTTGTGATTGTATTGGTTGCTTGATTCAATTAATTTTAATTGGATTCATAAATCGTGGTTTCTTGGCTTTCTTGGATCGATTTCAATATTTTGTGGGTTGCGTAGTTACAATTGCTACGTGGTTTGCATCACCTACCCTACCCCACTTCTTATTTGCAAAGTCACATTTTGGTCACACAAAATAAAAGTTCGATCACAATTACAAATTTAATCTCAAATTAAGTTTAATAACCAAGGATTAAATTAAATGGGGCATATCCCGTAAACATCTACAAAGTCACAATCGACATAAATTTTGATCACAGTTACAAATATAGTCGCAATAAGATATTTTTAGTCGCATATTATTAAATTAGTTACAACTTACTCGTTTTCTTGCTGACAATTAGTCAATATTAGTCAAGATTACTTAATAATTAGTCACATTTGTGACATATCAAATTTTTAACATATAAATTTATTCCACGAGTAATGTCCAATGGTCACACAAAGTCACAATTGATCACAATCATCCACATAATTGATCACATTTGTTATCGATAAATTTTTTAATATATAAATAAAATTAAGTGAGGCACGTTCTATACTAGAAAGGTCACACAAAATGGCAAATCAAACAGTCACCTAGTAATTGGTCAAAGTCGCTCACAATTGATTACAGGCATTCACTCACCCCCTTTCCTGGACAACCATCACTGTCGCTACCTCAAATTGCCACCCGTCGCTAGCCGACACTCCCATCACCATCACCTAATTGTCTGTAATCCATCAACGCCGGGGAACCTAGCCACCACACCCACAAAACGTCCACACAACTAGTTTCAGTGTGCCTGCGATGCCAAAAATAACACACCGTTCTTTTACGCAATCATTACAATTTATAAACAAATTTATAAACAACACAATTCCCCAAATCATTTTTAACCACATACATTTTCTCTCACTAATTTTCAACCACACATCTTACCTAGAAAACACCAAAAAATCAAAATAAATGGTCAACTCACGCCACCGAACACTTCGTAAAAAAATTGCAGAAACACAATCATCACTGATTCACCATCTACCACAAACAGCCTAACTCTTGAATCCAATGCCAATAGCCTCCGCCTCGCTATAAACCTCCACCACTGTCACATCTAATAATCACCTTCATCACCGTCACCACCACCACCACCACATTCTAACTCCACCAACATAATAAACATAAATCGTCGCCCACCACAATCATCGTCGATTTGAATAAAGTTTAAAGTCGAACCTAATTTTTTTAACCCATAAAAACCTTGTTCAACCCGACAAAACTTACAAGCCTCGTCGCTGCCTCGGATTTGCCGACAAAATTTAATAGTCGCTGGCGGATCATCTCTGCAGCGGTGATCTCACTGCTTGAGATCATCTCTGCAGCTGCTACCCCTCGTAGCTGCTATCGTCGACGATTCGCTAGATTGTCTAGGATCTGGCCTCTGGGTGGTAAGGAGGGAGGGAGGGAGGGAGGGAGGGAGGGAGCCGGGTAGGTTATAGTTTGATTAATAATTTTTTTTGTCATTGATTAATAAATATTCATTGTAATTAAGACCTGATTTTTATAAATATAAAACTCATAGTTATATTTTTACAAAGTGATCTTTAATATTAAGGTTCAATATAATTTTCCCATTAATTAAATACTGTTATAGTAACAAAAATAACGAATATATGGATAGATAATTTCAGATGTTTAGCCAAAAATTATTAGACACTCAGTTTATGGGCCTGCCATCTTTAAGCATGTTTGTTTAACCATTCCGTGTATATTTGAAACTTGCTTTTTATTAGGGATAATTACTTATCACACAAATAATTTGTCCAATAAAAATTTACTTATTTTTTAAGTCTAAGGCCCTGTTTGAAAATTGGTTTATAAACCAGTTTCTAAATTGCACAAATTTTCATACCACTTTTTAATCACTTTTTTTTCAATCCAGTTTTTCAACTATATATTTTATCTCGAACACAACATAATTCCATTTACAAATTGGCACAAGGCCGCCAAACACACTGTTAGTTACTTGCAAGTGAGCTTTTTAAGTTTAGCCAAACGTGCACAGTACAAAAGTACTTAATTCCGTGAGAAAATTGCATGACTGATTCAGATCACAGCTCTAAAGTAGTCTCCTCGCCATTTATAGCATGAAAATTTCTCAACCTTAAATCTCCAACAAAAGCTTAAGACAGAACGCAAGCAGAAATCTATAAAACATTAATCCTTTTTCAGCACACAATTCGATCTACTGACTCGTCCAAGACTTCGAGCTTCGCCAAGAGAGAAGTAAAAGTTGATTAAAAAGCAACAAAACAAGTGATATAACTTGCACAGTTGAAGTCAAAACAACACAATAGCAAGTACAAGACATTCATTTGCTTGGAAGAAAATTGTCAAGCCATTCGTTGAGAACTTTGATATATTCTCAATTATTTCTTATGGTTGAGGACCTTAAAAAGCAAAGGGTACACAATAAGACATCCAGGAGCCGCCATCTGCACAAGAAACCTAGGGTTCTCCACCAAGCTCTAGTCTTAGGTTGTCATATGGGTAGACCTTGGGTGTCTGGTAAGAGAAAAGAGAAATAGCATCAGGTAGAAGCATATCATAGAAAAGAACACTTCATAATAATGATAATACATAAATTAATCAACGTGTACGATTTCTATGAAAATGTTGGAACGTTTGGGTAATCGGTACCCTCCTATGTGGTGGTTTAGACCAATCAAGTCCAACTACTCTTGGACCGCATTGCAGAAAAATAGTACATCTATAGACCTTAACCACCTTATCAACCTTTGCATGCTTCTTAAGGTTTGCAAAGAAAAACTCAACATGCATTCCAATGTTCCCAAGGGATCACCCTCTTACTCTTTAAGTTTCTATAGTAAGGAATGTACCCTAAATAATCAATAACTCCTAGCGTTCTAAAGTCATAATATCTAAATTACTAGACCTGCAATAACGATTAGATTCTAGTCAGAAGAATGGCCAATCGGCTCTTTGGTTATTATTGCCTGCTTGTGGCAACAAACTATATCCCATAATACATTCTACATCTTAGCAATTAATCATTTACTCATGAATCATGAAAATGAGGATAAGAGATTTAAGAATTCATTTTAATACAAATTGGGATATTATTCTGCAGCAGAAAGTTTTCATTGTTGAGTTATCAACGTTACAATAAAATTAGAGTCAACTACACGGAATTTTTACGTCATTAATGTTTAATCCATCTCTACATCTAATGTAGGCACAAAACTGAGTACCATAAAGCATGATTAATTTAATACCCCTTCATGTAAAACTTAGCCCCGATTGATTGTAATAAAAATCAGATTTTTAGAATATTTTGGAAAAAAAAAAATGAAAGAAATATGTTGTAGAAAATTATAAAGCTGTGGGTCTTATGATTTTGTGATAGTTTGATAGAAAATGAGTTTCAAACAATGGGGCCAAAAAAAGGCTTATTTTCTCAAACGCGTATAACATCTCCATTTCATCTTACTATTAATCCAATGGATAAAATCCTCCTAAACTCTTTCCTTACACCCGAACCTAAATACATAAAACACTCCCTAATAGGGACAACATTCCTACACTAACTCCATTGTCTTCTTTTATTTCCACTATGAGTCTATGAATAAATGGTTTTCCTGTGTATTCAAATTTAGTTCTGCTCAGCCTAAAGTCTGCAGTTCCAAAGTATGCATCCAAGGTCTTAACTTACGATTTATCACCTTTCACATCTGACCCTATGTCATTGTATGTTAATGAGGTTTAATCGTACAGGAATTCTAGTTGTTGGTTTGCATAGCAATCTATTCAAGGACTTAAAGTTTGAGTACATGGTGCTTATGAGAGAAGGGATAACATATATCAAGTATTATAGATTCAAGTAAAACCAGCTATGGCTATGTTTTACATTTCAAGCCAGCTAAATTAATTGGATTCTTTCGTTAAAAAAACAATGCCGTCAAAGAGAGACAGTAAATCAAGCATCTTATAATCACTGACATAAGAAAAATAATGAATAATAAACAAAATGCAGATTGAAACCTAAGGCATTAAATTTGTACGAGGAAATGGGCCAATACACCGAATAGAGATATACAAATTAACTCAGATCAAGAATATTTAACCATAAATTGGATTTGAAGTATGGTTAAAATTAAAACGTGGGAACTTTGAATTCATGTACTGCTTTTCTTAACATCATAATCTACAACTTTGACAGCAAAAATTGGAGGATATATAACTTACGGTCAATGAGGACCAAAAAACTTACATGCCACTGCATGGCAAACAAAACTATTACTTTCTACTATTCATATACTCCCTCCGTTTCTCCCATAAAGATGGGATTGTTTCTTATTTCACATAGATTAAGAAAATGTAATTAATATAGTTGGAAATATATATTTTATTTACATTTTTACTAATAATATCCTTACATTAAACATGATTTAAGTATGATTAGTTTATATTTATTGATAACAAGTTACATTAAATAGGGATATAGAAAACTCAAAAATATCTATACTTTCAATAAGGAAAGTGATCTATAATTTGGGATGGACAAAAAAAAAAAAGAAACAAATTCTATCTTTATGGGATGTAGAGAGTATCATAGTTGTCATATAGCTAGCAAAGTTCATGTGCCAACTCTAAGTTCAGAGTATTTCTGGGCCTGCTAATAAATTAAGTACCTATATTCAATACTTCCATGGTAAGCGTATCACCGAAAAAAATAATGTAAGAGGGAGCAGTTAAAATTGTGATCAAGCAGGGGTGGTAATAAAGAATTTCCATTACAATAAGCTTGCATCAAGATGTGCTCCAAATCCATATATTTCTACTTAAGTCTAGGATGAGCTACTGGATATAACAAAAATAGATCCCTCTCGCCTCATTCAACCTATACCACTAAAAATACCTCCATACGATGCACATCCAATTGTGAGGCAATTCTACATCACTATTCCATAAAAATCAGGGACTGTTAATTGAAATCCTTTTGCTATAATCTTCATTCTAAGATAACCATGTTCAAAATGAAAAGACTTGTAATGTGGCTGACATCGAGTCTGTTACAATAAGTTCAATTTCCCTATATTGAGGAATCAAAATTCTGGATGGGAACACCTGCATACTGCAGTTTTGTGCTTGCATTGCTAGTCGTTGAACAGAAGTGAAAGTATCTTTTCTGTGGAAATTACCTTTTTGCTTTTGCATGAAAACTTGGAAGTGGATATTATGTAAGGGTCCGTTTGATTGCGATGGTGGAATTTGAGTAGAAAGAAAACAAATTTCAGGGAATTGAATTCCTAGAAACTTATTTTTCTGGGAATTTAAAGTTTAATGTGTTTTATTAGATTAATTTCTAGGTGAAAACGTGAGGAGTTTTCTAAGTTTTGTTATTTGATTGACATTATTTCTCATATGAAATTTGACAATATTGAGCTATTTTAATTAAAAATATATATATTTTTTAAAAAAATTTCACACATTTATATTTGATAATAATAATGTTAATTTCTTTTCTTTATTTTAAAAAAAAAATTAATTAATTAACAACAACGAGAAGGGTCAAATGAGGCAAAAAAGATTTTCCACTACCTAATAGGTGAGAGAATAATTTCCTTCAAAAGATGGAATTGAGGCAAAGGTGGAAAACATGTTCCCTATAAAATATTGGTTATCAAACAAGGTAAAATATGGAAAAAGAGGTAGAAAATCCATTTTCCATGGAAAATAAAAGGCTATCAAATGGGCCCTAAGAAGTAGTTGATATGGTTAGGCTACAAAAGAATTATTGGTCTCAAACACTTCATCAATGTGGCTAATGAGGAGGTTCGGCTGCACCTATTAATTTCAAATTCTGCTTTCAAATCAAGCTAGTCTGTCGACAAAGATATCGACCAAGTTAAGACAAGTATTAGACCAAGTTTACTTGGTGGCATAGTTATTAGACTTGACCCGGCGTTGACTCGATTGAGGTATTGGGCATTGGGTTACTAGTTGAACTTGTTGATCAATGGTCGGATCAGTGGGTCATTGCTTAAGATTATTTTTAAAAGATTTATACATAAAATTTTCTCTTTTATAAAAAATTAAAGTTTTAAAGTAATTTGCCATTAAGTATTTTTATATATTTAATAATCGATTTTTTGAACTCGTATTTGTTATAATAGACTAATAGTTACGTTTTGATATCATAATTTTGTATATATATTTAAAACAATCATTTTATTTCTATTTTTGTTATGTACAAACTATTTATTAGAGATCAACCAATAATCTATATGTATGAAATATTCAATTCTTCTTAGATAAAATATTTTTCATCATATATAATAAGTCTATGAATAATTATTTGGCCATGTTTGGTACCCATTATTCAAAACCTCATTTTTTTAAAACTCATTTTCAACCACTCATTCTATCAATAAATAACATACACATAAACCCAAAAAATCTCAACATTTTAACCACACATTCTTCAAAAAATTACTATTACAAACCATATTATTTGAAATAGTGGATCTCACACTAGGGTTTGGTATTGGTATTACAAAATAAAGTAAAATGTTGAACTTTAATTTTTATTTTTTTTTTCAAAATCTTTTTAGAAAACATTATATGATTATGATTAGATATAGCTTATTCCACACAAAATAGTAACAAAATTGTTGTTGGTTCAAGTGGTATGGCACTTATTCTCCTTAGATAAAGGTTAAAGGTTCAATTCCTTACAACTTAAAATTTAAATTGAGAATTTTGAAGCCCCGAAAAAATTGGCCCAACCGACCAGTTTTTAATTCAAAAAACTGTTGGTTGGCCGGTCAAAAGCCTGAGTTAATTGTTTTTGGATCGAAAGATTCAACTCGGCCTAAACTTTTCTGGACCGTCCGTCCGGGCTACTTTTATAACAATGCTTGGTGATATCGGGCGTTGAGTCATTAAATGGTAAATCATCTGTAAGACGAATATAAGCAAAAATGAGGATGTTAAGATGAGTGTGAATACTAGAATGGATAAGTATGAAACAAGGATATAGGCTAATCACAATGAAACATTTGAGAAAAATTAAGGGAAATGCATCTTAAATACTTGGCACATGTCTTGCTGACCTAAAAATTTTCTCATATCTATCATGAAAGTGATGCAGTCTCAGGTTAGGGAAAACAGCTGGAACAGCTATGTACATTTTTAATTTTCTATTCACTCATGATCTGGCCTGGTCAACCCAATCATAATATTGAAGGATGGGACCATATCTCAAAAAACTCTCTAGCATCGATCAGAGACTGACAAGATGGACAAAAGTAAACAAGCAAAGGCCAGAAGATGATGAAAGGTCAAAGGCAGTCTCTTTAGATTCAATTCCAACTCTTTTTCAATAGAGGCACTCACTTAAGCCAAAATTTTTCATTCAAATCTTCCCCGGCAAGAGCACCCGAAACAGCAGGCATGTGAGTGTGTGTGTGTGAGTAGACTCTAAAAAATAGAATCCCAATCCATGCAATCAGGTAAAGCTAGAACGAAATCGATGTCAATGCAAAAGATTGATTGACATGCACAGGAAGTGGACAGAAAGGCTCAACTGTAGCAAAATACTAAGTCGGTTTTCGGTGTATGTGCATAGAAACCGCTAAGGAGATTACTCCGACGAAAGAAGGCCAATCTAATAGCTCCGAATAATTTAAATACGTGCATTAAGATATGAATGCTTTTTATTCCACAACAAAAAAAGCACTTTTTCACTCTTTCATATACTAGGAGATTTCACTTGGAAAAGAAGTCTTGGTCTTCAGTCCCAATCTAATCGAAGAAAAGAAGTCGAAATTCAGGGGCAAAGATGCTGGTCCATATTATGTCGAGACGTCACGTTCAGTCCGATTGCTCAAAATGGTACCATTCGCACCCGCTTACATTGAGCGCTGGCCCAACTCTCATCGAATAGTCCTAGACTGGGACTAAAAGCGAGATTGCCTTCATAGCCTTCCCCAGAGACTGGTATAATTGTACAGGAAATAGGATATGTATGTACGAAAAGGATAAGAAGAAGTGGACCAGAATAAATATGGCTTGATGTCTTTGCAGAAGATCTAATTTCCTTGGACCTTTTAGAGGTAGCTCCAGATCAAATGAAATTGTGAAAAAGAAATCATATAAACTAGGCCCAAGTTCATTGCAAATAACGGTTAGTTGCTATTAATGTTGCTTTCCATGCCATGCCTTCTCAGTTGTGATAAAAATTTTAGGCCGCCCTCAAAAGGCAAACTTCTTTTCTAATGGTATCCTAATACTTTAATGTTTATGAACATCCAGCATCTATTTGATTGTCATTCTTTTTAACTCAATTTTCTACGGTACTTAACAATAAATATTCTACACATAAACTCAAAAATTCTATCAATTTCAACAACACAATATTCTATCAATCATTATTCAAAACTCTTTTTTGACCAAATAATGGAAATCAAATAGAGACTCAATGTTTGTCACCATGATAATACAAATTCTTCAATAGTGAGAAATTAAAAGGAGGACACTATCTTTCTTTCTGGTGCTAAACTAGCTTAGGACAAGTATGTAATGAAATATTCACCCTCCATACACAGCCAAGAGAAGAATTTTTAGTATGTACTTTCAAAACATACGTAGCAGTAACGAAACTTACAAATCTTAAAACCGAAACTTTTTTCCTCTTTCTTTGCTTAGCTTTAAAAAAAGTACATAAACAATATTTTATGAATTCCATTTAAATTAAATGAACACTGGTTATAATTAGAAAGATAGATTATTGAAAATAAGAAACAGATATTGACATAAGCAAGGAAAAAGATAGATTTATAGTATGCCTAACAATAATCATAGTATCAAAAAATAAAGACTAGCTTTACCATGTTCGAGGGAAGAGGCAACAGAAGGGAAAGAAACAATAAGTACCATAACTTTCTTCCTTCAGGAAACCACATTTAATACTAAATGATCCAGTTTTCATAAGATATCTCTGGTTACATATTTTTTATTCTGATAGGCATGGAGCTTCTTTTTATTCTGATAGGCACAGCTTACTTGAAATTCCAGAAACGAGAGTCACCAGAATTCAAATCACGGTGATCCCAAGTTCACCATAATATCTATTAATCAATATTCACTGTGATCTACATCAGCTTCATAAAGTGATAAATTGCTACTATACGTCACAAAAATAGAAAGACAAATATAACCCCATAAAATACTCTCTTTTTATTTTTTATTTTTAACAAGTTGTCCTTAAAACAGTAGATTAAAATCTTTGATACGAGGATAATTACATATAATCCTATTTCTTTCATAAAGCATCCATTCAAACTCAAAACATTCCATTTATAAAAACACTCAATTTTCAATAAAATATCTCAACAATCTCTAGGTACTCCAAGGTGTTAATATAAATATTAGATGTAAAGTCATAGAAATCTAATCAGTGTAGAAACAAGATTAAATGCATGGATCAACATATTATACTTACAAATGGGATTTTGGAAGCCTTATCATTCCAAACGGCTAAGAGCCCAAGTGATGCAAAAAAACTCAACCCTCCACACAACCAAGCCAATGCTTCATACTATTTACACAAATAAATTCCAGTTATTAACAGACCTACAGAAACCCTCAATTTATTTTACAAACGCGCAAGTATAAAAACGCGGAAATTGTATCAGCACGTGAAAAGCTGACCTTCCCAACGGTATCAGCAATACGATCTATACAAGGCTCTGGAAATGCAGTCCCATTATCCCAAACAAGCTCGTCATTCACTGGAAGCTGTAATACAAAACATTAATAAAAAAATAAAAAAAAAATAGGGTTCTTTCTATTTTGTTTTAATAATCTTCCAAGAAAAAAAATGTTCAATCAACAGATTATATATCCATAAATTAATAATTTTGTGGAGGAAGGGGGTAGGGAAAGAGTAATACGGGTTTATCGGGAACGATGTGTTTGCCGACGGGTAGGCCCATGCCGGAGCGTTGGCGGAGAGAGGCGGCGACAGAGCGGGCAGCTACACCGTTTCCGCCCATGATTCGTGATGCTACATGGCTAAGTCTTCCTGCCATTTTCGTTTTTTCACGTAGTCGCAGTGATGAAATCCTTGGAGGTGAATGATGAAGCTCTGATGACAGTCGCTGCTTTACATAAGGCCTAGGCGAAGCCTCGACAAATAGAAACTAAACGACGCCGTATAATCTAGAGATTACTTTCACTTTCTCCCTATCGTGATGGCAACGAGTCGGGTATTCCCGCCGCAAAATATATATATATATATATATATATACTAGTTCATCCACCCGTGTGATGCACGAATTTATTATTTTACGTTAGATAAATTCTACCAAAAAAGATAAACACATAGGTAAATTTTATATACATTATATGTAAATAGTATTACATGATTGTCTAATTTAAATTTTGAAATACTTCTTTGAAGACAACATTTGCAGTTGAATTGGATGATACTCCATTTCGATCGCAAGTCAATATCTTCAACCCTGAACGGTTTGTAACTCTAGAAACTGCAACATAAAGTTGACCATGACTGAAAACAGGCTTTCTCAAATATAGTCCAACATGCGAAAGTGATTGACCTTGACTCTTGTTAATAGTCATGGCGTAAGACACAATCAATGGATATTGCCTTCTTTGAAACCTAAAAGGTAGTCTTGGATCTGATGGAGTTAAAGTCATTCTTGGAATGAACACTTTGTGTCCTGCATTACTTCCTGTAATGACCTTTGCTTCTAAAACATGATGACCAAGTTTTGTTATGACCAGTCTAGTTCCATTGCACAACCCTGCAGAATGATCAATATTTCTTAACAACATAACAGGAGTACCAACTTTCAACTTTAACTCATGATTAGGTACTCCCGAACATCTTATACTATTCAAGAATTCTGGAGTGTGTAGATCGTCCAATAGATCAATATTCGAATCTAATTTAGAAGCTGCATCAGAGCTTAGATATGTATATACATCCGTTTCATTGAGAGAAACCATGTATTCATTGACTATTTCAACAACATCCAACGTTGGGGCTAAAATGGCTCTTTCTTGCAAGTATGATGAGTCGTTGGCTCTTTCTGAGAAATTTGGATACGTACTCTCTACTATTGAGCGAACAAAATCTTCTGTCCCTTTTATCAATAAATCATCAGGTATTTCAATGAAGGCATGCCCATCATTTGGCCCACCAATTGTACCATCTCCAATATTTGAAATCCAATCTAAGAATGACTTTAACTCTTGAAGATGAATTTCTGAGTTTGGCCTTTGTAACCTCATGTTCTTTGTCAATTTCAAAGCTTTACAATGTTGCCATAAGTATGATGAGTTAATAGTTGCAAGTACGATATCTTGCCTGCTACCCTTTGGAATGACAGGTAATATCTGCCTGAAATCTCCTCCAAAAACAACAGTTTTACCTCCGAATGGTTGTGTGAAGCTGAGTGGATTGATAAATCTCAAAATATCCCTCATAGTTTTATCTAAAGCTTCAAAACAATACCTATTCATCATAGGAGCTTCATCCCAAATGATAAGATCAGTTTTGACGATTAGCTCTGCTAGTGGACTACCTTGTTTAATGTTACAGGTTGAATCTTCGGTGGGAGTTAAAGGAATACAAAATCTGGAATGCGCAGTTCTCCCACCCGGTAACAGAAGTGATGCTATACCACTTGATGCAACTGTTTGTACAATCTGTCCCCCTCGATCGTATTGCTGCAGATAGGATTTTCCACACAAATGTCTTTCTTGTACCTCCTGGCCCATATAGAAAGAACACTCCACCATCGCCCTTATCAACAGCGTGAATTATTGTTTCATAGACATTCCGCTATTCATCTGTTAGATTCGATACAAATCTACTGTGTTCTTCTGCCAACATATCTCTATCGTAACGCAGCTCATCTTGGATAAGTCTGTTTTGCCTAACTGAAAAATCAACAACCAACGGAAAAGGCATAGTTGGAAAATCTCGTAAACTTTTTCCAGTACTCCGTAATATTGATTCAATCTCTGCTAGAGAATAATCATTTAATTCATCATCACTGAGTTCCAATTCTGCGTGTTAAGACATATAAATCAATACAATTAGAATTTCGATAATTTATTATCATCATCATCATCATCATCATCATCATCATCATCATATTAATATTAGTACTTATTATTACTATTTATTATTACTTAACAATGGAAATGAAGGAAGATCGTAATACCGTTGTGCTTCAAAATCTTGCGCTGCCTATAGAGAATATCATCTGATAAGTACTGCCAACACTCTTCCCATACAAATTCAGGCCTTGAAAGAGAACCCAAATATAACAATGTTGCAAATAGAATTCTTAAACAGTGTGCAGATCCCCAGTGACTTGCTTCAACTATCCCATCAACATATTATTTGTCATCATCCAATAAACCAAGGGCGTAGCAAGCATCTCTAAAAGAATTATATTGAACATTGTTTATGCGTCTTATCTCTTCATAATTTCTTGGTCCTCGGACTATATTAAGCAAAATTCTCAAATATTATTGTTCACCGGACCCAGGGGTACATAAAACATACGTCCAATTGAGAATCCACGCTTTCGCGGATGCCACTCCCTTAAAGACTGCTTCCATACAAATTTAGTTGGGAACTCTGCATATGTTAAAGACCTTGCTTCAGGGTATTTATGGTTAGCTTCCATCCAAGCTGAAAACATCGACGAATTCACAGTAGGTCTACTCATGATATCATCTATTGCATCGAAGTCTGAGAATATAACGTTTTGCTCGTTAGGTAGATGAAAAGGCAATCTTTCAACTGCTGGATCTCTGTAATGAATATCAAATCCAAAAATTCTCCATGTAGCCTCACATGGTGAGATGTAACGGCAATCGTAGTACATGTTTATTTCATCAACCTGACTGCGCACATCATTATCTTCAGCACTGGGATAAAAAGTTGCAGTAACACGATCATGACCTTTGTTCACATATTTGAAGAGATACTTTATGGACCTGGACTGGTTGCACCATTCGACATTTATATGAGCACCATATTTCAGAAGCAAGAATCTATTATGTGGCACTACATATCTATTATCCAACTCAATCCCATTTCTAGTGATTGTTCTACCGTTGTCCCTTCTACGATAAACTGGATATCCATCTTCATCAACAATAGTGCAATCTGTGTATCGCTTTGGAAAATGTTTAGAGCATTTTCCGTCCAACATACATGGAGAATTTTTTCTCAAACTTCCACAGGGCCCATGCATCATCAAATTTCTCACTGAATGATAGTAGTCAGGATCCGTATTCTCATCAGGGATTTCAGCTGAAATGATCTTATCAATATCTTCACCGGATGGATATTTGTCTTCTTGGAATAGGAAAAGCAAGATGTGTGCATGAGGCAAACCACGTTTCTGGAACTCGATTGTGTATATAACTATCAGATAGTGTGAAAATTATTCATATTCAATCATATAAATTATTTTATTTAATATAAACAGTAAAAAAAATATAAAAAAAGGCATAAATAAAATTACCTGCTTTAACCCTTCCAAAAATCTTGTTTACTCTCAGATCTTTTATCAAATGGTCCAACTTGACCTTGAATATTCTACAAAGTATGTCCGGTCGATCCTCTGGTTTCAAATGTCTATGTTCAAGAAAACCCACAATCTCTGGCCACTTAGGATTGCATGAAAATGTAATAAATAAGTCTGGATAACCCGCCCACTTACAAATTGCCATTGCATCCTGATAATTCTGGACCATATATCGAGCTCCACCAGTGAAAGATGAGGGCAAGATCACACGCTTTCCTTGAGAAGACGGATTCGTTTCCCCTCTTAAAATAGCTTATGTTAATCTTCTATACATATCGGATCTCAAATCCTTCTGATGAGCACGTATATAAGATAAACGCGAAGATTCAACCATTGTGTATGCATCAACTAAGAATTGCTGGAACAACCTTCTTGCCAGTAAAATTTTGGAAGGCTCATATTCCCTTTCTTGCAATCTATAAGAAAAGAACTCTCTCATTGTTACATTTTTCCGTCTATTTGAAGGCATTGCATTTGAGTATCTCAATGGGACATCCTCTCGAAATCCAACCTCACCATACGGGAAAAGCAACGGATACTGAAGACCAAGATATGAAGCATTCAATTCATTTATTCGCTTTAGTTGCCCATTCTTTGTTTCAACTATTATATCTCTATCGGCTGGAGATGTTTCGAAGTCTCCAACTATCAATGCTGCAACTTCTGAGACAGATGGAAGATTATACCTTCTACCATCTTGTTTTCTCCTTCCAATGAGCCTCAACTTTAGATCTGACCACACATTTTCACGAATGGTGTCCCTTATCATTCGAAATGATTTTACTAACACATTGTGCTCATCAAGCATTGACTTCAAATCATAAATAATCTCGGCATGAAGCTTGTTGATGTCAACATTATTGCTGGGATATAAAAAAAGAAAAAACAGTTAGTACATACTTAAAAATATAATAAAATACTATGCTGAATAAATGAATATCTAATACTCACCAAACTGCTTGAATTCTATTTGATACTTCATTGTCGGTGTCGTAAATATAAAGCTGGGCAAACTTAGGTGGGCAACCTTCAGGAGGCAGTAAACTTCCAATCCTGTGATAATTTTGACCATGGATTCGAAATGTAGGAGGTCTGTTTCCTTTGTTTATAGTTGAATCAATTTTTCCACCCATGGATGTGAAAGAAAAAATTGTATTATATAGGCGAATGTTCTCAAGAAAATGCTTGCTTTTCTGGTTTGCACCATGTAGTAAATCATTCAGGACTTGTGGAGGACTACACATCTTCGGTAGCTCTACTTTTCCTTGCATACAATACAAAGAGAACTTTGGCTTCGATGTATTATAATGCTTGGCAGTTCTCTCATCATACCAAAATGTAGCTCCACAATATTCACAACTATAGATTGGATCCCCAATATCGCAATAATCTGCATAAGTTTACACGTATTTCTGTAAGATTTTGTGTCCAAATATGTTGAAAAATTCCTATTAGTTTTGAAGTTTACACTTTATGAAGCAGCGATGTTATGGAAAATAATATAGATGGTTATTTGTGTTCATCTTGCATCATATTGGAGAGAATTAATTAATTGTTGTGTTAATTTCCTTATACCTGGTTGTTATTAAATGTTTTTTATATTACTATAGAATCACCACTACTAATTTTTTAAATGATATGATTTAGAAAATTAGCTATCTTAGGACATGGTTATTTGATGAAAAGTAACTTTTTTCCTTGAACTACGATTCATGACTTTAATTAAATTATCAAATCTACTTAAATTTCTTCTTCGAAAAATATTAAGCGAGAGTAAATAGTATTTCCGAACTCGTAATACAAATATTTAGTTTTATGCTCGATATATTTTTGTTGAAACAAAAATGGATTGTAAAATATAGTTTCTCTACAAATGTAGTTAATATGTCACCAAAAATCAATACAGAAAATGGAAAATTACCCTAAACTAATTAAATATATATAAAAAATAATTACACATGAGAATTTGTTATTTATGAGTAATATAGCTTATTAATATTAGAAATTAATTATACTACAATATTTACAATATCAAATATAAGGTATCACAATAAAAGTCATTCAAATAAAAGTCATGTTGCGACATCTTGATTGTCAACTCTCTTTAAAAGTCAACGCATTTTATTGTTCAAAACTGCATGTATAATTTTTTTGAACGGTTTAAAAAAATGGACAAATTGTTGATACATAAATAATTTATATATCGATTTGGTGCATTGATTCATTTGTAGATGATTTAGGAGTTGAGGATAAATTACGTTTCCAAATTTTATTCATAAAATAAATTAGACAAAAAAAAATTTAAAAAAAAAAAATCTCCTTTTTTTTTTTTTGTATACAGGATTGGATCAACAAAAATATCCTTACATTTATATAAATGTTTAGATACTGTTTATAAACGGGTTACCATCACATTCTAATTTTCCACACTATTGTTGACTTAGTTCTTTAATACAATTGCATTTATAAATCTATTTATAGTGTGTTCCTCAACGTAATCATAACTGTTTATAAATCAATATATAAATAACACAATTTTTCAAACCACTTTTAACCAATACAATTTTTTTGTTTCCACTTTTCAATCACACATATTACTTTTTAAACAGTAAAAAAACCATAAAAACTGATACAGTGTTACCGAAAAGAGCATTATCTACTATTTGTAGCTAACACATGGGGGTTGAAAATTGTGAATGAAAATTTTGTAAAGTTAAAAAGTTATTTGAAAAGTAGTATTATTCATAAATTGGTTCTTAAATTGTAATATCGTGAAAATTGTGTTAAAAAAAATACTAAGGACTGTGATAAGTGTACTTTACACACTTATTTAGTTCCTAAATTAGCACTTTAATTGACAAATTGAGCAAATATCTACTTATAAATTGTGTTTATCTTGTACAATTAGGTACAAACTCAATTGGAAAGAAAATGGACAAGATTGGAGAGCAATTGAGCTTAAAGATGAGCAAATTTGAAGTTCAAGGACCAAATTGAAAGAAATCAAAAGTTTGAGGACTTAATTGCAACATCCCAAAAAGTTGAAGGGCCAAAAGTGCAATTTTGGAAAGAAAAGGACAGGAGAGCATGGCTGGGAACGTGTTTTCTGCTGGAGAGTATGGGAAAAATGCTGGAAGGCATGGGTGCAGGCTGAAAAAGTGGGAGACAAGGAGCTGGAAATGATGGGAGAGATGGAGAAAAGGCTGCTGAGAGACAGAGAAGTGTGGGAGAGAAAAAGAAAAAAAGGAACAAGGCATGATGGGAAAGGTGGAAGTGAGCTGTCGGAGGTGCAAGCTGTTGCTGAAGGATATATATACACACACAAACCAGAGGAAGGGAGATAACCAAGGGGGAGTTGCTAGAGGCTGGTGACAGCAGCCTAATATTGTTGGTGACAGCAGCAATAACTATCACTGTCGGAGGTTAACAGATAGATAGAGAGATAGCCAGAGGAGGAACCGTGTGTGGATGGTTGGTGACAGAAACCATTTGCAGGTTTCATTAGATATAGATTGATGTACATATACACGGATTGGTGCTGGTTTTAGAAGATAGATAGATAGGCAGAAGGAGGGAGATTGGGGGTTGAACTCAGGCTGGTGACAGCAGTCTGGAAATCAAATTCTTGCTGGTGACAGCAGCTTGAACCTAAGCTCACTTACTGGTTCTATATTAATGCTGGAAAGAGAATATACAGATACATATATACAGACAAGAAGATACATAAACTGCTGATCTGATTTTGCTGCTGGAGGGAAGGAAACTACTGCTGCTGATTGCTGGAACGCTGCTGGTATTGCTGCTGGAGGTAGAAAGCTGCTGCTGGAGCTGTTTTGCTGCTGAAACCAGTTGCTGGTGCTGAAACTGGATGCTGCTGGTGCTGAAACTGAATAAAGAAGCTGCTGGTTGCTTGGTGTTGCTGAGACAGAAGGAAGGTGCTGGAAGCAGCCTGAAGTTGCTGTGCTGTTGTGAAAGGGAAGCTGCAGTGAAGAAGGTTGCGGCTGGACGCAAGGCTGCAACAAGAAGTTGAAATGAGCCAGGTTGCGGCTGGACGCAACTCAAGCAGCGATGCAAATTCACAAATCTTCAAACTCCGGGTTTTTATTTTTAATGCTTCTTGTTATTTTTATTCTCAAACTCGTGATTAGCTAAGTTTTACATGTTGGGATGATTGACGTAGTTTAAATTGCACTTAGTTAATTTAAAGTTATTTACGTATTTTGCTATTTAATTTCATGCATTTTAATTATTGTCATTTAATTTCAAGCACTTTAATTTACGTCATTTAATTTTGCACATTTAAATTTAAGTTTAATGTCATGCATTTAATTTGAGCAGTTAGTTTTATTTACAAAACTTGAAAATTAATTAAGTGTCGTTTAAATGAAATCATGAATCCCAACTATTTTAATTTATAATTTTCCGCATTATCGTTAGATTTTAGAATTTACTCGTTTAAATTTCGCATTCAAAACAAAAACTTCAAAAACTTTATTTTGCGACTCTTTTATTAAAATTAAATCAACTAGCATGTGTAATTGAAGTATACATTCCTCGTGGGATCGACAACCCGGACTCAAAAAGTCCACTTTATTACTTGAACGCAACCCGTGCGCTTGCGGTACACGATTTCAGCGAACAGACTGTTCTTTTAAATTTAATTGGCAAATAAATGGAAGGTTTTGTGCCAAATCAAAGAATTGAAATTATTTGTTGATTTATAGGGCCTGTGTTTTCTAGCTAAGATGAAGGGTTAAAAATTGGAGCGAGAAAATTTGAATGGTTAAAAAGTGATATGAAAAATTGTGTAATTTAAATTTTGATAATGATGAAAATTTAATTTCCAACCAAACAGGCCCTAATTTATCATCACATGAAAAAAATAAATAAATAAATAAAACAGGTGTCCATCATCGACGATGGTCTTGCTAGTCTACAGTGTTTATTTTGTTCTACATAAAAGTTTCTGTTTGTTAAAATTTTTTTGTTTAAAAACATATTTTTTTGTGTTTTTTAGGTAAAATTTGTGATTAAAAATTCGAGAGAGAAAATATGTGTGTTTAAAAATTGATTTAGTGAATTGTGTAGGAAAAAACATGTTTAAAAACATGTTTGCCAAACACATTCAAAAATATCTATCTTTACTTGTCACTTCTCCCACAGACAAAACAAAGGCGGTTCACATGGCCATAATTGATTTTCACACTGACCGAAGCTCATTCTGAGATATCTCTCTTTACTTGTCACTTCTCTCAACAGACGAAAGAGAGCGGTTCACATGGCAGTATTCAATTTCACATACACCGAAGCTCCTTCTCAGAATTCCTTCTCCATGGTTGTAGATCCAGTCTCGTTTCTGAACGATCATCTCTAAATGATCTTTCTATGTTCGGATCATAGAAAGAAACCATGGGTTATGATTTTCAACCCTATTTTCTGCACAGGCGTCGATGTGGTAGTAACAGTCAAGGTTGGTAAATTTTTTTGCGGTGCGAAGTTGTTTTGACGTCAATTTCTTTAGATCGAACATACACAAACGTGAAAATCACTCTCGATTAGGTTTATTTAACGTTTTTTTCATGTTTATTTGCAAGATCTACAACGTCTTGCCATAACTCTTTAAGAACGGTTGGAGCTGGAACACGATGCTTGTCGAGATATGTAGGAACGATGGTGAGTTTTATCTGCTTTATTCCACAGTTTGTTTGTTCTTGGTTTTGGCGTTCGAAGTTGTTTACACATCAATTTTTTTAGATCGAACATATATAAACTTGAAAATTATTTTTGTATAGTTATTTTTACATTTTTTTTTATGTGTAGTTCGAAGATCTGCAATGTCTTCGCATAACTCGTTAAGAACGGCCGGAGCTTGGGAACACCGGGTTTGTCGAGAACCGTATGTGCGACGGTGTGTTCCTTTTGCCCTATGCTACTATTTTTAATTTTTAATTGTTTTCTTATGTTTTTAGGTTCTGCAAAAATAATTAATTACCAACGTTCAGATTTTTGATTCTAAAGATTCGGACTTATTTCTTTTCTACTCTAGCCTACCGGTTGATTTAAAATGTAATGACTACATTCGTGAAGTCTAATAATTTTTTTGTTTTTTGTTTTTTCATTTTTCACTTTCCCCTGCAGGATCCAAAAAAAATTCAGATCCAGTAACACGGTAGATTATGAGGTAAACGACATATTTGTATTCTATTTTATGTACAAAAAAAATTATTTTCTCGATTATACCTTGAGAGATCTGCAATTTTAGCAAAGCATCTTAAATTTTTAGTGATGTGAACAGTACACAATTTGCAAATTATGGTGTGAGTTTGCCATGCATGTACAAAAATCTTACATATCTTCTATCATATGTTGTTAAAGATATCATCCAGTTTATTTCAAAGCTATCGAAAATTACCTCTATTGGAATGGACATTAGATTCCTCCTCTTCTCCTGCGATAAAAACTTAATATTTTAGCTCATTGTTCCCATTTCTGAAAATCATGACACTTTGATAATTAATAATAAATACTTTTTCCCGAAAAAATTAAGTTACACGTAATTACCTATATTTGAAATAACGTGAGATTCACTATCCCCTCCTACATTGAGAACACAAACATAAAAAAATTGAAGAATGTATATAATGACTGCTATATATTTATTTAAATTAAAACAACATAACTTACCTTTGTTTGAATCTGAATTATCATTATCATTATCATTTGTTGAAACAAATGGATCTGACTGCTCTAGGATGGGCTTTGATGTCAATTGGGTAGGTCTTTGAATTACACCACTATGTAATGTACACTTTCCAGAAGACAAAGTACGCAAACTTCCACGTGTCTTTGTCGGCGCTACAAATTTACATGCGTAGGTGTTCAAATAAATGTACACGCCAAAAGACTGAAGTATGAAATATTGGATTAATTGTCCTAAATAAATTATAATTACATTAATTTTAAAAATAAAATGTGCAAGAGTTGAATATGTAATCGTACCACTTGTAATATTGCTCAATGATCTTGTTGAGGAAATTGGAGAAAGACAATTAGTTGAAATGTTTTCTGCATGTGAAATAAAAAAATTTGAAAAAATTATTAGCCATGCAAGTTTGACAATATCTAAGAGGCCAAACTTTAAAAAGAACCAAAAGTAAATATATATATATTAAATATGTTTTGTTAGAACACAGTTAAAAATGAATTGTTTTTAAGTGATATCCATTTAGAAAACCTTTTTTTGCTATAGTATGATTCTTTCAATGTTTGAAAATTGAAAATTGATATATAATTCGATGTATACTATACAATAATGGAACAATAATTTTTGGGGTAGACATTCTCACCATCCCTTTAATTAACAGTAAGATTCTCTTCTGTAAAAGAAAATGAATTTGTGTTTGTTGAAGCTCCTTGAGAAACACCATTATGTGTTTTGTGCCTTCCAGGTGATAAAACCTGCAACATTTTATTTGCACTCCCAGCTCTATGATGCCCTGTTATAGTGGAAACTGATAACATAATTTTCAAGGTTATTTTGAATGCCTTTATTTTGTTTTGATTCAGAAAAAATTACTGCTAGAAATCGCTATCAATCAAATACTAACATTTACAAAATAAAATCTTACCATTTGTAATGGTGCTTAATGGAGTTCTTGAGCAATGAGTTATATTTTTTGTAGTATCTTGGTCTTGTCTGGTCTTTTCTGTGCAATATGAAACTTGTCAAAACAAAAATAATGAATTGCTAACTAATAGTAGAATGAATATGCAAGCTGATGCAACTAAAAAATATATTGCATCTCTAAATGTCCTAAATTCCCAAACAATCCTAAATTAATGCTACATATTTGAATATTTGATGAGAATCTTACACATAATTTTCCCAAATGTTTTGGAAATAAAAATATTGAAGAAGCTCATACAGTGTGTTGAAGTGATACAATAATAACATCAGCATTTAATTTTAATTAACTTGTAAATCATTTACAGATGCATATATTTCTATTTTACATCATAAAGTGTCTGTTTTAACGCATATACAACATAGTTTGGTTGAATGAATGAAAAAAATATATCCCTGAGAAGATAGCTGGAATTATTTGGGTCATTTAAAATTCATTTTAATAAAATTCTTGTACACAGATTGTTTCCACAAAAACAAACGCAATCAGAACATGAAACCTGACAACTTTTAAAGTTGCTTTTAGTGGGGTTGTTATTATTAATCTGTTTAAACTATGCAGACAAAACAATCACAGAAGCATTTAAGTTTGTCTGCAGAGTATAGAACAGCCACAAATGCATTTATTACTTCTTCAAAGCATTTAAGATGAATGAGCAAATGCATAATAGAGTTAGGTCAAAATAATAAACACGTGTCTGTGTCTAACCTCCAGTATCATCAGGCTGAAGTAGTCTCTGACGTTTCAATGAGGTTCCATTCATCTCGCCAATATTTCTTTCTTGTCGTGGGTTTTCAAGCTCTGTCTCTAATGTTGTTTTTGAACTTCATTTCTTCTGGAAAAAATCTTATAAAATAAATCAGATGTCATTTTCACTTTCTCCAAGCTTGAGAGCAAAACAAAATGGAAACAAAGTTAGATCTACTGATTTATGATATAATGGACAATCACACGTTATTATGTATGTGAATACAGCTTTCTGTCAAGCTGGTTAATTTGATGTTATTTACTGCAGGGTGTCTCCATACAGCCATTAATGAATTGATGTAAGTTTTGAAGTAAAGACATCATTGAGTACTGTGAGCTGTCTACAAAAATGCAGTGATGTGACATGTTACTGTGCTGAAGTACATAATATACATTGTTGAAAGTGTGTTCTAAATAAATTAATTAATTTTATTTGATTGTATATGAATGGAAATATAAATATATTAATATATTACTTTTATATAATAATTTTTTATAAAAAATTAAAATTATAATATAAAATATAGAATATAAAATCATATAAAATAAAATATATATTAACCGTAATTTAAATTTCATGTAATTTATAATATAATTAAATGTATATTTATATATTATAAATAGATATTAGTTAGATCTAAAATTATATTTAAATGTAAATATAATATAGAACACAATAATTCTTTTACTAATTTTATTTTTAAAATATTATTATTTCATGTATGCATATTATTATTTTTAATTATTAATTTTTTTAAAATCTAAATAATGTATTTGTCATAAATGTTTTTGTTTAATGATAATATAGTTTACTGTAATATATATTAATTCCTTGATTAAATAAAATCAGTATTGTATCAAATTTGATGTAATTTAACAAATGTTTTTATAGTATTTAAAATACTTTATTTTATTTATGTAAATTTAATTATTCTGAATAATTATTACATTAAAATATGTAATAATTTTTTTTATGAAACATTAGTTGTATAATTTTATAATTTTTTTTCCTGAATAATATGTTATTACATGTCTCATTGGTTGTATAATATTATAATTTAATTTCTGAAACATATTTGATTTATACTTAATATTTATGTCAATCGAGGTATTGTTAAGAAGAATTGAAGACTTCCAGGGCCGAGTGCTGAGATGATACAACATCTCGTAAGGTATTTCTTTTGTACAGAGTCAAGTTTGTGGCATATTTTAGTTTCATAACCGCAACACTAGTTTTTAGTCACACAGTCCATATTTTTCTACATCTTCAAAACAGCTATGTCTTCTCTTCATTTTTTATTATATAGAATCAAGTTCTGGCATATTTTTTCTAGTCACATACCCCATATTTTTCTACATCTTCAAAACAACAGTCTTCTCTTCATTTTAATGATATAGATATTCATACTTTTTGATTAGCAATAATAATATTTATCTTTTATGTGCCATGTTATGTGATTTGATTAATTACTTCATAACTGACGTGATTCTGATTGTTAATTATTCATTTCTCCTTAATTTTATTAATTTTTAGATTAAGGAAGAAATATTTATTCTTCACACTTTCATTAACTGTAATAATTATTCATCCCACTTGAATCTCTTATTTGTTCCATATTTCATTGTGAAATTTGATTTAGTTGTATAATATTATAATTTAATTTCTGACTAATATGTTATTACTTGTCTCATTGGTTGTATAATAGTATAATTTAATTTCTGAAACAGATTTGATTTATACTTAATATTTATGTCAATCGAGGTATTGTTAAGAAGAATTGAAGACTTCCATCGCCGAGTGCTGAGATGATACAACATCCCATAAGGTATTTCTTTTGTACAGAGTCAAGTTTGTGGCATATTTTTTGTTTCATAACTGCAACACTAATTTTTAGTCACACAGTCCATGTTTTTCTACGTCTTCAAAACAGCTATGTCTTCTCTTCATTTTATTATATAGAATCAAGTTTTTGGCATATTTTTTCTAGTCACATACTCCATATTTTTCTACATCTTCAAAACAGCAGTCTTCTCTTCATTTTAGTGATATAGATATTCATACATTTTGATTAGCAATAATAATATTTATCTTTTATGTGCCATGTTATGTGATTTGATTAATTACTGCATAACTGACGTGATTCTGATTGTTAATTATTCATTTCTCCTTATTTTTATTAATTTTTAGATTAAGGAAGAAATATTTATTGTTCACACTTTCATTAACTGTAAAACTATTCACCCCACTTGAATCTCTTATTTGTTCCATATTTCATTGTGAAATTTGATTTAGTTGTATAATATTATAATTTAATTTCTGACTAATATGTTATTACATGTCTCATTGGTTGTATAATAATATAATTTAATTTCTGACTCAGATTTGATTTATACTTAATATTTATGTCAATCGAGGTATTGTTAAGAAGAATTGAAGACATCCAGGGGCCGAGGGCTGAGATGATACAACATCCCATAAGGTATTTCTTTTGTACAGAGTCAAGTTTGTGGCATATTTTTGTTTCATAACCGCAACACTAATTTTTAGTGACACAGTTCATATTTTTCTACATCTTCAAAACAGCTATGTCTTCTCTTCATTTTTTATTAATATAGAATCAAGTTCTGGCATATTTTTCTAGTCACATACTCCATATTTTTCTACATCTTCAAAACAGCAGTCTTCTCTTCATTTTAGTGATATAGATATTCATACTTTTTGATTAGCAATAATAATATTTATCTTTTATGTGCCATGTTATGTGATTTGATTAATTACTTCATAACTGACGTGATTCTGATTGTTAATTATTCATTTCTCCTTATTTTTATTAATTTTTAGATTAACGAAGAAATATTTATTCTTCACACTTTCATTAATTGTAATAACATAACTTGCTTTATTCTGATTGTTAATTGATGATTTGATGTATTCTTGCAATCTGTAGAATATACAATACAACATAACTTGCTTTATTTTAAGTTTTATATTTTTCAATGCTTAGGATAGTATCTATTAAGTTCCTGGTTTGCTATACATGCTATAAATAAACATCAACAGGCAATCATCAATTTAAAATATGAGTGCCATATCTGATTATGAATAATACCAAACAAAAGATGGGAGCGGTAACATCAGTATCTCACCCCAACAAATTGGTACAAAATACGGTTCACAGACATACAAGTGACCATATATAGCTACCGTCTTCCAATAAATATATCACCACTAAACTGAAGTACCAAAAATTTCCACCTACTTCCAATCAGCCCGTCACCAGTCAATGTCAATATTATAACAATACTAAATAATAACGTTTTCATTCAAAGCTTCTCTTATTTTATTATCCTTCTGGTCTTGTTGGTCGACATTTGAGTGGATGGATTAATGTCCATCTTTCTTTTAGCATTACCACTTATTTCATCCTCCTGAGGAGAAACTTGCTTTTGGGTTGTTTTGTTAGGCGTGATAAACTCGTTCTCTGATGTGTAGTCCTATCAAAACACCAAACATGAATCAAAATAAAAATTAACAAAAAATGAATAAGTAATCTTATAACTAATATAAAGAATTCATCAATGAAATACCTTCAGCTCCTCGATACCAATATTGTCATTCTTGGAAAATATCTCAGATCCCTACACAAATGCGTGTGAATGAATTAATTAAATCTATGAAAACACATAGCTTAATATAATCAAATGAATCTCACATAGCAATTATTAACTAACCTGACTTTCAAAACAGTGAATAGTAACATACTTAGATATCAAGGAATCATCGAACGTAAGCCTCATCACTGTGAATACATCAAGTCGTTGCTGCACATTTTGATCCTTAATCTGAACTTTGAATAATATTTTCTTGTCAACCAAAGATTCAATATCATTTGGATAAGAAATCTCTTCTAAATCCTGTGTTGTCATTTTTTGTCATTGATCAAGACATGATATTAGCATTTTTAATAGCTAATCACATAATCACATAATATTTTAATACAACTTACCTTAACCATATCTTCTCGCAGATCATGAGCACTCTTCCCAAGCAATTGAATGCACTCATGATCCCAAAGCAAAAAAGATGCACTACCGGTCCCATCAAGGACCCTCACTTGAATCTTAAATCTTTTATTTGTTTGTATAAAAATAAACCGAAAGTGGATTTCAATGCAGGTGATTATAATTATGCTTATTACGAATTAGTGAAATTGGATAAATAGGTAAATGAAAGTTAATGATTAATCACCTAGGTATTCCAGCAGCATCATAACGATCACACTTTTCACAGTAGAACCTTTTATCTTCAGCCCTAACCTTCTTCGGACACTTCTTACAGGATAAATACCACCAGTCTGTATCACTCTCAAAAGCCACAATAGTAGCTAAAACCCAACATTGACCAACCTAGCCCATCCCAAACAATAAGCAGAAATTATCACCAGTCCTATTAAACACGACATTATTATATTATTATTAACGTTATAGCATAATATATTACCTCCACTGATTCAAAAAGGTACTCAATAGTTCTCACATCACAAGCCCCACTTGCCAAGTCATCTGCAACAGTGTAAACCGAACTCGAAGAAATCTGACTTATTCTTTGGGAGATACACTCATTTCCAACCAATAGCCTTGCAACAAAAATCATCTCACTATTAATGCAGGGACTAAGATAATAACCAAATATGATTTCTCAATAACGAAATGACCTGAACATACTTCTCACGAAACTCCTGAACTTCATGAATTTGGGCATTCACGATAACTTTGGTAACATGGTATGTGTTACAAATCCTGACCTCACCTACAGGATTTGTAAAAATATAGTGAAAGTCATCAACATAAGCAAAATTATTTTTCATGCATGATAAAAATAACAATCAACCTCTGAACTTCTTAGCGCGACACATCTGGAGTAACAAAATTGTTGGTTCTGTATTATCCGATTCCAAGATCTTGCTAATCTCATCAGCATATTCACCCCATAATGTGCAGGACAATCGATTATTGCTGAAGAAAGAAATTGGTAAGTCTTATACCCTTGAAAAAAAATAACTAATATATAAACTATAAGATAAGATGCAATTTAAAAAGAAATGAATTTCGATACACTTACTCTGTATCTTGCAACACAATATCAATCATTTTGGTGGTTCTTCCCGATAATTCCTTTGACCGTACAACATCCTTGGCAACTACCTCCCCAATTATATCTGATAAATAGCACTGTTAATAAAAATAAAAATAAAAAAATAAAACGATAAATAACTATGGACTCAATACTATTTTATAAAAAATTTACCAAATAAAATGGTCTCATCAATTTCTGGAGATTGTAGCAGATTGGTAAATGGCTTGAACTCGTAAATCTGGGATGGAAAACTGTCATCTGTAACTTCTATGATCTCTGTCTTCATCATAAAATTCAGCTTGTATTTGTGATTAGTAGCCTTGTACTTTGAGTTGTTGTGACCTACGACGAAATGGCGCACCACATACAATAGACCTTCACGGATTAGAGGCTTGAAAGTCTTAATCAGGTTCCGTTTGACGGCAGCATTAATTCTTGTACCCTATGTATTGAAATATGCTATATTAAGATTCAATGTGAGAATAAGCATGTTATAACATTTATTTATGCATATTTATTTCAAACACGTAGAGAATCCATATTATTTCAAACACGTAGAGAATCCATATTATTTCAAACACGTAGAGAATCCATATTTATTTATGCATAAGATAGTTTCATTTTTGCACAGAACATGCTGTGAGTGTGACCATATAATATGCTTGCACAGATTTTTATTATGCACATTGTCCATAGTTTTTCATCTGGAATGGCCATTATTAATTGTAGTGTGAGTGAATAAAATGCCTCAACATCATCTTTTAAGCATGTTATGACATGTAGAATCTCATAGTAAATAGACTTCAAATATTATATCACATTTTTTTATGCACTCTCTAATACATTTTATTGTATGCATAATACAGTTTTATAAAATGTTGTACTATGCTCCAATAGGTTCAACAGGATCATTGATTTTTATAAAATGCTTCAACATGCTATTATACAGTTTCAAGGAATGCTTGAACATCATTTGTTGTACTTTATTAGCTAGCATTTTAGAATCTCATAGTTTTATAAAATGTTGTATTATGCTGCAATAGGTTTATTGATATATACTGAACAGGTTCAGCAGGTGCTGTACTTTATTGTATGCATAATACAGTTTTATAAAATTCTTCAACAGGTTCATTCATATATATTGAACAGGTTCAGCAGGTGCTGTATAGTATGCATAATACTATACTAATATTATTTCAGATGTGTACAATTATTTATGCATAATGTAGTTTCAATTTGTTTAACATGCTTGCACAGTTTTGTACACAATCTAATACCATTTTATTGTATGCATAATACAGTTTTATAAAATGTTGTATTATGCTCCAATAGGTTCATTGATATATACTGATCAGGATCATCTGGTGTTGTACTTTATAGCATGCATAATTCAGTTTTATAAAATGCTTCAACAGGTCATTCATATATATTGAATAGGTTCAGCATGTGCTGTACTTTATTGTATGCATAATACAGTTTTATAAAATGCTTCAACATGTTCATTCATATATATTGAACAGGTTCAGCAGGTGCTGTATAGTATGCATAATACTATACTAATATTATTTCAGATGTGTACAATTATTTATGCATAAATTATTCATCTGGTGCTGTACTTTATAGCATGCATAATTCAGTTTTATAAAATGCATCAACAGGTTCATTGATATGTATTGAACTACAAACACGAACTCTCGATTAGATTTAAAGGTAGAAAACGTACCTCTCTGTCTACGAAAACCATCTCCAAGCTGTAAACGTCATCGTTGTTACCGTAGCTCGGATTCTCCCAGACTCGGACCACACGAACCTTGAAAGCCCAATGTGTTTTTGTTATGTCAATGTTAGCTAGCTTGTCAATAATCGGTGCCATATCTATGAAGTTAAAAGGAAAAAAATATTAGTCCATCTTTTTGACGATTGTATGATTTTGAAACAAAACAAATTTGGTTACCTTATCAAAGATATGTTTCTGGCCGTTCCGATCAGCTTCGAAAGTTACAAAATGTTCTTGATTTTTAGACAAAAAAAGAACAAAATTTTAGACAAAAAAAAAAACCGAAAAAAAAAACGTAAGCCAACTGGTAGAATTAAATGATGTTTGAGGGGGAGAGAATGCAGCTAACCTTCTTGCTTCAAGAACAGCTTTGGTAAAATGCAGATGAAGAATGAAAGGAGAAATGTCTGTTCAGCTTTAAAAATATGGAAAGGTTGCTTGCAATTAGTGTAATGTTCTAAACTGCAATCAATCGCTGTCTGTCACTGTTCAAAATTGACTCAGATTTTCTTTCTGGCTACACGGTATTACACATGAAGTGATGGGGGAAATTGAATTATGTTATTATACAGAAATGTACGTTCAGGAAAAAAATAGGGAAAAAAAATGTTACTGTAGCTGAGGCGGGAAATTTAGGCGGGATGAAACCTTGCAGCTATCTTCCTTTAATATATTTATAAGATTCCAAACTCACCTCATGAATTTTGGGACAGGGTCATTGGGCAGGTTCCATTTCAGGACTAACCTATTTTTTGTGGAAATTATATCTAACCCTGTTTTTAAAATTTCAAATTCTAAAATCAGGTTTAACAATAATTTATACCAAAATCAGGTAATAATTAATTTGTTTAATTTTAGTGCTAATATTATAAAATTAAATTAATTCTCATATCACATTAATCTCTCTCCATCAAAATTAAAAGACTCAACAGCTCTCTCCATTTTCACTGGTGTCTCCTCCATCTTCATCATCGGCACCGCCTCCATCTTCATCTCCGGTGCCATCAAAATCAGAACCCCCATCGAATCACTACAAGCTCCTTCACCTCTATTGTTGATGGGTACATTAACAAGGGAAAGATTTTTTGTCAATGGTTTGGAAATTGCGTGTCTGCTGCTTCGCCATAATTTAGGGGGTTTCGGGATTTTTGGTGGTGAAACCAGATCTGTTCAAGCTGTCGATGGCCTCCCACTCCGACGATAGCCACGCCCAACTACTGGGATACATATGCCCCTAACTGTTGCAGCAATGAGATGCCGGAATGGTGACGACGATTGGAAGTTTATGGGTGTTCCGACATCTTGCGAAAGGCGGCTTCAGCAAGGACCTCACCCGCAAATACTCCACCAATCGATCTCTGCAGTAGGTTATTGCCACTATGGTGGCGTTTAACACCGCGGTCTGAAACCAGAATTTTTTTTGTTAGATCGATGATGTCGTCGCACGACGGTTTCTGTGCTCTCCCCGCAGCGTGATGTCGCTGATCTGAAGGTTTAGACGGTGTTGTGTTTGTTGTTTTGGTGGTGGAGCTGGTTGGTCTATGGTGGTGCAGCGGTGGTCATGGTCGAAGGTGGTGGAGGTTGTGACCTTGATGTAAAATTGTGACCATAATAATAGATAATTTGTGACCAAGAAATTAAATAAATGTGACTTAATAATTTGATAATTGTTATTTAAAAGATTTGTAATCTAATAATTTGATAAATTGTGACCTAGAAAAAAGTTGGAATTGAATAATTTGACATTTTGTGACCTACAAATCAGGTGTGATTTAAAAACTTGTGACCTTAAAGGTTTGCGTTTGTGACATGAAATTATATAATGTTGTGACCTCAATATGTATAATTAATAAAATATTTTTATTATTTAACATCATTAATTAATATACCTGATTTTTGAATATATAAAAGTTTAATCTTATTTTTGAAATTTGTATTTTTAAATCCCTTATTTATGTATTTTTCCCTTTTTTTTTCATTTTTCTATTTGAGGGGGGGGGGGGGGGGGCAAAATCCAGCTCGTGACTCGCTTGGATCATACAATCCCACCTCCAGACTAGCGAAGCGGATTTTTTCTCCTTATTAAGGTCAGATTCGAGCCGAATTGGGTTATTTGTCATTTCTATTCAAGTTGTATAAAATGAGCACTTAGCTTGGCAATTTTTTTTTTCGTCCCCAATAATTTCATACCGTATTTTCTTTTTCGTACTTTCTCAAACAAAATGGCATCGTTTCAATGAGAACAGGCGAAATAGATGTGCAATTCGAGTGCATCTACTCTAGTTTTAGTTGCCTTACAAGACTCTCGATTGTTGAAATGACATCATATCATTTACTTGGGTGATTTCCAGTAGTTGTGTAGTTGCTTATGTGTTTGTTCATATGTGCACTTGAATAAATAGAGATATTGAATAGAAATGGGTATTTTGTTTGTCACTGTAATTTTGAAATGAACGTTTAAATACCCCTCATAAGTAAGTAAATATATCTGAAACATATAAAATGCAATTAATTCTGCTGTGGTCCAAGCTATTATTGAGAAATTTGGCGAATACAACGAACTACCATTAAGAATTTTATCTTTGGAACAAAAACAAGCAAGATGTGGAATATCAGAAAGAGAAAGTGTACTATGCTAAAAACTATGGCAGTTTATGAATGTCTTAGCGGTGGACTTGATTTTACCAAAGATGAAGAGAACGTGAGCTCCCAGCCATTTATGATTGGAGAGATCGTTTCTTATTTTATGATGAAGCAATTTACAAGTCACAGGCGGAAACAAGTGAAATCAAAGGGCATTACTTGAATGTTACTGTGAGTACATGCGAAGAAATGATCAAGAGAATTGTATTTGCTAGAGAAATGGGAATTCCTATCATAATGCATGACTACTTAATAGGAGGATTCACTGCAAATACTAGCTTGTTTAAATATTGCCAAGATAATGGCCTTTGGTTGGGTGGGTTCAAAGAAAAAGAAGGATTTTTGTATACCTCACTTCATTTCTTCCTTTTTCCTTATATGAATAACTCTATCAAAATGCTTCAAGAACAAAATGTCTATTATGCTTAATATCTTTACTTTGATCTATATTTGTCTTAATTTTTTCCTTATTCGAGTAGTTTTTTCTTCGAAAAACTGCCCAAAGCTTATGCTTTTTTTAATCCAATCATAGATGTTATGCAAGTCATACCCTTGTTTGTTTTTTTTTTTTTTTTACCTCTTAGCCTTTGTTTGGGAAGCTGCTATAAGTTTGTGATGAGATCCTTAATAATATCCTAAAAAAATCATGATTTCTTCAAGAAAGAAATCATATAAGTTTTAGAGTCTGAATTCTCAATTCACACATTGAAAATCTTGGATAGTCGCCACAAATCCAACTTACCCCATTTCCTCCCTTTTTTTGACAATATTTCAATGAAATGCCCTAACCCTATTATAAAACACCACAACTCTATTATATTATGATCTCCCACAATATCGAATTTGGATATGAAAGAAACTTTTGTTAATAAAAAACTCTTATTCCAAATGAATTAGGATTAACCGTAATTGGCAAGTAAAATGAGGCCTTGACTGAGATGATGGATGGGAACTACTGCTCTGATTATAGTCCTCTTAAAATCAGTAGCATTTAGTTGGAATATATCATGTCTTTTCACATTAGTAGATCCTATGCATAGTTAGTATTATCGCTCCAATCATGACTACAAATAAAATAAGACTAAAAATCAAAAACCAGACAGCATAGTAGGTATAAAGTAAATTGTCCAATGTTACAAGGAATACGTTCAAAGAGATGTGTCCATATTTTAAACGGAGAGGAAAGGATTAATAATAATGCATCCTCCAAAGAATTGGCTCAGGCTTTGACTCAGACTCTATGAAAGAACAAACAATATCCCGAAAATGTGATTAGGTATGAAGGATTGTGAAGATGTTGGAAGCTCTATTAATTCACCTGAAATTGTGATGGAGGATCTTGCTTTGCTGGAAGTGAATGGTTCTGAGAAAAGTCACATATTTCTCGTCCTTCGATTGCATGGAAAATTATTACTGTTGGTCAGTTTCCTGTTTGTGCATGCGTCCTCAAAGTATCTATTTCTAAATAAGGCAGTGAACCCAACATGTCAGACATTTTTCTAATTCACTGACTTGCCAATTAACTTTTAAATCTATTTGATTATTTTACACACAATACTTAACCAACATAGTAGCTTACCTACATCAAACCAGAAGCACAAATGAAAACATGATTGAATCCAAGTGTTTGATGAAATTATATATCAGGAACCATCCACATTGTTTAGTGCCCTCAAGAACTTGAAAACTATATACATAGATGTGCTTTACATAATTTTACTACCAGTTATATCTTCATATTATAGGAGAAGATTATCAGCATAATGTAATGGCAGTAATTGTTGTGAAACAATAAGGAGCTCGAGTTATGAAGGCTATGGCAGGATAAGGTCCCCGAACGTATTCTCCCCACTGTAGGTTACGTATAAGAAACCATCTTCATCGTTCTTCTCGTCGTATATTGAAGACATAATAGCACCTGCAAATAGCAGAAGCAAGGAGCAATGAATACAACCAATTCCAGTAGCTTCAAGTAATATTCATCGCTAATGTCTACTAGCGCGGTTATGAACAACAAGAAACATATATGGTACGACGAAGTCCATTGTATTGCATAATAAAGAAAGCTTAAGCACGTGTATAGTTAATGTTTATAAATTGTTTCAAACCAGTTTTTATTTACACATCATGTAGGATCCACAAGGAATACCCACTTATTCATCATAAATTTCTATCTATTTATAATTTAAACCATTTATAAACACTTCTCAAACGTGATTTAAATCTTGTACATTGTATCGTTTGTACAGTCCTATTTACCATTTAACATCCACCTCGCTATACCTGCATTTGCATATGCATATGCATATGCAATTAGATAGTATTAGACATCAGGACATACAATTAATATTAAGCACTGACCTGTTGGAGGCAGGACATTGTCAATGAATATGAAAATAGCTTTTTCTGCACTCAGTTTGATCCTTTTGCGAATTACATAGACGAATTGTCCCACGGTCAAATCCGCTGGGACAAGATACCTGTAATTTTTCAGTAAAGTAACTGAAAGACAACTTTACAGCATTTCATTATATTGAATGCAGTATGATGGTTGGCTTGATACTCTAGCAATGAACCACCCTGCCTAAAGTAGAAGATTGCGGTCCAAGCCCCTTTAAGTCAGGGTGGTAGGAGGAGCCACCACTAGGTTTGTAGCTTATTATCTACAACTAAAGAATTGTAAAGCCAAAACCAAGCAGAAACGGAATGTTTGGTAACAACGAAAATTGTCCTTCGTCCCATATTTACACCTTTCCAGTATAATCATGAGATAAAATCATAAGCACCAAGACGCATCATATTCTTGCTACTTAATCAATAAACGTGAATGAAAAGAAAAAAGCAAGATACAAACAATACTAAATGAAAAAGAAACCTTGCTAAAATATTATCGTTTAATTTTTATAGGCTAATTCCTAGGCTACATAGAAAAATAATCTGTTCTCTATCAAGTTGGGTATTTGTGTGTCTCGTTCAAAAAAAAAAAAAATTGAAATATTTTGGATCCAAATAATTTAGATCTAATTCTTACTTTTTCTTGTCAATATTGGGAATATCACTTCTTTCTGCCTTCTCCACGATCACCTGTACTCGAACAACAAAAACATGAACATTTTTAATTTACCGTCAAGATTACATAAAGCCCAGAATGCACTAGCACCTTTCAAACGTGTTATTAAAGGATTTTCATGATTCCTTTTCAACACAGTATAGGGATACTGCCAAGTAATCATATATGTGCACATTGATCACTTAAAACAGTAGTTAGTCCAACTTCAATGGTATAGATCCTGCCCCCTTCAAAATTATATTAACCCAGGGAAAACAGATAATAAAATTCAAAGGGTAAACTGATGATGAAAAAGAAAATAAGTAGTTACGTAAAACTGTCATACAGTACTATATGCACAAAACTCTCATGTACAACCTAATATAACTAGGGCTCTGTTTATTCAACTTTTTGTGTTTAAAAACATGTTTTTTTTAAGTTTTCTAGGTAAAATATGTGGTTGAAAAATGGAAAGAGAAAAATATGTGTAGTTAAAAAGTAGTTTGGGGAATTGGGCTATTAAAAAACATGTTTACCAAACAAAGGCTAGGTAAGTACAAGAAACAAAGATGGACATACAAGCAACAAATCATTAATTCTGCAGGATATGAATTTGGATAAAAGAAAAATAGGAGAAACTCAAGTTTTCACAATTCTCAAAACCAATCCAACAACCAAACCGTGGTCATGGCAGTCTAAAACCTAATCATCAACCTCTAATTAAACACCTCAAGTCCCTAATCTCACAACAAAATAACAACTATGGCCTACTTAAAAGAAATGTTATACTCAAGTTAAGTGATAGACGGAATCAAACCTTGTACTCTGTAATGGTACCATCTAGATGTCTTGTCCAAGAGGGGGGGGGGGGGGGGGTTTAATCATAAAAAAAAAATAAATAAATAAATCAACTTGTTGACATGACTTTATTTCTCATATTTTATCATTCTCCAATCGATCTGTATCCCATGACCCAAAAAATCCGTTTTCATTAATCACGCTAAATTCCAGATTGTGCTTTGAATAATTAATTGAATAACCTTATTGTCCAAAATAAGAGAAACGACTATATATCTCGCATGAGAAAGACATCATGGAACAGAAATTTAATGCTCTCCTGATTCATTTTCATGTGCTTTCTCATACCCTGGACAGTTGCTAATGACACTTAGAGATGTCATTTAAAAGTTCAAAAGATTGAATCAAAGTCTTTGCTGTAGAGTGATCAATGGATGGTTTCAAAAGGACTGGCTACTGTCAAGTTCTTCTAAATTGTGCAGCAGTAATAAGTTTTAGGGAGAAGAATAGGATCAATTGATGCCTTTTGAATTGGAAATAACTTTGTGCATCACTAAGATGGATATCAATTACTATAGCAAGTGAATAAAATCTCGCTCTTATGCCACATTCATCGACACCCGCGTCACCTTAAAGACTATGAAAAGAATAAGTAGCTATATCTATACACCCAAATTATCAAAATAAGGAAACCATAAGAGGAATAATAAATTAACACCACCTTGCATACAGAAAAGGCTATTATATTTGGAATCCAAATGGTGATGGGAGCACATTACATAATATTGCGGTAAGATAAGATAAAATTACTTAGAATGTCAGAATTAACATTAAAAAAGCAAAAGCAGTTTTTATTTTTAATTATGTGAAATATACTAATAAAACTGTGATATATATATTGGAAGATATCTTCAGAAAAGACACCTAATGAATCAACAAACTATCATATGAAGACAGATGCATCTTTACTAAGTGCAAGAGCTTCTTAAGAAAATTGCATAAACAACCAAGCAGGCAAGACCAACAAAATCTTAAAAAGGGGCTTCTCCAATATTAATCGTTTTTTCTATTTATCTTTATCAAGACATATACATTGCAGTAGTGCTAGAATATCTTTGAAGGTTTAAAGTAATAGAATCATTTAAGTAACAAGAGCAAATTATTCTCACAAAACTTCTTTTATAGAGAACTCATGTAGAAGCAGGCAGCTTCTTAAAGGCTAAGATTCTAAGAATGTTATGTTAATGTTGTCAAAACCTATATAAATTAGTCAAACAAGCCTAAAAGTAAGTGGAATGGCTCAAAATTTAGAAAATATAAAACAGAAAATTAATCAATCAGTCATATAAAGTTTCATCCGCTAATGCATATGGAACTACAAGGCAAAGGTTCCCGAAGAAGCCTTAAAATGAATCGAGTTTTCAGAAATCAAACCGGAATTCGGTCAGGGTATTTCTCTCTAATCCTAGCAGCCTCCGCACGCCTCTTCTCTGAAACATGCATAATGTAATATTTCACAATTAGAGAGGTGGGGGGGGGGGGGTGTTCATCTTTTTTTCCCCAAAAGATAAGAGACAGAGAAGACACAAACCAAGATTATGCTCTAGCTTGAATGAACTCTTTGCCATTCCACCTGATTACAGCAGCGCAAAAAAAAAAAAAAAAAAAAAAAAAAAAAAGTCAAATTCTAGAAATTGACTTTGAAAACAATCACAACCAACATAAAAATAGACTAATTCTGATCATAGAGACAATCGGTGGAGTATTTGATAAAAGTATAAGAATTCTCTCGTCTAAATTATACAGGAAAAAAACTTCTGGGTTCTCAAGATTTGCTTGGTCTAAATATGAATTCAATTAAAAAAAAAAAAAATCCATATCATCCCGAATTTTAATTTAACTTTTCAGAAAAATCCAATCATACAAATCCTCCAAAAAAATAATATTGATGAATTCATATATCTTCAAATACCTAGGAAAAAAAGGTAAACACGAAATAAAGAATGAAAAAAGGGTACTGGCGTAATATATAAAATACAATTAACAATCAAAAGCATGAACCTTTTCTAGGAAGATGATGAAGAAGAAAGAGTGGAAAAAGATGAAGACGTGCCCGACGGTGGTTTAGATGAATGTTCTGCCGAACGTGAGGCCGAAGAAAGGTTTTGAATTTTATTTTTTTTTTTTTTTTTTGGGATAAATAAACAGCGCAAATGTTCCCAACCTTTGATTTTCTTGTCAAAATGGTCCTCAATATTTAAATTTTGACATTTATACCTTTAAAATCATCAAACGTTACGAAAATGGTTCCTACCGTTAATTTTCACCGTTAAAAACGTGCAAATAGTACAAATGATCCCTAACCTTTGAGTTTCTTGCGATAATAGTCCCTAACATATTAAAGTCACGTTTCGCATATTGAATTTGTAATCTTCAAACGTTTGACGTATTTAGTCTCTAACATATTAAATCCCTAAACGTTTGAGATATTTAGTCCATAACATATTAATCTCATATTTGAGACCAATTATTTCAAGTAGTGTTTTTTTTAATTGTAATTTTTTGAAGAATTTGTGATTAAAAAAACTTGAATTTATTTGTAAATTATTTTATTGATTGAATGTGTGGTTGAAAATGTCTTTTAAAAAAAATAAATTTTATTCTGGATTTCTAAAGTGCACGATAAAATAGTTAAAAAAATTCACCGCATTAACATTTCAACATATTGGTAAAAAAAAAAATTCAAGGAGCATAAACAAGCAAATATATTGAACATCATTTTAGGAATTGAATAACAAATATATTTTTATCACTTCTATTTTCAATTTCGATTTTCGATTTTGAAAATCGATCAATTTGAAAAGTAAGTTTGGAGAATTGGGTTAAAAAGTAATTTTTTTTTAATTTATGCATAAATGAAAAAAAAAATTATGAATAGAATGTGGGAAAGAAAACGAGTTTTAAAAAAATGAAATTTTGAAAATCAACGTTGATTGGTTCTCAAAAATCGAAAATAAAAAATAAAAGTGATAAAATCATATTTGTTATTTAATTTTTAAAATAATGTCTAATGTATTTGTTTATTTATGTTCCATGAATTTATTATTTTTTTTTATCAATAAATTGAACTGTTAATACTGTGAATTTTTGTTAAATATTTTATTATACACTTTAGAAATTTAGGATAAATTTTTTAAAAAAAAAAAAAACTCGTTTTCAACCATACATTCCATCAATAAAATAATTTACAAATAAATTCATAGTTATTAATCACAAATTCTTCAAAAAATTACAATTAAAAGACACATTATTTGAAATAATTGGTCTCAAATAGGGGATTAATATATTAGGAACTAAATATGTCAAACGTTTAGGGGCCGTTCTCTTTGTATTTCGATTTTGGATTTTGAGTTTTGGATTTTGTTTTGAATTTTGGTTGTTTGTTTTGGGATTGCTGAAAACATGTTCTCTTTGTGATTTTGGAAAACTGTTTTCAAAAATAGAAAACTGAAAAATGTGTTTACTTTGTAATTTTTTGATATATTTATTTTATGATATTTTATATGTAAAAAATAATTGATTTGTTGAAATACATTAATGTTAATGTTAATAAATCAGTTAGTTCTCTATGTCAATAAATCCATCATTAATATTGTTTCAGCTAAACAAAAATTTAACCACATACCAATAAAATCTTAACATGGATCTATATATAATGACAAAATAATATAAGAACTTCAAGTGAAGGAAGTGTCTCACATTTACAAAATAATAATAATAATAATAATAATAATAATAATAATAATAAAATAATTACAAAAAAAAAAAAAAAATCTTAACATGGATCTATATAATAGCAAAATAATATAAGAACTTCAAATGAATGAAGTGTCTTACTTTTACAAAAAAAATAAAAATAAAAAATTTACAAGAAAAAACTTAACATTGATCTATATATATAATGACAAAATAACATAAAAACTTCAAGTGAAGGAAGTGTCTCACTTTTAAAAAAAGTAAAAAAAAAAATAATTTATAAAAAAAAAAAAAAATTTAACATGGATCTATATATAATGACAAAATAATATAAGAATTTCAAGAGAAGGAAGTGTCTCACATTTAAAAAAAAATAATAATAATAATAATAATAAATAAATAAATTACAAAAAAAAAAAAAAAAATCTTAACATGGATCTATATATAATGACAAAATAATATAAGAACTTCAAGTGAAGGAAGTATTTCACAAAAAAAAAAAAAAAAAATCCAAAACGCGCGTTTTGGTATTTTTGGACTTTTTAACACAAAATATTCAAAACGAAAAAAAATCGTTTTGAGTTTCCTTTGTATTTTTTTTTTGTGTTTTGGAAAACGCGTTTCTAAAAATGGGCAAAGTGAACGCGTTTTCGATATTTCCAAAAATCGAAAACTCAAAACGGGCTCAAAACAGCAAAGAGAACGGGGCCTTAGGGATTTAATATGTTTGGGACTAAATACGCCAAACGTTTGAAAGTTACAAACTAAATATGTCAAAGATGATTTTAATATGTTAGGGACTATTATCGCAAGAAACTCAAAGGTTATGGACCATTTGTCCTATTTGCACGCTTTTAACGGTGGAAACTAACGGAATCTAACGGTATGGACCATTTTCGCAACGTTTGGTAATTCTAAGGGTATAAATGTCAAAATCTAAACGTTGGGAACCATTTTCGCAAGAAAACTAAAGGTTGGTGACCATTTGTACTGTTTACCCTTTATTTTGGACTGATTGCAAATTTAGTCATCAACCTTTTAAAAAAGGTTGTAAATATACCCTAACCTTTGATTTTTGATATTATACATCCCAATCTATCGTTAATTAGCAACTTTAGTCTTACGATCAAAAAAAAAAAAAAAATTAGCGACTTTAGTCCAATTTTAACAAATATGTTAGTTTTTTATTAATTGCAGATTTAATCCTCAACATTTATTTTTTGACATCATATGTCCCTAATCTTTCGTTTGTTAACAGATTACATCCATTTTAAAATAATTCGTCAATTCTGACCGATAAATGACACATTTGCATTATCACGTCACATTAGGGAAAGTAACGAAAAAACACTGAAAAAATGCAAAAAATTAAAAAGAAGAAGAAAAATATAGTAAACCAACATCGTTATTAAATTAAATAATCAAATTCTCAATTCAAATCAATTTGAACAACATTACACTCATAGTTGCACTGTGGAAAATGGAAAATCTATTAATGAATAATTTAGGGGCCTTGAAACTAGGTTTTTATAGGTCGAGTTTGTTCTGTTTAAATTGAGGTAATTGATGTTGCTGTAGTTGAATTTGTATTTGTTGTAATTGCGATTCAATTTTCAACATTTTTTGATTCGTACGATTTATCCCTCTCAGCTATACTAACCAATGGCTTCTTCTTTCCCATTCTGAGTTTATGTCGTTGAAAATTTATACCACGAATAAGTCAGTAGTGGGTGTATCTGTGATAGATGAACCGTACAAACCTAAAAATGTTGAATTTAAAGGGGATTAATAACAGGTACCTATGACAACATCAATTGAAAATTTTGAGGTTATGTGTGTAATTATGAGTATAATGTGTTCAAGTCGGTCTGAATTGATAATTTGATTGTTATATTGAATAGTGATATTGGTGTGCTTTAATTTTCTTCTTCTTTTTAAATACTTGCATGTTTTAGTGATTTCTCAATAATGACCTTTCTTACTTTTCCCACAATGTCAAAAAGTAGCGCACATGAGTTGGTTAGCAGTCAAAATCGAAGAATTCTTTCAAAATGGATGTAATAATCTGCTAATAACAAAAGGTTAGGGATGTATGGTGTCAAAAATCAAATGTTGTGAACTACATCTGCAATTAATTCCTTTATTTTTTGGATTTTTATACTGACTAGTGAATCACCCGTGCGATGCACGGGAAGAAACGTCTGAATAAATATAATTCAATGTGAAATTAGATGAATTCTTTAGATAAAATATATAATTTTCACAAGTAAGAGATAAGATAATCATTTATTGATTTTATATGACTACAAATTCTAGAATACTTCCTTGTACACAACATTATTTGTTGATTTTGTTGGTCTTCCATTCTTATCACAAATCAACATCTTTAATCCAAAACGATTTGTCACCTTAGAAATCGCAACATAAAGTTGTCCATTTGTAAACATCAGCCGTTTAAGAAAAAGTCCCACATGCGAGAATGATTGTCCCCGATCCTTATTGATAGTCATGATGTAGGGCACCATCAATGAAATTTGTCTTCTTTGAAATCTAATAGTTATCCTAGAATCAAAAGGGCTCAATAATGTCATTGGAATAAAGAATTTGTGTCATGTATTTATGCCATAAAGAATTTGACCTTCTAGAACATGGTCGCCAAATTTTGTAACTATCAATATTGTTCCATTGCACAATCCCTCTGTATGATTAATATTTCTCAAGAAGAACTTGTGTCCTTCACTTATCCGCTGCAACGGTCCACCATGTGATGCAATAATGATATCCATTTAATAAGTGTATTTTATACACTTATTTCTATCCTAAAAATATGATTTTATTCGTTTGTTTAAGAATATTTGCTATTTATTTTGTTATTATTTGTTTTCTTTCAGAAAGTACCCCAAAGTCGAGAAAACAATGAAATTGAAGCTAAAATCAAGAAATTGGATGTAAAAAGTATCAAAGTGAGCAAATCAAGAATTGATGCAGTTAATTAAAGAGCCAATTGGAAGAAGAAATCAAATTTGGAAGAAATCAGAAATTCAGGGGCTAAATTGCAACAATCAGAAGTTGGAGGACTTGCTGTGCAATTAAAAGATAGGGGACCAACTTGTAACATTTAAAAGTCAGAAAATTGCCTTAAACCATAATACTGTGCGATCGCACAGAAAAAAAATCAGCGACTGAAACTTACCTGCAGCGTCGTGCGATCCCGCACTTTTGAACCGTGCGGTCGCAGGGTTATTCGACTGGGCCGCAGCTGGATTTTTTGCAAAGAATTCAGCATTTTTTCTCCTCAATTAACCTAGACTTCGTGGAAATCTATAAATACATGGCATGAGGCACGAGATGAGGGGTTCCCAACTTGTCAAAGGTGATCCCGAAGGGCTGTCGAACTTTCAAGGAACCAACTGACACATGATTGAAGATTCTTCTACAACATGGTAAAAAGGGTGATGAACTCCAATTGTCATAGTTGTAATTTATCTTTTATCATGTTTTTAGGTTAGAAATCTTGTGTTAAAATTGTGATGAAGTTTTAACTATTTGATTCCATGTTTTTACCAATTATTTAATATATGCAGTTTATAGGTTTGATGCAATTAAATAAGTGTCTTTATTATTATGCAATTGTTTGGCCAGCTTTTTGTGTGATTTTCTTCATGATTTTCTATGTTCGAAAGAGTAGGATTTCATTAGAAGTTATTTAATTGCCACAAAGTCCGATAGGGGATAAAAATATACCCCTATGCTTTGTGTTATCCTATATAGTGTTCATTGACCTTTAATGCTTTTCTAATTGGTTAATTGTCATAGAAATATAGTCAATTGACATTTAGAAATAGGTTTTTATGCATCGCTCGAAAGAGGACTTAAAACATTTTAGGAACATGGATATTCAAAACTCCATAAGTTGTATTTAAATGATTTGGTAAAATACATGGATGATTTGGTTAAAATGGATTCACAATTCTAATGCGTTTGCTTTTATAAGTTTTTAACAAATCAAATTTTCTTATTTTTAGTTTAATCTTTATTTTAATTTTCAAATTCTAAATTTTCAAACCCAAACAAATTCATTGTTTCGGTTAAAGTAGTAGTCTAAAATATAATTTAAAATAATCTCTGTGGGATTGATACTTGGACTCACGTCCACTTTATTACTTGCGCGACCCGTGCACTTGCGGATCGTACCACATGTGTACAGGTCGTGTATCAAAATCCACCAACAATCAATTCGGCAATTTCATCGATAATAGGAAAATCATATTGGCTATCACCGATCGCCCACCAACCAATAAGTATAAGTCTTACATTTGAAGTGTTTCCCCCCAATCATCATTTTTCAAACCTACCTAAACTCCCTTAACAATTTTTTGTATTTGTCTAGCATATCCTTCAAATTAGAAACTACACAATCATGCAACATTAAATCACATAATTCACTCCTACTGGGGGACATTAAAAGATATAAATTAAATTTTAGACTATTACAACAAAATTATTCGTAAACAATATAAATATAAAAGCAATGAATACATAATATGTACTCCACGATCCTTTTCTGCTTTCAACTCCATTCACATTGTCCACAATGTAAAGCGAGCAAATTGCAGAACTGAACTGTCATCGGCAACGAACTCCCAATCTTAGGACAATTTTGACCTTGTAATCTGAAGATGGGAGGCCATCTACCATCATTTAGCCCATTATCTATTCCCCCATAGAAATGAACGAAAATATCATATTATATGTCCGAATGTTCTCAACGAAATTTTTAATCATGTCGTCCCTGTCATATAACAGATCTTTCAAAATAAGATGATGATCTTACATAAAATGAATCTTCACTTTCTCTTGCATACAACAAAATAGGGGTGAATAAATAAACCGCGAGATCGAACTAAACCGCAACAAATGGCTTGGTTTGGTTTGGTTCGGTGTGGAAAAATTTCAAACCGCCTTAAATGATTTGGTTAAGGTTTCAATTGTCAAAATCGCGGTTTCAAACAGCCAACCCTCCAAATTTTAAAAAATTAAAAAAAAAAACTAAAATAAAAATAAATGCAAATGTTCAATTTAAAAAAAATCAACACACTTTTTATTGTTAACAAATCAAAATTAAAGAATCAAATATTAATTTGTTCGAATCCACAACCATTTGGAAATAATTCTTGCTCCTACAATTCATAATCATCATCCAAGGTATTTTCTTAAAATAAAATTTTTAATATAAGAGCTAACTACAGTTTGTTTGTCAACATGAATTGATTCACAAAATAGCACTCAATTAGAAACTTAATACTATTATTGAGCTAGTTTCAACTCGAAATTTTAGACGAATATGTGTCTTTGTGCTCGCTTTAAAATATACTAATTCATTCGTTGGCAATCCGCGATTTCAAACCGCACCAAACCTCAAAAAAAATAGTTTGATTTGACTTTGTTTAGAAAATTAAAAGGTTTGGTTTGGTTTGAAAAATATTCAACACCGTTTTAAATGATTTGGTTTAAAATATTACTACAAATCGCCCAAACCAAACCGTGTTCACCCCACAACAAAGTGAAAACTTCGGATTACGACATGTTTTATAACGCTTATCCACTATCTCCTCCCACCAAAAAATTGCCTTGAAAAATAAACACTTAAAAGAATCTCCAATGTCCATGCACTATGAATAATCAAACAATAGATGAAACAATTAATAATATAGATCATATGTATAAAAGATAAGATTTACTATTTTGACCATTGACAATGAAAAATAACACGCATAAAAAAAAAGAATTAGATAATCATAAAAAATAAAAATAAAAATAAAAAACTAAAATTGTGAGATTGACAAAGATGCATCAAATTCATGGTATTATAAGTTTTTGCAATATTTATACAACGTAATTGTTTTCTGATGGAAATTATAATATAGCATTGATTATCTCAATTTTCAGTTAAGTCAATTGTGAGACAATTTACTTATTGTTGTAGAAATTTAAGAATCATAAATATTGAATTAAAATATAACAATTAATATCATGTCATAGTTAATTATGTTTTAAAATTTAGACTTAACAGTTAGCTAGGATAAAAACCATTAATAACTATATAATTTCAAAGCAATATAAATAAATTTGTTAACCGTTAATGTTAAAAAATGTGATATGAGACTTTCTGGAATAAAAAATTAAATAATAATTAAATGTAATTGTAAATAAAATTATTTTGATAAATAATCTGATATAGAAAAGAAGGTTATTATGTATATTTAACAAAAAACTTAGAAGTATGATTATTTATAACAAAATTTAATACAACTTGATTAAATATTCAATATAAATGAAAATGAAAATTAGACATTAGATTTGTATGATCGAACGAAATTATTCATCCATAAGATTTAGGCAAATAAAATATCACAATTATTGTAAAAGTTTATTTACGTATTAAGTGTAAATTTCTTTAAAAAATACAAATTAATTTAATAGAACGCAATACAAATGAACTCGAATTTTTAGATGTACTAACTAAAGAAAAAATAAGATTATTTATAAAAAAAATTATACGATAAGGTTTTTTTAGTATTAGATGCATAATACAACTTCAACATAATTTTGAAGAAAATTTTACATTGAATTTGTATGACTGAACACAAATACTTATTTTTAAGATTGAAAACATTAAAAAATCAGAATAATTTTCTTAAGAAAAGAGGTTTAAATACAAATAACTAAATATAAATAAGCAAAAAAAATTCTCCATAAAAATACTTAAGTGGAAGTAATAGTGTAAACACAATAAAAGCTGATTTTGGAGTGTAAATACAATAAAAGCTGAGTTTTCCCGTCAAAATCCAGCTGCTTTTATATATTATATAGATATAGATATAGATTAAAAACAATTTTTTATAAGTAATTTTTCATAGTATAAGACTTGCTTAGGTATTAAAAAAAAAGACATTTAAAAATATTCAGTTTTTGCAAATTAATTAACATCGAAAATTACAAAGACTTACAAAACGTGAATTGAAATTATTAGAAATAGAATTAAAAATTTTTGTTTTGTTTAAATTTATTTGATATTTGAATAAATTTGCAAAATCAAACATCCAATTATTTAAACTTTTGATGGTCCATTTAAACTCTGTATGGTTTATTTCAATTGAAACTGTAATATTTGTTACGAAGTACATTTAGTAAACACACTAAAAAAACATTTAAAAAATCAGTTTTTGCAAGATTAATTAACATTGAAATTTACTAAGAATTTTAATTGTATTATAATAAATGAAAAACGTCTTTTAATTTTTATTTTTTCATAATACAAAAAGTGATTTGAAGTTATTAGAATTAGAATTAAAAATATTTTTTTGTTAGTAATTTTTCATAGTATAAATAATCAAAGTATAATTTTTTTTTATAAAAATAAACTTAGGTTGAAGATTCCGATAAAAAAAAAAAAAATTATTCCGATAAAAAAAAAAACTTAGGCTGAAGTCAATAAGTATAATAATTAACAGTTGTAGTGTACACCAAGAATTGGGTCCCGCATAGAATTGCATTTGTTGTTATCTAGGAATTGCATTCATTGTTATTTATTATTACTAAATATATATAGCTTTAGTGTAGGCACAATTAGATATGAGTTTAGGCGGGAAAACATGAATTGGGATCCACACAAGTTCAACAAGTTTAATATATAACTAGTGAATCATCCCGTGTGATGCACGGGAAGAAACATCTAAATAAAAATAATCCTATTCGAAATTAAATGAATCCTTAAACAAAATAAATATCATTCACAAATAAGAGATAAGATCATCATTTATTAGTTTTATGTATAAACATCAATATTTTAATCATTGACAATGAAAAACAACATGTATAATAATAATTATTAATAATAATAATTTCGAGGTTGACAAAAATATTACATAAAATTTATGATATTTTAGGTTTTCAATATTTATACAACGTAATTATTTTCTGATTGAAATTATAATTTAGTATTGATCATCTCTATTTTTAGTTAAGTAAATTGGGAGATTGAAATTATAATTTAGTATTGATCATCTCAATTTTTAGTTAAGTAAATTGGGAGACAATTTATATATTATTGTGAGAAAATATCATAAAATTTGAATTAAAATACAGTAAAGAATATCTTGGTATGGTTAATTACTTTTTGAAATTTTAAAATTAACAGTTAGGACAAAAACCATTAATAACTATATCATTTCAAACAATATAGATAAATTTGTTAACCGTTAATGTTAAAAAATGTGATATGAGACTTTTTGGAATAAAAAATTAATTAAGAATTGAATGTAATTGTCATTAAAATAATTTTGATAAATAATGCAATATAGAAAAGAACTTTAGTATGTATATGTAATAAATAACTTAAAAATAGGATTTAGTTATAAAAATTTTAATACAACGTGATTTATAAAAATACGAATGTGTATAAATTTTAGATATAATTTTAATTGAGAATTTGACATTGGATCTGTATGACTGAACCAAATATTTATCCATAAAATTAAGACCAATAAAATATCACAATTATTATAAGAAATTAATTACATATTAAATGTAATTATCTATAAAAATATTTAATAATTTAATAATACGCTATAAAAAAGAGCTCAAATTTTTAGATGTACTAAATAACTAAAAATAAGATTATTTATATAAAAAAAAAAACTATATGTATGATGTGATTTATAATATAGTACTCACTTTGTCCAATTAAGATAGTCCTCTACTCATTTTCACACAGATTAAGGATAAAATGGAATATAAAATATTAATTTCACTTTTAAAAAATAAAGTAGACTATCTTTTTGATACGGACAAAAAAGAAATGGTGGACTATCTTTGTATGACAGAGAAAGTATTATCTAGTAATAAAATTTCGATATAATTTTTAACTGAAAATTTTACTTTGAATTTGTATAATTGAACACAAATATTTATTTGTAAGAATAAAAACGTTAGAAGAACACATTTTTTTTTATGAAAAGAGAGGTTTTGACACAAAAAAGCCAAATATAAATAAGTAAAATCAAACAAATTATCGTTCTTATATCATAAAAAATAAAAAATAACTTCCCGGTAAAAGCAAATTTTAAAAAAATAATAATTCTAGTTTCTTGTTTTTATTATTTTTTATGCAATGTGATATACAATTTCATCAAATATATATACTGACCGATGAATAATATTTTTTTCTTCACTCAACGGCCAAAACCATTAACATATCTATCCAACTCAAAACTATTATAAATAGCCTAACATTAGTTAACACATTGTAACCCCAACAGAGAAATTTAGAACATAATATAAATAGACTATTAACAAATCCTCTTATTAGTCCAAAATAATTTTGCATTCTATATTGTTTTCGGAGCTTTCTCTACAATATTATTGTTTTAATATTTTTTCTTTTTTTTCAAAAACCCAAATTTATGTTCCACAACTCAAAATATCATAGGTCTTGAAGAAAAGAATAGTGCTAATCCTTTTTACTTTTTCAAAAAATAATTTACGATTTTTTTTCAACTGGTTTGTAATATTAATAACTAATAAGCATTACCACCGCACCAGAAATTTTGAATCATAAAACGTGATAAATAGAAGGTGGAGTGGAGCAGTCATGTTAAACAGTATACATTTTTTCAAAGAAATAACTCTTTAATTGAATATTTTATTATTGTGTATATCTTCATAATAATTATATATAACAGAAATGAAAGAGGTTGTATATAGGGAAATGGAAAAAAAAAAGGATATAAAAAACAAAAATGAATAATCAGATTTTGAAAAACGGGAAAAAAATGAAACAAATTCTGAAAAAGCGAAAAAGGAAAGGAAAAAGAAAAGAAAAGAAAATAATTGACTTTCTAGTGTAATTAGACAGCGAAAAATAGAAGTCATGTAAACACAATAAATATTGAAGACTATAAGTAAACGTCAGCGATTTTAAAAATAATAAATAAATATTGAAGGCCCAACTATTTTTGAAGTGAATTTTGAAGTTGATTATTGGATGGGAATATGAGTAGTGTGAACATGATAAATATTGAAGTCCCCAAAAATTGAAAAAATAATAATAAATAAATAAAATCTGCACATAGCACAAGAGTTTTGGAGGGAAACAGTAAAGTTGACTAGGGTTGACTTAGCTACTTTTATATATTACTAGTTGATTACCCGTGCGATGCACGGAATATATAATTTTTAAATCATAAGTTTGAAAATATCTTGATTCAATCATATCAAATAAAAAACATAATTTAAAATAATTTCAATAAAAAATGTTATTCAATTTTAAACTTTAAAAAAACAAAAATATTCAAAATAAAAAAAGATACATGTACACTAAGTATACCACACCATTCAAAATTTGACACTCGTTTAAATTTTTTATATAATTTTTTTTTTTAACTTTTAATTACGTTTTTTTCTGAAAATTTGCCCACCTCATCACCTATTTTCCTTTAATATGTTATAATTTTTTATTAACTATATTTTTTTAATGTGTTGCTTATATATATTTTATTTGAAATCCAATATATTAATTAATATATTTTATTTTTCCTTATTTTTTAAACTTTTCAATTTTTGTCAAAATTGTGAAATGATAAAGCCTCCGTTTGGTAATTTTTAGTTTATAAACTTGTTTATTTATGATTTTGAGGTAAAAAGTAGTTGCTAAAAATTGGAGAAAGAAAATACGTATGGTTAAAAAGTTGATAGAAAATAATTAATTATTTTTTTAACATGCGTATTGAAGAGCCTACTCATTTATTGATATAATAGAAAGTAAAATTTTAATAATTCTATTTATTTATTTTCAAAATATATTAATTCAATTTTTTTCATTTCTAACTTAACAAATTTATATATATCATATATTTATTTATTTTTAAATATATTAATCCAAGTTATTCATTTTCAATGTAACACATTTACATAGAAATGATATGACATTTATTTATATTCAAATATATTAATCCAATTTTTTTCATTTCCTACATAACACATGTTATTGAATTTGAAACTTTTTAAAAAAAATTAATCAAAATAGAAAATTCTGCATGTACACTCAGTGTACCGCGCCATTCAAAATTTGGCACTTAATTAATTTTTTATATAAAATTTCTTTTAACTTTTATTTACGTTTTTTCTCAAAAAATTTGCCCAACTTATCACCTATTTTCCTTTTAATATGTTATAATTTTTAATTAACTTTATTATTTTTCCTTATTTTTTAAACATACTAATTTTTGTCAAAATGATGAAATGATTAAATTTTTTATCAATTTATCATTGGTGGTAAATGGTTGAGAGCAAATAATTAATTATTTTTGTAATATGGTTATTGAAGAACCTACTCATTTATTGACATATTAGGAAGTAAAATTTCAATAATTTTATTTATTTATTTTTAAAATATATTGATTTAAAATTTTCATTTCAAACTTAAATAAATTTATATATCATGTATTTATTTATTTACACACACACACACACACACACACACACACACACACACACACATATATATATATATATATATATATATATATATATATATATATATATATTAATCCAATATTTTCATTTTCAATGGAACACATTTACATAGATATGATATTTATTTATGTTCAAATATATTAATACAATTTTTTTATTTCCTATGTAACACATTTAAATAGATATCACATATATTTATGTTCAAATATATTAATCCAATTTTTTCATTTTCTACATAACACATTTATATAGATATCATTATTTATGTTCAAATATATTAATCTAATTTTTTCAAATTTTCATTGTTACACATTTTCACATAGTACATTTATTACAATTCTTACTAAATATCTAATAAATAATAATTTTTCCTACAAAAATCTTTGAATAATTCTAGAGGGACGTTTTTAATTGACATTGTGACATGCCAAAAATATATTGAATGGTATAAATAACTACCCACTACTTAGTTTTTCATCACCCAGTGTATGTGCATCATGTCACAATGTTACTTAAAAATGTCAATTAAAAATTTCTTTCTAGAAGTACACAAAATATTTATCTTTTATTTATTTATTTTTATATATAAATATAGAAGTGAGGAGAGAGAGTCATTAAATGCAATTTTCCCTCCAAAATGACTCTCTCTCCTCACTTCTACTTTTATATATAATATATAAAGATAAAGACTAGTTGTCTACTCGTGCGATGCACGGAATATATAATTTTTAAATCATAATTTTGAAAATGTCTTGATTCAATCACATCAAATAAAAAACATAATTTTAATAAAACTTCAATAAAAAAATGTTATTCAATTTGAAACTTTAAAAAAAACAAAAATATTCAAAATAAAAAATGATAAATGTACACTAAGTATAACGCGTCACTCAAAATTTCACACTCATTTAAATTTTTTTATATAATTTTTTTTTTGATTACGTTTTTCTCTAAAATTTGCTCACCTCATCACATATTTTCCTTTTAATATATTATAATTTTTTATTAACTATATTTTTTAATATGTTGCTTACATATTTTTTATTTGAAATCCAATATATTAATTAATATATTTTATTTTTCCTTGTATTTTAAACATGCCAATTTTTGTCAAAATGGTGAAATGATAAAACCTCGATTTGGTAATAATGTTTAATTTATAAACTTGTTTATTTATGATTTTGAAGTAAAAAGTAGTAGCTGAAAATTGGATAGTGAAAATACGTGTGATTAAAAGGTTGATAGAAAATAATTAATTATTTTTGTAACATACGTATTGAAGAACCTACTCATTTATTGACATATTAGGAAGTAAAATTTCAATAATTCTATTTATTTATTTTCAAAATATATTAATTCAATTTTTTTCATTTCTAACTTAACAAATTTATAAAGCATATATTTATTTATTTTAAAATATATTAATCCAAATTTTTCATTTTCAATGTAACACATTTACATAGATATGATATGACATTTATTTATATTCAAATATATTAATCTAATTTTTTCATTTCCTATATAACACATATTATTAAATTTGAAACTTTTAAAAAAAAAATCTAATCAAAATAAAAAATTATGCATGTACACTCACTATAGCACGTCACTCAAAGTTTGACATGTAATTAAATTTTTTATATAAAGTTTCTTTTGACTTTTATTTACGTTTTTCTTTAAAAATTTACCCGCCTTATCACCTATTTTCCTTTTAATATGTTAATTTTTAATTAACTTTATTTTTAATATGGTGCTTACATATATTTTATTCGAAATCCAATATATTAATTAATATATTTTATTTTTCTTTATTTTTTAAACATATCAATTTTTGTCAAAATGATGAAATGATTAAATTTTCTATCAATTTATCATTGTTGGTAAAAAGTTGATAGCAAATAATTAATTATTTTTATAATATACTTATTGAAGAACCTACTCATTTATTGACATATTAGGAAGTAAAATTTAAATGATTTTATATAATTATTTTCAAAATATATTAATTCAAAATTTTTATTTCTAACTTAACAAATTTATATAGCATGTATTTATTTTCAAATATATTAATCCAAAATTTTCATTTTCAATGTAACACATTTACATAGATATGACATTTATTTATGTTCAAATATATTAATACAATTTTTTTCATTTTCTACGTAACACATTTACATAGATATCACATTTATTTATCTTCAAATATATTAATCCAATTTTTCCATTTCCTACATAACACATTTACATAGATATCACATTATTTATGTTCAAATATATTAATCTAATTATTTTTTTTTTCAATGTAACACACTTATACATAGTACATTTATTACAACTCTTACTAAATATGTAATAAATAATAATAATAATAATTTTTCTTACAAAAATCTTTATCTTTTATTTATTTTTTATATATAAAAGTAGAAGTGAGGAGAGATAGTCATTAAATGCAATTTTCCCTCCAAAATGACTCTCTCTCCTCACTTCTACTTTTATATATACTAGTGAATCACCCGTGCGATGCACGGAAAGAAACACCTAGTTAAAGAAACAAAGTATACACAATAGATGAACCACTAATTGCGATCAATTACAAATAAATTAGCAAACAAAATTTTACATCATTAAACATTGAGTACAAATTTCTACAAATTTTGGAAAACTTCCTTGTAAACTACATTTGTTGTTGAATTAGTAGAATTTCCATCCTTATCAGAAATCAACATCTTCAACCCTGAACGACTGGTAACCCTAGATATCGCAACATAAAGTTGTCCATGAGTGAATACCGGTCTCTTAAGAAGAAGTCCAACATGAGAAAGTGATTGTCCCTGACTCTTATTTATTGTCATTGCATAGGACACGTTCAAAGGAAATTGCCTCCTTTGAAATCTAACAGGAATCCTGGAATCAGAGGGGCTCAACGACATCCTTGGAATGAAGAACTTATGACCTATATTGTTGCCGGATAAAATTTGACCTTCTAGAACGTGATTTCCAAGCTTCGTGATTATTAATCTTGTTCCATTACACAGTCCCTGGGTATGATCAACATTTCTCAACAACATTACAAGAACTCCAACTTTAAGTTTCAACTCGTGGTTGGGAATACCAGAACATCTTATATTGTTCAAAAATTCAGTTGAATGTATATTTTCAAACAAAGTACCAGTTCCTTCTGTTCGGCACACAACATCAGCACTTAAGTAAGTTCTCTCATCAGTATGAACCATAGATACCATATACTCATTAACACCATCAACATCATCATTTCTAGGTGCTAGTATTGCCCTCCCCTGCAGGTAAGATGCATCACAGACATTGCCTGAGAATGATGGGAATGTGCTTTCAACTATTGATCGAACCGGATCTCCGGTTGAAACTATCAATAAATCATCTGGCATCTCAACTTCAGTTTTACCATCATTGTCCCCATCGGTCGTGCCATCACCAATGCTTGACATCCAATCAGAAAAAGCTTTTATGTCAATACTATCATCAATGTTGACCGTTTGTTGAAGCCTCATATTTTTTGTCAACCGCAACACGTTGCAATGCTGCCACAAGTAAGATGAATTTATTGTTGCACGAACAATATCTTGCCTGGTACCTTTTGGAACAACCGGAAGAATTTGTCTAAAATCTCCACCGAAGACAATTGTCTTTCCTCCAAATGGTTGTTCTAAGCTATTGGGATTGTCGAACCTTAATATATCTCTCATACTCCTGTCAAGTGCTTCAAAGTAATATTTATTCATCATGGGCGCTTCATCCCATATTATGAGCTTCGTCCTCGATATCAATTCTGCAAGTGGGCTTCCTTGTTTAATATTGCATGTAGAGTTTTCATCAGGGCTCAGAGGGATGGTGAATCTCGAATGAGCGGTCCGACCAGAAGGCAAAAGAAGGGAAGCTATACCACTGGAGGCAACATTAAGAACTATATCTCCTCTCGATCGTAAAGCAGCAGATAGAGTCTTCCAAACAAAAGTCTTACCCGTACCTCCATACCCATAAAGGAAAAATACACCACCCTTACCAGAATGTACGGATGCCATTATGGTATCATAAACAACCCTCTGTTCATCTGTCAAGAAACCCACAAACCTCAAATGTTCAGCCGACAAAGAAGCTTTATCATATGCCAACTCATCGCATATAAGTCGATTGCATGATAATGAATCATCAACAACAGATGGAAAGGGCATCGACGGGTAATCCCGAATACTCCTACCCCTACTACGCAAAATGTTCTCAATCTCTAATAATGTATAATTCTGAATTTTCTCAACAGTCAACTCCAAACCTGATTTAAAAGTATTATAACGTATAAAGGATTATTAAAAACCAATCAATTACTATAAGTAACAAAGCAAGAATTATAGCATAAATTATCATGAACCATTAAAAATGCACAAAAAAATTACCTTGATTTTCCATTGATGATCTGCGTCGATATAATATATCATCTGACATATACTCCCAACATTTCATCCAAACAAATTCTGGACGGGATAGGGAATCAGAAACCAATAGGGTTGCATAGAGACTTCTCAAAGATTGTGCTGATCCCCAATGACTGGCCTCAATAATACCATCAACATATTCTTTGTTATCATCCAATAAACCCAGTGTGTAGCATGCATCTCTAAAAGTCTCATGTATAACACCATTTACACATTTAATATCATCATAACTTGTCGGACCTCGAACTATAGTTAACAAAGTTCTCAAATAGTATAACTCTCCTTTCCCAGGAGGAACGTAATATATTCGACCAATTGAAAACCCACGTTGTCGAGGATGCCATTCTCTTTTTCTACTGTCCCACACGAACTTCATAGGAAACTCTGCATAAGTTAACTCCCTAGCATCAGGAAACTTCTTATTAGCTTCCATCCAAGCAACAAACATACTGTGTTTAACAGCGGGTCTGTTCATCACCGTTTCAATATGGTCTTCACCAGAGAAGTATATTCTTTGTTCATCAGGAAGGTGAAAAGACAACCGCTCAACAGGTGTATCTCGAAAGTGAATGTCAAAGCTGAACAGTCTCCAAGTAGCCTCACAAGCAGATAAATATCTACAGTCGTAGTACATTTTAATCTCATCCACACATCCGCTAGAACCATCATCATCAGCTGTTTGGTAAAAAGCTGCCGTAATGCGATCATTTCCTTTATGAACATACTTGAAGAGGTACTTAATGGACCTCGACTGATTACACCATTCAACATTTATATGAGCTCCGTACTTCAATAAGAGGTACCAACTGTGAGGAACAACATACCTGTTATCAAGATCAACACCATTCTTCTTCACAGAAGAACCATTATCTCGTCGTCTGTAAATAGGATATCCATCATCCGCAACAACAGTAGTTTCGGTGAAACCTTTTGGAAAATGCTTTGTACATTGGCCATCAGACATGCAAGGCGAGTTACTCCTCAAGATGCCGCAAGGACTATGCATCATGAAATCTCTAACAACAGCAAAATAGTATGGATCACTCACCTTATCAGGAATCTCAGCTGAGATGACCTTATCTATGTCATCACCATTGGGATGACTCGTATACTTTTCCAACCAAAGAAGAATATGAGCATGCGGTAATCCACGCTTCTGGAACTCAATAGTGTACATAACTAAAAAAAATGCAATATCTATTACACAAAGTGAACATTATGCATAAAAATAAAAATAAAATAAAATAAAGAAAAAAAAACAATGGGTAATATACAGCGGACCTGATCCTACTGCCCCGAATACACTTCCGCCACGCAAATCCTTCATAAGGAGATCCAACTTCATCTTAAAAACTCTGCAAACTATATCAGGGCGATCTTCTACTTTCAACCCCCTCTTATCAACAAATCAATCAAATATTACAAAGTTATTAGAGATTATAACATGGCTCAAACAGGGGCTAAACATACCAATTTTTAACCAAATATTTTACCTTAAAAAGATTACAAAGTCAAATAAATCCAATTTATAAATTCCGCTGGCCGCCGAACACACACTGAAATTAAAATTTCACTGTTTCAATAAAATTTACAGAAATCAATTTACGTCAATCAATTATGCCCTAACAAAATAAGTATCTACTATACAAAAGTCAAAATGAAATGTTTAATAAATGAGCACATGATACATCATAAGAAAGATGGTTGAATTTAGAGTTCAACGCAAAAAACGGAGTGCAATTCGGAGTTGTAGATCAAAAGTTATACACGTTTGAAAACAATTACATTTAAATAAAATACGGAATGACTAAATTGAAAGAAAAGTAAAATTTGGGGACTAATGAACAAGAAAATTTAAAGGTATGGACGTTATTCGCCAAAAAAATAAACGTAGGGACGTTTTTCCACAATAAGTGTCAAACGTAGGGACGTTTTGTACCAATTACCCAACTATGAATGAGCTGCTTTTTTTTGGACGAAAATGCCCTTGACATTTACTGTTCAATTTGAAGTTAACGGTGAAATGGGATTAAAATTGACAGAAAGGATGTCTTCTACCAAAAATTGTAAATGTTGGAATATTTAGCGTCAAAAATCAAAACGTTGGGACGTTTTGCACAATATATATCAAACGTGGGGACGTTTTGTGCTATTAACCCTAACTATTTTGATGGAACATTATCAAAGTCACGAAAAAGAATTAATTTAGTGAAAAGATTGTAACTATATCTCAACGTCAAAACACAGTAACATACATACGTGAATACACTTTTGATCAATTTGACATTTATTTCTTTTTTGACCTTTTCATTTATGATGAAATAGACAGGTTACCTCTTTGACCTACATTTCTTAATGTTCATTTTTTCTTATACTTTTTTCAACTACATATATTATAAAATTCACAATTTTATCAATTTCTTAACCACATATTTCATTAATTTTTAACAAAATCTATTAAAAATCTGATTTTTATCAAAATTAAAGGTCATGACCTGTAACATTATTTACAACAAGAATAACATACAGTGACGACGGATGCAGACATTTTACACTGCTGGGACACAAATGGATCTGTGCTTTTGCCGACGGTTTTTACGGGGGTTCGCTGCCCCCGAAATTTTTTTTTAATGAAGAAGACCAAAAGAATGAAAAAGTACTTGAAATTTATTACAACTGTTCTTTACGCGTTTTCATATTTTGATAACGTTCCATAATTACATCATTGTCAATATTGTCAAGTACATCATTCTCAATATATGCAATTAAACTATCATTCAACAACTGATCTCCGAGGCGATTACGCAAACGATTCTTGACATACGTCATTGCAGAAAATGATCTCTCGACTGTAGCAGTAGCCACGGGAAGAATTAAACTCAATGTCACAAGCTTGTACACTAATGGATGCACTTCATGTTCATTTTTTTCAACCAACTTCTTTGCAAGATCACCAAGACCATGTAATCCTCCAAAATCTTCATCAGTGCACATGTCAAGAATATATGTATCGAGTTGATCATCAAGTTCCAAAATATCTGTAGCGTCAAAATCTATCGGATAATACTCACATAGTTGAAGCAATTTGTTCTTCTCAAAAGCAGCAAATGAATTATTTGGAGACAAACATGCAACACAAAGAAGTAAGTCACTATTTAGTTCAGAAAAACGATCATTCAGCTCTTGAAGTTGCATATCAATGATGGCATAAAACATTTCCACACGGAAGTGATGCAAATTTGTCACCGTGTCACACCTAGAATGGCCCAAAGATATGAACATATCATCCATATTGGGAATACTGATGCCATGAGCTTCACAGAATGAACAAACTATCCCAAAAAAAGAATCACATCCATCATCTCTCATCATTTGGAGCTGAATTTTACATAATTTTACCAATCTCATGGCATTGACAATATCTTGATCTTTTCTTTGTAATGCTTTTGACAATTCATTTGAAATGTCCAAGATCTTTTTCATCAAATGTAGATTAAATGCAAAATCAAATTTGAGCATCAACTTCAATAAAATACATGCCTCACCTCTTGTTCCTGTACTTGTAGAATCAGTAGCAATCATCTCAATAATTTCAACTGTGGATGCAAACATGACAATCAAGTTAATTAAACAAATGTAGTGAGAGCCCCAACGTGTATCACCAGAACACTTAAGAGTAGTTTCTTGATTGAGACCCTGTCCACTTGATATTTCACCAACATTTAGTGCTTCAAGAATTGAAAGTTTTTGTTTCTCTCTAAGAAGATCACTCCGTTTAGCAGATCGTCCAACAACATTCACCAGTCTATGTACTGAATGAAAGAATGTTTCAATTTTCGCATGTTTCTGTGCCACAGCTATAAGAGCTAGTTGAAATTGATGAGCAAAACAATGAATATAATAAGCATATGGGTTTTCCTTTAAAATGAGTCCTTTAAGTCCAATATCCTTGCCCTCTCAAGTTAGATATACTTAAGTTATAACTGGAGAATAGTTTATCAATTCCAGCCTTAAGTGAGGCAGCTGTAGTACTCGAAAAATGTGTCACACCTATGAAATGTTCCAATACACATTCATCCTTAACATAACGAAGAACAACTGACATTTGTTCTTTCATTGAAATGTCACGAGATTCATTAATTAGGATAGAGAAAAGGCTGTCACCAATATCTTTGATGATCACACTTATAGTTTCTGAAGCAATAGCACGCATGATATCTCGTTGAACTCGTGGTGATGTTAACTTGAGATTTTCAGGAGCATTCGTTAGAGAAACAGCCTTAATCTTAACATTATGATCACACAACCAATGCAATAGTTCAAGAAAATTACCTCGATTGTTGGAGTCTTCAGATTCATCATGACCACGACAGGCCAACCCTTGTCGTAGAAGAAATCGAATACAGTCGAGTGTGGCATTCAAACGAATTCGATAATCTTGTCGAACTTGATGTGATTGCTTATTTAGACAACATCGAATGCCAGTGCTTTGATTCTTGAATGATTCATATTGGACTCGAGCTTGATTGTGAGCACTATTTTATTTTGCAATATGTGTTCTAAGCTATTCTTTCTTCTTCCAATTCCTAAACCCACCGCGAACAAATGGACCACCAATTGAATCGAAAAGATAGCAGTAGAAACAAAAAACAACATCTTTTTCTATACTATATTCCAATCAACTAGGATACTCATTATACCATGATACACAAAATCGCCTATCTTTGTTGCTCATTCTTGTTGTTGGAAATTCATGATTGCGAGGCTGACATGGACCTCTTTGCACATATGTTCTTCGAATTAAATCCCGAACATTAAAATCATAATTATCAATTAGAACTCTCAATCCAGGATCCGAATGAAGGTTTGCAAAATCAAATTCAAGGGGGTCACTCCTAACATCCCCAACATTATCCCCGACGTTAGTTTCAATAGGAACATCTTCAATTTGAACATCAATTTCTTCACCAAGTTCCTCAACCATTTGATCTCTAACTTCATTTTCATTAATTTGATCATCGGAAGAAAACGTGGATTTACGCTTAAAATATTTTTCCATAACTGATACAAATAAACAAAAAAATAATTGTAAACTCATAGTAATCCTAAAATCTCAAATTATTAAAGCCCAAATTCCAAACAATGAAAAAAATTCAAACAAAAGAACAATTTCTCAATTCTCAAATTCTCAACATCAAACTCAAAAATCTCAATCTCAAATTCAATACATCAAAATCTAAATCTCAATCTCAAATCAATACATCAAAATCTAAATCTCAAGTCCTCAATCCTACACATACACTGATACACAAACACAATTACAAAAGAGCAAATAAATTAACAATTAAAAAATACAATAATCAAATAAAATTTCAAGGAATCAGGCTTATCACAGTTCAATAATCAACTAAAATGTGAAAAGGAAATAAAAATAGTCAGACTCAGTGAAGTGAAATAGTGAGAAACTGAGAATGTGAGATACTAACCGCCGAACCGGAGTTACTGGACGACAGTCATACCACAAGTGTTCGTCGGCGTCCAGTGCAGCAGTGTTGGTGCTGCTGTTGTGCTGCGGTGTGGAGTGCTGCTGTGCCTGTGCTGCCTTGCTTCTGCTGCCTGCTAGTGCCGCAGAGTGGTGCCTGATGCTGCGGTGCAGTGCAGGAAGTGCACTGCAGCCGTCTTGTTGGCCGGCGGTGACGTCGAAGGTACTTGGTGGCTGGTGCGGCACAGGCAGTGGCGGAGGTAAGAACAGAAGGAAGAAGGGCAGGGGCTGTTGTCTGGGTTTGTGTTTGAAAGAGCTGCAATCCGGTTTTGAATATATATATATATATATATATATATATATATATATATATATATATATATATATATGTCATATTTCTACTGGGGCACGTGCCCCACTGTGGGTCCGCCCCTGATAACATACTTCATCTTTCAGAGTCGTGTATATTGCCTACTGCATTTTCTCTTATAAACAGATATTCAGATATGAATAAAAATAGAGATGAGAGACAGCCATCGTAAAGGAAATTTTTTTTAGGTCTTGGGTGGACAAGCTTCTATGAGGTTCCTTTAAAATTGGACCAAGATTTCTTCTTCTAGTAGTAACTAGTATACACTCGTGCGATGCACGAATGACAATATCATTATTTTTGTTTACAATGGAAAGTGTGAATGAACAAAGTAATAAATACAAAGAAATATAATTTGATATTGACAATCAATATATTCAAATTTGGTAGGTTGAGAAAATCAATCTAAGTTTTGGAAAACTTCTTTAAATATCAGTTTGTGCACTTTTTTGCATCTCCATTTTGCCCATGCAATAAACTCTCTCTACTCAGTGTTTTATTATACTCATATCAGAGTATATACAATATGCACAGCTGTCGGAAGTAAACTCTCTCCATAATCAAATTGTTCTCTCATCATTGCCAGCAGCTAATATGAAAACAACATAGAAAATTAGTTGGATTCATAAGAGATTAACATGTTGAACAGAATAGAGTTTAAATGTACCATGTAGAGCCAAAATGTATAACATTTACCCCTAGCAAATGTCAGTGTTATTGTATGAGTTGCAAGACATGGGATGTGAGGCGGGTGATAATAAATAAAAGAAAAGGATTATAAGAATCTGAATTTTTAAACAACTCTCTTACCAAAAAACAAATTAGATCCTAAAAGAAGTCCAAGTTATGGGATTAGACGATAGTCTATTTTTATTATTAAAAAAAAAAGTTCAATTCATGTAATATTCTTGTCTTGGTAATAATAAGAAGATTTTTTTTTTTTAATTGGAATTATTTTATATACTAATCTCTTGTTTGGTATAAAATAAAATCAATTTTGTAGATGATTTTTGATAAAAATAAAAATAAAATGATAGATGTGTAATAAAGAGGATGTAAATATTTAGGAATGTGTAATTTAAATTTACTGTTGATTAATTTGGATTTAAAATTCAATTTACACCAATTAGAGGTCAAGGTTCAAATTAGAAACATTTATGCATGGACTTCTTAAGTATGTAATTGGAAAATTCCTATCAAAAGGGTCGTATGAGCTAAAAAACAGAGATGTGAAAAGCCAGTTCAAAGAATTAGAAAACTTTGGAATGGCCAATGAACAAAGAATTCCAACGATTAATACAAATCAATTTAATGGTTCAAATTTACTTTCTTCAACTCTTTTAAAATTCAGAAATAGGCCCAACTCAGATCCTTCTCCCCATCCCTCTAGATATCTATTGTTCCTTTCACTTAATTTATCACATCCTTCATGAAAATTTTGCTGGCTGAGAACATAAAAACAATGTTTTCAGGCCTCGATGACCTGACAGAGAGACTGGGTCAATGATCAGATGGTCAACTCGAAGTCGGCTCAGGGTCAACCCAAACATTAATTTATATATATATATATATATATATATATATAACTCGGGTCAAACCCTGGTCTAGGTCGGCCAGGTTTCCCGAGTTGTTGACCTGACTAAGTTTTTAATGTAACCTGACCCGATTTTTGGACTTGGTCATGGGTTTCCGGGTCTACCCGAGCGGGCCGGGTTGGATTTGACAACATTGCATAAAAAAAAAAGAATTTTGAAAAAATATGGATTTATTGAATCCAAGAAAGCCAGCCACACTCAGGGAGAGGCAATAGAAAAGAATTAATACTTTGTTTGATGAAAGTTTTTTGTTTATAAACAAATAATGTAATATTTTCGAAGTAAATATATGATTGAAAAGTGATTTTTGAAAAATGTGTATAGTTAAAAATAGTTTTAAAAAATGTGTTTATAAATTTATTTATAAACAAGTTACCAAATGTTACATGAGAGGGTGTTTATTGCTTTGTATTAATTGATGCTCAGCGTGTGGAGATCTTTGAATCTCTTCTAGTCATGAAAACAAGTTTGACAAGAGGCTCATTTGTCGAATATACTTGGTGCTTGCTACGGTGCATTGAAGCTTCTAGTTCTATGTCAACTAGAAGGCTGGAATTTTATTAATAGGCCTTTAATCCAATCGATGACATTAAAAAGATAGATTAATCACTTACTAGAATTCAGATATTACCCTTCACGAGATGAACTAATGAATTAGCATATACAGTCGACCTAATGTGAATTTAGTACTATTTGTTGTCAAATGATTTTACCTATTCACTCTTACATATTTAGTTATATACTCAATATATATATTTATCCAAAATACCATAATTATTTAAAATATTAAATAATTCATTACATTTATTTATTTGTATATTATTAAAAGGAATCGAGATTCTGTCAATCTTGATTGAAATTCCAATTGGTCAACGGAATATGAATAATGTGAACAGAATCTTCATTTTCACACAGACAATTTAATTTGAAGAATTTTGCTACTTGCACAATTATATTAACAATGAAGATGACAATTAGATGATTTGGAAGTATTGTATTTTTTATTTAAAAGTTGATGTGATGTGTGAAAATACGTAAATTAATTTTCAATCTCATTATGATCAGTGTAGCAAAGTTATAATTGAAAGTCCCCCACCCCCTCGGCATTGTCCAACTTTTCCACAGTTATATACTAGGGTTCGCGGACATGGTTTAATTTGAAACATGTGTTGACTGTTGCAACTTCCCATATCTCACAATCATATACATGACATAAACCAATAACACATGTCAAACACTCACGTCGCCACCTCTCTTCTCCTCCATTTTATAACTTTCAACTCATACCAAACGGAGATTTGTAGATCAGTTATCTGTAATAATGGCTGCAATTTCTTTCGTGAAAACACAATTTTTAAACTTCCTAAAGGTTTTTCTCAAACCCCTTTGCAACTTCTTCCTCGCAAAAGCCTCTAGGGTTAGCTTTACTTCTGCGTCTAAATATTCTGAGGTATGTATCGCCATCCCCATCCCCGTCCAAATATTCTGAGGTATACTGGTATAGTTAGCTCGGTAGATATTGAAAATTGATTTCCTAAAGTCTCTCGAGCATACTTTTGTACAATGCTTACTTGAAATATTTAGTTGTTTTTATAAATCAGTTCTTGCATATTCTTTAGCTATTCAAATGTGTGACGCCTCATTGCAAAGCATCACATTTAGTTATAATCCTCTGGCATTTAACATTCTTAGACATATCTTTCTACTATTTCTGCTGTGGTAATTAATCAGAATCTGTGGGTTCATTTGAGTGGAGGTATGCCACATAAAATAGTGCCTCGTTGACTGAAGAAACAAAATATTCCAATATGGCAAAACATTATGATACTAAACTCATCAACTCTATTGAAGAAGGGTTATGTAAATTTTTTTGAATAAATGCTTGCATATTGTTAATATACATGATACTTAACTCACCAACTCTATTCAAGAGAAAAAGTCCTACAGAGGATGAAGTCGTCGTCTTCATGCCTACTCCACCTCTCATAGGCTCGTCATACTCTACTTACTCTTAAGAGGTGGAGAGGTTAGACTTTACCTTCGCCTTCAAGTTGAGGCTCACTTTCCCCGATCCTGCTAGATGAACGCCAATGGCAAGTTGGCAACGTGCAGCTTCTGCATGACTGCATGTGTCGAGGCAACATTGGCAAGGTATATAATGGTTTCTTCAAGCGATGAGTGATTCTTGATGACGTGGCCTTTGTTTGTGACTTGTGGATTCTTAGTCATATGGGGATGCTTGATAAAATTATTTTATACACTTATTTATATGTCTAAATTAGGCTATTATATGTCATTTTTGAATAAATTCTACTTAATTATTTGTTATTTGTTTATATTACAGAAAATATCCCAAAGTTGATAGAATGATGGAATTAAAGTGAATAATGTGCATTTGGATGATAATTGGAGTTGAAATGGACAAATGAATGATGATCATGATGTCAACCGAAATATATAAGAGGAGCAAAGTATGAGAATTCAAAGTTTGAGGGCTCAATTGAAAATGAATTGAAGTTGGAAGAAGAATTGAAGTGATTCTCAAGTCCAGGGATCAAATTGTAGCAATTGAAAGGTGAAGGATTCACGTGCAATTAAAGATCGAGGACCACCTTAAACACATTGGATAGTAGGAAGTCTCGCTGGAAGATTTACCCTACGTGGTCACGACTACTCTGCTACGCCGCACGTCCAGACATAAAAAGGTAGAACCGAAAAATTACTACTAAGCGTGAGCTTTCCGACTGGGTCGAATGTGGGGCTGTTTGTGCAATTTTCAACATGGTTTCTTCCTAATTTGCCTAGGTTTATTCTACAACTGTACATACAACTTATCATGCACTAAATTGTAACTTTTGCCAGACCTTTGGACAGTCTCTCAACATCATTACTCATTTATCTATTATCTAATTTTTGGAGGTGAAATTCAAGGCAAAGGAACAGGGATTGAAGATTATCAACGAAGATCGAATCTCAATGCAAGTATTCCTTTCTTTATTGATGAATACATAACTTTTAATTGGGATAATCGATGTAGCTTAGTTTTATGCTTTTAATTCTATAATTCTAGTTTTGCGCTTGCATTGCATGTGTTGATTTTATTTTGTATTTAATGCATGAATTAATTCGTGATTAATTCATTGATTTAATAGGTTGTTTTCATAATTCGATATGTGATCTAACAATCTAGACCGTGCAATAAAATCTGGTAATTGAATGAACGATGGAGATATACGTTTGTTATTATTACAATCTCTATATAAATTCTTGTGTTCCATGCACCTAATTATTATGACCCTTTGTAGAAATATATGGTTGACTAAATTAGGTAGAGTTAATTTAAACTCGAGAGAGAGATTTCATATGTATAAGTGAATTCGATCGAGTACATAAATAAGAATAAAACTTGAATATTGAAATTAAAATAATTAACTAATGTGAAATCGGATGTCCCAGCACTTACAAACATCAATTTTCTTCTCTTTTGTTTTGTTTAATTTTCTACTTTTGTTTAGATAACTCATCACTATTTTATCGTTCAAATAAAGCAAGAACTAACACAATTTCGCTACTTAATTACAATCCTCGTGGGAACGATAACTCGAACTCTTTTGTCCATTTTATTACTTAATTACGATATTGTACACTTGCAATTTAAATTATCACATCAATACCACTTTGATGTCCATCGAAGCGAGCTGGTAACAGTTACAATTGTTGTTTTAAAATTTGAAGTTAACTAATAACTGCTTTCTTTGTCCATTAACTATAAATTATGCCAGTTTCTGCTCCTTGTTTTTTCTTCTGTATTGTTACAGCTTCTTTTATGATTTACATCTTTTTATGCCTCTTTTTCGTGGGTAGGACGACCAGAGTTACATACTAATGAACTCTGCCTTCTTAAAGAAACGATTGTAAAAATCGAAGGGAATAAATAATTTATGGTCACCTAGATTAGCAGAGGAAAGTTTTAGTTTAACTTCAGTTTGCCTTCTTGGTTGCAATGTGTCATTGTCAGTTTAATGTTGGATCCTGGTATTGAATCCTGATAATGGTGGTTGTTGATTTTTGCCATTTCTTTGTATTCTTGTTTTGCATTTCAAAAATGTTAAAAGCACCTCGAAGTTTACCCTCGAAGTGACCCCCTTCTAACATGGAGGGGGTGAAGCCCACTTCTGACAAGTGGGCTCCGCCTCTTTATGTGAGAGGGCGGTCACCTCGAAAGTGAGTCTGAGGTGACTATAGTCCTTTGCATTTTGATATTTTCAAATTAAGATGTGACAGTCAGAAAATTCCCAAGTGATGATTCCAAGGTAATGCTGAAGACCAACACCTTTTTTACCTCCCTGGCTCAGCAATTTTCAAAACTTTGGTTTAAACTCGGTGCAAGGAACATAGTTTAGGACATACATGCTAAATTAGCCATATTCTGAGGACTCGTTTTTTTTTTTCCCAAAATCATAAAATGCTTCAATTTTTAATTTTGGTGCTAATGTGCTAGTAGGAAAAGCTTCATATGCTGAAGAAGTTTCACTACAGGAAGCCGTAGTTGTTCTAGAAGAGGAGTAAATCTGTTATGTATTTCCTTCAGGTACAAGCCACAAGGGGGATAAATTAAATGAGTAAGACCTTTTCCTCCAACAACTCGTCTATGAAATTCAAGAACTTAAGTAGAGAAGGAGGTAGTACCTGGTTTTCTTATTATTTTTTGGGGTTTTTAATTAAATGAGTTTGGTAGACAATAACTTTAGTAAAATAGATCTTCCTGTTAAAATGTCAAAATTATCCTTAATGAAAAGGATTGTTTATTTTGCAAGATGTATTTCCAAACTTAGTCAGGTTGATTTAATTCAGTACTTCTGGTTATATTTTTATTTTTTAATCTTTTAAGTTCTTCTAAAAACGTTCTATACTGTGATAATTTTTCAAATGATGATCTTTTTTAGTTATATATCCTAACATTATTCCATCTGAAACTTCTTCTTTTATATCTTCGTATTCTTCTATAATTTTATGAATTGTACTTATATTTTTTGTTGTTTCAACAGAATTAAATTCTATTCGATTTAGGGTAGCATAGTCAATATTTTCGTATATTTCTTTTAGTTTAAATTGTCCAACAGAATGTATATTTTCACATTTTTCAACAATAACTGATAAAAATGAAATTTCTTTATTTTCTAAATATAATTTATGATTACAGTTATTTGAAGTTGATGTTTCTGAAGTATCCATTAATTATCAGGTTGATTATTATACAAGATTTTTTGATATAAGTCCATTCTTTGATCTAATAAAATACAATAGTTTGTAATATGTTGTTCGTATCTTTCTAAAAATTTATTATATTCTTCAGAAGATATGTTTTCATTTTCTATTTGATTTTTAATATCTTCCATTTTATCTTTCAATTTTTCTAAAAGGTTATCAAGTCCTTCGATTGTATATCTTGGCATTTAGGTTTGGACTGTATTTGTTATAATTTTATTTTCTAATTCTATTTTAAGCTGTAATGTATCAGAATAATCTATAATATATTGATCATGGTTTTCTGAAAGTATATAATATTGTTCAGATGATTCTTCAATATCTATTAATTGAGATATAATGTTGTCTATTTTTTTCATTATTCTTTCTAACAAATTGTCTAATCCTTTAATAGTAGATCCAGACATTATAAAACAGAGGTAAATAATTTATAAAGTTTCAAGTAATTTTTCAAATTCTATCAATGTTTGGGAATTGATAATATCTATATCAGCCTTAATATCTATGCTTGGCTCAAATGGTATATTATATTTTGAAATATTTTTCTTTCTCTTTTCTAATTTATTAATTATATCTTGAATATCTTGTATTATTATATATCTTACAGTACTTCTAGCAAAGTTTTCTATCAAATTTTCTTTAAAACTTTTTAATATCTCTTATGATGCGTAGAGTTGCTCTTGGTATCCTATTTTATCAATTTCATTCTCATATTCAATACTTTTTTTACTTTTGATATTCTTTTTAACTTTGTATGAACCTTTCTTAGATCTGAGTTTTTTCATAATATAATTACTCTCATTCATGATATTAAAATTTTCAAAAACTGGTGAAGAAAGACTCATCTCTTCCATCACTGTCATAATCTATTACAGGATCATAATCATTATCGCTACTAAACACATATCATAAATATAATTCATTATTTATTTCGGTATTATCACTATCAAGCTAAAAATAAATGAATGATTTTGTAATTTCCATTCCTAATAATTCTTTTAATTTAGGAAAAATTGTAAGGATTTGAATCAATCGTGTGGGCTTATATGTGAATTATTGTGTATTGAATAAAAGATTATCAAATTTGGTTAAGCCCATTTAAAGTGATCTAATAACGATTTGGTAAATCGGGCTTTAATGCATCTAATTAATATATGTGCTTTATGTGTAGATACCAGGTCATTACCTAATTCATGATGGGCCGGATTAGGTTAACTGGAAATTCAGTATATAAAGTCGGTTATGGTCCCTGAATCAGACGTATTGTTCATTCTTTTTGACATCCCATCATCAGAGAGAAAATAATGACTACGTATCGATTTAGAAAATCCAAACACCGCAATCGATCATCGTGAACCATATCTGATTAAGGTACGCTTCCGCTTCAGTAATTTAATTCTTGATAATTCAGTATGATGATTTTTGGATCATAGATAAATAATTATCTGTGATAAATTTTCTAACAAGTGGTATCAGAGACAATCATCGTGTTGATTATCAGATCTGTGTTTAATTGTACGCTTTGGATTAACTTTGAATTAAAATATGGACCAGACGAGAATTTCTGTTTAATTTGATGTTGGATTTACTTAAAAATTGGAATTGTTTTTTGTCAACACACATGCGTATAAATGTATACATCTTCTCACTGCCGTATACATGGATGTGGATTGAGATTCTTTTGTTCGAGTGTGGTTGATTTTGGATGCTGAATGGTTTTGAGGTTGGGTTTTGATTTATTTTTTGTGGTATAATATTAAGAATTTGTATGTATATATCTTTCGAAACCAGATATGGATTTTGATTTTTCGGTGTTGAAAATGGATGTTGGGTATGGTTTTCGTTTATGATTGAGTTTGGACCGAGATGTATGGATGGTGGCACACCGTCACCGGCACTTGAGGCGAGCTGCCGATGCGTTCGGCGCTGGGTGCGATGATGGGCGGATTTGGCTGCGCGCGGCGTCGCGCGCGATGGGCTGCAGCGTCGCACACAGCAACGCTGTGCTTCTGGATTGCATCACCGGGAATGGCGCTGCAAGCGGAGGAATGCCGGTTGTGGCCTCGCTATCTCCGTGTGACGGCTGCAGCGGTTAGGGTTTCAAAACCCTAGCTGCAAATCGATTTTGAAGAAGGGGCTTGCGTTGGAAATTTGGAGTCTTAAAGGACTATTTTGCAATTTTCGAACATTATGGTTATTTGCATCTCTGGTCATCCTTGTTTGTCCCTTAATAAAACTTAAATCCTACAGTTAGGAAATCATTTAAGTTGGGATTTTAAAGTTCTGAATTATATAATTCAGTCCCTAAAGTTTGAAAATTTTCAAAATTGGGACCTTTAAGGTTAAGGGTATAATATTTCAACCCCTGAAGTTTGAAAATTTTCTAATCTGGTACCTAAAGCTTGAAAATTCTCTAATTTGGTCCCTTAAAGTTTGAAAATTTTCTACTTCAGTCCCCTCAACTTTGAAAATCTTTTAATTCAGTCCCCTAAGGTTTGAAAATTTTCTAATTTTGTCCATAAAGTTTGAAAATTTTCTAATTAAGTCCTTAAAGTTTCCAAATTCATTATTTTGGACCTCTAAAGTTTGATTTTCTTTCAAATTGGGACCTAAAGTTCAGAATTTCTCTAAATTGGCCAATTAAGTTTTGGAGAAATTGTAATTTAAGTCCTTCAAGCTTAAAATTTTTCATAATTGGCCACCAAAAGTTTAAGAATATTGCAATTGACTCTCTCAACTTAAGGATTGCTTTATTCTAAAGTTTTGAATTCTATAATTCAAATCCTAAAGTCAAAATATATATGCAAATCAATGAATTTCAGTTTCAAATTTTGGTACATAGAACTCTTTTTAGAGATATAATATTCGAAAGTAAATTAGTTGAAGCAACATGTTGCCGAAGCAACATGTTTCCAAAGCAACCTCTCTTGTGGATATTAATTAACTTAGAGTATTAGAAGGTATTTGTGTGTGTGTTATTCATTTCGGATGTTGATCGGCCCAAAGGAAGGTCAATATTTGGCTCGAACTTCACATGCACCTGTGGTGATGAACACGTGGCAATTATTTGGTTTAACGTGTGATCAATAAATGGGTCCAAAGAAAGGTTTATTGGTTAATATGTCTTATTGCCAGTGTTTGGTCACTACACTAAGGAAAAATTAGGTGTTTGTGTGTTATTTCATGCGGATATTGATCGGCCCAAAGGAAGGTCAATATTTGGCTCGAATTTCACATGAACTTGTGGTGATAAATACGTTATGGTTATTTGGTTTTACGTGTGATCAATAAATCGGTCTAAATAAAGGTTTGTTGGTTGACATGTCTTACTGTCAGTGTTTGATTACTACACTAAGAGCACCACTTACAAGTCAATATTTTTGTCCAAAGACTAAATATTGATGTTGTGCTAGGTATCTTGTGATGGGCCCTACCATTATTTGAAAGTATGATTTGCATAATAAGGTACTTATGTGAGCTATTTTGTTTAAGTGTTCTCTATTCGGTTTCAAATTCTGCTAGTAGTATATCTACAAGCTCAAATTTAATCCCTGTATTTATAGAACAAACTTCAAGGATCAAAACAAGAATATTAACTTTTCGTTGGCTGCATGGATCTAGACCGTGTACTAAGGATTGAGCAACCTGCTCCTCTTACGGATGAAAGTTCATCTAATCAAATGAGGAATTTTGAGAAGTGGGATTGCTTAAATTATGTGAGTCTCATGATCATTAAGTGGGGCATTCCAGAAGCCTTTAGTGGCATAGTATCTGAGGAGGTAAATGATGCCAATGAGTTCCTTGCCAAAATGAAGAAACGTTTTGTGAAAAACGATAAAGTTGAAACAAGCACGCTTATGCAAAGCTTGATTTCAATAAAATACAAAGGCAATAGGAACATAAGGGAGTACATCATGTAGATGTCTCACACTGCTTCAAAACTTAAGGAACTAAAACTCGACTTGTCTAATGACTTCCTAGTGCATTTGGTATTGATATCGCTTCCTGCACAATATAGTTAATTTAAGGTTAATTATAACTGTCAAAGTAGAAATGGACTCTCAATGAGCTCATTTCATAGTGTGCAAGCTTCTTGCACAATTCAGTCAATTTAAGGTCAGTTGTAACTATCAAAGGGAGAAATGAACTTTAAATGAGCTCATTCTATTTTGTGTGCAAGAGGAAGAAAAGTTGAAGCAGCACAGAACTGAAAGTATTCACTTGGAAAACACCTCTAAAGATAAGGGCAAGAAAACAAATAAAGAAAATAAAGTTGTTAAGGGTTCAGTACAAATGAAACCACATAAACACATGGTTGTTTCTTTTGTCAGAAATCTGAACATTTAAAGAAAGATCATGCAGAGTACCAACTAAAACTGCTGCTAAATACCTTAAGAGCTTTTGATAGGCAGAAAACCTAGTCTAAAGTATTTCCACATTTAGGGATGTCCAGTTAAGGCTAGGCCTTATAGGCCACATAAAGAAATTGGACTTCAAAACAGTCACCAGCTACTTTATTGGTTATTCTGAGCGTTTAAGGGGCTACTACTTTTATGATCCCACACTTAAGTCAACTTTTGAAATGGGAAATGCAACATTTTTTGAGGATGTTGAGTTTGGGGGAGAAATAAGATTAAGATATTGTCTTTAAGGAAGAAGTTGAGGAAGGGTCGGTTTCGATTCCTACTATTGCTTTTGACAATGTGCAAGTTTTTATGCATGTCATTGATCAAGAAGCATATCCGGAACCTCAACTAGACAATGTCGAAGAACCTCCCATCCAAAATAAGGTAAATTTCAGAAGTACAAACTCAACAACCTCAATAACTAAAGCTATTAAGGAGATCCATGAGAGAAAGGGAAAATGCTATTCCGGATAATTTAAATAGTATTTTTCCAAGAACATAAGGAAATAATGGAATGGTGGAAGATGGTCCAATCAATTCCATCAGGTCATGTAGGGTTCTAACTCTCAGAAGTGGACTGATGTCGTAAATAAGGAGTATAAACATATGCAAGACAATAAAGTTTGGGATCTTATCCCATTACCAGAAGGTGCGAAGCCCATTGGTCTTAAATGAATTTTTAAACCAATAGGGATTCGAAATGTAATGTGGAAAGATATAAAGTTCATCTTGTATCTAAATGCTTTACATAGAATGATGGCATTGATCATAAAGAGACTTTCGCTTTGGTTTCTACGAAAGACTCTTTCAAGAAAGTTAGGTTGTTGCACATTTTGACCTCGAGTTACATAAAATGGATACTAAGGTGGCGTTTCTCAATGGTGACATTGATGGGACGATATATATGGTACAACCAGAAAGCTTTGTGTTAGTAGACCCAAAGAATATGGTTTGCAAATTAAAGAAATCCATTTATGTGCTCAAGCCAGCTTCCCGTTAAGGGTAATACAAATTTCATCAAGCAATTATCTCATTTGGTCTTGAGATTAATGTTGTTGATGGTTGTGTGTATTACAAGTTCAGTGGGAGTAAGTGTATTTTCCTGGTTTTGTATGTTGACAACATATTGCTTGCAACCATGATATATGCATGTCACATAAAAATCTTGAGATTAAAAATCTTGGTGACGTCTCTTTTGTATTAGGAATTCAGATACACCGGGATTGCTCTCGGGGTATTCTTGGATTGTCACAAAAGGGCTATATCGATAAAGTATTTAAGAGGTTTGGCATACAAGACAGTAAATCAGGGGACACCCCTTTATCGCTAAGGGAGACAAATTGGTCTCAACTAATGTCCGAAAAGTTATCTTGAAGTTAAAGAAATGCAGAAGATCTCATATAGTTTAGCTATAGGGAATATGATGTATGCTCAAATTTGTATGCGTTCGGATATTGCATACATTATTGGGATACTAATGAGATATTTAAGTAACCCTGAGATGGATCATTTGGAAAGCAGTCAAACATGAGTTATAAGGTATTTAAAGAGAATAAAAGATTACATGCTCACATACAGAAAATCGGATCGGTTGGAGATCATATGGTATTATGATTCCGATTTTGCTAGATGCCAAGAAAGTAAAAGATCCACATCAGGCTACATTTATCTGCTAGTTGGAGGAGCTATTTCCGGAAGGAGTGCTTAACAAACACTTTAGCTTCTTTCACTTGGCAGCACAGTTTGTAGCAATTTTGGGGGCATCTAATTATGGAATATAGCTGTGAAATTTTGTTACTGGGCTGCGTATTCTGTACGGTATAGAAAGACCACTAAAGTTATATTGTGATAATAACTCAGCAGATTTATTTTTCAGTAACAACAGGAGCTCAACTAAGTCAAAATACATTGACATAAGTTCCTGGTTTTGAAGGATACAGTTCAGAGTGGACACGTGTCAATAAGAGCACATTGGGACAAACTCCATAATTGCGGATCCGCTTACTAAAGTATTACAACCCAAGGTCTTTCATGAACACAATACTCATATGAGTGTTGTATTTCTTAAGGATATTTGGTTTCAGTGGAAGTTTGTATTTTGGGTGCATTAGACACATTTACTGTCATTTTAGATACGATTTAAAGTTAAAGTTATTTACAGCTGTATGGTTTTAGGTTTATTATCTCTGAACTCGTTTGAGGATGATCTCACTAAAGTTGGACCAGTTGGAAATAGACATGTTGAAGATCACATTACATGCAATTTCCATGCTACACATCTATACTTGATCCATGTCATTCAGTTATGTCGATATACGTGACCATTGATAGGTTTAGTTACGATTAATGTAATGAAAACCGCTTTGATCCTATGTTGATATAATTGATGGACCGGATTGTTTGGGGATGCATTCAGTAATGATAGCAAAATTCTGAGTACTCATAAGGTTATGATTGATACACAATTGTAAGGTTACACATATAGCTCAAGTGGGAGATTGTAAGGATTTTAATCAATCGTGTGGGCTTATATGTGAAATATTGTGTATTGAATAAAAGATTATCAAATTTGGTTAAGCCCATTTAAAGTGATCTAATAACGATTTGGTATATCGGGCTTTAATGCATCTAATTAATGTATGGGCTTTTATGTGTAGATACCAGGTCATTACCTAATTTATTATGGGCCGGATTAGGTTAACTGGCAATTCAGTATATAAAGTCGGTTATGGTCACTGAATCAGACGTATTGTTCATTCTTTTTGACATCCCATCATCAGAGAGAAAATAAGGACTACGTATCGATTTAGAAGATCCAAACACCGCAATCGATCATCGTGAACCATATCTGATTAAGGTACGCTTCCACTTCAGTTATTTAATTCTTGATAATTCATCATGATGATTTTTGGATCATAGATAAATAATTATCTGTGATAAATTTTCTAACAAAAATAGCTAACAAACATATTGAATTAGCTTATTAGATCGAGCCTCTCCAACCCGGAAATGCCTAATCAAGAAAGGCCTTGAATCTTATAGTAGGTTCACAAAGACTGACATAAAGCCTGGTGCAAAGTCTGTTCTCTCAGCTCCTCAAAGATACTAAGTTAAGGTTAGCCAAGCCTATAAATTCAAAGTGGATTTGAAATCCTCTGAAAAATCTGAGTTTTTTGAACTCCTCCATTCTTGACCATATTTGTGTGGAAGCTAAAGATTTCAAATCATTATCAAATCCTAATCCATCAAAAAGAAAGTGCAATGGTACACGTCTAAGAATCTTATGTAACATTCCAGTGTAGCTTTCTACTCAACAATGATGTCCTCCTGCCTCCTCATCTGAGATAGAAGAACTAATGCCACTTCTGGACAGAGAGAGAGAGAGAGAGAGAGAGAGAGAGAGAGAGAGAGAGAGAGAGAGAGAGAGAGACCCACCCAATCTATTCATTCTGATGAAGAAGTGCTGGATTTCTTTAAAAATGGTACATGGGATGATGACAAATTGATAACTCGGCTTCCATTACCAACAGTCAATTCCATTTTAAAATTTCCACTTCCGCGTTCGAGCCACTATCTTTGGCCCCTAACAATGGTGACTTCCAAAACAATTCTCCTTTTGCTGAGAAAAGATGACATAGAAAAGCTCACAATCTTCTTACAAGTTAGTTAACCTGGCACCCTGCTATCCCTCCGAAAATCTCTATATTGTTGGAGAATCTGGAAAAATGGCTTCAGGTGGACAAAATCATACATAAAAATGAGGTATCCAAATGCCAATGTTTTGCACGTTAAATAGTCCATTTAAAGTAATTTTTAAAATAAATTATCTCTAAAGATTTTGGAACTTTTTCTCAACAATATTACCCAAACCTGCTAGCAGCAAGAAATATTTAACTGAGAAAATCTAATGTTTTTTAACATTTAAACAAAGTTTCCGAAACCATTATGCAATGCAATCTCTCATCAAGACTTTGGATCAATAAAGATTTAATATCAAGTATTTTTTCCTTTATAACAAATTTGAGACTTTTGAAAATTCAAAAATGGATGAGCGATGAAAGGAGCATCCACTGCTCTAACTAAACACGCTAAACTGCAATCGACGTAGCTCCAAAACTTGATAATTTCAGTAAGATGTCATCTTCAATTTCTAAGTTGATTTCAATATCATCGTGCACATTTGGAAATGTCCGATTACTATTGATCTAATTTTGTCATGATAAAGTCGATATATTTTCACTTCTGAGGCGTGGAAATAAAATTTTCAATTGTCCCGAAATAGTGTAGTAAGATTCTGATACCCTGCAATTATTAAAAGAGAAAACATATTAGTATAATATCGAAAAATTATTAAAATAAAGAAAGACAAATATAATGGAAACTATCACATCTTCATTAATTCAAAATTCAAAATAAGTTTTAAAACTTCTATCGATATATATATATATATATATATATATAGGTTTCGATGGAACCCTGTACAGATACTGCAATTTTTAATACTTCAATCTTTGTCATAAACGATCAAATTTCGTAGTAACATATTAATGCTACTTTTATTTGTGGACAAAACCATTCGATTTATTAAAATTAAAAGTTCAGCAAAATATGAGGTTAGACGTTGAATCCCTTTTGAATTTATAACATGCCATATTGAGTTATAGTATATGTTGTATTGAATTCATTATAAAAACATATATGAATATTATGGGTTCTTGAAACATGTTAATGAAAATTAGTAATTGAGAATGGGCTAGATTGAAGGTTATGATGTATGTGATGTCTATTATAGAGTGAGCTGTGATGTCTATTATAGAGTGAGCTCGTAGATATTTTTATTGAATTAGTGACATCGTTGACAAATGAAAAAAATGATCAAAAATATATTATTCATAGTTCTCACAATTTCCTTAATTAAATATTTAATAGTGAATGTTAATTTCAATTTCATGAAAAAAAATATATTGATATAATTGTATTTGTGTTTATTGAGAATAAATAATAATTTGAAATAAATCAACGGAAAAAAAAAAAAAATGAAAACTGAAAGTTTTAGGTTTTATTTGAATGACTGATAAAGTAAATAGTTTAGATCGTAAATGTATTGAAATTAATGACAGTTTTAACAAAATGAAAAAAAAAATATTAAAAAATAATTATTCATTAATTAACATTAATAGTAAATATGAAATTATAAAAAAATGTGAGGGCTGAAATGTTCAAAAATGTTTCCCCCTTTAAGCCACTTTTATATGTCTCATTAAATTAGAAAATTTATATTTAATTATAAAATGCCATAATTAAAATAAAATTAATTGAAGGATAGATAAAAAATTATAAATTATTTTCGAGAGTATTATGATTCAAAGTAGTAAAATATAAATATTTGAAGAGACAACGACCGTCACTAAATTAGAAAATATTACATTAATAAATTATAAAATTAATTGAAAGGATAAAAAAGAAATTGTAAATTATTGTTGAGGATATTTCTCTGATTAAGGGATTTTTAGAAATAATATAAATATAAATATAGTTATTTTAAAAATCATTCTGTTTAAATCGAATAGGGCCTAATATGTATCTCATATTTAACATAAATTTCAAGACTATCTTTAATATTTTTGGACTACGCAGCTTAAACTTGCCTTTTGTTTTTTTAATACCAAGTCGAATTATCTCAGTTTGAAAGGTCGAACGAACATTAGGCCATGTTCTCTTTACTGTTTTGATATCGTTTTCTATTTTTATTTTCGAAAACACTAAAAGTCATTTTCGAAAATATATTTTGGAAAAAAAAAAATTGTACACAAAACGCCCAAAACCTCGTTTTGAGCGTTTTAATTGTATTTCAACAAAAAATATTAAAAATGCGAAAAATGCATTTTAGGATTTTTTTTTTTTTTTAAAGAATTATCCTAACTTAGAACTAAACTTAAAATAAAGTTGATTTTTTTTTTTTTTTTTGGAGAATTATCCTAACTTGGAACCTAAGTCTAAAACAAAGTTTTATTGAATTCAATATCAACATTAAAAAAAAAAAAAATTAAGTGGAAATTCTTGTTGTTATATTTCAAAAATGCATTGATAAATGGATTCTGGTGGTTTTGAAAGAACTTGCATTTTCTGGATTTTAATACAACCAGAACTTCCTCAAATTCCAAACCTGATTAAACTGTATTAATATAAACTCTTAGTGCTCACATTAGTGTGTTACTGGTAATCATGTTTTCAGTGTATTGTGAAAAGATATTTGAGTTTGAGTCAGCAGTATTTTGTAAGCAAATTAATTAAAAATAGTTTAAGTAGTATTCTGCAAAATTTCAAACAGAACGTGTTTTCCACATTTTCATTTTTAAAAACAGTTTTCAGAAATGACAAACCAAACGCGTTTTCAGCAAATTTGAAAACAAAAAATAAAAACTAGAAATATAAAACATTTTCGAAAATAAAAATATAAAATAAAATACAAACAGAACGCTACCTTAATTTAATCAACATTTTTTTAGCATTCGTCAATAGAAGAATGGATGGGTAAACAAATATTTCTTTGAAGGATTAATTTGGAACATTTTTTAGTTCGAGGATGAACTTCAAATAAAGGCAAAAGTTCAACTCCGGATTTGGTTTTTATAACCTTCCCCTCCAGTTTGCTGCTATAATATATAACGGTTTTCGATTCCATTCAAATTAGGGTTTTCTTTCTGAACAAACTCAAATCTGTGCATATACAGTGTTCTCAATTCAATCAAATTAGGGGCTCTTCTTTGAATCAAATAAACCCATCATTGTTTCCAGCTAACCTGTAGAAACCCATCATGGGAGGCCATGGCGGTCTAAACATTCTCCCGCAGAAGCGTTGGAACGTGTATAATTACGATAATCGAGAGAAAGTCAAGCGAGACGAGGAAGCCGCCGCCAAGGAGGAGCAGCTGAAACGCGATCAAGCCCGCAAACGCGATGCCGAATCTCGCCTAGAGAAACTCCGCGAAGCTCGCGGCTTGTCAACCCCAGCCGAAGCCTCGGAGTCATCCACGGCAATCCAAACTGTATCGTCTGCCGAAGCCCCCAAATCTGATTCCGACTCTAAGCACATAAATTTGTTTGAAGGGATCAAGATTTTTGATCCAATTAAAATCGATAGAGGAAAAGAAGACGAGAAGAAAGGGAAATTTAGTGGTTACAATGCTAATAAGAAGATGAAGAAGGAGGAGTCCGTGCGGATAGTGGGACCCGAAGATGAAAAGTATAAGTTAGGGTATGGAGTGGCTGGAAAAGGAGTGAAATTGCCGTGGTATATGGAAAAACGAGTAAATGGTCATGTGGATGAGAAAAATGGTGATGAGGAATATTATGATGGTGATGAGAAACTGAAGGTAAATAAAAAGAGTGGAGGAAAGAAGACTGTGGAGGAGTTAAGGGAGGAGAGGTTGAAGAGGGAGAGAAAGGAAAAAGAAAGGGAAAGGGCTTTGATCATGGAGAAGTCAAGAAAAGATGGAGGGTTTTCTTCGAAGAGGAAATGAGGTGATTTTAGAACACTGTACTGGCATTGATTTTGGTTTGTACATTATTTGATATTGTTATGAAGAATAACTGATACAAAGCATGAGCATTTTACTGTTTCTTGGTTGTGTTTCTACATGAATGTGAATTTTATATGAAGTGGGAGATTTGTCAATTCCATTTAAATTCAGCTTTTTGGTCTGTACCCGGAGTGGCAAAGTGCTTTTGAATCTTCACGTCCTAAGAAGGTTTTACATGCTACATAAACTTTGCTCTCTAGCACTTCTGGTGCAAAACAAGCAATAAAAATTGGTATTTAATGGCACGTAAGAGACTGAAGAAATGAATTCTCATTGTTGTATGACCTTAATTATTGATGCTTCACCTGTATGATTTCGTTGAAATTAATGGAAGTTGATGATCTATGAATAAATTTCTTCAAATCCAATAATGCTCTTTGCATTTTTGTCTCTTAATCTTACAATATAAGCCTAAAGGTTTGCTATTGCGATAGATGTGCTGTACAAAACATTTCCCTGTTCTATCTTTATTATCAGAAGCTTCATCAGTAAAGCCGTTAGTAGAGAATTAGAAATTGCAAGAACCCAATTACAAAATATCAACAATGCCTTCTCCAGAGAGCTGTTGGTGGCTCCCTAAAATACTAACCGGTTTGGTGATGATTATCAAACTTTAAATGAATATTTTTTCCATTATTGTTATCAGACTTTGTTCCCGTTTGTTGATAGACTCACATAATGATTGGTTCTTGTTCAGATGCCTTTGTGAATTTTCTTCCCTTTAAGTAGTTTGAGTCAAGTATGGACAACCCCTTCATTTTGTAAGTTCTGAGAAAACCATTTTCTGTTTTCTTGTCTGTTCCTTGAAGCTTGGCCATGCAATGTCTTATTGAGATGTTTTAATTTATTTAAAAGTCGACAAAATTAGCAGCTTAAACAAAAAGGATCAAGCGGCTTAACCCCCAAAAAAAAATTAAAAAAAAATACAGATGATCTCATGCTTCGTCTCCGTCTCTTTCTCTGTTTTGTTCAAATCCATGAATGATATCTTGTAATCGTCTATAAAGAGGATCGAAGAAAATGTCACGTAGAGTGCCTGAAATCCAATCTTTAATTGCATCCAACGCGGACTGACTTATTATCTTTATCGTCAACATAATGAATACGAATGTCGAACTCCTGTAAAAGAATAGATGAATACCGGATGAGCAGCTCATCAGCTCAAATAGATAGTAGAATAGAATCGATATGTTTTAAAATCAGAGATGAATACCAGATGAGCAGCAACGTCTTTTTGAAGAGGTACCAGAAAATAATGGCAAGCACGGCAGTCATGATTATCCATGCTACCTACACATGAAAATAATTTAGTTCAGTTTATTTCAGTTACCAGGAACATAGTTGTGATAATATAAAAAGACACAAAAATGTTATGTTGTTAGGCAACATCATAACATGCTAGACACAAGGGCTCAGGCCCTTGTGTTTGTGGATCCCTGTCGGTCTGGCACCATAAGGCGTCAGTCTGACATCTGATATGGGAACGGTTCTATAAAAAACCATACAAATAGACCAGCAATTTATAAGAAGTTGTTCTTAAATATTGATTTTCATTCTCACCAATTAACAAAAATCAATTGTTAATCACGAAAAAAAGACTGTTGGCTAACAGAAACATCAGCAGCCAGACGAGAACTTACTATTCCATATGGAACTACTGATCGAACTTGGGGAGGGAAAATGTAATCCGCATTCAGTAAGCCATTTTGACTACGATGTCCTTCCTCATCGAACTATATATGAAACAAAACGCGTCAATTCTTCAGTTCATTTATAGCTTGTATTTGAAATAAAGAGTTCTTTAAGGTCACTTTAAGAGTTTCCAAAAGAATGATTACCAATATTTCAACGTCTTCCGTGGTTACACCAGAACTCACAACTAAACTCCGAATCAGAAACTTGTTCTCAGATTGCATGTTGGGAGGAACCATCTCCCAGGCTTGCATTGTTACTGCAAGCATGCAACAGCAAAAATGCTATAGATTGGACCATAATCTTACTTTCAAGAACATTAAACAATTATGACCAATGCATTTTTTTTTTGTACAGTTGGATACATTGTCGACACATTGCCAACGCACCGAGAGATAAGTGTAGATGTTTTAGTCTTTGTTCTTTAATACTCATGCAATTATAAATTGATTTATTTATATTTTTGAGGTAAAATGTGTGATTAAAAAGTAGAGAGATAAAATATGTGTATTTAAAAAATGATATAAGAAATTGTGTTGCTTATAAATTAACTAGTTTTTCCACTCGTGCAATGCACGGAAATATGTTTGTGATAGTGATTTCGATCGAAAATTATGAAAATATGTTAATTATACATTTATATCAAATAAAATTATTGTACAATAATATTTTAATACAAAATATTATTGAATTCAAAACTTTAAAAAAGATAAAATTAATCAAAATTGAAAATGCAATATGTACAATAATACAAAGTATTATTACAAAACTTTAGAAAAGGCAAAAATAATCAAAATATGAAATGCAATATATATAAAACTAATCAAAATTAGAAAATCATATCTTTATATGATTTTTTTTCTTTTTCTTTTTAAATTGTTTTTCTCTTTTAAAAAATAATATCTTTATTTATTTTCTAATCTCTAGTTTTAGTTTATTTAATCTTTATAATTTTAATACTGATAACTATAAATATTGACTGAATTCATTCAATATTGTCGTTAATAATAAAATAGTATCCACAACCCCTTTACGAGCTCCGCAGCAAGAAATTATATATATTCTATTATAATTTAAATATAAAAATAACAATAAAAACGTATTATTACTACTTTATTTCGCATGTGTTTGATACCCTTTAAAGCCCATGTTTGGTACCCATTATTTAAAGTCTCATTTTTTTTTTTTAAATTCATTTTAAATCACACATTCTATTAATTAAATAATCTGCACATAAACTTAAAAATATTTCATATTATTCAACCACATATTATCTAAATTTACTGCTGTAAACCACATTATTTCAAAATAATTACATGAAAAGAAAACAAAAATTCAAAAATAATATAAATGAACATTTTATTCCAATAAAAATATAAAATAATCAATTAAGTAAGAAATGATTTTTTTGAAAGAAAATTTTGGATTAGTCACTTAATCATTTTTCTTTAATAATATAAGTGAAAAACTTATGAAAATACCCAATATAAAGAATATTCTTAACTTATTTGGACTAAAACATTTTTCGGGTTAGTTATTTTTCAATACATTTTATAATATACTTTTGTGTATTCGGTAAAATGTTTATAATAATATTTATAAACATTACAATTTTTAATATCATTTTTTAACCACACAAATATTTTGAAATCATTTTTAACCAGGTATTCTATCTAAAAAACGTAAATAATAAAAAATAATAGCGACTGTTAAGCCGCCAAACACAAGCTTTATTTATATTTCCAAAAAAAGAATTTAATAACATTTTTTTCAAATTAGTTATACTATCATTATTTATAAGGAAAAATATCACTTTTTAACAACACATTTTCTCAACCACACTTTTCAAATTAGGGACCTGTCAATATCGTGCAATGACAGCCCTGCACTGAGATTTTTCACTGTTCAAAATTGAATTTTCAATTTATTTTAAATATAGCGTTTTAATAATTTAGAAGATCTTAATAATAAGATAAGTGAGAATTGTTAGCATAATTCAATTCTTGTATTGAAAAATGTGTAATTTCAAAATTTTCATTATGATGGAACTTTTAGATGTGAGATCACCTTTTTTTTTTTATGACAAAAATACTTTTTTGGGGGGAAATCTTGGAGGGAAATTTTTTTGCCACTATCTTCCTTTTGGATTAGTCACTTAATCATTTTTCTTTAATAATCTAAGTGAAAAACTTATGAAAATACTCAATATAAAGAATATTCTTAACTTATTTGGACTAAAACATTTTTCGGGTTAGTTATTTTTCAATACATTTTATAATATACTTTTGTGTATTCGGTAAAATGTTTATAATAATATTTATAAACATTACAATTTTTAATACCACTTTTTAACCACACAAATATTTTGAAATCATTTTTAACCAGGTATTCTATCTAAAAAAACGTAAATAATAAAAAATAATAGCGACTGTTAAGCCGCCAAACACAAGCTTTATTTATATTTCTAAAATAAGAATTTAATGACATTTTTTTTTTCAAATTAGTTATACTATCATTATTTATAAGGAAAAATATCACTTTTTAACAACACATTTTCTCAACCACACTTTTCAAATTAGGGACATGTCAATATCGTGCAATGACAGCCCTGCACTGAGATTTTTCACTGTTCAAAATTGAATTTTCGATTTATTTTAAATATAGCGTTTTAATAATTTAGAAGATCTTAATAATAAGATAAGTGAGAATTGTTAACATAATTCAATTCTTGTATTGAAAAATGTGTAATTTCAAAATTTTCATTATGATGGAACTTTTAGATGTGGGACCACCTTTTTTTTTTTTTTTATATATGACAAAAATACTTTTTGGGGGAAAAATTTTGGAGGGAAAATTTTTCACAACTATCTTTCTTTTATATAGTAGAAGATTTATAAATTGTATTGAATGCGTTAAAGCACATAGACTTGGTCTCGAAAATGCTAGTGGCGTGAATTATTTTTTTATTTGTACGATTGGACAATTTGTCGACACTTGATGGCCTAATGTGAAATACACAGATGACAGGCATTGTTGACTTGCTAGAATTAGCAAAAACAAATTTACTTGCAATATAAAAAATAAAAACATAACATTATTTTAATCATGATGTCAAGACGTGTCGTGTAGGGTTTTTTTTTTTTTTGAAAAGTTGTGTATCGACATTCCATGCGTGTGTCCTAAACTCGTCTCAATATCCCTACTTCATAGGGGCCTGACAGCAACAAAAGGGGAAAAAAATAAAAGGATTTTATCTTTCTTCTATCACATATCAGCAACAAACTGAAAAGAATACCCATGAAATGAGACCACCTGTGAGACGACATGTCGATCTGGGCGAAAGAATTCCGAGATTAGGTTCACAAGCATAATTTAGCAGATTCGGGGTTACAACCTGAAAAGTGAAAACAAATTCATATTCAATCAAAATACAGTTTGACGTATAATTGTAGCAATCAAACTCATCCTTAAAATCGACTTGTAAATGGATTGTGCTAATTCAATGCAATTAGTATCGTTACAATATAGTATTCAAAACAATAATCGAAATGTACTTACCATAAAAGCGACGCGGTCTTGGGTCGTATTTGACAGCTGAATTGAACAAGACACTTGTCTCTTGACCCTCCTCAGTTCAACTTCAAACCCAAAATAAACAAGTGAAAATGCAAAACTTGAAAACATAGTAATGGATCAAACTCCAAAATTTAAATAAAATGCAAGAAGATCAAATTGAAACTTACATGGGAAACTAAGCACTGGAGGCTCCATTTCAAGAAGTTGTTCTGAGCTCATTTTGTTTCGAAAATCAAACATAGTATTATGATTTTATTTTGTCTAATTTTTTGAGGGTATTTTCCAAATGGTAAATGGAAAAGGGGAGAAGGAGAAATTGAGGGTGAAGATGCATTGGCATGGAATGAATTGAGGTTGCTTGCAAATAATAGTCCCCCAACAACCTATAAAAAACCTCAATGAAATTGTCAGGAAAAGACTATAAAAACAAATAATAATTTGACTTATTTTATGAATAAACATAGCGTTTGTAGTCAAATTTGCAATTTTTTAAAACTGGGTACATTGATGAAGAAACAGGCCACACTCTTGACTGGTTCAATTTCATCAAACGAATTTCTTCTATATCTATTTCCACCAAATCTGCTAAGCTCCCATCCAAGGCAATGGGCTGGCGAGGGGGTGGAAAACAGTTTTTCTAGCTTCAGCGGCCTAACTTCAAACGTGCATAACTTTTTTATCATGACTTTGAATTTTGATCCCTTTTTCACATTGAACTCCATCAATTATAATTTATATTTCTATTAGGCATATCAATTCAATTAGGGGCTCTTAGTTAAATAGCCTCGGCAATCAATAACTTTAATAATATAGACCTCTTTATTGAAAAGTCAAAATTACCCTTAATGAATAAATTGCAAGGTATATCCTTTCTTTATTCTGGTTGATTTAACTCAGGACTAATTATTAGGACTTTTCGTAATTCTTTCAATTGTTCTAAATACTCTTTATATTTTGATAATTTTTCAAAGGCTTTGGGATGATCTTGCTTAGTTATATATCCTAATACTATTCCTTCTGAAACTTCTTCTTCTATATTCTTATGTTCGACTGATATATTATAAACTATATTTATATTTTTTTAGTTTCAACAGAGTTGAATCTTATATTATTTATGCAAGCGTAATCAATATCTTTATATATTTATTCTAATTTGGACGGGGCAACATAATATATGCCTTGATATTTTTCAGTAATAGTTAATAAAAACGAAATATCTTTATCATCCAAATACAGTTTATCACAATCACTAGGAGTGGGTGTTTGTGAAGTGTTCATAAATTCAAACGATCAGGTTGATCAGGATTATGTCCAATTATTCTATTTTCTTGATCTAAGGTTCGTAAAACTAGACATGGGAATCTAATTTCAATATTTTCTTGTAACCAAATTAGATGTTGTTGTTGTTCGTACTGATGATATCTGATGGTATTTAGTATTTTTTCACACTTTTCTTGATTATTTTCTTGTTTTAATTCTCTAAGAAGTTTTTCTATCTCTCTGGATCTTAAATCAAAGGTATTATCTTTAACTATTCTAAGTCTCTCAATATCTTCTCTATCATCATTGTTTATAATTAAAAATAACAAGCATGTGAAAGCATATAATTAAAAGCATGTAATCAAAGTATGTAAATGGCAACAAGTAAGCTTACAGTAATCAAATAGAAATAAGCAGATTTTTCCTCCAGTGTCGTCTTATAACTGCCTTACATGTACTCAATCAATCATTTGAATCAAATGAATATTAGATGTTTATTAATATTGGGTTTTGCAAAAAGTTTTTCAATCAAGGTTGCACTTCTCACTCTAGAGAACTAGCTGTGTTTCCATGAACGCAATCTCACAGTATTCAGAGTCTCTATTTTTACCCTTTTCTCGACTCCTTTCAAGTAGACTTTACTTAGAACTTTTCCAAAACTACATGTTTTAAAAACAAGTTTTAAAATTGAAACAAAGCTTAAATATTATCCCAAAATGTCACAACACATCAAAAGGCTAATAGGATTTCTTCTGAGCAACAGATTCTTCAAAGAAGAAAACTCATTTTGGAAAATATTAATACTGTCTGGGGTCAGAGAAACTTAACGAAAACCTTTTTTAAGAAAGCTTTGAGTTCATTTCATTCATAGATTGACATTGTACATACTGTAAACTATATACAGACATCTTTGGTACTCACCTTATGAAGTTTAGAACTCCATAAGTGATTACCTTATTACAAGCTTTGATATCTTCAGACTATCTACTAATATTTTTCTTGAATACAAGTGGTGTAGATAAGTTTTGAATAAAAGAGTACAAGTGTTTGACTCAGATATTTCGGGGATGCCTCTTCACTGAATCTCTTCCCCCTTTTATAGAGGTTCTGGATTATTTTCCTCCTCTCCTTTTGGGTGACAAGAAAGGACCCTTATCTCTTCTGCAATAAGTTTCTTGTTGAGAAGTCATCAACCACTTTTTTCTGTGCATTTATCTTTCTTGCTAGCCGGCTTCAATAATTCTTGACAAGTTATCTTCCAGATTGTGAGAAAACACCACAGCTTTTCTTTAATAAAGAGAATTTATTAAAGTAGTGAGTGAATGGTCTTTGTCATGGCAGCTACCTTTTATTATCTTCTTACTGTTTAGTGACCACAGTTTTTCTTTAATAAATGACTTTATTAAAGTAGTGATAAAAGGGTCACTATTAGGCAGCATTATTTTTTCATCATTGAGTCAAAGAACTCTGCTGGGAATTCTGTACTATCGAGTGATGCATGGTTCATATCTTCAACAAGACAATGTTCACACCTATGCTCTAGATGGTCCACATTATCTTGCATAGCTCTTTGTGCATAGTTTCACTTCCACTTACTTCATTGATAATAATTTTCTCAAGTATGTGGTCCAATTCACAAATATCTACTTCTTTAAATGGCAATCTTGCATTGGAGTAGGTTACATGATTATCTGAAGGATATAACCAAATTTTTTCTTTTTCAGAATTAACTTGACTTAAATTATCAAATATTTCTTTATATCCTTTAGCTCTTCTATAAGAAATCATGTTAATAATAACTTCATATCCATTCTTAACAACTTTTTGGCTAGTTGGTAAGAAGTGTTGGTTTGTGATCTCTATCTTGATACAATGAAATGATGGGATCATTGTTCCTTCATATTTATCCCATTCCATTGTGGCTTAAAAGAATCGGATATATATATGTTTGTACTTTTGATAACTCTAGTAAATCTTCGGACTGCCTTTTTAACATCTATGGAAAGTTCTGAAATTTCCCTTAGATCTTTGCTTGGGTATATGCAGAGTATATTCCCTAGTTCAAAGCAGTTTTGAACCCAATTAGCTGGTGCTTGTGGATAGAAATTTATCTTGTTGTATTTTCCATAGTGTAGGATCTTCATCCATTTCCCTACTTCGAGATACCAATCTGATAGTATATTGAAAATAACAATAAAGAAGAGAACTTCTTCATAGTTATCTTTGTTTGGTAATTTTTGTTCGTGGCAAATTTTTACCACATCTTTTGAGTTTATTTGTTCAATACGGGTTTTAGAATCAATTTCATTCCTCTGTGAAGAGGTTTCCATAACCTTCTTGATATCTTGATTTTCCTTCTTGAATGAAGACTTTGTATCCGTTTCCATATTTTCAATACAAATATTAGGATTAATTTTTCCCTGTGAAGGGGTTCCTAATAATATCTTGTCTTTTCCTTTATCCTCGGGAAGAGAGCTAGCATTCATAAGATTCGGTGAAGGGCTACTAGACTTTGTACAAGTATTTTTTGCCGAATGGGCTACCTTGGTACTGCATAGAAGGCTTTCTTGTATATTTTGAATTTGCATCTCCAAATAAGAGACTTTAAGTTCAAGTATCTGGACTTTTGTCTTTAATTCCTTCCAATCCATCTCTGCTAAGATAATTAGGAAGAAAATTAGACTGTCCTTTAATATATTTAATATCAAACTTGAATTATGAAAATCATTTCTGGATCCTGATAATGTATCTATTGGAAATAGATGGATCAATATTATTTTTTAAAAATGCTTTAACTTGTGTATTATCAGTTCTAATTAAGAACTTTTTTGATAGCAAGTAATCTTCATATTTTGTACTCCTCGCTTCTCAGTAATGAGTTCTTTTCTATTTGTTTCATACCTCGTTTCAACTTCTTTGAATGTTCCTGATGTATATCCTACAAGTATTTCAGGACAAGAACAATTCTTTTTCACATTTATATTCTCTATGATTCTTTTTTACCTTAAGTACTGCTCCCCAATAGTTATCTGAAGCATCAGTTTCAAGGATAAAGAAATCTTCTTGCTATGGAATAATAAGTTTTGGTAGATTTTTTAATTCATCTTTTACCTTCCTGATGTTTTTGTGATCTTGTCCATCCTAAGACTATATTACATTTTTCCTTAATTTTGGAAGAAAGTAATTTTTTAACTTGGCACAATTTTCAATAAATCCTTCAGCGTAATTTAATATACCGAGGAAACTTTATAAATATTTTTTATCTTTGATTTCTTCAGGAAATTCTTGAAATTTTTCACCAGTATGAGATTGCAGTTGCAATTCTCCTTCTTTTGTAAATAATCCAAGAAATTCTATCTCTATTTTTGCTATCTTAACTTTCTTTTGAGAAAGTGTAATATCATGTTTTTTCATGATATAACAAAACTTTTCAAGATGTTCAATATGTCCTTTCATATCTTTTGAATGAATAAGTAAATCATCTATGTAGACAATGCAAAATGAGTAATAGGTTTTAATCCGGTAAATTTATGACTTCCATAGAAGGGCTTTACAAAGGGATACAACTGGTTGGCCGATTTCACTGGGTGCCCATCCTATGCCCGACCTTCCCCAATTTCTTCATGGTCGGGCTTGGCCGACCATGCTCACCTCGAAACGTATTAGTCATACCTTGAGCCCGGGAACATCAGTAGGTAAGACCGGGTATTGCCCGATCACTGTGCATTATTGATTTTACGCTAATGGACTAGGTCGGGAATTCCCGACCTCGGACCCGGTAGGCCGTCCCCGAAATCTCTCATGATTGGGCCTCACTAGCGGGCCCCATTCTTGGGCCTCAAGACCCTACAAATCTCAGAAGGAAATATTCTAATAAAGGGAATTGAATCCCTATAAGTTTAGAATTCCTCCTAAAAGGTAAGTTTATATCAAAAGGACTCCTTCTTTAACGAAAAAGGTTATGGGCTTTTCAGTCCTATAAATACAGTTTTTTTCATAGAAAATTATTCATTCATTATTCTTTACGTTTTTCTGTTAAATATTCTCTCTACTTTTCTTCAGAAAACTAATTCTCACACTAGACGGGCGACGGGGAGAATCCTCCTAGCCTTTTTTGCAGGTCATCCAAGGAAAATTCATTGATCTTTTCCAGCAATCAAGTATCATCAGATCCTGCCACGTCAAGGTTATGATTTCTTACAGCATCAATTGGTGCCGTCTATGGGAAGAGATACAATCAGCCATGGTTAATAGATGTCAAGCTCGTCCCTCTGCATCCACTGGTCAACCTCTTCCAGCCAATACTTCGGCTGAGGAGGAAAATCCTCCACCTCTTGAAGATGTCAGGGAAGAACAAAACCCAGAAATCACTCCAGACAATGAACCTGTTAGTCGAGAAGATTTCAACGAACTTCAGCAGCAGCTCTGCGAACTCTATCAAGCTCTTCAACAACAGAATAATCATCAAGCGCAACCTGACCTGAACACTCCAGGCACGAATTCCAGGGAAGATCGCAGGCCAGTTAATCCCGTAGCTGACAACTCCCCGGGAATCGGGGGTTCCCATCCCATGACTGAGGGATCTTCCAACTTGACACAGCAAGAGCTCTCAAGAATCATCCATGAAGGAATTGCTGATGGAATACGGCAGAACACACAGGGTTGGACGTCATTCATAAGAAGAACCCCTTTTACTACTGAAATAACATCATTTCCCTTGCCGGACATATTTAAATATCCTCGAATAAAGGAATACGATTGAACAACAGATCCAAACAACCACTTGAATACTTACACTGATGTCATGGACATGCAGAATGCTCTCGATCAGATTTTGTTTAAGGCCTTCCCGCAAACCTTAACAAATTCTGCCCGAGACTGGTTTTCTATAATACCTCCAGGGTCCATCTCTTCCTTCGCTGATCTTACTGAGAAATTCACAAATTTCTTTGCAAGTAGCAAAAGGATCAAGAAAATCGTCGCTTCCCTCATGCAGTCAAGGCAAGCACAGAATGAAACACTGCGAGAGTTCATGACTCGCTTTAACGCTGAAAGACTTCAGATTCCGGATCTTCACATTTCATCAGCTATTTCAGCCCTAACCTTGGCCATTCGAGGTCCGAAATTCAGAATGTCCTTGTCCAAGAATCCACCCTCGAAATTCACGGAGCTTCTCAGAAGAGTCGAGAAGTACATAAATATGGAGGAAACACTGTTGTCAGTTCGGGCACAGGATCAGGTGCATGGGACAATAGCACAGTCTTCACAATCTGTAAGGCAGGGGAATAAGAGGTCAAGGCAAGAGGATGAAAATAATTCTTCCCGGCCTAACACGAGGGGAAATAACTATGGGCATCAGAGTTTAACTCCACTAAATGCACCTCGATACCACATTCTCATGGAAATCAAGGGGCGCGAACACTTGCGTTGGCCCAAGCCTATCAAGGGGAAAATCGACGAAAAGAATCGACATAAGTATTGTGACTTTCACAAGAGCCCAGGCCATACTACGAATGAGTGCAGAACATTAAAACAGGAGATAGAAGCCCTCATAAAAAGGGGCTTCCTGAGGCACTACATAAAGAAAGACGATAAAGAGCATGGAAAAGGGGAAGAGAAAAAAAATCCGCTGGCACCATAAAATTTATCGTTGGAGGAATAGCATCTGGAGGTGATTCAAATAACGCACGCAAGAATTATGCCCGGGCATTAGGTGATCGGGAAGAAAGGTCGAGATATCATGACCATGAAATTTCAAACAGCATCAGCTTCAGTAACACTGATATGGAAGGAATCTTTTATCCTCATAACGATGTCGTTGTCATCAGCACCACAATCGCAAATTTTGATGTAAGAAGAGTGCTAATTGACAATGGAAGTGCAGCCAATGTCCTTTCCTTGGAAGCCTTCAACCAGATGCAGCTCCCTGGAGATCGGCTTCGACAGGTCATTACTCCGCTAACTGGCTTTGGTGGAGGAACCGTGAAACCCGAAGGCCTAATTGACCTTCCTACTTCACTGGGATCAGAGGAAAAGTAGGTAACAAAGATGACTCCGTTCCAGGTCGTCAAGACCCCTATGGCCTATAATGCTATCTTAGGAAGACCATTCCTGAGTAGCTTAAGAGCTATAGTATCGACATATCATCTGGCAATCAAGTTCCCGACTTCCACAAGAATAGCGACAGTGCAGGGAAATCAATCGGTATCCAGGAGTTGTTACATTAGCTGTATTGGAAAGGGTAAGACAGATCTGATGTCAATTGAACTTCCTGTGGAAGCAAGAATGTCGCCAGTAGAGGAGTTGGAGGAAGTTCAAGTCTCAGAAGGAAAGAGCTTTACAATTGGGAAGGAACTCCCCAAATTAATGAAGGAAGATCTATCACAGTGTTTATGGAGAAATACTGACATATTCGCATGGAGTGATGAAGACATGCCAGGGATTGATCCCGCCCTCGTTGAACACAGGCTTAACGTCATGCCCGACAAGAAGCCCGTAAAATAGCGAAGAAGACAGTTTGCCACAGAAAGGAGGCAAATAATAAAAGAAGAAGGGGATAAACTCTTGAAAGTGGGATTCATCAAGGAGGTTAAGTACCCAGAATGGCTAGCCAATGTGGTCTTGGTGAAGAAGCCAAATGGCAAGTGGTGAGTTTGTATAGATTTCACAGACTTGAATAAAGCATGTCCAAAAGACAGTTATCCTCTTCCCAGGATCGACAGATTAGTGGATTCCACATCCGGCTCTGAGCTTTACAGCTTCCTCGATGCATTCTCGGGTTATCATCAGATTCGGATGGCACAGGAAGATCAGAAAAAAACTTCCTTTATGGCAGATGAAGGAATATATTGCTATAAGGTCATACCTTTTGGATTGAAGAATACTGGAGCTACTTATCAAAGGTTGGTAAACATGGTCTTCTCTAAACACATCGGGCTGAACATTGAAGTCTACGTTGATGACATGGTCGTAAAAAGCTCAAGAAAGAAAGACCACATTGCTAACCTAGAGGACATATTCTGTACACTTAGAGAACATCGAATGAAACTAAATCCCGCCAAGTGTGGCTTTGGAGTAAGCTCGAGAAAGTTTTTGGGATTCATGATCACTCAGAGAGGCATCGAGGTTAATCCAGATAAAATTTTGGCCCTAACATCAATGGAACCTCCCAGAAATATCAAGGAAGTACAGAAGCTTACAGGAAAAGTGGCAGCATTGGGCCGATTTATGTCTAGGGAAGCAGACAAATGCTTTCCCTTCTTCAAAACTCTCAGAGGAAACAAAGACTTCAGATGGGACGAGGAGTGCGAGGTCTCCTTCAGGAAGTTGAAAGAATATTTGGGTACTCCTCCAATATTCGTTAATCCAAATCCAGGGGACAATCTGATCTTGTATCTAGCCGTGTCTGATCATGTTGTGAGCGCCATTTTGGTTAAAGAGGAAGGGAAGGCCCAAAAATTGGTATATTACGTCAGCAAGATGATGTTGGACGCAGAAACCCGATACACATTTACAGAACAACTCGCACTTGCCTTGGTTACAGCAGCCAGAAAGTTAAGACATTACTTCCAAGCCCATGCCATAATTGTCCTCACAAATCAACCCTTAAAGCAGATCTTGCAGAAACCGGACGTCTCTGATCGTTTACTCAAATGGTCAATCGAGCTTGGGGAATATGACATTGAGTTCAGACCCCAGCCTTCTATAAAAGCACAGGTCTTGGCGACTTCGTTACCGAACTCTCCCCAAGACCTCGAGGGCCAACATGTCATGACAGGGAAGATATCACATGGACTTTGCAAGTGGATGGAGCATCGAATTCCGTAGGCTCGGGGACCGGAATCATACTAAAGAAAGATGATGGCACAATGAAAATTCGGTGTGCAATAAGGTTTGATTTCCCAGCAACTGATAATGATGCAGAATATGAAGCTGTTATCGCCGGACTTCAAGCAGCTAAACACCTAGGGGCTGAGCACGTCAAAGTCTTAAGTGATTCACAGTTAGTGGTAGAGCAGGTGAACGGCACTTTTGAAGTAAAAGATGAAAAAATGTCTTCTTACAGAATGATGGTTCTGGACTTGCAGAGGAAGTTCAAGTCTTACCGCATAGACAAAATTTCAAGGTCCGCCAATCACAAAGCAGATGCCCTATCAAGATTAATTTTTTCCAATCTTGACCACTTAGAGAGAACCGTATTCGTGCGAACTCTTCATGAGCCTAGTATTACACATCAGCCCGATGTTATGGATATTTCAGATTATGAACCCTGGTTGATGGATCCGATCGTTGAGTATTTAACATCAGGAAAGTTTCCGGATGACAAGGCAGAAGCAAGATGAATCAAAGCAAGGGCCCCGAGGTATACCTTGTTACAGAATACCGTGTTCCGTCGAAGTTTCACACTTCCTTACCTGCGATGCCTAACTCTGAAAGAGGCAGCCCTTACTATGGCCGAGGTTCATGAAGGAATTTGTAGAGGACACCAGGGAGCAAGAGCTCTGGTATTGAAGTTGATACGATACGGGTACTATTGGCCAACCATGAAGAAGGACAAACTCAATTATGTAAAAGCTTGCGACAAGTGCCAAAGATTCGCAGCCCGATTACATCAACCCGCTGAAGAACTATCCTCAATTATGTGCCCATATCCTTTCGCTCAATGGGGAATTGACATACTTGGGCCATTCCCCATAGCTCGGGGTCAGGTAAAGTTCTTAGCAGTTGTTGTAGAATATTTCACAAAATGGGTGGAAGTAGAACCGCTGGCCGTAATCACAGAACAAAAGTTGGAGGCATTTGTATGGAAGTCTATAATCTGCCGTTTTGGTCTTCCTAAGACATTAATAACTGATAACAGTCATCAATTTGAGTGACAAGCCTTCAAACTATTCTGTAAGAACCTGGGAATAGAACACAGGTTGACTTTCGTTTCGCACCCCCAGAGTAATGGGTTAGCTGAAGTTACGAACAGACTCATCTTGTAGGACTTGAGGACTCGCCTCGACAGTGCTAAGAGTGATTGAACCGATCTCCTCCCAGAAATACTTTGGACCAACCGAACAACATTCAAAACTGCAACATGGGAGACTCCATTCATGCTTGCCTTTGGAATGGAGGCCGCTGTCCCAGTAGAAGTAACAATTCCGAGCTTCCGTACTATGGCTACGGGATTACCTAATCACATTGAGGGACAAGGAGAAAGTCTGGATCTTCTAGAAGAAGTCAGGGAAATTGCGTCATTGAGAATAGCAGCTTATCAACAGGCTATGTCCAAGAAGTTCAATGTCTGAGTGAAGAAGAGAGAATTCAGAATGGGAGATCTTTTCCTTCGTCGAAGTGAGGCTGCCGATCATCAACCAGGGAAACTTGGGTCTATTTGGGAAGGACCGTACGAAGTCATCCGAAAATTTGGAAAAGGCTCATATAGCCTCCGTACAATGGATTCAAGACCCCTTCCTCGACCATGAAATGTGGAAAATTTGAAGCCATACTACAAGTGATCGCGATTCCTTTAAAGGTCAAAGTCATCTAGTTGTAGAAGAGTCGGGTCTGCGCACCCATTTTATCTTTTTATCTCCGGACTTGCACGTCCATCAATGATTGTTAAGGTCGGGTCTACATGCCCATTGTTCTTTCTTTCAGCGTCAGGGACGGGTACTCTTTTTCCTAATCCAGATTTTGTACCACAGGGTTTTTCTGGATAAGGTTTTAACGAGGCCCATCATTCAGCCCCCTTCTATAAAAATATTTCTTCTGAGAGCACCAGAGGACCAAATCTAGAAATGACTTACAAGGTCATCCAGATAACTTTACAAGTTATTTCTCATCAAATAATTTACAATGTCTCATGGTAAGACTTTACAAATTATTCTTCCACGAATAGTTTACAAGGTCTCATGGCAAGACGTTACAAATTATTTCTCATCAAATAATTTACAATGTCTCATGGAAAGACTTTACAAATTATTCTTCCACGAATAGTTTACAAGGTCTCATGTTAAGACGTTACAAATTATTTCCCATCAAATAATTTACAATGTCTCATGGTAAGACTTTACAAATTATTCTTCCACGAATAGTTTACAAGGTCTCATGGAAACACGTTACAAATTTTTCCCATCAAATAATTTACAATGTCTCATGGCAAGACTTTACAAATTATTCTTCCACGAATAGTTTACAAGGTCTCATGGCAAGACGTTACAAATTATTTTTCCACTTTCGCAAAGTGAAGAGTGTACCTCTCCTTCGCATAAATAAAAAGTTCGGCCCAGTTCGATCTTGCTAATTATTTCTCACAAAATATAAAGGTCGGTATCACCTGATCTTGTCAAACATTTCTCGCAATTTCGCCAAGTAAATAGCTCTACCTAATCTTTGAGTAAATTGACTAAAAAGGTCGGACATACCCGGTCTTACTAGTCAATTGTCTTCAACTCAAAATCTTGATGCTACAAAAGGTTAGATCCATTCTTATAACTATGATGTAAGGTCGGCCATTACCCGACCATATAATTATCAAGATACGGAATCAAAACTATTGAATATTTGTAGGAAACTTGCGAAAGGCGTAAAAATCAAATTCATTTATGAAGAAAGTTTTACAAAAGTCTACGGGGCATACCCCGGGCAAAACAACATAGATTTACAAGGTTTTCAATCTTTAGGGTCAGTCCTCTCCTCCACTTCCTCAAGCACTTCGCAGTCAGCTTCATCTTCCTCCTCAAAGGGGCTGAGGTCTAGATCGTCAACTCCTAGGGGGAAAGCGGCCATTGGGCTCATGTCCAGCTCGGGCATTTTCAGAAGGCGCCAAGTCCTGGCCTGCTTTATTGCTTGAGAGTAAGACTCTAAAGCGTAGTTTCCCAAGGCAAGCTTGTAGTCTTCCGAGCCTTTAAAGGCCTCAATGGAAGAAGCTTGGAGTTGGGGCTCACGTGCCCGATCTTGCTCGAGCGCTTCGGAGAAGCGCTTGGCTTCATCCCGAGCATAGTCTCGCTCTTGGAGTGCAACCTCGAGGTCAGCTTATAAGTTGTTTTGCGTACTTATCTTGGCTTTAAATTTAGACAATTGTAAGTGTTTTAGGATATTATTTTGCTAATTATGTATTTATTTTGTTTGTTTTAGGAAAAACTCGAATTTGGACACGTTTGGAGGCAAAACGAAGAAATGGATCAAAACAGTACAAAAAATGACAATGTGGGACTCAAGTGAACGAATCAAAAGTTGAAGGACATGAAGTAGCATAAATGAAGACATGGACTGCACATTTGAAGACTCAAGGACCAACTCAACAATATTTGAAAGAATAGAGGACTTGATATAAACTCTCCAACAATTAGAATTGGGCTTAAAACCTTAATTGATATTTGGACTTTGATGACCTAGATTTAATTGGAGTTGCTCGGCTGAATATATATATACACATATTAGAGGAGGGGGGATATATATATCTTAGGAGAGGCAGCCTAGTGGAGGAGAAAAAAAAGGGAGAAAGTGCTTTGTTTGGCTTGGGATTAATTTAGAATTAAGGGGAGACAAATTTTGGGGGACTAGACCTAATTGATTTGGAGAGGTCTCGGCTGGGGGAGTTTTGGTGGAATTAGGAGATTTCTTGGAGATTAAATTAAGAGAGACCAAATACATTAGCCGACTTGTGGGATTGGTGTATATATACACACAGACGGCATTGGGGGACAAGGGTGTTGATTGGAATTCTTTTTTGGGGAATAATAGGCTGGGGCATAATATAGAAACGCAGAGGAGAGTCGGCAGAATTATTCTTTTGGGTGTTCGGCTGAAATATACATAGGCTCAGTTGGGAATTTTCTTACACCAAAAGTGCTGGTCGGCAGGTGTGGAATTTAGGAACTTGGCATATTTTTAGTTAGTGAATTAAAGGTCTCGGCTGGGGAGTGTTCTTGGAAGAATATATATACATATTGAAGGAGACAAAAGAGTTGGCTGAGGATTAAGACAAAAGTGGAGGCTGGGCACACGATTAAAAGAGTTGACTGGGAATAAAGGAGCACGCGGAATTGATTCCAAGAAACTTGGCAGCAGACTTGGATTCTAGTTTGGTTTGTGCATTATATCGGGTGATGTCTATCAATTATTTTATTGATTATTCATCAATTAACATGTTAGGCTAATCACTTTTATGTATTGGATGAAGATGAAACTTATTATTTATTTATTTCAATTCGATAACTAGTAGTTTAATAATTTCTTGTGTTGTCTTGATTGATCTTGCATGCTTTATTGTTATTGTTTGATTGATTGGCCACCAATTAAATATATCGTTACTTGTTGTAGTCTTGGAAAAGTCACAATAGGTTTGAACATTGCATGATCAACACATGAACACTAGATGTTAGGAATAACACTATGACATGTGCAATCTAATTGATAATTGTGTGATTTTATGCGTTCTAAACATTCGTATTCGAACTAGGAATAGATTCGTTTCATGTTTAGGGTAGATTTAATTTGTCTTGGAAAAGAAAATTAATTGCATGTGAATTATCGATTGTCAAGCAACGCATGAATGATCTAAACTACAAAATTGTTGAATTGAGATAGATGGTAACAAGTGAATTCGGATTCCAATCCATGCTCTCCATTCATATTTTACTCCCAAACATTTGTTTTTATTTAAGTTTTAGTTATTGCAAATTTTTAGAATAGATAGACAAACAAAATCATCCTTTTATTTTAATTGTTTTCATTAATTGAGTCGATGATAAACTAGTAATTAGGACTAAACATTATTCCTCGTGGGAACGATACTCTCAACTCATCACAATTATTACTTGTCAACAATCCCGTACACTTGCAGGATTCGAACCGAACAAGTTTTTGGCGCCGTTGCCGGGGAATAACGGATTTAGTATAATTATTAGTTTACCTTTAATTCAATTAAATTTTGATTTTTAGTTTTTAGTTTTCATTATTTTTATTTTGATTTTTACTTTGTTTTGGTTATTCATAATTCCTTATTTTTCTCTTCACATTGGTCATTGAGTAGTATATGCTAGGTTTTAACGAGCCTGAACTATTACCAATAGATCCTGAAATAGAGAGAACCTTTAGACAACGTAGAAAAGAACAAAGAGAAAACAGGGATATGGAAAATAATCAAAATCAAAATCAATTGCCACTTGCTCCTCATGAGCAAGAAGTGCAAATTCAACCAGGAGCAATTCACGATAATGCTCAAGCACTGGTTGGGGATTATGTAAATCCCGCGCCCGCCCCTGTACAACAAACTATTGTTTATCCACCATTCGGGCAGGAAAATTACCACCTTAGACCTGATGTCATAAACTTATTTCAAAATCATCAAGACATCAAGTTCTTTGGTAAGGTGACTGAAAATCCGCATGAGCACATTCAAGCCTTTTTAATGCTATGCGATGTAATCAGTCACGAAGGGATGTCAGCAGACGCTTTTCGAATGCGTTTGTTTCCCCATACTTTAAAAGATAATGCTAGGGAATGGCTACGCTCATTAGCTCCTGGAAGCATTATATCTTGGAATGATATGGTGCAAAAATTCACCATGAAAATTTTCCCTCCGTCTCGAGTTCTCCAAATCAGAAATGAAGTTCACACTTTCAAACAACGAGACCTTGAGAGTTACCCTGAGGCATGGACGAGATTCAAGGACTATTTTAGAAAGTGTCCAAATTTGGACATACCAAAAAATGCTCAGGTTTACATCTTTTATTTAGGATTGTATCCTGAATACCGCAATATGCTTGATGCTTCGGCAGGGGGATCAATATTGAGATTAGATATTGACCGAGCACATGAACTATATGAGAGAATTGCGGAGAACCAGGCAATGTGGCCTACTGAAAGGGAAATTCCAAGAAAGGCATCTGGTATCCACAATGTCGATGTAGTTACACAATTGGCAGCTCAAATGGAAGTTCTATCAAAAAAGCTGGACAATTTAACTCGACCTGTGCACATGGTGCAACACCCAACACCAGTTTGCGAAGGATACGGGGCAAATCATGTTACAGCTAGTTGTCCTTTAGCCTCAACACATGGAATGCAACATGAGGAGGTCAGCTACGCCCAGAATTTTCAGAAGTATCAAAATGACCCCTACTCCAATACATATAATCCTGGGTGGAGGAATCATCCTAATTTCTCTTGGTCTAACAATCAAAGTCAGGGTCACGAAGGAAACTTTCAAGCAAAACCACCAGGTTTTCAACATCAACAATCACAACAACAACAGCAGCCAAGGAAGCCATTGTTGGAAGACATGTTTGCACAGTATATGGCAAAGACTGAACAAGTCTTTCAAAATCAACAGGCAGCTATAAAAAATTTGGAAAATCAAATGGGACAGATGGCTGTGGTATTAACAAGCAGAAATCAAGGAGCCTTACCAAGTAACACTGAGAAAAATCCTAAGGAATAGGTAATGGCAGTGGAAGCTATAAATTATGCAGTTATTGAGACACCTTCAATCACAGCTGCACCACCTGTTAAAGCATATGTGCCGCCTATTCCATTTCCCCAAAGGCTTCGAAAGCAGCCAAAGAATGAACAAATCCATGCCATTACTACAAGGAGTGGAGTTCAACTACCAGAAATCACTGTGAAGAAGAAAGGAACTGATGGGGATCAAGTAACTGAAATGGACAAGGAACAAGTAACTCAATCTGAGGAATCAACAAATGCAAATGAAAAAGAACAGTTAGAGATTCCACAAGGTAAGGCACCTACTTCTGTTAATCAAGACACAACTCCAGTCCCATTTCCTCAAAGGTAGCAGAATACTAAGTTGGAAAAGCAGTTCAAGAAATTTTTGGATGCCCTCAGACAACTGCATATTAACATCCCATTCATTGATGCCATAATGCAAATGCCAAATTATGCTAAGTTTCTGAAAGAGATGTTGACAAAAAAGAGGAAGTTGCCACAAGATGAAGAAGTGACATTGACCGAAGAATGTAGTGCAATCCTACATCATAAGCTCCCCCCTAAACTAAAAGATTCAGGGAGTTTCACTTTACCTTACTCCATAGGAAATTCACACGATTTAAATGCTTTAATTGATTCTGGAGCAAGTGTTAACTTAATGTCGTTGTCTATTTATAGAAAATTAGGATTGGGGAATCCTAAAGAAACTTCAATAATCTTGCAGCTGGCTGATAGGACACTCAAGCACCCTTACGGAGTGATTGAAGATATGCTCATCAAAGTTGGAGATCTGATCTTTCCAGATGATTTCATCATTTTGGATATAGAGGAAGATCAGAACATCCCGGTGATCCTAGGAAGACCATTTCTAGCAACTGGACGAGCTTTAATGGATTTTGAAAAGAGTGAAATAATCCTAAGAGTGGAGGAAAAACAACAAAGCTTCAGCATGAATAATGCACTCAAACAACCTTCATATATTGAGGAATGCAAAAGGATTGACCTCAAAGAAGAGGAAGACTGGAAAGGTCACAAGACCAGGAAAAGAGAAAATGGATATGGTGGATTGGTTGGAATGGATAAAAATGACAATTTGATAGTGTGGAGGCTGAAGCATGAACAAGAGAATCTCTGCATGTGCAAAAAGTGCAGGGCTGAAAACTCTCTTTTCAAGCCACCCTAAGTAACCAAAATGCCAAAGTCAAGCTAATGACTATAAACAAGCGCTTGTTGGGAGGCAACCCAATTTTCTTCTCTTTTATTTATTTAGCTTTATATGCATTAGTTTTGATTTATTTATTTATTTGTTTGATTTATTTATTTATTTATTTTCACGTCTTGATCCAATAACACTTCTAATGCCTGAATTTCATTTTTGCCTTGATAGGACTGATTCTGCAACAGGAAGATGATCAGGGAACTTTGGGAATGCATATCTCCATCACATTCAGATTGACCAGGGAAGTCCTTTAACCTCTCCTAGTTATACTTTTTATATACTTGATCTGATACATTGAGGACAAAGTATATTTTAAGTTTGGGGGTGGGTAGTCCATTTTTCTGCTAAAGTTTTCTTTTTATTCAGCATGTATTCAAAAAAAAAAAAAAAAAAGGGAAAAATTTGAAAAACTTGTTGACATGTGTATTGCCTAGGATATAGTATGGATCAAATTTTGCTTTGGTTTGAATTTTGAACAATATGAAAACATAATTTTATGAACTAGTTATTACATGCTAGATTTCATCTTCACGCACACATAGCCATTGTTAGATTATTACTTGTGTAGGGATTTGTTTAATACATGTGGGGAAAATTTATGCAATTTGAACTTAGGAATGACTTGATAATCCCTAAACTTAGATGATGAGACATCCCAACCTTTAAAACTTAGAAACTAAACTTGCTCAAGAGCAGTTTAGGGGTGGAAAGAAGTGGTAAAGGTAGGCTTGAACTTTTAAGGGTCTGTAGTTCCTGAAATGTGTCATTGGTTGAAGAGGTCTTGGTCAACGAGTATAAACCATTGCCGGCATAAAAACAGAAAAATTCCGAAGGTCTTATTCTACTCTTCAAATGCCTTTTTGACTCGAGTAATTAAGTCCGAGGGGTCTTTCAAACCTGGTGCCCTAAAGTCGTCTGGCTTGGGAGCCACCAACCTAAAGCTCGCTACAGGGGTCAATTAGAAAGCAAGTACGGAGAGTGGACTTACACATAAGACAATAAAACATCTTTAACTTTTTGATGTTGACTGTGTGACTCGAGTAATTAAGTCCGAGGGGTCTTTCAAACCTGGTGCCCTAAAGCCGTCTGACTTGGGAGCCACCGACCTAAAGCTCGCTACAGGGGTCACATAGAACGCAAATGAGAAAAGTATAGCACAAAGATGGTAAAAGACATGGATATAAAAAGAAAAAGTCGTCCACAAAAAAAAATATATATATATATATATATTGTTTGGTATAAGCTTGTTGATTGAGACTTTGATACTAAAGACGTGGATTAGGGAACCGCTTACCATTGATTGTTTGGGTAGACTTAGCTAATTCTGACCACCTGGTGTGGAAAAATGCAAATTTTTGATGTTTAGAAACCACATGAATAGAAGGAACCTTGGGATTCGAGAGAAAAGCAGTAAGTTGTGATCATCCATGAGCGATGCAAGAAAAATCATTAGATTCATTAGGGTGACCACATGGGATTCGGGCTTGATATTGCATAATGAGCTACACAGTTTTAAGTATATCGTTGCATGAGTAGGAGTTTGACATTGGCTATTCAAACACACACTTGAAAATCTGGCATGGGATAACTAGAATTATTTTGCTTTATTGTTCATAACTCTTGCTGAAGTACAAATTGATCTGGATTATTGAGGCATACGGTATATGATGTGATCCAGACCATGAATACAAGCCCGCACAAAGATCCGTTGAAGATCAAAGGAGGACCGATGACTCGATTGCAAACCAAGAGGGCCAAGGAAGCAATGGACAAGTTAGTTCAAGAAACAATGGCCAAAACAATGTTCGTGTCATCAAAAGAAACAAGTTCCATGTTGGGGCCGAGGCAAAACGATGAGTGGATCAACCTTATTCATTGCGTCGAAGAAAGTGGTGAAATTTCAATGTTACGGCCGTAACATACAAATCCTCACGGCCGTAACCAACCAACTGCTGAAATCTGAATTTTCGAAGAATTGGACTTACGGCCGTAAGAAGCTTTTGTCACGGCCGTAAGTAAGCCTCGGGTTAAAAGAACGAGAATTTCAAGATATGGATTACGGCCGTAAAAATAGTCTCACGGCCGTAATGAGGAAACAGAAAGGGTCTTACGGCCGTAAGAAAATCAGTCACAGCCGTAAAATCGAATACGCGTGAATTTTAGGTTATTTTTATTTCCTTATTTTTAGGTAGTTGTTTCCTTGTTTAATTACAACTCTTAAACCTAGTTTTGACCCTATTTATAGGGATGTAATTTTCATTATTCATTACACAACTTTGATATTAATATTGAGAGGCAAATTGCTTTCACAATCTTTATTCTTCATTGAATAAAATCCAAACTTGCGAGTTTAATTCTTGTTTGTTCAAATCTTGGGTGAGATTTATTTTCATTGTGATCAAGAGGTCAACATATCAATTGATTGTGTTGGTTGCTTGGTTCAATTAATTTGAATCAATCTCTAAATCGTTATTCTTTGGCGTTCTTGGGTCGATTCCAATAATTTGTGGGTTGCGTAGCTACAATTGCTACGTGGTTTGCATCATCTGGTATCAGAGCTTTGGCTCCAAAAATCAAGGTTATATCTTTGTTTTTGTTTTCTTGAGTTTCTTATTCTTGTTCTTCGTGTTCTTCTAGTTTTTGAGTCTTTAATCCAGAAAAGTGTCACAAAAAATTCAATAGTTGTTATTTCCTTCGTTTGTTATCCAAATTAATTTTCGTTTGTGGCGTCTTTCTCGTAGTTGAATTTTCGAGAAATAAAAAAAAAAACGAAAAATTCTCAGTTCAATTAAAATAATTGATATCTGATTTCAAGAATTATTTTCTTGAAACAATCTTAGTTTTCATAAAAAGTGTCAAGTCCCTTATAGAGTCAAATTCAATTCTCTAAAGGTCTTCTTTGAGTTTTCCAACAAATTCCTTAAATTCTCACTCCTACTCGATTTGAATCATTCGGGCTTAAACTTGTTTGAGTTCGGGTTCGTTCTTTAAAGCAATTGGGGTGAAAGCTATTGAGTGGAAAAAGGCAGAGAGGTGAGATCAATAGATGGTAAAAGCCAAATTTGAGTGATACACGAGCGAAATACACGTGAGACATATAATATTTAGTTTTAGGATGTCTGAACAATCTTCTACTACAAAAAACAACGATCAAGCCAACATGACGGAAGAGATGGTACAACGGTTTGAGCGGTTGTTTGGGGATGTGTTAGGTAGGTTAGAAAGGCTTGAGCAACCTCGGGAAGTGCCTAATGCCCGTAGGCAAGGTGGGCAAGGTCGTAGAGTAGAGGGGATCAATGAGAATGAAGAAGGTAGTGATTTTGACGATGGGGCAATTGTGGATAGAGTAATTAGGCATGGAAGAAGGGATAGAGATCTTGGTGGCGATAGAATGGATGGTAGTATGAGCAACATCAAAATGACAATTCCGTCATTCAAAGGAAGGAGTGATCCGGAGGCATACCTAGAATGGAAAAGAAGATGGAATTAATTTTCAATTGCTACACTTATTCGGAAGAGAAAAAGGTTAAGGTAGCTGTACTTGAATTCTCCGATTACGCTATTACTTGGTGGGATCAATTGGTGACTTCTAGGAGGAGGAATCGCGAGAGACCCGTTAGTACTTGGGATGAATTAAAAGCTATCATGAGAAAGAGGTTCGTTCCTAGTCATTACCATCGGGAGCTTCATCAAAAGTTACAAAGTCTATACCAGGGATCAAAGAGTGTGGAGGATTATCATAAGGAGATGGAGTTGTTGATGATTAGAGCTAATGTAGAAGAGGATAGGGAGGCTACGATGGCTCGATTTTTGAATGAGTTGAATAAGGATATAGCTAATGTGGTTGAACTACAACATTACTTGGAGATGGAAGATATGTTGCACATGGCTATAAAGGTTGAGAAGCAATTGAAGAAAAAGGGAACAGCAAGGTATCAATCGGGTTCTAATTCTCCTTGGAAGTCGAAGTGGGAAGGTAAAGGAGATGGGGTTGTTTCTAAAGGGAAGTTTGAAGCACCAAAAGGGAAGTTTAAGGCACCAAAAGGGAAGGAGGAACAAGCTAATAAGTTCATACCTAAAGGAGAACCTCAACCATCTAGGAGTAGAGACATTCAATGCTTCAAATGTTTGGGGAGAGGACATGTGGCGTCTCAATGTCCTAATAGGCGAGTGGTACTTTTGCGAAAGGATGGAACTATGGAGAGTGATAGTGAGGAAGAGGATTATAGCGATATGCCAGCGTTGGAGGAAGTATGTGATGACGAGGATGTGTTATCCGGGGAGCATGGCGAGTTATTAGTGGCAAGGCGAGCTCTTAGTGCCCAAATCCACACGGGTGATTTGGAACAACAACGAGAGAACATATTCCATACTCGATGTCGCATTAATAACAAGGTATGTAGTATGATTATTGATGGTGGTAGTTGCACTAATGTCGCTAGTACTATACTTGTTGAAAAATTAGGATTACCTTTGTTAAAACATCCTAAACCTTATAGGCTTCAATGGTTAAATGATAGTGGAGAAATTAAGGTGAATAGGAGGGTGTTGGTGAATTTTTCTATTGGTAGCTATGTGGATGAAGTTATGTGCGATGTGGTACCTATGCATGCCGGGCACATTTTGTTGGGTAGGCCTTGGCAATATGATAGGAAAGTCACGCATGATGGGTATAAAAATAGGTATAACTTTACCAAAGGGGGAAAAACCATTACGCTTGCACCATTGACACCATCACAAGTGTATGAAGATCAAATAAAACTGAAAAATGATGAAGAAAAAAGGGTAAAGGAAAATGAGAGAAAGAGAGTTGAGGCCACGACCTCAGAAAAATGAGAGGAAAAGAGAGTTGGAGCCACGACTCCAGAAAAAGGAGAGGCGAGAGAAAAAGGAGTGTTGGGGTACATACCTCAGAAAAAGGAGAGGGAGCGAAGAGTGCCAGGAAAGAAAGAAAAATGAGTTTCTACGCAAAAAGGAGTGAAGTCAAGAAAGCATTTATGGAAAAATGACCAATGGTCCTTTTATTGTACAAGGATTCATTCCTTGCTTTTGATGAAACTAACAAATCCCTCCCTAGTTTGGCTATTTCTTTATTGTAGGAATTTGACGATGTATTTCCGGAGGATATACCTTGTGGGTTGCCACCCATTCGAGGTATTGAACATCAAATTGATTTTATACCTGGAGCAGTCATTCCAAACCGTCCAGCTTATAGGAGTAATCCCGAGGAGACAAAGGAGCTTCAAAAGCAAGTGGAGGAATTAATGAGTAAGGGGCACATAAGGGAAAGCATGAGTCCATGTGCCATACCCGTGTTACTTGTGCCGAAGAAGGACGGGACGTGGAGAATGTGTGTTGATTGTAGGGCCATCAACAACATAACGGTAAAGTATCGTCATCCTATTCCTAGGTTAGATGATATGTTGGATGAATTGCATGGCTCTAGCATATTTAGTAAAATTGATCTTAAGAGTAGTTATCATCAAATTCGAATGAAAGAAGGGGATGAGAGGAAAACTGCCTTTAAAACTAAGTATGGACTATATGAATGGTTAGTAATGCCTTTTGGACTTACTAATGCACCGAGCACATTTATGCGTTTAATGAATCATGTTTTACGTGCATTTATAGGTAAATTCGTTGTAGTTTACTTCGATGATATCTTGATATACAGTAAAACTTTGAATGAACATGTGGAGCATGTTAGGTGTGTGCTTGTGGTTTTAAGACAAGAGCAACTTTTTGCTAATTTTAAAAAGTGTGATTTTTGCATGGAAAAAGTTGTGTTTCTGAGTTATGTGGTTAGTGCTAAAGGGATAGAAGTAGATGAAGAGAAAGTCAAAGCTATTAAAGAATGGCCAACACCTAAAAGCATAACTGAGGTTAGGAGTTTTCATGGCTTGGCTAGTTTTTATAGGCGCTTTGTTAAAAATTTTAGCACGATTGCCACACCACTCACAGAAATGTCAAAAAAAGTGTAGGATTTAAATGGGGAGTAGAACAGGAGCATGCATTTGAAACAATCAAAAATATGTTGTGTAAAGCACCGGTTTTATCACTTCCTAACTTTGACAAGGCTTTTGAGATTGAATGTGATGCCTCAGGGCTAGGCATTGGAGCTGTTTTAATGCAGGATCAAAGGCCAATCGCCTATTTTAGCGAAAAACTAAAAGGGGCTGCACTTAATTATCCCACATACGACAAGGAGTTATACTCACTTGTGCGTGCTTTGGAGATATGGCAACATTACTTGTGGCCACGGGAGTTCGTGATACACACTGATCATGAATCCTTGAAGCATTTGAGGGGACAAGCTAAGCTGAGTAAGAGACATGCAAGGTGGGTAGAGTTCATCGAAACATTTCCCTATGTCATCCAGTACAAACAAGGTAAGGAAAATGTGGTGGCGGATGCGTTGTCTCGAAGGTATGTCCTTTTAAATTCCTTAAATTCTAAATTGCTTGGATTTGAATACATTAAGGACATGTATGCTAATGACCTGGACTTTTCTAATATTTATGAATCATGTGGTAAGGGGTCTGTGGATAGGTTCTTTAAACATGATGATTATTTATTTCGAGAAAATAAATTGTGTGTCCCTAGGTGTTCAATGAGAGAGTTACTTGTGAGAGAGACCCATAGTGGAGGCTTAATGGGTCATTTTGGGGGTTAAAAAGACCATTGAGATCCTAAGTGAACATTTCTATTGGCCTAAAATGAAAATTGATGTGGTTCGGGTTTGTAATAGATGCATTACTTGTAAAAAGGCTAAATCTAGGATTAAACCCCATGAATTATATATGCCTTTACCCGTCCCTAGTGAACCTTGGGTCGATATCTCTATGAATTTTGTTTTAGGATTGCCTAGGACTAAGAAGGGTCGAGATTCGATTTTTGTGGTAGTAGATCGCTTTAGTAAAATGGCACATTTCATACCATGCCACAAAACTGACGATGCTACAAACATAGCTGAAATTTTCTTTAGGGAAGTCGTGCGCTTACATGGGGTGCCTAAAAGTATTGTCTCGGATAGGGATGTTAAATTCCTTAGTCATTTTTGGAGAGTCTTGTGGAACAAATTAGGAACAAAATTGCTTTTTTCTACAACTTGTCACCCACAGACCGATGGACAGACCGAGGTAGTAAATAGGACAATGATTCAATTATTGCGCACCATAATCAATAAAAATTTGAAAAATTGGGAAGAGTGTTTGCCATTTATTGAATTTGCATATAATAGGGCTATACATTCTACTACTTCGTGTTCACCATTTGAAATTTTTTATGGTTTTAATCCGCTAACACCATTGGTTTTAATTCCTTTACCTGTAAATGAACGTAGTAGTTTAGATGGCAAGAAAAAGGCTGAGATGGTTAAAGCACTCCACGACAAGGTGAGGTTGACGATTGAAAAGAAAAATGAACATTATGCTTCGCAGGCTAACAAAGGAAGAAAGGGCATCATTTTTGAACCCGGTGATTGGGTTTGGGTACATTTGAGAAAGGAGCGGTTTCCAGAACAACGCAAGTCAAAGTTACAACCGCGAGGGGATGGTCCATTCCAAGTGATTGAAAGGATCAACAACAATTCCTATAAACTCGATCTTCCTGGTGAGTATAATGTTTCGGCTTCATTTAATGTTTCTGATCTATCTCCATTTGATGCAGGTACAGATTCGAGGTCGAATCCTTTCAAAGAGGGAGGGAATGATGTGATCCAGACCACGGATACAAGCCCGCACAAAGATCCGTTGAAGATCAAAGGAGGACCGATGACTCGATTGCAAACCAAGAGGGCCAAGGAAGCAATGGACAAGTTAGTTCAAGAAATAATGGCCAAAACAATGTTCGTGTCATCAAAAGAAACAAGTTCCATGTTGGGGCTCAGGCAAAACGATGAGTGGATCAACCTTATTCATTGCGTCGAAGAAAGTGGTGAAATTTCAATGTTACGGCCGTAACATACAAATCCTCACGGCCGTAACCAACCAACTGCTGAAATCTGAATTTTCGAAGAATTGGACTTACGGCCGTAAGAAGCTTTTGTCACGGCCGTAAGTAAGCCTCGGGTTAAAAGAACGAGAATTTCAAGATATGGATTACGGCCGTAAAAATAGTCTCACGGCCGTAATGAGGAAACAGAAAGGGTCTTACGGCCGTAAGAAAATCAGTCACGGCCGTAAAATCAAATACGCGTGAATTTTAGGTTATTTTTATTTCCTTATTTTTAGGTAGTTGTTTCCTTGTTTAATTACAACTCTTAAACCTAGTTTTGACCCTATTTATAGGGATGTAATTTTCATTATTCATTACACAACTTTGATATTAATATTGAGAGGCAAATTGCTTTCACAATCTTTATTCTTCATTGAATAAAATCCGAACTTGCGAGTTTAATTCTTGTTTGTTCAAATCTTGGGTGAGATTTATTTTCATTGTGATCAAGAGGTCAACATATCAATTGATTGTGTTGGTTGCTTGGTTCAATTAATTTGAATCAATCTCTAAATCGTGATTCTTTGGCGTTCTTGGGTCGATTCCAATAATTTGTGGGTTGCGTAGCTACAATTGCTACGTGGTTTGCATCAGTATACATGTTGATATAAAAAAAATTTATTCTTTACTATTTTGATTCATTAGTTCTATTCTATCTTATTCGAGGACGAACAAGAGTTTAAGTTTGGGGGGTTTGATAAGTTGTTTTGCGTACTTATCTTGGCTTTAAATTTAGACAATTGTAAGTGTTTTAGGATATTATTTTGCTAATTATGTATTTATTTTGTTTATTTTAGGAAAAACTCGAATTTGGACACGTTTGGAGGCAAAACGAAGAAATGGATCAAAACAGTACAAAAAATGACAACGTGGGACTCAAGTGAACGAATCAAAAGTTGAAGGACATGAAGTAGCATAAATGAAGACATGGACTGCACATTTGAAGACTCAAGGACCAACTCAACAATATTTGAAAGAATAGAGGACTTGATATAAACTCTCCAACAATTAGAATTGGGCTTAAAACCTTAATTGATATTTGGACTTTGATGACCTAGATTTAATTGGAGTTGCTCGGCTGAATATATATATACACATATTAGAGGAGGGGGGATATATATATCTTAGGAGAGGCAGCCTAGTGGAGGAGAAAAAAAAGGGAGAAAGTGCTTTGTTTGGCTTGGGATTAATTTAGAATTAAGGGGAGACAAATTTTGGGGGACTAGACCTAATTGATTTGGAGAGGTCTCGGCTGGGGGAGTTTTGGTGGAATTAGGAGATTTCTTGGAGATTAAATTAAGAGAGACCAAATACATTAGCCGACTTGTGGGATTGGTGTATATATACACACAGACGGCATTGGGGGACAAGGGTGTTGATTGGAATTCTTTTTTGGGGAATAATAGGCTGGGGCATAATATAGAAACGCAGAGGAGAGTCGGCAGAATTATTCTTTTGGGTGTTCGGCTGAAATATACATAGGCTCAGTTGGGAATTTTCTTACACCAAAAGTGCTGGTCGGCAGGTGTGGAATTTAGGAACTTGGCATATTTTTAGTTAGTGAATTAAAGGTCTCGGCTGGGGAGTGTTCTTGGAAGAATATATATACATATTGAAGGAGACAAAAGAGTTGGCTGAGGATTAAGACAAAAGTGGAGGCTGGGCACACGATTAAAAGAGTTGACTGGGAATAAAGGAGCACGCGGAATTGATTCCAAGAAACTTGGCAGCAGACTTGGATTCTAGTTTGGTTTGTGCATTATATCGGGTGATGTCTATCAATTATTTTATTGATTATTCATCAATTAACATGTTAGGCTAATCACTTTTATGTATTGGATGAAGATGAAACTTATTATTTATTTATTTCAATTCGATAACTAGTAGTTTAATAATTTCTTGTGTTGTCTTGATTGATCTTGCATGCTTTATTGTTATTGTTTGATTGATTGGCCACCAATTAAATATATCGTTACTTGTTGTAGTCTTGGAAAAGTCACAATAGGTTTGAACATTGCATGATCAACACATGAACACTAGATGTTAGGAATAACACTATGACATGTGCAATCTAATTGATAATTGTGTGATTTAATGAGTTCTAAACATTCGTATTCGAACTAGGAATAGATTCGTTTCATGTTTAGGGTAGATTTAATTTGTCTTGGAAAAGAAAATTAATTGCATGTGAATTATCGATTGTCAAGCAACGCATGAATGATCTAAACTACAAAATTGTTGAATTGAGATAGATGGTAACAAGTGAATTCGGATTCCAATACATGCTCTCCATTCATATTTTACTCCCAAACATTTGTTTTTATTTAAAAATTTATTTATTGCAGATTTTTAGAATAGATAGACAAACAAAATCATCCTTTTATTTTAATTATTTTCATTAATTGAGTCGACGATAAACTAGTAATTAGGACTAAACATTATTCCTCGTGGGAACGATAATCTCAACTCATCAAAATTATTACTTGTCAACGATCCCGTACACTTGCGGGATTCGAACTGAACATCAGCCTTGACTTTGCAAAGCTCTTCCTCGGCAGCATTGGCCCGGGTGGCCACCTATTGAACGGAATGTACTAACTGACTCGCCGTCTCACCCCATTCAATATTTTGATTGGCAACTCCCTGGGTAATGCTCAACATCTGCAGATCGGGCAAACAACTTGTAAAAATCTAGTGTAAAGATATTTGCTAAAGAATGACAATAATATCTCAGGAACTACCTGGAGAGCTGCGCTCATGATATGCTCCACACCCCGCTCCAGACCGATTTCATATTGGTATTTTTTCATAAGGTTTGGGTGCAGGGAGTTGATAAGTGTGCTTTACACACTTATTTAGTTCCTAAATTAGCAATTTAATTGACAAATTAAGCAAATATCTACTTATAAATTGTGTTTATCTTTTACTATTAGGTACAAATTCAATTGGAAAGAAAATAGACAAGATTGGAGAGCAATTGAGCTAAAAGAAGAGCAATTTCGATGTCCAAGGACCTAATTGAAAGAAATCAGAAAGATGGAGGACCTTCTTTGCAAATATTTCAAGGGCATATTTGTAATAAATGTCAAAATTTGAGGACTAATTTGAAGAAGACCAGAAGATGGAGGACCAAATTGCAATCATGGAAGGACAAAGTTGCCGGTGAACCACGCGATCGCGTGGTTAGACCAGGCCGCGTTCGCGAAGTCAACCTATAATCCAACCCGAGAGTTTTCAAGTCCACCACGCGATCGCGTGGTCAAAAAATTGAGCGATAATCTGAGTCGACCCGGTGCAACCCGGTTCGGCCCATATGCTGTTTTTCGCAGATCTACGCGAAAAGGGTTGTTTTTAGGTCAATTTTGCTAGGTTTTGTCCATACTTCATCACAATAACTCACCTCACCAAACCCTTCTTCTCTCTTTTCTTCTTCTTTCTTTTTCTTTTCTTTTCTTTGTTTTTCTTTTGGTTGTAAATTAGTTTGTAGTTTAGTTGTGTTTCTAAGTTATTAGCACCATTTGGATCAAAGGAGCAAGAAGTCAAGTGGAAATACAAATCAAAGTTCAAGAAATTTTGGGGCAAAAATCAAGGGAAGTGATTTATTTCATTATCTTGTATTTTTAATCTTTGATTTCTATATTTTGTGATGTATTTTTGTAAACCTCAACTTTTGTGCAATATTTATAAAATGGGCTAGTTATTTTATGTTGGGATGATTGATGTAACTTAACTTGGTTTAAGTAATTTTAATGTTTGTTTATTAATGTTGAGCTTATTTCATGTGTGTTTGTTATTGAGATTATTCCATGTGTTTGATTGATCACCAAATATGTGTTTTGTGAAATGTATGATAATCGAGAGATATTATGCATTTTAGACCAAATAACAAATGCTCTAGGTTCTTGTTAAGGATAGAGATATACCTTAAACCCTAGATGATCCATTGAGCTATTTTCACAAAGAGTTAATGCAATTGATTGGGCCTTAATCGACATAGAGATATAGTAGGTTAGACCAATTGATTAGGGTTAATTTCACTCGAGAGAGGTAATTAGTTAAGCTTGGAAAATCGGGTCTAACATTGTAAATGAGTAATTTATTAATTTGCATGTGTTGAGAAATCACTTAAGCGAGAGTTAAGTGAAATCATGAATCCCAACTATTTTATCTTTCATTTTTCTTATTTTAATTTGGTTTAAAATTAGTTTCTTTAATTTAGAATTTCCAAAAATCCATCTTTTTAATTGTGTATTTCTCTTTGTTGTTAGAATTAAATTAATTAAAGTTACATAATTTAAAGTAAACATTCCTCGTGGGATCGACAATCCGGACTCAAAAAGTCCACTTTATTACTTGTACGCGACCCGTGCGCTTACGGTACACTATTTTGAGCGAACAAATTTTTGGCGCCGTTGTCGGGGAATGTTTTTACTTTGATTATTACTTTAGTTGATGTTATTTTTAACAATTTGTAATTATTTTTGTTTTATGTTTCATTTTGTTATTTTTGGTTAACCACCACAATTCTAATCTTTCTTGTGTTTGGTCTTCTTTCTATGCATATTTGATTTTAACATTGGCAAAATAGGAAAGCAATTGCATTGAACAATCTCAACATGGGTGATGAATACATGCTTGAAGAATATTCAAGTTGTGAAATTTGTTACAAGATGCATTGTAATGGACAATGTTTGTTTTCGGGGAATGATTTGATTACGTCGAAGCTTATTGGGTTTAGACAATATTTGAAATGCCGAAAACAAGCAATCGATACATTGGATGTGAGTTACATGCTCTTGGGAGATTGTGTACCGGATGATTGGGATGAGGACATCACTCTTGTGGGAGATGGTCCTCCACTATTGAATGAGAAGATACTTGCAAAGTATTACAATGAGCTTGCCAATTTGGATGAAGATGATATGCTAATGGGGGATGCCATGTATTGGGAAGGATTCCAAATGTGGGGGTATAACCCACTCTTGGGAATTAATAGGAAAAACTTGACATTGCCCATGGATTCAAATTTTGGATCGGTCATTCAATCTAAGGAGACATCAACTAATGGAGATGAGCTTGAAGAGAATGATAATTTAATCACAAAAGAATCACTTGGAGAAGTGGCAATTAATGAGGAAGAGATCAAATCAAATTCTCTCAACTTCATAGAAGTGGCAATAATTGATTTTGTTATTAAGCCACTTGAGGAGGTGCAAGTCTATTTAGTTGAGTTCGAATTGGAAGGAATAGGCAAGTCCCATAACATTGGAAGGGGCAAGGTGCACGTATTTCGAATCAATGAAGAGTGGGGCAAAGCTAAAAGAAGCAAAATGAGCAAGACATCAAAAGCTATATTTAGAATGCCATGAAGAACTTATGCGGAGAGTCGAGCTAATGACTTTAAAATAAGCGCTTAATGGGAGGCAACCCATTCTCTATCATTTAATTGCTTTATTTTTATTTTTTGCATATTATTTACTTTCTTGCATTTTATTTACTTTCTTGCAAATAAGTTGATTAGGCCAAGTCTCTATCTTCTACATTTATTTTCCTCAAGATGGGTAGTGTGAAATAGCTCAAATGCATTCTCATTTAATTCTAGCATATACTCATATCAAATTTTCAAAGTCAAATATTTGCTTAAAACTCATTTTTAAATCACTTGGTTCATATTGTCTTTTATCTTCAAGTGTGATTTAATATTGATGTGGATGGGCAAATTGTATTGGATTTGAGTTAGAATTGAGATATTGAATGTGATTTAAATTTTTGAGTCATTCACCACTTAATATCTACTCTTTTCTTGTGTTTTCATAGGATGCTAACAAGGTGTTCGATGAAATGCCTCATTGGAGAAAGTTGTGTTCAATTGATTGGAGGTTTCAACACAAGTTTGGGGGTGGATTGCTGGTGATTGCAATGAGAGTTTCACATGCCCAAGACTACTTATGAGTACCCCACCACTTCTTGGGATGTCTAGTAACTTCTTTCCTCTTACTTTGATTTTATTTTACACATTGAGGACAATGTGCATTTCAAGTTTGGGGGTGATTTCCTATTGTGTATTGACATGTTAGATAGCATTGCCGGCCAGGATTACTTAGATGTTTAAAATTGTTATTGATTCATGATTTATGACCAATATGCTACTTGTGTCTACTTTTACAAAATGCTTATCCATGCAAGATCATATTTATCTTGAGCACAATAGTCATGATGGATTGTTGGTGAAGTTTAGGAATTGTTGAAGGGTGAAGAGGTTAATGGAGTAGAAGAATTAGGTTGTGAGCTTGTATTTTTAATTTTTATCAACCTATCAAATGTTTCCCAAAACTCTAAATCTCTTGATCCTATTGTAAGACAAGTTTGGGGGTGGTCGACCCGGTGAAGGAGACGGCCTAGACGTGTGGTGATTCCATGCATGTGGAAGTAAATTTTTGTGTGGAGTGTCTTTCGCCAAGTATAAGCCAAGTAATGACCATATGCTAAAGTTCTAAGCCCATTTTAATTTTTGCATTGCATTGCCCTATCTCGAAGCCTTTTTGACTCGAGTAATTAAGCCCGTAGGAGTACCTTGAAACTTGGTGCCTTAAGTTTGAAACTTGGGAGTCACCGGCCTAAAGCTCACTACATGGGTCAATTAGAAAGCTTAATGAGTAGGGTATTCAAACACACACTTGAAAAAAAAAAGCACTTCATTATTGCATTTGCTTAGTAAGTCTACCTCACTTTGTAGCCTTTTTTACTCGAGTTATTAAGTCCGTAGGGGTATTTTGAAACCTGGTACCCTTTGATCTTAAAACAATCGGGGAGTTTCCGACCTAAAGCTCACTACATGGGTCAATCAGAAAGCTTAAGGGAGTAGGGAAGACACGAGCATTCATCACTTTAGTTTTTAGAAATCATGCATTTGTACTTGCATAAGGGCCTAGATGAATAGTGGGTTTGAATTGCTTGGTATAAGCTTGAATGTCGAAGCACTCATTTAGTGGAGAGTCAGTGCATTTCTAGATTGTCAAAATTTCCGGTAAAGCACACCCAAACTAGAGTGGAAAAAGAAAAGAGTGATTTGAGAGTACCCTCTAGAATTGCATCCCGGAAGAGGAAAGAAAAATATTTATTGGGGGATGAATGTCACGAGTGGGAAAGAAAAAGAATTGATCACTAATGGTGGGTAGTTTTGACTTGAAACCTCTTTACCCATCAATATTCTCGAAACTTAATTGACAATTGAAAGTGACTATGCACACGCACACCGATCGAACATTGGATTAGCTAACTTCTCTTTGGTAGCATTATTTGGAATCATACTTTTGAATTGATTATACAATTTTACACTCATGAGTAATTTGCAAGTTATCCAACTTTGTTGATCTATATTTCACGTTACTTGATTGCACTAGTAGGTAATTTTGCTCGAGACGAGCAAAAGCTCAAGTTTGGGGGTGTGATAAGTGTGCTGATAAGTGTATTTTATACACTTATTTCTATCCTAAAAGTATGATTTTATATGTTTGTTTTATAATATTTGCTATTTATTTTGTGTTATTTGTTTATATTTCAGAAATAATCTCAAAGTCGAGAAAATAATGGAATTGGAGAAAAAACAAGCAAATTGAATGATAAAAGAGCCAAAGTATGCAAATCAAGAATGGATGAAGTAGATAAAGGGCTAAATTAAAAGAAAAGTCAAAGAAAGAACCAAATTGGAAGAAATTAGGAGTTCAAGGACTAAAGTATACAAATCAAAAGAAGAAGGACCAAATTGCAAATATTCAATAGTTGATTCAGATCAAGATAAGATACTTGAGGACTTTTAGGAGTCAATTTGATGCAATTAGAAGGCAAAAAGGAATGAAATATGGTAAGAATATTGCCATAAATTCATTTAAATCAAACAAGGTCTTCGGACAGATTTTTAGTCAGACTTTGAAACCTAATTTCGGGGAAATAAACGTTCGATTCGGGAAAATCCTATTTCAGGAAGAATTGTAGCCCTTTACGTTATCTTTCTAACGGACCTTGAAGCACCTCAATCGGATAATGGAATAGAAAGATATGATGAAAATACTAAATGTTGTGCAATAAAAGGATGATGACCAAATTGCTGAAATTTAAAGAAGAAAAATGTAGCTGCCGGTATAACCGTGTGGCCGCACGGTTGAAAAAGCGTGCGGTCGCACGGTCAAAAAAATCAGCGACTGAAGTTTACCTGCAGAGTCATGCGATCGCGCATTTCTGAACCGTGCGGTCGCACGGTAGTCCCGACTGGGCCTCAGCTGGGCTTTTTACGCGGAAATCAGCAGTTTTCTCCTCAATTAACCTAAATCTCGGGAAAATCTATATATACCAGACCAAGGGCACGAGATTAGGGGTTCCCAATTCATTGAAGAGAGGCCAAAACGCTGTCGGATTGCGGAGGGATCCACTCCAAGCCAAGACACAATTGAAGAACGAAGATCAAGGGGATGAATAGGATGACATCTATCCATTCCTTTTGTGATTTATATTAAATTATGTATCTAGGCTAGATTTTGAATGTTAGAATTGTGATAAAGCATTTATTTCCGGATTTTATGTATTGATTATCATTTAATTTCATAGTTCATGGGTTTGAGCAATTGATATATACTGTTTTTATCATGCAATTACTTGATTACTAGTTGTATGATTTTAGATTGTGATTTCTTAAGTTCGAAAGATTGAGATTTCATTAGACTTGTGTCAATTGACACAAAGTCCGATAGGGGATAGAAATATACCCCTATGCTTTGTGTTATCTGCTATAGTATTCACAAAACTTGTAATGCTTTTCTATACATTTAGATTCGTCATAGAAATATAGTCGGATTGTGTATAGAAATAGGTGTTGATTCTTGTCCGAAAGGGAGTCTTGACAATATTAGGAATATGGATTTTCAAAACCCGTGAATTGTATTTAAATAATTGGTTAAGATATGGATGATAGAGTCAAAATGGATTCATAATTCTAACGCATTTATTTTCATTCATTTAAAATCAAATTTGTCAATTTTTTAGTTTAATCTTCATTTTAATTTTCAAAATCAAAATTTTCAAACTCAAACAATTTCTAGTTCCGGTTAAGGTAGTAGTCTAAAAATACGATTTAAAACAATCTCTGTGGGAACGATATTCGGACTTAAAATCCACTTTATTACTTGCGTGACCCGTACACTTGCGGATCGTCGTCATGTACTTTACACACTTATTTAGTTCCTAAATTAGCAATTTAATTGACAAATTGAGCAAATATCTACTTATAAATTGTGTTTATCTTGTACAATTAGTTACAAATTCAATTGGAAAGAAAATAGACAAGATTGGAGAGCAATTGAGCTAAAAGAAGAGCAATTTCGATGTCCAATGACCTAATTGAAAGAAATCAAAAGTATGGAGACTCAATTGCAACATCTCAGAAAGATGGAGGACCTTCTTTGCAAATATTTCAAGGGCATATTTGTAATAAAAGTCAAAATTCGAGGACTAATTTGAAGAAGACCAGAAGACGGAGGACCAAATTGCAATCATGGAAGGACAAAGCTGCCAGGTGAACCACGCGATCGCGTGGTTAGACCAGGCCGCGTTCGTGAAGTCAGCCTATAATCCAACCCGAGAATTTTCAAGTACCACGCGATCGCGAGGCATTAAACCACACGATCGCTTGGTCAAAAAATTGAGCGATAATCTGAGCCGACCCGGTTCGGCCCATATGCTGTTTTTCGCGGATCTACGCGAAAAGGGTTGTTTTTTAGGTCAATTTTGCTAGGTTTTGTCCATACTTCATCACAATAACTCACCTCACCAAACCCTTCTTCTCTCTTTTCTTCTTCTTTCTTTTTCTTTTCTTTTCTTTGTTTTTCTTTTGGTTGTAAATTAGTTTGTAGTTTAGTTGTGTTTCTAAGTTATTAGCACCATTTGGATCGAAGGAGCAAGAAGTCGAGTGGAAATACAAATCAAAGTTCAAGAAATTTTGGGACAAAAATCAAGGGAAATGATTTATTTCATTATCTTGTATTTTTAATCTTTGATTTCTATATTTTGTGATGTATTTTTGTAAACCTCAACTTTTGTGCAATATTTATAAAATGGGCTAGTTATTTTATGTTGGGATGATTGATGTAGCTTAACTTAGTTTAAGTAATTTTAATGTTTGTTTATTAATGTTGAGCTTATTTTATGTGTGTTTGTTATTGAGATTATTCCATGTGTTTGATTGATCACCAAATATGTGTTTTGTGAAGTGTATGATAATCGAGAGATATTATGCATTTTAGACCAAATAACAAATGCTCTAGGTTCTTGTTAAGGATAGAGATTACCTTAAACCCTAGATGATTCATTGAGCTATTTTCACAAAGAGTTAATGCAATTGATTGGGCCTTAATCGACATAGAGATATAGTATGTTAGACCAATTGATTATGGTTAATTTCACTCGAGAGAGGTAATTAGCTAAGCTTGGAAAATCGGGTCTAACATTGTAAATGAGTAATTTATTAATTTGCATGTGTTGAGAAATTACTTAAGCGAGAGTTAAGTGAAATCATGAATCCCAACTATTTTATCTTTCATTTTTCTTATTTTAATTTGGTTTAAAATTAGTTTCTTTAATTTAGAATTTCCAAAAATCCATCTTTTTAATTGTGTGTTTCTCTTTGTTGTTAGAATTAAATTAATTAAAGTTATATAATTTAAAGTAAACATTCCTCGTGAGATCGACAATATGGACTCAAAAAGTCCACTTTATTACTTGTACGCGACCCGTGCGTTTACGGTACACTATTTTGAGCGAACAGGAGTCTTCCATCCTCCTCCTGTAGTCGGCCAAAGATGGATTATCGGCCTCGAGCTCTGATTCGGAAGGTGGGGGTGCCCAACCTCTGGGAGGCCTTTCCTCCCGTGGCGGAGGGATATCTTCTTAAAACCGAGATGTTTGCCACAAGCCTAAAGTGTTTGCCCTTCCCCTCTTTTGAGGACGCCTCCTTGTCACCCCGTCAACTGTCCTCTTCGCCCCGGTACCTTGAGCCTTAGCAAGGGAGGCCTGCTTCAAAGCCTCAGAATCAAAAGTCATTCCTATAACAAGGATGAAAAGATTAAATCCTCCTGAAAAATGCACGAGGTTAAGAATAAAGCAAAGAAGGGCATTTTTAATTATGTAACTTAAGAGGTCGAACCATACCGGGTTGAAGGTCAAGGCCGGCCTGGTCAAGAATGTCACTATTCGCTAAGTCACTGGCTTCTTCAGCTAGCAAACCAAAGTCACATACCCGGACAACATCGGCCATAAGCTCTGTCACTGCCTCCTCACTCAGACTACCCATCATATTAAAGTTATCTACATCGAGTCTTCTAAAGGTTGATCGAAATAAGGTCTCGCCCTCTTTAGGTTTAATAAAGAAAACCTTTCTTTCCAATACTTTATGGAGGAGGGGACCCATGGAACCTCAAACCTACCATTCCCGCACAAATACACAAAGCTGTTGCATCGGGGCAAGTACTTAAGCTCCAGGAAACACTTGCAAAGATTAACAGTAGGCTCTATCTCTAAGCTCCTACACAATATGTAAAAATATACGAGGTTCCTCCACCCATTAGGACCAAGCTAACCGGGAAATATGCTCGCGGTCAGCAAGAAGTCCACAAAGAAGTGGTGCAAAGGAAACCTAAGCCCGTCCAACAAGGCCTCATGATATACAACTATCTCCCCTTCCCGACAATGATAGGAGTGCTCGTCCCTATCCGGAACCCTAACAGTATACCTATCCACTAATCCGTATCTCCTCATGTCTACCTCGATCATATGTTCTTTCATTTGGTTATAATGGGCTGGTAGCTCGAACTCGGTCCACCTAGATTCCCTCACTACCCGAGGATTGCCCTCAACCTCCTCCCCATTATCAAACTCGCCCTCATCAAAATCGGGCCGGGGCTCGTAGAATCCTAAAGGCTCGACCTCTAGAGGTTCATCTAAATCTTCTACCTCCCTAAGGTCATCCACTGTCACACGTCTAGCCATATTTTCCTATAATAAATAATAAAAAGTTACAGAGGTCGGGGTAGGCCGAGCTTACCTAAGACGCTAGAAAATTTTTGTTGAAGGAGGGGAAATGTAGGTTGCCCGACGAGTTCTCTGATCTCTCAAAAATTTACAAAGTAAACATAATGAGATTATGGGGACCACATATATATAAACAAATTAGGTGGGAAAAGATTTTAAAATCCAAAAGTTACCTCCTGCTACGTGTCAACACTATAAGGCAATTCTTTTATAACAAAAGCAATAAATATGATGAGCTGGAAAAAAACAAAATAAATGCATTCAGAGATATTTTTCCAAATCTCTGATGCACGGGGGCCAATGATCAGGTAAATTTATGACGTCCATAGACGGGCTTTACAAAGGGATACAACTGGTTGGCCCGTTTCACTGGGGGCCCATCCTATGCCCGACCTTCCCCAATTTCTTCATGGTCGGGCTTGGCCGACCATGCTCACCTCGAAACGTATTAGTCATACCTTGAGCCCGAGAACATTCGTAGGTAAGACCGGGTATTGCCCGATCACTGTGCATTATTGATTTTACGCTAATGGACTAGGTCGGGAATTCCCGACCTTGGACCCGGTAGGCCGTCCCCGAAATCTCTCATGATTGGGCCTCACTAGCGGGCCCCATTCTTGGGCCTCAAGACCCTACAAGTCTCAAAAGGAAATATTCTAATAAAGGGAATTGAATCCCTATAAGTTTAGAATTCCTCCTAAAAGGTAAGTTTATATGAAAATGACTCATTCTTTAACAAAAAAAAGGTTATGAGCTTTTCAGTCCTATAAATACAGTTCTTTTCATAGCAAATTATTCATTCATTATTCTTTACGTTTTTCACTTAAACATTCTCTCTACTTTTCTCCAGAAAACTAATTCTCACACCGGAGGGGCGACGGGGAGAATCCTCCTCCCCTTTTTTGCAGGTCATCCAAGGCGAATTCATTGATCTTTTTCAGCAATCAAGTATCATCAGATCCTGCCACGTCAAGGTTAGGATTTCTTACAGCATCAGGTTTTATTACTTCATCCATTCTTCTTTGGAATATATGTGGTGCATTTTTCAATCCAAATGACATTACATTCCATTCAAATTGACCTAAAGGAATAGGAGTGCTAAATGCAGTTAAAGATTTGCTATCTTCTATGAGCATAATTTGCCAAAATCCTGATTTACAATCGAACTTTGAAAATATCTTCTTATTTTGTACTTGTTTAATAAGGATGTCCTTATTTTGCAAGTAATATCCATCAAATTTTGTAACTTCGTTTAGCCTTTTATAGTTAATCACCATTATGACTTTTCCTCTTTTTATTTCACTATGTTTTCTAATCATAAATGCTGGACTACTATCTAGATTTTTACTAAGCCTAATTAGTTTGGCTTCTAGTAATTCTTTTATTTGGACTTTAAATTCCTCTTGGTTTTCAACATTGTATTTCATCAATTTAACTCTTACTACAGTATTTGGTTTTATAAGCTATATCTTGGTTTTAACCTTATCTATATCCCATTTTTCTAATAGATTTTTAGAATAAGTTTCAGAAATTTCTTTTCTAAGTTTTCCTAACTTATCTTCTATTGTCATTTTTAGCACCTTAATTGGTTTAAATTTTTCTGTACTCCAACATCCACAACACTGGGTTGAGGAGTTCTGATGATTTATTTCTTTGTAAGCTATACTTACGGACTTGTGATTTTAGGTGTAAATATCTTGTGTGTACAAGGTGTTGTGAACATATATTTATCAATGAATTGAGTAAAAGATACATATTTTAATAAGAAATTTTGTCCTAATAAAATATCACATCAAATTGTAGTTGACATATATATATTATCAACAAATACTTCTCTAAGAGATATTAGAAAAGGTATTTGTGTAGCATATTTGCTATATATTATCTTGTTTCCTCCTGCTGTTGTAGCAGTTATAGCTTTCTTTGAGTCATATTTCCAATATTCAGATGGTAGTACATTTGGTAAGCAAAGGCTTATAGTACTTCCTGTAACTAAATAAGCATGAAATTTTATTTTACAATAATTTTTTAAATTGAGTATAACTTTAATATATGGACTCATGGGATTGGTATTTATTATCCTCTACATGATAACAATGATCTCATATTTTCATTTATCCTTAATATAATAACTGGACTTCTTTCAAGTATTATTTTTATATATCCCTGACGTATCTTGTAAGGGCTTACTTTTCCAAGAAAGCTCATTCCTAATAATATAGGTATTTGGCTAAGTCCATAATTATCATCTTTATATAAGATTATTTCTGTTTTATATTCACCTTGGTTCTCTCCTATGGGAAACTCAGATATCTTTTTATTTCAAGGTTATGTCCTAAGTAATCTTTAAAGACATATTTTTGTAGTAACTCATAATCTAGTAGGTGGCTAATAAATTTGGCATCTACATGGTTTTTATCTGCTACTGTATCTATAAGGACAAGAAGATCATTCTTGATCCCTTCTTGGTTGATATATCTAGTCCTAATATAATATTGTGTTCATCAACACTTTGATTTTTAAGTCATTATTTATTAATATTTCCTCTATGTGGGAATCTTGCAATAATATTTTCTCCTTGTAACCTCACACTACATTTGCTTATTATTCTTCCTTCAGAATTAATTTCTTTAGTTTGTTTGTGAAAATCAAGCATTATTTGTTCTGGTATTGTAACTTCATATTCCTTATATTTTCTAGGTGGAATATACTGTGCCAATTCATTAAAATTTTTGTGTATTATTATGTTTTCTGTTATTTTCCTTAAATTGCTATGATGACTAGTACTAAAAGCAAATATTGATTTTATACTTATACTAATAGCCTTACTTTTATGTAACATTTTCAAGTTTCCAATTCTATAATAGAGATTGAAACTTTAGTCTATATTTTTATCTGTTATTGAGATTGCATAATTTGGTTTTACTGTAAATATTATCTTCTGATAAACTAGATTTCCTACAATAGTTCCTAATAGAGCATCTATAGGATCTTGTAGAATTCTGTTATCCATGCAATAAATTTCAATTGGTATATTCATACATTCTCTAAAGAATCTTTTAATCATTACTTGGATTCCTCCAATTTCAATACATTTTAACTTCTTCCTAATATTTTCTGGGATATTGGATAATTTTTGTTTTACCCATTCTTTAGTAATTATTGGGATTTTGGTTTTTCCCACTACATCTTCTATGTTAATTGGGATTTCTTTATAATTCATACTTACAATTATTTTGTTCATCCTAGGGAGTATTCCTAAGAATCCTTGATGAAATACATCTTTTTCTTGTAAGTCTAAGATTCTTTTAGTTATCTCCTTATATCTTTTGCTATCAAATATAATTTCTTGACAAATTCCTTCTACTGAGTCTTCTACTTCCTCAGTTGTTTCAATATCTAATCCTTATACTTCTTGAATTTCATTCATATATATATTTTTTCTTCATATTCTTCATCTGATGATGATGTTTTCAACTCATAAATACTACTACATTCACTGTCTAAATCCTCAAAATACTCAATTGGTTCTATATCACTATTATCCATAACTTCTTCATAAACTTTGAGAATTTTTATATTCTGTTTATCTTTTCTCTTAGTACATTGGGGGGGGGGGGGGGAGGGGGGGCTATGTGTCCTTCTTCATTACAAATGAAGTTTCTACATTTTTTTATATATTTCTTCTTGAGCTTTTCAGATCAATTCCTTTTCTTGAAATATTTTTTATATGGCTTGAAGTTTCTTTTCTTAAACTTTTTAAAGTTTTTGAATATATTTGACCTATATCTTTGTAACAACATAAAGGGTTCTTTCTTATCTTATATGATTTTTTATTTTCTATAGCTTCTCTGCACCAAATACTTATCATTCTTTTTGTAAATTCAATTCTACTTCCAAAACTATCTATATATATTCCTTCTTCATCTCCTTCAGGTAATATTTTATTATATTCTTTTAATAACTTAGTTCCCCATGGGAATAGTAATTTTGTGAAGTAAAATCTTAAGATTGACTTATTATTTGTATAATATCCTTGGCTGATTGTATAGTATAATTTTTGAAATTTACATGTATATATTTCTAATTCGCACATATCGCATATTTTTAAATTTTTCATTGCAATCATTCCTTCATTATATTCATCTTATTTTCTAACTTCTTCATCAATTGTATATCTATCTCCTAAAAATTCTGTTCTGGGGGCTCTTTCCAACCTATATAATATATCTCTTATACTTTGATCATTTAGATTATTTCTATTATCTAATGCATCAGTTATGTTTTCTCCATATTTTATTCTTCTTTTTATATTTACAGGTATTTTTCTCCACCATTCTAATACTATACCTCTAAATGTATGTTCTATAAATCCAAATGTTGTATATGTGGAATTTATTAAATTGTATTGCTAAATCAATTCTTTTTGTCCATGTTTCAATAGTTTTATTTGTATCTACACAGTCTAAATCTAACCATATTCCTATTGTGTGGATTGGCTCATTATATGATTTTGTTATATTAATTTCTTTTATGGATTGTTCTATAACATTTCCACTATATCTATTTTGGGTTTTCTTATATCTTTGGAATCTTTCTTTTCTAGGTATGTAAGTTCCATATGGATCACTTGTATCTTCATCACTACTAAATTCTTCTTTTACGTTACTTGCGGATGGGTTTGTATTCATTTTAGTATTTTCTACTTGTTTTACTAATTCTTCTAATTGATTTTTATATTCATCATATTCTTCACCTATAGATTTTAAGAATTTTCTTTCTAATTCTTCTACATCTGTTATCATAAATTGTTTTATTTCAGGTGTTTTTTCCTTTCCTATATATTTATCTTTAATTTTTCTTCTGTAATCTTGAGGAGGATTAATTATGATTTTATCTTTTTCCTTTTAGATTTTTATCTAAAATAATGTTTCCAATTTGTAAATTATATTCTAAATTTTTCAATTTCTTATTCATTTCTTCAAATTCTTCGTTTAAAATATTTTTTGGTAAATAAGGATAACTTGGTTTTTTATATTTTTCTACATTTTTTTAGAAAATCTTCAATTATATTTTCTTTTTCTGATAAATTCATTATGATTTTTTTGTTCGTAACAGGGCTCTGATACCAATTTTAACAGGGTGCGCAAAACACACTCTCTATTTTCTTGAGGAATTATATACGGAATTAATTACAACGTCTTATGATTCTTGTCAAAAATATTTCTTCTTGTCTTATTTCGTTTATTTCTATTAATCTCAAATATTTAATATGTTGTTTAACTAATATTTTAAGTTCTTCTTATAATTCTATAACTGTAGTACTTGATTATTGTTTAATACTAACTAATTCAGTATATTCTCTGTGTAAATTCCTAATTAAATCTTTCCTTTTTTCTTCAAGTATGTGGGGGTCGTAAACAAGCATAAATTTAATTAGGTAAAATCTAATTTTATAATTTTGTCTCCAACAAAAATTATTTGGGAACTAAATTGAAGTTGTTTTATATTTTGATGGCTTTGTTTGAAAATAAGGATATTTGAGGAAGTTTGAATAATCAAAGACTATTTACCAAATGTTTTATTTTCAAAGTCTATTTCTCAAAATATTTATGTTGATAGGTTTATTTATGGGTATTTCCCATTCAATTAAATCGTGTACATCTTTTTACCAATTGCTATGTACTAACTTCCTCACATGCATGAGAACAAGGGCTCTGTCGCGATGATTGCGTCATCCCTTATCAAGGCTTAGGTCTTGAGTTCGATTCTCTCAAGGGGGATTTGGGGGGTATGGGTGGACTTGGGGGTGTAGTTTAATTCTTTGTCAAAAAAAAAAAAAAAACTTCCTCACATGCATAGCATGTAGTTTCCTCCTTTTCAATATTTTGGTCCATTTATGTTAACATTTCATTCCTTATGTATAAAACACACAATTTAACTTCACGAGAGGATTGGTTATCTATCTTTTTACTCTAATTATAATTATAACTAGCTCTGATTAAAGAAACAAACATGCACAATTAACTTTCGAAGTTGATTCTATACACACACACACACACACACACACATATATGTATACACAAACATGCACAATTAACTTTCGAAGTTGATTCTACATATATATATATATATATATATATATATATATATATATATATATATATATATCACCTAAAACAAATAATAATTTCAAGGGTAAATATATTGACACCACACTTTTTGTTAACCACGCAACATTTTAATTGCAATGAAAATTCCTAATTTTTCCTTATTTTTACATTTACCCCTTTAAAATTTTTTTATAATTTTTTTATTGTCAACTCTTTATTAATTTCCACATCTTGTCTTCAGAAATGATTTTCGTTAAAAATATTTGTTACAAAGACGAAAGAATGTTATTTATCTCTCACACTGTTAAATAATCAAAATAAATAACTAATACAAAAATTAAACAAAATAATTTCACATATTTTCAAAGCAAATTAGCAGAATATTTGAATAGAAATCATGATTTGAAACAAAATATGTTAATTAATTGAATGTTATGAATAATAATACGATTAAAAAAAGTTGAGGACATAAAAGCAAAAATAAACAAACATTAAAGATCTTTTTTGCAATTAAACTTTGATGTAGATATAAAAATATATTGTGTGAATATAATTACCCTAATTTCAATTATCTTATTATATGTTCACTGCCTCTATTTAAGAGTTTACTCTACGGAGATCAGATATTACAGGGATCGGATTTGATAAAATTTGTTGCAGGTGGCCTCTTTCCGGATCTTCTAGTACTCTATTAGCTTCTTTTTCCAACGTCGAACTAGAAGAAAGGAAAAATCTTTAGCATTGAGAATCTAAAACAAAAGAAATACTTCCATCACCAATTCTAATTTCTGATATTTATACTATCCGTCGCCATGGTTCTTTGCGACGAAAAAAATGTAGCTATTCTCCAACAATTCTGATGTGTTTCCCTGTGGTGTTTGCTGAAATTAAAAAAAAATAAAAAATTTCATATAAACATAAATATAATTCAATTTAGAATTGAACTTGTTTTTGTGATTACTATTTATTATTTACTTCTCATCGTTGTATGGAAACCTGTCCAAGTTGGCAGTGAAGTACCTCTGGAGAGTAGAAAAGTAATTTCATCCTCTACTTTAGAAGCATAAATACAGAACACTAATTTCATCTTCGTGTTAACTATAACAGAAAAATAAGAAGAAAAAGGGGAGAACACACACACACACACACAGATAGATTTTATGATCCACCATCAGTGTCTTTGTCTTTGTCTACAGTCTACAGTCTCGTCCTCGTCCTCGTCTTGGTCATTATTTATGATCCATGCACATTATTGTGTCGTCCAAAGAAAAGATGGACGAAAATGTATAAAAGAGCCTTTACAATCCAATCTTCAACAGAATCGGCTACCATCTTGTTTACCATCTTTATCACCAGCATCGTCATAAGAAATATTAAACTCCTATGTGAACAAAAAGTTGTTAAAAGTGAAAAATAGGGTTCACAGTAAGATTAAACATGTCGAATTTCCATCCAAAACCACATAACAAAGAAGTTATTTCAAGACCAACAATATTGTCATTTGCAGTAACAGTCAATATTGTACGAATAACAAATCTATGACGATAGAAAAATATTATCAAAAACCGACTTTCTACGTCCCAAGATTGATACGAGTTATAGTCCTCTCATGTAAAGTAATTTTATTTAAAAGAACTGGATGTTGATGAAATTGAATTGTCTGCATGTGCATTTCTTTGAAGTTCATAAGCTATGAAATGACAATATAACTATATAAGTATATATTGAAGCATGGCCACTTGGTAGTTGGTACCACTTCTTTTCTCAGAAGGAAGGTTAAGGTAAACATTCCTCGAAAGGATAGAAAAAGTAGTATTTTTTCCGGATCACAAAGTCAAAACGATGAAACTGATTTTTGTAATAATTGACGGAAATTAATGTACTAAGGGCCAGTTTGGCATGACTTTTGAGAACCAAAAGTTGTTTTTGAACCTGCCTAACTAATTTTATGAAAGTGCTTCTACTAATTAGAAGGATTTTTAGAAGAAGTTGGTCCATTGTGGGAAAGACAACTTTGCGCTCCTTTAGGTTTGAAGAGGAAACAAGCTGTTTCAAATCATTATAGATGCTACTTCCTCTAGAAGTACTTTTGGAATAAAGAACTCTTTTAAAAATTAAGTTTCAAACAAAAGTTAAATAGCTTCCCCAAAAAGTTTTTCTACATGAAGCAAAAGTAAAAGCCATGTCAAACAAGCCCTAAGAAAATTCACTTTTAAGGGTATAATGGTTTTCCAAAGAAAAATTGAATTTTAAAATGCTGAAATGGACAGAACAGTCTATTGGGGACCCATATTGACTTTTAAAAGCTGAAAAAGATGGGACCCTCTATCGGGGACCCATTTGCTACAGAAATAAAAGATTGAGGATAGCTACAAACTGAAGGTTGAGGACCTACTTCCTCTATTTTGTTCAGGTTTGGGTGATTTTCCTAATATATACTCCCTACGTTCCAATTAAATAGGTTTATTTGACTTTTCACACAGATTAAGAAAACATATTTAATGTCATTGAAAAAGTAATTTTTATAAATAAAATTTCCAACTTACCCTTATTTAATATCAAAACTATTATTATTGAAATAAATAAATAAAAGTACATTAGTAAACAAACAAAATAAATACTTCTCAATAAAGAAACAAGTCTATATAATTGGGATAAGAGAAAAAGGAAAGGCAACCTATATAATTTGGGACGGAGGGAGTAATAAGTTTCAGTGTGTTGCAATTATCAGTTATAGAGACCAAAAATGAAATCTAAAACTCAGAAACTTCAACTGTCACTGCCTCCAAGTCTCCAGCAACAGGTGAATGATAAAAATATCACTTTTTAAAACTAAAATGTCAACACTAATGTCACGAAATTAATTATTAGTTTCCGTAAGGGCAAATGAAACTCTGAACATGAAATTGACATTATTAACTCAAGGTCGAGTTTTTTACGCAAAAGCTCTTTTGAATTCTTCAGCACACGAGTTGAAAATCAAGCTTTTAGTCAGTTCGATCAGTCTAAACTCAATTTAGAAATGCAACCTCAATCAGCTCAGATAGATAGTAGAAAAGAAACGATGCTACAGTTAGCAAAAAGGTGGTGTTCAAGTCGATGAGACATAATTCTTGTTATGGAATGTTGTAGTGAGTATCTATGTATGAAACAAAAGATGAATACCCGATGAACGGCATGGCCATTTTCATGATGTACCAGATAAATATGCCAAACAAGCCAATGATAATTAAGCCCAAGATTACATCACCTCCATTATTTACATTTCTGTCATGTCCAGGTACAACCTACACACGTCAAAAAGGTTGCAGATGTATCAGCATATGACACAAGAAGATTACCTAGAACTGGATCTGAACCGAACCAGACGGCGCAAACAGTTTAGATGAGATGATAAATTACTAAATGAATTCTGTATGATAAGAAGATCTCTATGCAGTTAAAACGTCATTGCCATGAAATAATTATTAGACTCAGATTACGGTACTTAGTGTTTAGCTATTAAATGACAAAATTGCACAAGATGAAGTAGGGAATGAGGATAATCAAGATGAATATGAGCAGGCGCATTAGAATAGGTCAGATAAGAATGTGAATATTTAATAAAAGGAGAAGGTCAGATTAAGAACAAATCGGAGGAAAGACTATTTAGGTAATTGAAGCTGAGCATGCCATGCATGTACATAAAGAGATTCTTGAGTCTTGACCAACTACTCTATTGTCCACTTCTAATAAACTTGATCAGTTACCCCTGAAGCCATCTTCTTCTAGTTGCGGGACGAAATCTGACAGCTTATTGCTGGGCTAGCTTTTGACTTATGGGGCACCTAGGCTTAGCTTACCAAACAAGTGTCCCAAATGTGGGGATTGATATCATATTATCTCATAATAGCAATATAATCTCAAAAGGACAAGTTCCAAGTGGGAGGATATACCAACAAACTCTTTACCTCTATAGATTTTGCATGGTAACAAAATGTTGAACTAGACCCATCAAATCCAACAAAGATGCAGAATAAAATGTCTACTTTTTTTCAAGATGATGCAAATTAAAACAATTAAGACAAGTTTCAGTAAAGAAAAAACCTCGGGATTATTTGAATTTTCTGCTTCCAGGGTTGATACGTTCTGTGAAGAACCTTCTTCTGATGTCAATGACATTGTTGATGGTGGATGTGTCCGGAATACATACTCCACTGTAAGTTTGCACTCTTCAGCTTTATTGAACTGTAAAAAAATAAAAACATCAATCCATACTACTCCAGAATCTTCACAAAAAGAAACACACTTCCTATAGGTAATTCACTCCTGGCTTCCTTGCGTTTGAAGCAGGAACTGAAATAGCGAGGGTAGAAGGGACATTAAAGCTCTAATAATATATATATAGATTCTACCAATCAACTACCATGTCTGCAGTGATGTCTTTTGTCGTTGCAGCAGAATTTGTGACTATACTCTGAATTAGAAACTTATCACTGCATTTCACATCAGGAGGAAACGCGTTCTGTGCTTTCATTTTCACTACATATAGAAGAAAAGAATTAACAAAGATCCTGCAATTAATCAGGGTTAAACTACGATGAATGTTATTCAAATTTTATATGATAAGTTCTCGGTCGAAGTTCAGAAAGATTTTAAACAATTCTGAATTCTTTGGGCATCACCAAGCTCATAATTAAGCAATCAAAATAACAGGGAGTAAAAGATCCAAAGTTGATTCTATATATGCTTCCCCACATGGAAATAAATAGAACTATTATGCCTGCCATAAGAAAGGGGAAAGTGATAGCATAACTACCTGTGATATCACAAGTTGATCGGGGCAAAACAAACCCCTTGTTTGGTATAACACAATACTTAATCATATTCGTAGTCTTGACCTATATCAAAGTAACGGATTATCTTCAGACATGCCAAAGAAAAGAAAATCATAAGCAACATACTGAAATGATGAATTCAACTGGAACTAAAGGCACAGTTAGAAAAAAAAAAATGTCAAGAAACATTCACATACATTTTAGAATAAGTCCTTGTAAGAGTAACAGAAACTTACCTTGAAAGAAATGCGATTCTCGGTCACATTTGACAACTGAAACGAACAAGAGAGCTCCTTATTCAGCTCAACTGATAAGAACCAAGGTAAGTAGGATACACAAAAAGTAATAGAAGAAAATAAAACTAGGAGAACAGAGTGGAAAGCTTCAGTCAGCTTACACGGAAATTGGAGCTCTGACGGTTTGACATCAAGAAGCTTTCTCTCTCTTGTCTTTTTATTTCCACAACAGATATACAGATAGATAATCAGCGAATAGAGGCAAACAATCAATGAAAATTCCGCATAAGGAACAGATGATTTAACAAGCAAGATTTTCAATAAAATGCCAACTTTTAACTTGTAGTAAATGAAATGAACTGATTGCCTGTCTGAGTTAAGTTGGCACATGTCTTATCTGTCCTACGCCTTACACGTGACCGCATTCTTAAACTTCTGGAAGCATTCTAAACCAACCAAGTGCATGTTTGGCAAAGCTTAAATTAATTCAAGCCGGTCAAACACACTTTTTATCTCCACATTCCATGGACCAGCAACTTATTACGCACTTTCTATCAACATTTTTTTGGGACCTACTGCTTAATTTTAATTTAAGCACTCCCAAACAAGCATTGAATGAAACAAGGGGGAAATTAAGTGCTGTTGAAACTCACCAAAGGCCCAAGAAACAAAGAGAAGATAAAAAAGCATAACGCCTATACGAGGAAATGAAAATGGACTCACCCAAAAACCGGATAGATAAGATGATAATTTCCACTAGTACAAATGTAAGTTGTTAGGCTGATGTCGAAAACAACATTTGATCAATATTTATGATTACAATTTACTCATGAAGCTATATTTGTACTTAACCGATAAGATCTAAAGCTTTAGGTAAATAGATGAATAAAGTGGGGAACAAAAAACAACTAAACCAAGACAAAGCAATATAGTTTAAGAGATTATTAACAAATTGGGAACTCTTGAATAGTGGTCAACATAAACCATAAATTTCTATCTGCTCTAGATAGCAAAAATATCATAAAACACCTATAGATGTATATTCACAAGCATCCCATATTGTAGATCTCATGTTGACTCAACATTAATATTTTAATTTCCAAATCATGTCTTCTATACAAGTTGTTTAAATATAAATCTTCAAAACATTATTGCTATAAATGGAAGTTCTAAATCCCTTAAAATGTTTTAGAGAAATATTACAATGACATTGTTTTTACCTTAAAGGAAGTTAAATTCTTTCTTTCTTTCTTCCAGTTTTCACACAAAGTGATTAGCCTCAATAGTATTTTTTTAAACTAAGTCTCTTTTCTTTAATGCAATCATTATAATTTATAAACAACACAATTTCCCAAAAACATTTTTTATCCACATACATTTTCTCTCTCCACTTTCAACCACACATTTTACCTCGAAAACATAAATAAACCAATTTTTAATTGCTACAGTATCACCAAATAGAGCCTAAATTTTATTTTAAGAATTGAACAGAATTTTGACAGGAAAGAGAGATAAGAAGGAATCTAAACTTTGAACCTCATTCAATACCAACTTTAAAGCACTTCTTGTATTATATAGTACTTTAATCTTCAAACGCTAACATAGTATAAATTTTATTAAGCATTAAAAAAATGAAAGAAAATGTCACTAATCCATCAATTCAAAATATTAATGAGAAAAACATGGAACAAGGTTTAGCATTTAGAGAGGAAAAAAGGAAGAAAACTTATTTCACAATATCTTACAATGGGATTGCAAACGAAATGATCCATTGGAACTATTAATTATTAAACTTGACTTGTTCATTTAATGCATTTTTCTTTATCTAAATCATCTTATTAAATTATTATGAAATGTGTATTTGTGTGCTTGGTTAATTATTTGTAAGCGAACAACTTATTCTCAATTGTATATTAAATCACACACAATTTTATAAGAAATAAATTATATTACTCAATTGTAATTAAGCATTATTATTATTTTTTAAATTATTTCTTTTAACTTAAAGCAATGTTCACATCTAAATATAAATTTCAAAAAATATTTAAGAAAGTAAGAAAGAAAGATAGTGCAATAATAGTTCAAATGCAGTATAAGAGAAAAGGGTCAAACTAAAAAAAAATATTTGTTTTTGGCTGTTCCGTAATTTGCTTAATGGTTTATCATATAGTTATGTGATATCTAAATTTTTCATGGAATATGAAGAATTCATTGAGTTTCATTTTTTCATTTGATCTTTATTTTTATATTTGCTAACTTCACCTAAATTAGAGCCCGTTTGGTAACGGAAAAATTTCACCTCAACTTTTTAAACTCAATCTCAACCATTCATTCTTAGTCAAGCCCACAGTTTTTTACTTTTCAAAATTTTTTAAACTACACATCCATCAAAAAATCAAAATCAAAATCAAAACTACAAAAATCAAAACCTTTCACATTACCAAACATGCTCTTAATGCCGTAAGGAGATTTTCTATTCTTTTCAAAATTTTCGGGAACTTAATGACATTTTTTATTGTTAAGAAAAGCGCATTTTATATTCGGAGATCAAAACAAGAACTAGACCAGATAAGCAACTCAATTATGCTCACAAAAACGTATTCATGCACATTCACCTACACAAAAATCAAACATGTGAGAATGTTTAACCTCTAAAATTTTGTCAAGGGTACCTATATATATTCTAGTAAACTAATTAACATAAATAGAACTATCAATAGTTGTAGTTGCTGGAAAATGCACAAGGAACAATGAAAATAGAACATCCAAAGCTTGGGAAAAGCAACCTGGAAACATCAGTAATCAAATAAGAACTTACTGGTCCATCACGAATTGATGATGGAACTTGGGGCATGATATTGTAAACCACTTCCAGTTTGCACTTTTGAATAGGATGCCCTTCCTCGTTGAACTATGAAACAAACATGCCAATTCATGAATAAAAAACAGCTGCTATAACAATCCGACTCATTTAGCTTATATATTTCAAATAAAGAGTTCTTTACAATATAAGTGCATTTTTTCTATTGTTTTCTAAAACACTTTTTGAAGATATAATCTTGTAAAGTCCAGTTTTGTTGACGAGATCTTTAGCCCCTGTTTGAGGCCCATTACTTAGAGAAAATGAGTTTTGTAATAGTGATTTTAGTAGAATTTGTGGTTAAAAAGCAAGAAAAAAAGTTTTGGGGTAAAGTGTAATATTATTTCATGAGAGAATGTGTAGTTAAAAATGAGTTTTCAAAAAAATGAGTATCAAAAAAGGGCTTAGTTTTTAAGCCATATGAAAGTGAAGTTGAAACCATGCAAAATGGTTTCTTCTTCTTCTTCGCATTTCTTTTTGATAAAAGGAAAAGTGTAGCAGCAAACATTCTCAAACTGAAAAGCTAAAAATGGAAAACAGGACCAGCTTTAAATAAACTCGCAAGCTTATTAATGTAATGATATAATTACCAATCTTCTAGCGTCTTCAATGGTTGCACCAGAACTTGCAACTGCACTCTGAATCAGAAACTTATCCTTACAACGCATGCTAGGAGGAGCCTCCTTCTGGCTTTTCATTGTTACTGAAGAACACACCAACTCAAAACACAGTCTTTTATGTAAATAAGAAAGAATCAAAATGTCGGACAATGCAATTCTAATCAGAGATTTCACAATCTATTTGTCCACTTTTTGGGCTTCTAGTGATTTCAATACTCGTAAAAAAGTTTGAATTTGCATGTTTGAAGTAAGCAGGCATGAAAGCCCATCCTCTTTTCTTCTATCTATTAGTTGCAACTTGACAACTAACCAAAAACAATACCAATGAAATAACAACCTGTTATATTGTACGTTGATCTGGGTGAAATAATTTCAACATTGGGTTGAACCCAATACTTTGTAGGACTAGTGGTCAAAACCTGAAAATAGAATCATATTCAATCAAAACAGAACTACACATGAATGACAATATATTCATATAGATAACTCAATCAGCAACAATCTAAGCGTTGTCCCCAATAAAATTGGGTTGGGCTCAATGTATTTACCTTAAAAGCAACATGTTTTGGGGTCTTATTTGACAACCGAATTGAACAAGATGCTTGCTTATTCAGCTCAACTTCAAGCCAAAAATAAATAAATAAACAATTAACACGCAAACAGTAATTGATCAAACCCCAAAATCAAATCAGAAGAAACCTACATTGGAAAGTAAGCAGCGGAGGCTCGATATTAAGTTGTTCTTCCGTCCTCATTCTTTTTCAGAAATCGATTAACAAATTAACACTAAATTCTATTTACCAGGTTAAAGAATAAATGAGGGAGAAAGGGAAAGGATTTGGGGAGTGAACAAGCAATCAAGCATTGACATGGAGGAAGGAGCAGAAGAAATTTACCTGCACGCTCATTATTTGACTGTGTGTATATTTATTATTATTATTATTATTATTATTATTATTATTATATTATTATTATAAAATATAAATGAACCGAACAGAGTTCTAAGAGAAATGAAAATAAAGTTTCAACGGTCTGACTGAGCCATCTGGTCACGGCGAGTTAATTGGACTCAGTTTGAATTTGTTCGCCCCAATATACATATTAAAATTCGTAAAAATTAAAGAATTTCTTGTCTCTATTATTCTAGATATCGAGAGCTTCGACATTAGTATAATCTTACTATATAACTTTTGTTATTTTAAAAATTACTTATTTTTAGTAATAAGGTACTTAATTATATGTAAAATAAGTAACTTTTGAAATAATAAAAATTATATATCAATATTATACTCATAACGAAGCTCTCAATAAATAGAATAATGTAGACAGAAATTTTTTATATTTATCAATTTTATACACATATATTTTACCCTTACAAAAATAGAGTCACCATAACCCTCTTTTGTGAGAGTGAACAAATTCATACTTAATTGCAATTAGTATATACTAGTGCAATGCAAGATGACATGTGCATTCATTTGGTAAAAAAAAAAAAAAAAAAAATTGTTTATATAAATAATATAATTTTTATACCACTTTTAACTACATATATTTTCTCTCTCCAATTTTTAACCATTACTTTTTACCTCAAAATCATAAATAAACAAGTTTATAAACTAAACAGTGTTACCAAACGGTTGATTGTAATGGGAAGTATAAGTAATAAATGCAAAGAAATATAATTGGATATTAATAATCAATATTCAAATTTGGTAGGCTGACAAAATCAATCTTAGTTTTGGAAAACTTCTTTAAAAACAACATCTATCAATACATATATAATTAGAGTTGTACAAAAAAATCGCGAAACCACAAATCAAACCTAAGTCGTTGGTTTGAAATCGCATGAATCCGTGGTTTCTTTTCTCTCAAACCTTTAAGTTTTGATTTTCAAAAATCGCAAAAAATCAAACCAAATCGCTTTTAATTTTTAATTAAAAATTAATTTTATTAATTTGAATTTACCGTTTTCCCGCTAATAAAAGTCTAATTTAACCATGAAAATAAAATTCTCATGTATGTCTTTTCTCGTTTTCATTGCATTGTAATGATCCCAGAAAAAAAATGTATAGAAATTTCTTACCTTGCAGTTTGGGTCATGCATGCACTGAAGGTAAACAAAATTATACTAAGCAAAAAAATTGACCAAGATAATGCAACAATAAATTGTAATTTGCAACAAACTACTGAAAATGAAGAGGAATTGAAATTCTTGACTAGAGTTATCAAATCTTCCAATGATGTGTAGTACATATAAACAATTGACAGCCTGAAAATCATACTCCTGCATTTCAGTAAAGGTATTCACTCATCATTATACTTTTATTATCAATCTAATGCAATGGTAATGACGTAAAGAAAAAATCAAAAAATGTTAACATATTTTAGATTATACTAACTTCTAATTTAGTTTTATATATTAAAAAATATGAATTACGGTGTGTTCGGTAAACTTGTGTTATAATTAAAACGATTTTCAACACCATTTTTTAACAACACATATTTTCTCTCTCTAATTTTTAATCACCCATCTTACCTAGAAAACACAAATAAGTGAATAACACTAATCATTACCTATTATAACAGTTGCCGAACACAAGCTTAATTTGACATCTAAAATATATTATATTATGTCGATAGGTAAACCGTGGATTAAAACCGAACCAAACTGTAAAAAATGGTTTGGTTTAGAAAAATGTCAAACCGCTAAAAATGATTTGATTTGAAAATATATCAAAAATCGGTCAATCGGACCGCGTTCATCTCTATATATAATAATAGGATAACCGTCACCATTTTACGCACATAGTTTCTCGCTCATTTTCACATACCATTTTAGGAAACTAGTAATTGCACCCGTGCGATGTACGGAAGATATAATTGGCAATTATTTGTTAAATAAGTTGTAAAAATACAATGACTGACATAAATTGTGCATTCATATATAATGAAAAATATCCAGAAAATAAAACATAAAATTGCGACTTGCATATTTCTTTTAATAGTTAATTGTTTATTTTCTAGTTTTCTTAGTCTATTTAGGCGAAATAAGATATGGACATTGATTTATTCTATATTTTACAATTTTGATTTGATGACTGAAGTCGAGCTTACGTTTATTTGATTTATAAAAGTTGAAATTTTTACAATTTTTAAATTGTAAAATGAAAATCAAGAGGCTAATAGACATTTACGGAATTAATTTATTGACTCCCCAAATAGCGCTATAAGAATTTGTATTATCTTAATACAATAATTGATATTTAAATGTATTAAACAAATATTTCATTTCATTACATGTCAAAAAAAAAAAAGCAAATACATTACTGGGGCTATTTTTGTGTGTGGTAAATAAACATGTTGACCATATTTTATTTTTAAATATAATAATTTTGCTAACACCTTCTATTTTACAAATTGAACAAATGAGATTATCGAAGCCTAAAGTTGTATAAAATTAACTGATTTAATTTAATTTGTTTAGAAATATTGGATATCTATTATTTCTTTCAATTTGATAAGAAAAAAAATTCAAATTTAATCATTTAGGTCAAATTGAATTAAGGTAAAAAATGATAAGTATCATTTTAGGACTTAAATGAGATAAATTAAAAGATTGAATGTTGGGAAAAGTAAAAAGTATAAGTAAAACTTTTACCTTTAATATTTAAGACTGTTTTACAAATCATATGTTTAGAGTTTACTCTAATTTGTTAGCTTGTATTAAATTTCTCGTTGAGATCTTGGATTTGACGCTCATATTGCATATTTTTTTATTTCAAAATTATGCAATCATTATCAAAAGAATAAAAATAATCTATAATTTGACTTTTTGTAGATATTTTATTTTTCATAAATTTATAAATCATTTATTACATGCATTAATTGAGCTCTTTTAATTCGTGTATTAAAATAAATTGTTAAAATTAAGAAATTTCCTAAAATGACAAGTGAAAATGGGCGGGAAAATGAGTGCGTAAAATGGTGACGGTTATAGATTTCTTATTTTTATCAATTTACTAGTATCACACATGTGCGATACACGGGATTTCTATTCATAATTATGATTAGAATTCATGTGAATATGTTGATTATAGAATTATATCAAATAAAAAATATAGTAAAAATAATATTTTATTACAATATATTATCAAATTCGAAATTTTAAAAACGATAACACTAATCAAAATAGAAAAAAACTCAAGTGTCTTAAAATTTGATGCTTAATTAATTTTTTGTATTAAAATTTTTTTAATTTTTTTTTATTCATCACCAATTTTCTTTTTAATGTATTTTAATTTTTGATTAAGTTTAATTTTTAATATATTGATTGCATATATTTTACAAATAATTCAACACACACACACACACACATGTTAAAGAAATGGTAATGTCTTGCACGGTGCTCAAGAAATTTTTTTGGAATTCATGAAAATATGTTAATTATACAATCATATCAAATAAAAAATATAATACAAATAATATTTTATTACAAAATATTACCGAATTTGAAATTTTAAAAAAGACAACACTGATCAAAATAAGAAAAAATACTCACATGTCTTAAAATTTGGCGCCTAATTAAATTTTTTGTATTAAATTTGTTTTAATTTTATTTTTATTCATCACCAATTTTCTTTTTAATATATTTTAATTTTTGATTGAGTTTAATTTTTAATGTATTGATTACGTATATTTTATAAAAACTTCGACACACATTAAAAAAATGATAATATCTTACATGGTGCTCAAGACATTTTTTTTTTGAAATTCATGAAAATATGGTGATTATACAATTATATCAAATAAAAAATATAGTACAAATAAAATTTTATTACAATATATTATTGAATTCGAAATTTTAAAAAAGACGCCACTAATCAAAATAGAAAAAAAAGTACCCACGCATCTTAAAATTTAATGCTTAATTAATTTTTGTGTATTAAATTTGTTTTAATTTTATTTGTATCCATTGCCAATTTTCTTTTTAATGTATTTTAATTTTTTATTAAGTTTAATTTTTAATGTATTGATTATATTTATATATTTTATAAAACTTCAGTGTACATACACACACACACACACACACACACATATGCATATTAAAGAAATGATAATATATTAAACGGTGCTCAAGACATTTTATTTTTGAAATTTATGAAAATTTGTTAATTATACAATCATATCAAATAAAAAATATAATATGAATAATATTTTAAAAAAGACAACACTAATCAACGTAAGAAAAAAATATACACACGTCTTCAAATTTGGCGCTTAATTAAATTTTTAGTATTAATTTTTTTAATTTTATTTGCATTTATCACCAATTTTCTTTTAAATGTATTTTAATTTTTGATTAATTTTAATCAATGCATGTAGTAAATAATTTATGGATTTGAGGAAAAAAATATCTATAAAAAGTCAAATTATAGATTTTTTTCTTTTGATAATTATTGCATTATTTTGAAGTCGGAAAATATGCAATATAGGTATCAAATCCAAGATCTCAACGAGAAGTTTAATACAAGCTAAAAAATAAGAGCAAACTCTAAACATATTATTCGTAAAATCGTCTTATATACTAAATATAAAAGTTTTACTTATACATTTTACTTTGTCGAACATCCACCCTTTTTAATTTATTTCATTTAAATCCTAAAATGATACCTATAATTTGTTACCTAAATCCAATTTGACCTAAATGATTATTTTTGAATCTTTTTCTTATTAAATTGAAAGAAATAATAGATATTCGATCTTTCCAAATAAATTCAATTAAATCATTTAATTTTCTACAACTTTAGGTTCCGATGAACTCATTGGTTCAATTTGTAAAATAGAAAGTGTTAACAAAATCATCTATCTATCTATCCTTATATCTATCCATATATAATAATAGAATAACCGTTACCATTTTACGCACGTAATTTCCCGCTCATTTTTACTTGCTATTTTAGGAAATTTCTTATCTTTATCAAATTATTTTAATACATGAATTAGGAAAATTCAATTAATGCATGTAGTAAATAATTTATAGATTTGTAAAAAAAAAAATATAGGACTGTGTATAAGTTTATCACATGTAAGTTTAACAAATTGCAAAATTTAATTTAAGTTTTAGATATTTTTTATTTTTTAAAATTGGTAAATTTTGTTCGTAATGTATTTACTTTTTTACATGTAATAAAATGAAATATTTGTTTAATATATTTAAATATTAATTATTACATTAAGATAGTTAGTACAAATTCTTATAGTGCCGTACAAGAAGTCGATAAATTAATTTTGTAAATGTCTATTAGCCTCAATATTTTATTTTACGATTTGAAAATTGTAAACATTTCAACTTTTAGAAATCAAAAAACTGTAAGCTGAATTTCAGTCATCAAATTAAAATTGTAAAGTACAGAATAAGTCACATGTCCATATCTTACTTCCCCTAAATAAACTAAGAAAACTAGAGAAAGAACAATTAGTTGTTAAAAAAATATGCATGTCGCAATTTTATATTTTACTTTTCTAATTATTTCTCATTATATATGAATGCACAATTTATGTCGGCATTGTATTTTTACAACTTATTCAATAAATAATTGTCAAGTATATCTTCCGTGCATCGCACGGGTGCGATTACTAGTTTGTAGTGAACTTGTTGGGTGTCCACCCTTATCAGAAATTAGTATCTTCAATCTAGTACGATTGGTAACCCGAGACACTGCTACATATAGTTGTCCATGACTGAATACTGGTCTTTTCAAATAAAGCCTAACATGCAAGAGATAATGGACTCTTATTAATAGTCATAGCATATGAGACTATCAAACAAAATTACTTTCGTTGAAACTTGAAAGGTAATCGTCGATCTGATGAAGTTAAAGTCATTCTAGGAGAGTGACAATTGCATGTAGTTAAAATGTGATTTGAATTTTTTTTTTTAATAAATCGTAATGATTACATTACAAAATGGAGTGTAATTTACCAAATTAAATTATTACATTATTATAGCACGCATAACACGTTTTTAAGTTTCCACGGCTATCCAAAACCAAATGCGTGCTTTCTCTTCATTTTCTAGACTTTTCCACAAAAAATGAATGGCTATATTGCCACCACAAAACTTTATTTTCATACCACAAAATTAAATATTTTTTCATTTTCAAAATTAGACATTTATAGAAAGACATAAATATCCTTTTTACTTGTATCTTTTTTTTTATCCTCACACCGCACTTCAGTAAAATAATCTAGTTATCTTCTTTATTTTGGAATTTTGATTCGTTAAGAAGCTCGGGGAAGTAGATGGTACCACGCTGCGTTCAGAGAGAAAATGAACGATTCGGGCACGTTTTGTGTTGGATCTCTTTTCTCAAGGACATGCTTGATAAGGTGAATGACGAAATTGAAGTGAGCATCCACATAACCAGAGAAATTGAATTGGAGATGGCACTGATTAGATAAATTATGGGCTCTTCTTTAATGGAGAAATCTTCATTTCTAGTAAATCAAAAGCACCACCGCTTCTATTTTAATTCGGTTCTGATTCCCGTCCAGAGAAAGAGAATTCAAGTGAAAAGAGCATCAAGTGTTGTTCCTCTGATAAGTTCGTAAGGAAGTCGAGCCGACAGGCAATCCTTTGATTTGTTGTTCTTTTTGTCGATTTTTTATCCTAAATAAATGAAATCAAAAGAATCAATGTTGGGTAATTTACAAATAATTCACAAATAATTTACAAATAAATTTACGAAGTGATTTATTTTTTTGTATAGAACCCATATAGTTTGCTATTACAAAAAGTGGTTGGGTTTCCTAATTTGATTTTTAAAATGAATGAAATCAGAAAATCAAGACTAGGTATTTTACAAATAAATTTCTTCTATTGTTTTCGTGCAGGATCTGGACCAACTGCCACAAATCCTTCATGTTCTGTAGTTGTTAATGACATCTGTATTTGGACAATTCCACATGAAAAATATAGAGGTTCGTTTGCAAGACTCTACCCGTGAATTGGAGTCATTTCATCAAACACGTTATAAAAATATAATTTTCTTTAATTTTGGTTTGGTATTAATTTTTTATCATCTTTCCTTGCGACATCTGCATGGATTGTCTGGAAGTTCTAGAGTCTGAAAATATTAAAAAGAAAGGCCAGATCGAATGACGCGACCTTTTATGGTTCAAGGTGATCAACTAATAGCTATTAGTTCTATTATTTTTATTTTTTATTTTTTATGTAGAACAAATGGTCGAGTGGACTGAAGAAGAATTAGAAATCGTAAAAGACTAGACCGCAATTCATGGATTTAATGTTCGACCTCCATTTCGAGCCCATAATATGTCTATTTTGGGTATCTCGAGCTGTGACATACGATGAATTTTCGACAGTCGAGATCGTTCAGATAGTAAAAATAATCTTTTAATATTTTAGTGTTATTTCTGTCATTTAGTTTATCTTGAATTCTTTTTATTTTATTTGATCTAGAATATATTTTATGTTTTCCTAGATGATTTAGAATATGTTTTTTTTTTTTTTATTTAGTTAATCTAGAATGAGTTTTATACTCTTCCTATTTGATTTAGAATACGTTCATTTGTTTAAGGCCCTATAAATAGAGGGGTAATTCATTATTTTTATTCATTCATTGATTAATAAAAATTCTTGAGAATTCTTCTCAATTCCCTTAGTGGATTCCAAGTTTATATTTCTTTTAAGGATTTCACTTGAATTCCTTACTTCCATTCTGCGTCAAGTGGTATCAGAGAGCGGTCTCTCCATCTCGTTACCTTTTGATCGTGTTTAATATATCATATATCAATGGCTGATGTTCTGGTTATCGGGGGTGAAATGGATGCACTAAAAACAAAGATAACTAATTTAATGGATACTCATCTTAAAGAATTACAATGAGTCATATTACAGGCCATGGGGAGCAATGCTGGAATTAATGTTGCGAACAATGACAGGGGCGTAGGTAACAAAGGCATCAATGGAGGGGATGATCTGTGGGCTAACAGGGGCGTTGTTGGTATAAGACATGACATTACCGCTAAGGAATCAGATTCGAAGGAGGATATTGCTCCTCCACAAAACAACAATGATAATCGGGGGGACTATCTGTTAAGGCAGATATTACATACTTTGCTGGCAACTTAAGAGTTGAAGATTTCTTCGATTGGCTAGGGGAAGTTGAGAGGTTTGCTGATATGATGGAGGTTTCCGATGAAAAATTAGTTCAGATTGTGGCATTTCTCTTATAGGGTTCTGCAGTAGTATGGTGGAATTAATTGCAGGCCACCCGTCATAAACAAGGAAATAATAAAATTCACTGCTGGAGAAGAATGAAGCAGTTATTATATGGACGGTTCTTGCCTTCGGATTACGAACAAAATCTCTATCATATGTACCTGAATTGCGTGCAACGAAATCGTTGTGTGCATGATTATGTCTTTGAATTCCAGAGGTTGGCTGAGTGTAATGACCTTCAGGAGTTTGAAAATCAGAAAATTGCTCGTTTTACCAGTGGGCTGAAGGTTCCATCAAAGAGAAAATTAGGTTGCAGATTTTGTCAACATTGGATGACGCCATTAATATGGCCTTACGAGTTGAGGCAATGGAGAACAAGAAGAAAACAACTAATTTTTGGCGAGTCCCTCAAACTGATTAATCCATCATCATCTAGTGCTCTTGAAAGGGGAAAGACTGTACAACCATCTATTACAAATAACCAGACTGCTCGTAGTTCTGACATAAGTACTAGAAATCAGGGACGAAATGATCCTCAGAAGGAGAATCCTTATGCCAAACCAATTACAGTAATTTGATATCATTGCAACAAACCAGGACATCGATCCAATGTGCGTCCGGAGCGTAAGCAGGTTAATCTGGTGGAGGCAGAGGATGAGGATGAAGAAGAAGGGTATGAGGAAGAATTGGAAGATGACTATGAGGGTGCCGAATTTGTAGTGTAAGAAGGTATGGATAGGTTGACACTTGTCCTACAATGGGTTCTTTTAGAACCAAAAGCAGAGGGTCAGCGAAACAAAATCTTTCGTTCACTTTGTTCAATCAAACAGAAGGTATGTGAAGTTATTGTGGACAATGGCAGTTGCGAAAACTTTATCTCCAAAAAGTTGGTTAATTTGTTAAAACTACATAGTGAAAAACATCCAAATCCGTATACACTTGGCTGGGTGAACAAAGGACCTTCTGTTCATGTGGAAGAGACATGTAGAGTTCCTTTATCCATTGGGAAACTGTTCACAAATCTCTCGCAATGCTAGATACACCCACAAAGTCATTGTTGGATTATTACTTGTGTAGGGATTTGTTTAACATGTGTGGGGGCAAGGTTTATGCATCTTGAACGTAGGAATGATTAGATAATTCCTAAACTTAGATCAATAGACATCTCGTCCCTAAATTAGAACCAAACATAGCTTGAAAGGCAAGTTTGGGGATAGAATGGTTAGAATATGCATGTACTATTAGGTTGGAGGCCTATGGTTCTTGACTTTGCACTTTAGTTAAAGCAGTTTGATCAATGGGTATAAACCATAATTGACATAAAAACAAAAAAATGCTAAAGGTCTTATTCTACTCATCAAATGCCTTTTTGACTGAGTAATTAAGTCTGAGGGGTCTTTCAAACCTGGTACCTTATAGTCGTCTGACTTGGGAGTCATCGACCTAAAGCTCGCTACAAGGGTCAATTAGAAAGCAAGTACGAAGAATGCACTTACACATAAGATAATAAAACATCTTTAACTTTTCTGTTTAAGCCTTTATGACTCGAGTAATTAAGTCTGAGGGGTTCTTTGAACCTGGTGTCCTAAAGTCGTCTAGCTTGGGAGCCACCGACCTAAAGCTCGCTAAGGGGTCATATAGAAAGTAAGTATGAAAAGTTCTACATAAAGATGGTAAAAGACATGGATATAAAAGGAAAAAGTCGTCCATAAAAAAAATTGTTTTGTATAAGCTTGTTGACTAAAACTAAAGAGATGAAGGGTGTAGAATTGGGGACAGATTTCTTTTAACTTGTTGTGCGTGCATGTTTCTAATTCTGACAATCTTGTGTGGAAAAAACAAAGAATATATTTAGAAACTACTATAGATAAACCAGGGATGCGAGAGAAAAACAGTAAGTTGTGATCATTCATTAGCAATGGAAGGAAAATCATTAGATTCATTAGGGTGACCACATGGGATTTGGGCTTGATTGTGCATAACAAGCTAAACAGTGTTAAGTATATCTTTTACATGAGTAGGAGTTTGACTTTGGTCATCCACACACACACTTGAACATCTAGCATGAGATAACAAGAAATTATTTTACTATGTTGTTCATGACTCTTGTTGGGATACGAATTGATTTGGATTATTGAGGCATATGGTATACATGTTGACAAAACATAAATAATTGGTTTATGTTATTTTAATTTGTTAGTTTAGTTTACATTGTTCGAGGAAGAACAATAGTTCTAGTTTGGGGTATTTGATATGTGTATTTCATGCACTTATTTATATGTCAAAATTAGAATAAATGCTATTTAATTTGTGTTCATCTGTTTACATTACAGAAAATATCCCAAAACACATGAGAATGAAGCAATTGATGGGGAAATGCACAATTGGATGCTAATTGGAGCTTAATTGAGAAAGTGAAAAGTGTACGGCAACAATCGGGGAAAGATTCATGGTGCCAAAAGTGAATAAATCAAAATTTGGAGGGCCTAATTGAAGGAGTTGAGAGCTGAAACGCTGAAACGAGCAAATTGAGAAGATTCTAAAATTTGGGGACTAAATCGCAACAATTGAAAGTTGAGGACCGAAGCTACAATTAAAAGGCGGGGACTTACTTGTACAATCTGGGATAGATGGAAATTGCATCACAGGGTACACCACGTGATCGTCGGAATCAAAACCGCATGATGCCTTGTTTTTATCACTCGAGAGTTATCACTATGTCCACGCAATCGCGCGATATTGCACCACGCATTCGCGCGCGTCTCCAACTGGTTTGCGAGTACGATTTTCAGCCTACTTGACATAGGTTTCTCTAAATAAAACATGAGATGCACGAATTCTAGACCTTGCCTCTCCTAAGAATGAGCCACAATTGAGAATTCAATATCAAATTCTTGGGGAATCAAGCACGCAAAGGGCATGAATTGAAGATAATTGAAGAATCAAAAATTGGTGCAAGTATTTCTTTCTTTATATTATTTTCAATGAACATTTATTATTATTGTTTTTGTTCTTTAATTATGATATGTAACTAAACCCCATGTTGTGATGAACGATGTAACCTAGTTTTACTATTTTCATTCCAAAATCCATGTTTTAATGCTTTTGTTGCATGTATTGATTTATTATTGTTCTTAATGCGTGAATGGATTGGCCACTTATTCATATTTACATGAGTTATTTCAATAATCCGAGAGGTGAGTTAATAACTTAGATCAAGGTAATAAATTTGGTAATTGAACACGAGATAGAGATATACTCCTGTTATTATTGCGGTCGTGTGTGAATTCTTGTGTGTTAAGCATCTTGACAAGGAATAATCGGACCCTCTGTAGAAATACATGGCTGACTTATTTAGATAAAATTGATTTAAACTCGAGAGAGGAATTTCAATATACATTAGTGAATTCGACCGAATACATTATTAGGAAATAAAACTGGAATTGGGGTTAATTTAATTGGTTAGGAGAAATCGTAAATCCTAACTAATTTACAATCATTTTTTTAAAAAACAATAGCAAATTCGTAATTTTAATTCTTAGTTTAATTTATTTTTTAGTTTTAGTTTTAAAAATCACAATCTTTCATCCGTTCAAATAGGACTAAGAGCTAACATATTTCGGTACTTAATTGCAGTCTCTGTGGGACGATAATCCAGAATTTTTCATTTTATATCCATATCTTTTACCATCTTTGTGCAGAGCTTTTCATACTTACTTTCTATATGACCCCTATAGCGAGCTTTAGGTCGAGGGCTCCCAAGCCAGATGACTTTGGGCACCAGGTATAGAGAACCCCTCGGACTTAATTACTCGAGTCATAAAGGCCTAAACAGAAAAGTTAAAAGATATTTTATTATCTTATGTGTAAGTCCACTCTCCGTACTTGCTTTCTAATTGGCCCCTGTAGCAAGCTTTAGGTCGATGACTCCCAAGTCAGACAACTTTAGGGCACCAGGTTTGAAAGACCCCTCAAACTTAATTACTCGAGTCAAAAAGTCATTTGAAGAGTAGAATAAAACCTTCAGCATTTTTCTGTTTTTATGCTGTTATGGTTTATACCCCCGTTGATTAAACTGCTTTAACAAAGGTGCAAAGTCAAAGATCACAAACCTCCAACATATCAATTCATGCATATTCTAACCATTCTACCCCCAAACTTGGTTTTCAAGCTATGTTTGGTTCTAATTTAGGGACGGGATGTCTATTGATCTAAGTTTAGGGATTATCTAGTCATTCCTACATTCAAGATGCATAAAACTTGCCCCCACACGTGTTAAATAAATCCCTACATAAGTAATAATCCAACAATGACTTTGTGCGCAATGGAGATGAAATCTAGCAAGTGATAACTAGTTCAAAAGAAATTCAAGTTTTTATGCTGTCCAAAATCCAAGCCAAAGCAAGATTTGATTCATATTACATCCTAAGCAATAAACATGTCAACCGAAATTTTCAAGTTTTTTTTTTATTCCCAAAAAGAACCATGAACTAAAAAATAATGATTAATGTGCGGTTATTATAGACCAGACTAAAGTGATAATTTCGCATTACGTCACCCCCCAATCAAAATATTACATTGCCCTCATTGTTAGCACTCAAAATAAAATTAAGGCGGCGTATCAAAACAAATTGGGGGTATGATAGAGATAAAAGAAAGAAAACTCCTTGGGGTGTGTGTAGGCAACTACTAATGTGTTGGGTCGGCTGGATCGTTATCCTTGTCGTGCTCAATGGTCTCAATCCTTCCCTAAATAGATGTCATGCGTGTATGGATCGCGTCAACTGAGTGCCTACCTCCTCCCATGTGCATCTTGCCTCTCGCTGCTTTCTTGGTATATCAGCCCGAATCAAACCATGTATCTGGTTTTCGAGCCTATCCAACCTCCTATTCTGACGAGCTTGTGTATTAATGATGGTATCCTGTCTCTCAATGATAATATTCTGTCTCTATTTGAAGAAGAAGTTATTTCGCTTCCGATATCAACCTGACACAACTATGTACAACCATATTACTGAGTTCAAGAAATTGGTAGCTGAGTTGATAAATCTTGAAGAATCTTTCGAGGATGAAGATAAGGCCATGTTGCTCTTGACTTCTCTTCCCAATGAATATGAACACCTTGTCACTACGATACTTCATGGAAAGGATGAAATTACTTTTGATGAAGTATGTGCTGCTTTGTACAACAATGAGATCCGAAAGAAGGATCAAAAGGAACATGGAAGTTCAGCAGGAGAAGCCTATACTATAAGAGGTCGTGCTCAAAGTCGTAATCCCGGGAGAAGGGGCAGATCTCGTTCGAAGGGCAAGCCTGCTAAAGATGAATGTGCCTTCTGTCATGAAAAAGGTCATTGGAAGAAGGATTGTCCAAAGCTGAAGAACAAAGACAAGGTTAAAGGTATTGCTGGAGCTACTTCAGAAGCCAATATAGCCAAGTGTGAAGATGATGAGTCAGAATTTGTTCTAGCTAGTACATCAAGTATATCTCACTCAGACGAATGGATTATGGATTCGGGTTGCACTTATCACATGTGTCCCAACAGGGAGTGGTTCTTCAAACTCGAAGAACTAAATGGTGGTGTTGTTTACCTCGGCAATGATGAGATCTTGCAAACAACAGGGATAGGTTCAATCCGTTTGAGATGTCATGATGGATCAACTAGAATTCTGACAGACGTAAGGTATGTACCAGATTTGAGTAAGAATCTCATCTCCGTGGGAGCCTTAGAATCTAAAGGCATGTTCGTGACTATACGAGATGGAGTTCTGAAAATTGCTAAAGGCGCACTCGTGGTAATGAAAGGCATAAGGAGAAATAATTTGTATTACTTCCAAGGTAATACAGTTATTGGATTGGCGGCTACAGCATCAGGAGAAGACGAAGATTCAGAAATCACAAAACTTTGGCACATGCGGTTGGGACATGCTGGTGAAAAAGCTATGCAAACTCTGGTGAAGCAAGGCCTATTGAAAGGAGCAAAAACATGCAAGATGGATTTTTGCAAACATTGTGTTTTGGGAAAACAGACAAAAGTAAAGTTTGGTACTGCAATCCATAATACAGAAGGTATTCTGGACTATGTTCACTCAGACGTGTGGGGACCTACAAGGACATCTTCCTTGGGAGGTATGCACTATTTCGTTACTTTTGTCGATGATTTTTCCAGAAGAGTTTGGGTGTATCTGATGAAGACAAAAGATGAAGTATTAGATCGTTTTCTTATATGGAAGAAGATGATGGAGACGCAGACGGGCAGAAAAATCAAACGACTCAGATCAGACAATGGTGGAGAATACAAGAGTGATCCGTTTCTTAAAATCTGCCAAGATGAAGGTATTATGCGACACTTCACAGTCAGAAATACACCACAGCAGAATGGGGTGGCTGAACGCATGAATCGAACATTGCTGGAGAAGGTTCGATGTATGTTGTCTAATGCTGGATTGGACAAGAAATTTTGGGCTGAGGCAGTAATATATGCGAGTCATCTCATTAATCGTTTACCATCTGCTGCCATTGGAAATAAGACACCTATGGAGGTTTGGTATGGAAAACCTGCTACTGACTATGATTCTTTACATGTTTTTGGTTCCACTGCAATCTACCATGTAAAAGAATCTAAGTTGGATCCAAGAGCTAAGAAAACACTGTTTATGGGGATCAGCTCTGGAGTAAAGGGATATCGCTTATGGTGTCCTGATATGAAGAAGATAATTCTTAGCAGGGATGTCACTTTTGATGAATCTGCTATGTTGAAAAAGGTGACCGAGGGTGCTCAGCAGCAGGTGGAGCAAGTTCCGCAACAGGTGGAGTTTGATGCAACTTTGATTGACCCAGCAGGTGAAACTCCAATAGCAGAGGAGTATGTTGAAGAACAACAAGAAGAGGAGGTTTCAACCCAAGAACCTCCATCGCAACCGAGATCAATTGCAGTTGATAGGCCATGAAGAGAAATTCGAAAACCTGCTCGATTTGTTGATATGGTGGCCTATGCACTTCCAATTGTAGATGATGATGTTCCTTCTACTTACAAAGAAGCTGTCAGAAGTTCTGAAAATGATCAGTGGAAGGAAGCTATGGTAGATGAAATGCAGTCCCTTCAGAAGAACAAAACGTGGGAGCTAGCTCAACTTCCGAAGGATAAGAAGGCAATTGGGTGCAAATGGGTATTTACAAAGAAAGAAGGATTTCCTGACAAGAACGAGGTTCGCTTCAAGGCACGGTTGGTGGCTAAAGGCTACGCTCAGAAGGAAGGAATTGATTATAATGAAGTATTTTCTCCAGTTGTGAAACATTCTTCCATTCGTATTTTATTGGCCTTGGTAGTGCAGTTTGACTTGGAACTAGTTCAACTTGATGTGAAGACCGCCTTTCTGCACGGTGATTTGGAAGAGGAAATCTATATGACTCAGCCAGAAGGATTCAGGGTTGCTGGAAAAGAAAATTGGGTTTGTAAATTGAGCAAATCGCTATATGGACTTAAGCAGTCACCGAGGCAGTGGTATAAGCGATTTGACAAGTTTATGTTGGAGCAAAAGTACACACGAAGCAAGTTTGACCATTGTGTTTATTTTCACAAGCTAAAAGATGGATCTTTCATATATCTACTCTTGTATGTTGATGATATGCTGATTGCATCAAGGAGCCATGAAGAAATTGACAGATTGAAGGCTCAGCTAAACCAAGAGTTCGAGATGAAAGATCTCGGCGAGGCAAAGAAGATTCTTGGCATGGAAATAAGCAGAGAAAGAAACAGAGGTAAGCTTTGTCTGACTCAAAAGCAGTATTTGAAGAAAGTAGTACAACGTTTTGGTCTAGACAATCAGTCAAAACCTGTAAGTACTCCACTTGCCCCTCATTTCAAGCTTAGCTCTACGATGTCTTCCAACACCGACGCGGAACAAGAATACATGTCAAAAGTTCCTTATGCAAATACAGTTGGAAGTTTGATGTATGCAATGGTGTGTACAAGACCTGACATTTCACATGCAGTTGGAGTGGTGAGTAGGTATATGCATAGTCCTGGTAAAGGACATTGGCAAGCTGTGAAATGGATGTTAAGGTATATTTTGAAAACCATTAATATTGGTTTAGTGTTTGAGCGGGATGATTCACTTGGTCATTGCGTAGTTGGATATGTTGATTCTGACTATGCTGGTGATTTGGATAAACGTCGATCAACGACTGGATATGTGTTTACTCTTGCAAAAGCTCCAGTCAGTTGGAAGTCCACTTTACAGTCTACAGTCGCTTTGTCTACGACAGAAGCAGAATATATGGCAGTTACAGAGGCTGTTAAAGAGACAATTTGGCTGCAGGGGTTACTTGGTGAATTGGGAGTCGTTCAGAAACACATCACTGTGTATTGTGATAGCCAGAGTGCTATTCATTTGGCAAAGAACCAAGTCTACCATGCACGGACGAAGCACATCGATGTTAGATATCATTTTGTGCGGGAAATTGTTGAAGAAGGGGAGATCCTACTTCAAAAGATTCTAACAGCTGAAAATCCTGCAGATATGTTGACCAAAGTGGTAACAGCGATCAAGTTCAATCATTGTTTGGACTTGATTAACATCCTGAGAATTTAAACACCTACGAGGTGTGTGGTGCCAACAGGCACAATTGGAGACACTCTTTCTCATTTTGTTTGGAAGCAGTTCATTTGAATCAAGATTGAAGCCAAGGTGGAGATTGTTAGCCATTATTTCAATAGTGGCATCAATTAGTCAAAAGTTTGGCAAAGTTTGGCATCAATTAGTCAAAAATGAAGCACTTGAATTTTCACCATAGATGTGGAAATAAAATTGATGGTTGTGATTCATTCTCTTAGCCTATAAATAGGCATGCTTCATTTTGTTTTTTGAAAATCAAGTAGAAGAGAACAATTCCTTTGTTTTCTCTTGTGAGAGTTTGTAGTACTTGAGCATTTGGAGAGGTGCACTTGTAAAGTGTTCTTCTTTTGTAGTTTGTGAGAAAGAGTGTTTGTTTGGTGAGGTAGAGATATTTGTATTCCACATTTGTCATATTAGTGGAAATTTGGAATCTCCCTCCGTGGACGTAGGCAATTTGCCGAACCACGTAAATCTTGTGTTGTTCTCTTTCTCTTTCGAATTCGTTATTTCTATTTTTGCATTGGTCGAACCGTCGGTTAATTCGCTTCCGCACAACATCCTGGAGGTCCCCGAACATGTACTAGTGCTGTGGATCTAGTTGTGCAGGCTCTGGTATACCTGACCCTGCTATTTTTGGCTGCTATACTGGTGGGTCATGTGGTCTACGTGGTCTCGTACTCTCTCTGGTCCTGTGGCTGATAGTGGAGCTCTAAGGTGTGGACTCCTCATGAGGTATCAACTCTACCCCCTGATCTAAACAGATGGCGAAAATCAAGTTTGGGAACATAAGTTGATGGGCCGTATCCAACTGGGAGGCTAGTGCGACAATGTAGTCGAAGGTGCAACGTCCCAAATCAAGTGTGCGCCCTCGCGGAAGATGGTGGATAAGTTGAGCCCGCTCTACATTAAAATCAGTCCTATAGGGAACGTTATGGCAAATGAATATATGCAAGACCCTGATGATCTCTGTAAGCTCGCTATGCAGCCAAGGACCCTGCTGTGCCAATTCTGCATTTCCCCTCCCATAGAGGAAACTGGTGATTAAGTCCATGTCCAAGTCTGCGGGGATCTCCATAACACCATCCCTAGTCAGCTCTAATACCCTCTCTATCACTGAAGGAGAGAAAGTAATACACTTACCTCTGACCCATGTCTTATATCGTTGCTTTGCACCCTCTTCCTCAATAGCCTGATTAAATTTGCTAGGAATTCCTTTACCAATAAAGGATAAGCCCTATGAGGTGTCCCATCTCTTTTGTGCCAACCTACTCTTTCTATCAAATATTGAAGCTCAGTGTTTGGAAAATCATGCACAATTACTTCACGTTCTTGCCACAACTTTTACCTTTCAAAACTACCTCATATCATTGCATCCTTGATGTGATCTATGGTAGGAGATCAAGGGATAAATCAGGGCACGGGAGATTCCATGACAATCTACGTGAGAAATGGAGCAAGTTCCGTGTTGGGCCTGAACCAAGGATCAAACCAGTTCACGTTGTTTAAAAATGAAGAAAAAAAGGTGCAGCCGGACTATCACATGATCGCGTGGTGAAAAGGATCGAGCGATTGCACGATGGTACAAAAAATTAATCTGAGTGTTTACGGGCCAACCACGAGATCGCGACACCGATACCCAAGCTATCGCGCGGTTGAAATCGAAACCAGATTTTTGCGTTTTTTCTGTTTTCTTTATTATTTCCGTTTTATTTAATTCCTAGCGGCTAAGGTTAGGGTTAGACTTGTTTTCATTATATTATTCACAATTTCATCATTGTAAAACAGTTTTTGAGTTTATTGATTAATTAAGAGAGGATTCTCTTGTTCAAATGTTGAGTTATTCCCTTTTCTTGAACTTATCAAAGATTTAATCTTTGTGGTATTCCAACTAGAACTTATCAAGGAGTTGACATCCCTTATGTCGTTCACCAATCTTGTTTCTTTATTCCACATCGATTCTTGCGTCGTGAATATTATGTCAAGGTTTTATCGTCAATCTATCTTTTAATTCCGTTATTTTATTTATTGGGTTCTTGTTTTCTCGTGTTTAATCTGTCTTAGAACTTTCCTAGGTTTTTAATTGTGTTATTCCGCGTTTTCATCGTGTTCCCAATTGGGATCGCGTCATCTGGTATCAGAGCTTGGATCTATTTCAGATTCTTATGATTTCTTGATTTTTTTTTCTTGTTCTTTGTGTCAGTAGAGTTTTTCAAGTTTTTGATCCATAAAATCAGTTCCAAAAATTTTAAAAGTGTTTTTCTTGTTTGTTTTTCGTCCAAATCCCTTGTTTCGCCACACTCGTAGTCAGATTTTCTAGTAGTTTAAAAAAAAGTCTTACAAGGAGGAATCCGCATCATCATCTTCTGTTTGTAATAGAAAACAACTCAAGGGTGTGAATAGGAAGGATGAACAGGGTAATGATGATATTGCAGTAATGAGGGCACGATTTGAGAGGTTTATGGCTCAGATGGAGAATCGAGGTACAAAACGTGAACAACAACACCAAGATCAATCTCATAGTGGTTCTCGGGTTAGGAGAGGTAATAGGCGTGAGGTTGGTATAGATTATGAGGGCATGGGTAGTGAAAGTGGTAGTATATCTTTGGTATAGATTATGAGAGGAGGTATGATAGGGAGCATTGTGATGCTCAGAGGCATTGTGGAGGTAGGGATGTTGAGGATGATGACCTTGGAAAAATTAAAATGAAAATACCATCGTTTCAGGGTAGGAGTGATTCGGAGGCGTACCTAGATTGGGAAACAAAGGTTGAACAGCTTTTTGATTGTAATAATTATTCGAAAAAGAAGAAGATGAAATTAACTGTGATTAAATTCATAGATTATGCAAACATTTGGTGGGATCAACTAGTGACGAGTAGGAGGAGGAACCTTGAGGAGTCGGTAGAGACTTGGGGTGAATTAAAGACCATAATGAGGAAGCGATTTGTGCCAACTCATTATTATAGAGATATTTATCAGAGGTTGTATATTTTGACTCAGGGGTCGAGGAGTGTAGAGGATTATCATAAGGATACGGAGGTGACGATGATTCAAGTTAATTTGGTTGAGGATCGGGAAGCTACAATGGCTAGGTTTTTGAGTGAGTTAAATAGAGATATTTCCAACATCATTGATCTGCAACATTACGTGGAACTAGAGGACATAGTGCATATGACAATGAAGGTGGAACGGCAATTGAAGCGAAAAGGGGCAGCAAGACACTTGTCGGGATCTTATCCTACATCACAACCGAAGAAAGAATACAATGATGACCATGTTCCGAAAGGAAAGGAGGAACTTACAAAAAAAGGTAAAAATATTTTTGAATCTCAACCTTCTAGGGATAGAAATATTAAGTGCTTGGGTTATGATCATATAGCATCTCAGTGTCCAAATAAAAAGGTAATGTTTTTGCGTGATAATGGTGAAATTAGTTCCGCGGATGAATTTAAGGGAATATCTGAGTTAGTGGATGTTGGGGCTAGTAGTAGTGATGAGGAAGAGTTGACTTATGCTGTTAAAGGTTCACTTGTTAATCTGCGTGTCCTTAGTACTAGAGTCAGGGTGGATGAAATCGGTGAGCAAAGGGATAATCTGTTCCACACTAGATGATTAGTGGGTGAAAGGTTTGTGGTATGGTGATTGACGGGGGGAGTTGTACTAATGTGGTTAGTACAATGTTGGTTGAAAAATTGGGCTTGAGCTTGATGAAACATCCAAACCCTTATAAATTGCAATGGCTGACCGAGTCGGGAGAAATTAAGGTGAATAAGCAGGCTAGGGTCAATTTTGCCGTCAGGGGTTATAAGGATGAGGTGGTTTGTGATATGGTAACTATGCATGTTGGGCATATTTTATTGGGTAGGCATTGGCAACATGATAGAAGGGTGGTGCATGATGGGTTTAAAAATCAATATTCTTTTGTGAAAGGTGGAAAAAAATTTACTCTTGCTCCTCTATCACCTAAAGAGGTCTAAGATGATCAAATAAAAATAAAAAGTGAGTTTGAGGGGGAAAAACACGAGAGTTGAGGTCACGACCTCAGAAAAAGGAGAGGGTGTGAAAATTAAAAATAAGAGAGTTGAGGCCACGATCTCAGAAAAAGGAGAGCTAAAGTGTAAAAAGAAAAAGAAAAAAGTGTCCACCCCCAAAATGAAATTTTTTTACACAAAATTTGATGTACAAGGATTCTTGCCTTGCACTTAACCAATCGAACAAACCCCTCCCCATCTCTATAAAAGCTGTTTTGTAAGTTCCTAGATCAAACCATGATCCTAAAGCAAGAAAGAAATTCATTGGTACAAAGGAGCAGCCCAAAATTCATAAGCATGATCCGAAGGACAACCAACCCAGGAGTTGCAAGAGGATTAGACAAATTCGAGGTTGAATCCTTTTCAAGAGAGAGTGAATGATGTGATCCGTGGTAGGAGATCAAGGGAGAAATCAGGGCACGGGTGATTCCATGACAATCTAGATGAGAAACAGAGTAAGTTCGGTGTTGGGCTTGAACCAATGATCAAACCAGGTCACATTGTTTCAAAAGGAAGAAAAAAAGGTGCAGTTGGACTATCACGCGATCGCGTGGTGAAAAGGATCGAGCAATCGCGCGATGGTACAAAAAATTCATTTGAGAGTTTAAGGGCCAACCACGCGATCGCGACACCGATGCCCAAGCGATCGCAAGGTTGAAATCGAAACCAGATTTTCGCGTTTTTAAGTATTTTCTTTTTTCTTTATTATTTTCTGTTTTATTTAATTCATAGCAGCTAGGGTTAGGGTTAGACGCGTTTTCATTATATTATTCACAATTTCATCATTGTAAAACAATTTTTGAGTTTATTGATTAATTGAGAGAGGATTCTCTTGTTAAAAGGTTGAGTTATTCCATTTTCTTGAACTTATCAAAGATTTAATCTTTGTGAAGTTCCAACTAGAACTTATCAAGGAGTTGACATCCTTTGTAGCGTTCACCAATCTTGGTTCTTTATTCGGCATCGATTCTTGCGTCATGAATATTGGGTCAAGGTTTTATCGTCAATCTATCTTTTAATTCCGTTATTTTATTTATTGGGTTCTTGTTTTCTCGTGTTTAATCTGTCTTAGATTCTTGCGATTTCTATATCAGTGTATAAGTTTTATTTCCTAATAATGTATTTGGTCGAATTCACAAATATCTCACGATGCGAGATACACCCACGAGTGTACGGGTCGTAAAAAGTAATAAAGTGGACCTAGAAGTTTGGATTATCGTCCCACAGAGACTGCTATTAAGTACCGAAATATGTTAACTCTTAGCCCTATTTGAACATATGAAAGAATTGTGATTTTTAAAACTAAAACTAAAAAAAAAAAAAATGAAAGTAAGATTTAAAATTGCGAATTTGCTTTTGTTTTTAAAAATGATTGTAAAGTAGTTAGGAATTCCGATTTCACCTAATCAATTAAATTAACTATAATTCTAGCTTTATTTCCTAATAATGTATTCGGTCGAATTTACTAATGTATATTAAAATTCCTCTCGTGAGTTTAAATCAATTCTGCCTAAATAAGTCAACCATGTATCTCTACAGAGGGTCTGAATATTCCTTATCTAGATGCATATCATACAAGAATTCACACATGACCTCAATAATTACAAGAGTATATCTCTATCTCTTGTTCAATTATCTAATTTATTACCTTGATCTAAGTTACTAACTCACCTCTCGAATTATGGAAACAACTCATGTAATCATGAATAAGTGGCCAGTTCGTTCACACATTAAGAACAATAATAAATCAATACATGCAACAAAATCATAAAACATAGAATTTGGAATTCAATATATAAGCTAGGCTACATCGTTCAACCCAACATAGAGTTTAGTTACATATCATAATTAAAGAGCAAAAACAACAATAATAAACGTTCTTTTAAAATAATATAAAGAAAATAACTCTTGCACCAAGTATCGATTCTTCAATTATCTTCAATTCAAGCAATTCCCCAAGAATTTGATATTAAATTCTCAATTTTGGCTCGTTCTTAGGAGTCTGATTTTTTTTGCGAAATGGTTGTATTTATAGTTGGAGAAAAGCAAAAATTGGTGATCATCCATGAGCGTTGAAAGGAATTTTATTAGAAATCATAGATTGACCACATGGGATTCGGGCTGGATTATGCATAATGAGCCACACAGTGTTGAGTATATCTTTTATATGAGTATGCGTTTGACATTGACTATTCACACACACACTTGAGAATCTGGCAAGATATAACTAGAAATTATTTTGCATTGTTGTTCATGACGCTTGCTTAAAGCTTAAATTGGTTTGGACTATGGAGGCATATGGTAAACATGTTAACACAATAAAAATAATTTCTCTTTTATTTCTTTGATTTTTGTAGTTTATTTTCCATTGTTCGAGGACGAACAATAATTCTAGTTTGGGGGTATTTGATAAGTGTGTTTTATACACTTATTTGTACGTCTAGATTAGAATAAATTATTATCATTTTAGAATATATGCTATTTAATTTGTGTTTATCTGTTTACTTTGCAGAAAATATCCCAAAAGATGAAGAATGAAGTAATAGATGAGAAAAATGCATAATTGGATGTTGATTGGAGCTAAAACGAGCAATTGATAAGTTTCTGACGTCAACCGGAAAGATGCAATGTGCCAAAATGAACGAATCAGAGGTTGGAGGACCTAATTGAATGAATTAAGAGCTTAAATGGGCAAATCGAGAAGAAGATAAAGTTTGGGGACTAAATTGCAACAATTGAAAGTTGAGGACTGAAGGTGCAATTAAAAGTAAGGGACTAACTTGTACAGCCGAGAAAAGAGCGAAGTCGCGATCGATGGTTACATACCAAGCGATCGTGAGATGGTGCAAATTCTTAACCCGAGAGTTTTTAACGTCTACCACGCGATCGCTAGGATTTCTACCACGCGATCGCGTGGTTATCCGACTGGGCCGCAGATCAGATTTTTCTCGCGATTTTTAACAGGTTTTAGGCTTTTTGACCTAGGTTTTCTCCAAAACCTATAAATACAACACATGAGGCACGAAAATCAGACCTTTGCCACTCCATAAAACGAGCCACAACAGAGATTTTAATTAAAATTCTTGGAGATTCAAGCATCGCAGAGGGGCGTGAATTGAAGATACTTGAAGAATTGATAATTGGTGCAATCTTTTCATTCTTCTTTGTTATTTTCAATGAACGTTATATTTTATTGTTTTTGTTCTACAATCATGATGTGTAACTAATTTTAACGTTGGGATGAACGATGTAGCCTAGTCATATTATTTTAATTCTATATTCCTTGTTTTAACGCTTTGATGCATGTGTTGATTTATTATTGCGTTTAATGGGTGAATGAACTGGCCACTTATTCATGATTTTATGTGTTATTTCCATAATCCGATAGGTGAGTTAATAACATAGATCTAGGTAATAAATCCGGTAATTGAACGAGAGATAGAGATATACTCTTGTAATTATTGCGGTCGTGTGTGAATTCTTGTGTGTAATGCATCTAGATAAGGAATATTCGAACCCTCTGTAGAGATACAAGGTTGACTTATTTAGGTAGGATTGATTTAAACTCGAGAGAGGAATCTCAATTTGAATCAGTGAATTCGACCGAATGCATATTTAGGAAATAAAACTGGAATTGGAATTAATTTAATTGGTTAGGTGAAATCGTGAATCCCAACCACTTTACAATCGTTTTTAAAAACAAAACAAATTTAGCAATTTAATTCTTTAATTGATTTTTTTGTTTTAAATTTCAAACATCAAATTATTTTGTTCATTCAAATGAGGTTTAGAACTAACATATTTCGATAATTAATTGCAGTCCTCGTGGGACGATAATCCGGACTCTTAGGTCCACTTTATTACTTCTCACGACCCGTACACTTGCGGGGATATCTCGCATCGCGAGATATTAGTGAACACGGTGTTTCTTCCTGAAATAGGATTTTCCCAATTCGAACGGTTACTGTCCCAAAATTAGGTCTTAAAGTCCGACAAGAAATCTGTTCAGAATCTTGTACTATTGAAATCAATTTTATGGTAATATTCTTATCATATTTCATTCCTTTTTTACTTCTACGTCCATCCAATTGACTCCTAAAAATCCTCAAAGTATCTTCTTGTGATCCAGATAAATCATTGGATATTTGCAAGTTGGTCCCTCATGTTTAATCTGCTCTTCAGTCCTTCATATTCTAATTTATTTACTTTCGTACCATGGATGATTCTTGATTGTTGTCATAAACTCTTCAATTGTTCAATTAAGCTCCAATTAACATCCAATTGTGCATTTTTCTCATCAATTGCTTCATTCTTCATCTTTCGAAATATTTTTTTGAAAAATAAACAAATAGACACAAATTAAATAATAAATATTCTAAAACGAAAACAATATTTTCTAATTTAGACATACAAATGAGTGTATAAAATACACTTATCAGAAACATTACAAGGATGACGTGGTATGTGATGTAATCGACATAGATGTCTGTCATATACTTTTGGGGCGTCCTTGGCAATATGATGTGGATTCGAATTTCAAGGGGTGGGAAAATGTGGTATTTTTCACGTGGAACAAGCATAAGATCTCCATGGAACTACTAAAGCAAAGTTAGAGAACTGAAAATTCACGACCTGAAATTTTTCTATCACTCACAGGTAGCGAAAGGGAAGCTGAACAGACAGTGAAAGAATCTGGATGTGTTTATCCTATAGTTGTTATAAGCCTGTTGATTGCAATGGTTGAAGAGAAAGTAATTTCAGTTGAAGTACAAAGTATGTTGAGTAATTTCAGTGCAAGTCTGCCGAATTTACCTCATTATCGTATGAATTCAAAGGAGAATGAAATTCTTAGGGGACAGATTGAGGAGTTGCTGAAAAAAGGGTTCATTAGAGAGAGTATTAGCCCGTGTGCAGTTCTTGTGTTGTTAGTACCGAAGAAAGGAGGAAAAATAACAAGTGTGCGGATAGCCGTGCCATCAATAAAATCACAGTAAAATACAGATTTCCCATTCCAAGGTTAGAGGATATGTTGGATGTTCTCGAGGGTTCTAAGGTCTTTTCAAAAATCGATCTTAGAAGTGGTTATCATCGAAGTGGTTATCATCAAGTTTGAATCAAGCCAGGAGATGAGTGGAACACTACCTTTAAGAGAAGGGATGGATTATATGAATGGTTAGTCATGCCATTCAGACTTTCGAACTCTCCCAGTACTTTCATGAGGCTAATGAACCAGGTTCTTCGCCCTTTCATTGGATCCTTTGTTGTGGTATATTTTGATGACATCCTTATCTACAACAAATCCAAAGAAGAGCACTTAGCCCAATCGAGACAAGTTTTGGAGGTCCTAAATGTAAATAAGTTGTATATAAACCTAGGGATGTCAAACGGGCCGAGCTGGATCAACCATTTATACTATAGATCGATCCGGTCCACGAGCTAAATTTGGTCCGGCTCGTTGCTCCAAGAGTCGGACGTGGGCCAGCTCGTCAGCCCGTTTATTAATTTATTTTATTTTTCTAACGGCTAAATAATTGAAAATATAAAAACCCTCTCCCTTTAATCCGAGCTTGGGACCGATTACATTTAATTTCTTGTAGGCAGAGTTAAAATTGTACAAGAACAAAATGTTACGTGTACAATTTTTTTATTTGAAAGAAAGAATTCAAAATACAGAAAAAGAAAATAATTATAGCATAATTTTAAGGATAACAATTAATAATACGAAAAAATTTACTCACCAATACGATTGTTATCCGAATTCCTCGACAAGAATTTCACTTATCCTATCTTGTAACATTTTCTCCGCAAAATGCCAATCCTTCAAACACATTAAGGCCTCCAGTATGTCTTCTTTAAGCCTTGACCTATATTCAGATAACACTCTACCACCTGCACTAAAAGCATCCCTGGATGCTACAGTTGATACCGGAAGTGCTAGTAGATCTCGTCCAATTATAGAAAAAACCGGGTATTGACGCTCTTTAAGTCTCCACCACTTAAGAATGTCAAAATTATTTCTCTCGTCCTAGTCTAACATGCTAAGAAGTTCGTGTGAGAAATACCTAGTTAACTCGCCCGAAATTTCATCTGAACTATTATATGTACCGGAAGAACTAGAACTACTAGAAAGTGTACTAGAACTTCCATTCATAGTCACAAGGTAGGAAATTAAATCACTATCTTGATTTTGTATCACATTAGGGGTGGGAGCAGTTCTTCTAACATTTTTACCTTACCTTTCGGCATTGATTTCGTACATTTCACATAAATATTTTTCTAAATTTGTGCATGTTAGAGGGGTCCTAAAAGTTAATTTATTTGATATTGCATTTATGGTGTGTTTAGTTCCCTCTAAGTTTATTCTAGGGTCCATAATTGTTCCCAATATTTTCTAAACTTAGTCTCCATTGCTACAATGATTTGAGAAAAAATAGGAAATGTCTTGTAGGAGTACTTGTTAAAGTTATTAGCAATGCAATAAAAATGCTTCAACACTAAAGGACCAGTGGGATAATAAACACCGGACAATTCGTTTGTAGCATCATAAAGGTTTCAAAAATTTTTTAACATGAATTGCAAGTTCCCAATCATTAGTCCCAAATCAAAAGTTGGGCCCTTTGAGTGCCGACCGTTGTAATATACATATTAAATTCTCATAACCTTGACAATGTTCAATCATTAAATAAGTTAAGTTCCATCTATGTCCTACATCTGTAACAAATGATCGTGCTGCCATACCATTTTCTACACACTGTGCATCAGAAGCTTGTTTTCTAGAAGTTGCTATCATAATGAAATTGAAAGCACACCTAATTTTTTTCAATTGATTTTCTATAAACTTAAGACCATCTTGAACTATTAAATTAAAAATGTGGCACACATAAGGAACATGAAACAAGACTCCACCAAATTCAGGATTTATGTGGGCTGCTAATCTATCCATCACCGCTTTATTAACAGAAGCATTATCTAGTGTAAAACCACGAACTCTACTATCACAATTAAATTCTCTAAGAATTGTAAGTAGTATTTTGTTGCGTTATGTGAATAATCAATAACTTTAAATTCCATAATTCTTTTGTGCATTAACCAAGAATCATCAATGTAATGACAAGTAACAGCTACATAATCTCTATGATTATTGTCAGTCCACAGGTCCGAAGTAACTGACAAGTCACCATTATATTTATTTAAAGTATCTATAAAACATTGTTTTCTCTCAAAATATTTAGTTATGCAATCAACTCGTGTAAAGTATTTCTAGAAACGAGTTTGTACCTGGGTTGGAGATACTTCTGAATGAATTCCGTAAATTGTGAACTTTCTACAATTGAAGGCTGGAACTTACCACTCGATACGAACATGACCATCCCTTCTCGAGACGCTAGATCTTGGTTGAAGACCCAATTGGTTAGACTCGATTGATCAAATTATAGAGTTGATTGGTTTGCTTCAACCGTGCCAGGTTTTCGACATCCTTTACGATGTCTATTGAGGTATGTTGTACCCCCACCCTTCTTCTAAGAGAAAAGTCCGCCGCAAGTTACATTTTGCTTTGTATACCGGGTTGTTATCAACTTCTTTAGCTGTTGTTTCAATCAAATCAAAAAAAAATCAACGGTTCAATTTTTTCAACCTTTTTGGATTTCTGTTGGAGCCTGCCATCGTGCTAGCTGAGCCGGATCCATATGCAGCACTGACATCTTCATCAACAATATCATCCAAATTAATAGGAGTTCTAGTATCTATGTTTTCGATCTCATTTTCCAATTTCGCCAAATTGTTGGGAATTAGAATATCGTTGAGAGGAGCAAATTCATCAACAAATTGGCTAGAAGAATAACCATAAGAATGTGAGAGTGCCATTAGAAATAATAGAATTGAAAATTTGGAGATGAAAATAAAATTTGAGACAATATTGACTATTGTATGAAATATTTATTATTGGAACTAGAAGTTGAAGATTGCAATTGAGAGTTGAACACTTGAACTTGAGAATTGAGAGAATATAGACTAGAGAGTAGTGGAATTTCTTGTAGATAGAATTGAGAGAATTGTGTAAAATTTGTATGAAGAAATGAGGTATTTATAGGGTTAAATTAAAAGGCAAAAAATAATAATAATAATAATAATAAAGAAACGGTCATGAATGTGACCGTTTGATATTATATATAAAAAAAAAATTTAAAAAATAAAACAGAGAGAGACGAGCTCTCACGAGCCGGAATGGGAACGAGCAAAATCTGAACTGTCCAACACCCAAATTTTCTGTCCAATCCAAGTCCAAGTCCTTTTTTACGAGCCGAGCCAAACTTTTAACGAATCGAATCGAGCCGAACTCACGAATTGTCCAGCCCATTTGCCACCCCTTATAAACCTAAAGAAGTGTATATTTTGTGCCGGACAGTTTCTGTTCTTGGGTTTTGTGGTTGGGGAGAACGGAATACAAGTAGACGAGGAAAAGACTCGGGCAATCAAGGAGTGGCCAACTCCGAAATCAGTTTCTGATGTACGCAGTTTCCATGGTCTAGCTACTTTTTATAGACGATTTGTGCGAAATTCTAGTACCATGATAGCACCATTGACAGAATATTTGAAGAAAGGCAGATTTAATTGGGGAGAACAGAAAACATCTTTGCTCTTATCAAAGAAAAATTGTATACTGCTCCAGTCTTAGCGTTACCCAATTTTGAAAAGGTATTCGAGGTAGAGTGCAATGAAAGTGGTGTGGGTGTTGGTGCAGTTCTTTCCCAGGAAAAGAGGCAAGTGGCTTTCTTTTTTGAAAAATTAAGTGAGGAAAGATAGAGGTGGAGCACATATGATCAAGAGTTCTACACAGTTGTGAGGTCCTTTAAACAGAGGGAACATTATCTTATTCAGAAGGAGTTCATACTTTTCACCAATCACCAAGTATTGAAGTACATCTATAGTCAGAAACATGTCAACAAGATGCATGCTTGATGGGTAACTCTTCTATAGAAACTCCCATTTTTTATTAAACATAATTCTGGAAATTTGAATCGAGTGGCTGATGCACTTAGCATACGAGCTTCATTGTTTATTACATTATCTCAAGAAGTTGTGGGTTTTGATTGTCTGAAAGAGTTGTATTTAGAAGATTAAGATTTCAAGCATATATGGAGTAATTATGTTAACAAAGAGCCCTTGATTGATTTTCACATCACAAATGGTTTCTTATTTAAAGGTAACCAACTATGTATCTCGATTTCATCCTTACGTGAGAAACTTATCCGAGATCTGCATGGTGGAGGATTGAGCGGGCACTTGGGGCGTGACAAGGTGATATCAAGCTTAAAGGATCGTTATTTTTGGCCTCAATTAAAATGAGACGCTGGAAAAATTATCAGGAAGTGCTATACTTGCCAAGTTTCAAAGGGACGTACAAGCACAGAATACTGGACTTTACATGCCACTTCCAGTTCCACAGGGCATATGGCAGGATTTAGCGATGGATTTCATTCTTGGGTTACCACGAACACAGCGAGGGGTTGACTCTGTATTTGTGGTTGTAGATAGTTTCTCCAAGATGGCTCATTTCATTGTGTGTAAAAATACTTCTGATGCTTCGAATATTGCTAAGCTGTTTTTCAAAGAAGTTGTTCAGTTGCACGGAGTACCTAAGTCCATCACTTCTGATCTTGAAACTAAATTCTTAAGTCACTTTTGGATCACTCTGTGGAAGTTATTCGAGACTCATTTAAATCGAAGTAGTACAACTCATCCGCAGATTGATGGACAAACCGAAGTTACTAACAGAACACTTGGTAACATGGTACATAGTGTGTGTAGAGATAAACCCAAGCAGTGGGATATTGCTTTACCTCAGGTTGAGTTTGCCTACAATGGTGTTGTTCATTCTACTATAGGAAAAACACCATTTGCTATCATGTATACTGGAGTTCCTTATCATGTAGTGGATTTGGTGGAATTACCTTCGGATCATGGGAAAAGTGTTGCTCTCAAAACATGGTTGAAGGAATAATGGCTACTCGTGATGAGATTAGGCAAAAGTTGGAGCAGACAAATGCGAAATATAAAGCAATAGTAGATATTCATCTCGAGATAAGCAGTTTGAGGAAGGGAATTTATTTATGGTATTTCTACGAAAAGAACGATTTCCAATAGGGACCTATAGCGAGCTAAAACCAAGGAAATATGGTCCTGTCAAGGTGCTGAAACGTGTTAACAAAGCATATATCATTGACCTACCGGATTCCATGGGAATTTCAAATACTTTTTATGTGGCTGATCTATATGCTTATTATGAGGATAGTGAGCCTCTTTATCCAGGTTATAACTCTGGATCAAGTTCTTCGGAGGTAGAAGGGACTGATGTAGAACAAATGGTCGAGTGGATTGAAGAAGAATTAGATCATAAAGGACTAGACTGCAATTTATACATTTGATGTTCGACCTCCGTTTCGAGCCCATAATATGTCTATTTTGGGTATCTCGAGTTGTGACATACGATGAATTTTGGTCATTCGAGATCGTTCAGACAGCAAAAACGGTCTTTTAGTATTTTCTTGCTATTTATGTGATTTAGGTTATCTTTAATTCTTTTTATTTTATTTGATCTAGAATATGTTTTTTGTTTTCCTAAATGATTTAGAATATGTTTCTTTGTTTTATTTAGTTAATCTAGAATATATTTTATATTTTTCCTATTTGATTTAGAATACATTTCTTTGTTTTATGACCCTATAAATAGAGGGATAATTCATTGTTTTTATTCATTCATTGATTAATAAAAAATCTTAAGATTTCTTCTCAATTCGCTTGGTGGATTACCAGTTTATATTTCTTTTAAGAATTTCGTTTGAATTCCTTACTTTCGTTATGGGTCAATTTTGTCTAACAAAATTTAAAAATATCCACAAAAAGGACAGTTAACAAAAGTTTTCATAGCTAAAATATTGAAAAAGCATAAACCATAGTAGTTGTATTTAACACTGTCTCTCTAGTGTTTAAAATTATCCACCCAATTATTACAGTTTAATATTAGAAATATTTCAATGAATGAGAATTTTGTTTATAATTATATTATTATTTTGAAATCGAAAAATATGCAATATGGATATCAAATCGAAGATCTCAACGAGAACTTTAATACGAACTCACAAATTAGAGTAAACTGTAAATATGTCGTCCTTAAAATTATATCAAAGATTAAAGGTAAAAAAATATTTTGAACCTTTTAATTTTTCTCAATATCCCTATATTTCAAAATTGTTTTATTTAAGGCCTATAATGATATTTATAATTTCTTAACTTTGTTTAATTTTGTCAAATATAATTAATTTCATTTTGATTTGCTTTTCTTATCAAATTAAAAGATATAGTAAATAACCGAACTGTTATGTAATTTAATTAAGTCCGAATAACTTTTGTAATTTCATTTTTCGATCAATTCGGATTGCTTAATTTGTTACATTCATTTAAATATATGACCAAGTGTATCATGATCATACTATTTATAAAAGAAGAGCACTTTCCAAAAACATGTTTTTAAACTTTTTCCGCTTAAACTACATTTCCTAAAATGGAAGTATTTAAATGAACCGGAATACTTTCGATAATTATACTATTATTTTGAAATCGAAAAATATTTAAATGGGTATAAAATCGAAGATCTCAACGAGAACTTTAATATAAATTCACAAGTGAGAGACGACTGTAAGAATGTCATCCCTAAAATCACATAAAAAATTAAAGGTAAAAGTTTTATTTTGTATCTTTTATTTTTTTCACAATGTCCCATTATTTCAAAGTTGTTTTATTTAAATCCTACAATGATTTATAATTTATTAACTAAATATAATTTGGTCCTAAATGATTAATTTCAATTCGAGTTGCTTTTCTTATCAAATTAAAGAAATAATAAATATCTGAATAATTTTTGCAATTTCATATTTCGATCAATTCATTTGTCATTTTAAAATTATTTTTTTATTTACTCATTTTGTCAATTTAATTATGTTTAATATTATATGCAAAATATATATTACAGATATGAGTTGTTTAACTAACTTTTACCAAAATAAAAATAAATGTATGTTAGCAAACTCATTATATTCAAAATAGGATGTGATCAAACAAGTTTATTAAAGACGTATAAAAAAAAAAAATTCGGGTATCGTAGCCCTTTGACTACTAGGTGAAAAATAAAAAGTCACATTGTATTGAAAATTATTGAATAAGTTTTGAATATTTTTAATATTTTGATAGTTTGTAGCTATAATTTCTTTTAATTTTTTTAAATTCCTGTCATTAGTCGTGTTTTCACGTTGTAGACCGATTTATATAGAACTTAACTATTTGATTTTAATTTTTTGAGAATTGATTTTTTGAATAGTGATTTTTTTATGTGTTGTGGGTTAAACAATCGCGTTGTTTTTATAAATTGAGTTGCATTGATGATATATTAGTATATAAAATTAAATGTATTTGTAATATACATTAGTTAAAATTTAATGAAAACTAACATTTCATATTGTTTAATTTGTTACACTCATTAAATATAGGACCATATGGATCTAATTTATAATATTAAAGTAAATATAAAATGAAATATATATTTAATATATTTAAATATCAAATATTGTACTAAGATAGTTAGTACCAATTATAATAGTATTGTTCAAGTAGTGATAAATTATTTGTTATACTCTGGAAATTATATTTTGAAAATATTAATTATGTTAATAATCATTAAAATTGAATAGTTATACAAATGAGCTATGCAAATGGTCATTGAAATTTTTTTATAGTAAGTCATTCTACTAATAAAATAATCTACATATAAATTCAAAAAAAATCCTACTTTTTAACAATTAATTGTCCCAAGATTTACTGTTACAAACTTCATTGTTATTTGAAGTAACGTGTCTCAAACAGGAGCTTAAGTACAAATTATTTTAAAAAATCACTATTATAAAACTCATTTTGTAAATAATGAGGGCTCAAACAAGGAATAAACCCATATTTGAGCCTCATTATTTGGGAAATAATGTGGTTTTGAATAGTAATTTTGGGAGAATGTGAGGTTAAAATTTGTTTGAAAAGTCAAATATTGTGGTCTTGATTAAAATAGATAGTTGAGATTGATTGTTTAAAAAACTTGATTTTCATATAACAGGGCTCAAACATGACATAAATATGTTCATAGTAGAAAATCGTAATAATACATAAAGGGAAAACACTTCCTAAAAATAGGTATTAGCCTATTTTCCTCCTAAAATATATTTCCTAAAATAGTAATTAATAGTATTAGTTACTATTTATTATTATTCATTTTGGATAAAATTTAAATTTTAAAGAATCCAATTAAATGCATATTTTTAAATAGGTGCATTTTTCAGGTCTCGAAGTTTCTTGGTCCCCCTTTACCTCTTGAAAATCAATTACATTTTTTTTTAATTCGTAAAAACAAAAATAAAAAGACTGTCAATGTCATATAAATATTTTTTTTAAAAAAAATAAAAAATGAAATAGTATGAAATATGAGTGTTCATTAATCTATTTTTCTTTTACTTTTTTCATTTTAATAGAACTCTGAGCGTATCTCATGGATATATCTATTTTTTTTACTTATTACAAATTCTATGTAAATGTAATTTTGTTTGTCAATTTTAAACTTTAAATCAATTTAGATTACAATATTTAAAGAAATTCTTGAAACGGTAAATATACAAACCATAAAAAAAGAATTAATATATGTACAATTGAACTTTTTTTGTAACTAATTGTCTTCTTTCATTTCTCATATTTAATTAAATATTCATTTCATATGTTAAAATATAAATTTAATATATGTAAGTAATAAATGATCGTGCATCGCACGGGTGTAAGACTAGTTCACCTAAAGGAGATCAGAATAAAAGCGTAAATGTTCATTGTTGAGTAGGTGCTACTCACTTGGGCCTAAATTGGTTTAGCCCACATACATGGCCTAGAATTAGACCATTATATAAGTTGGTGATATCTAATTGGTGATAATAATCTTGGTGGTTCCACAACAACACAATTGACGGTTTCTCCTCTTTAGCTCCCTTTGGGAGGCGTTTTTGATTAAGGGTTCGGACAAGATTGATTAGTGATGTCCATTTGTAATTCCCTTTGGTGATCTCTTTTCTTAATGATTAGAGTATTTTTCTTTGTGGTTTCTCCAATTTCTTCGTGTTTGGAGTGGTTTTACGATATGTGTAAAACATAGTTTAGATGGAGAGTAATCTTTGTGAAATCCGTGTGTTGTATGGTAGTGGATAGAATTAGTGATTCTTGGAGATCATTTTTGGTGTTCTTGGTGTTGATCTTGAAAATGTAATGAACTTCTTGATGTGCTTAGTGGATTTGAGCGTAAATCCAAGTTTGATGGATTGCTCAACGGGGGATGTAGATGATTCTTGAATTATCGAACCTCCGGGGCCTTTGGCCGAAAAATCTTGGCGTTCATGTATTTTTACATTTAATTATTTTTGTTCTTGATCACGTATCGATCCTAACAGTGGTATCAGAGCCTTGTGATTTGAATTTAGAGTTTGTGTTGGGATCAAGAATCAGTTGAATTTTGCTATTGAAATCAATTTCAAAATTGGTGAGAAAAAGGCTACTACCGGTTTGCTAAAAGGAAAAAGAGCCACAGACCGGAAGAACCAAGAAGCAGCTGACTCGAAAATTCAAGGTGGAAGGCAGTGCACAGTCCAAGAAACCCGTGAATGCGATGATGCAATTTTTAAGCCAAAACCTCAAGGAGTGATGAATTTGCACATTTGAAATCAAGAAAACAGAAAACTGGCCAGATGAGAAAAGTGTAGCGCTGACCGAACCAAGAGAAGAATCTGCCGAAAAGAATTTGGGGAAGTTCAACAAAACTAACCGGAAAATTGGTAAAATAGTTGGGGAAAGTTCAAGACACTGGCTGGATTAAAACCATAGAAAAGGAAGAAATCGGAACCAAGAGGCTCACCAACACTCCAAGAAATTCTGAAAATTTGCTACAACCAGCATTGCAAGGAGCAGGGACTGGCCGAGAAGAAGCTGACCGGAATTTCAAGGAGCAGTCACAGCTGCATTGCAAGAATCAATAACTGGGCTCACAGGCGGAATCCGGTGACGGAAGTAGGCAAATACTGGCCGTGAAGTGAAGGAAAGAACTGACTGGAAATAAATCTGACTGGAAAGAGCGAAGACATCGCCGACTAGACTATGACCGAAAGTAGGAGCTGGGAGTGTCGACCGAAGAAGATTCTGTCCCATTTTTCAAAGCTCCATTCCAGCCAAACCCAGCTCCGATCAACAAATTGAGTCCACCGGTACTTTCGTGAGGCCAAGGTGGAGTCTCTGCAGGTGGAGAGTTGCAGATTTCGGGGCGAAAGCTGCGATTTGGCCGGAAAAGGTAATCTTGACCGGAACTTCAAATTTAAATTCCGGCCAAACGGAGACTCCAAATAAAAAACGGCCACCACCACTGAGATCGCGAGGACGAGGAGAATCTCCAGCTATTTTCTTGAAAATTTTGGCAAAAATTCCGGTGGCGGAGCAGGGGCGGCCGGAGGTTGTCCGGCGCCGGTCCGGCGAGGCTCCGGTGACATTTTTTGGACAGTTTATTCTACAAGATCTGCTGAGTCCATTTCCGCAATCCATTTTGCAAAATTCCAAACGCGCCTCTTCGGTATACGAACATGAATTGTTCGCTCGGTGATATTCCTAAACCCTAACGTTTTCTTACTTTATGGAATAGCTACCTTGCCGGTAGCAACCTGTTTTGGTTAATTATTATTTTTGAAAATTATAACCTTGTCGGTTACAACCTGTTATATGAGCTATGATCGATATTGATGTCTTAATTGCTTTGGATTTTTGATCGTTGACTTTAGTTGGGTAAAATTCGATAATTCGCCGTATATTGTGATTGATCACTTTATTGAAACCCTAGCTTAATGGACTTCAAATTTGACGTACCTAGTATATGATGACTTAGAATTAAGGAATAACATTTTTTGTGATTTTGATTGTTTCTTAATTTAGGTTTTACTTGATTGTGCATTTGTGCCATAATTTGAAATTCTTGGTTGAGTCATTACTTGGTGTATCTGTTGTGTTAAGCTTTGTTCCAAATATGATTACACGTTGCGTGGATTTTGGGATTTTCGATGGAATTATGATTTTTGGTTTGACAACACAAAATGAGGCTTACTAGTAAAATTGAACATATGATCATGATAATAATTGAGGGTGATCTTTTAACTTGTAAGGGGTTATGAGAATTGGTGTATTTGTTACCACTGCTTATGTGATTAGAGATGTTGATTCCTCTATTTCTTTTACTAACACAAATGACATGCTTTGTGGTGATGAAAGGACTGTTATTGGAGACTTTGTGTCGTATGTACCTTTCTGTGATAAATGCGAATTATGTGTAGACTGTATGTCTTATATGCATTTTTGTGGTCATTGTGTGTTTGGTAAGTTTCATAGAAGACATGCTTGAAATGACTATATGTCGGATTTGATTTTATGTGATTGTTGTTTGCTTTGTAAGCAACGACTTATTTCTTTTACTTCAGGTATTTGTGATACTACTCATGATATATTGCATGATAAATGTGTTGATCATTTTATGCTTTAGATTTTTTGGTCGTGGTTTAGAAGCCAAAATGGCGGTTAGATCATGGAGTAGTGTGATCACGGTTAATGGGGCTGATATGTCATGTTTTGGACATGATTTTTGGTGCAATTGAGAGAAAAACAACAAGGTATGCTAGTTATCAGTTGCATGTGGAGTTAGATATAGTGAGAGTACTATACCCAGGCCTAGGATACCTCGAGTGAGGTGGAGACTCCATATTCAGCGTCCTGACGTTAAAAGATAGTTGTGAGAGAATGGTAGGGATACACCCATTACATCATATTCTTGTGTTGACTAGTATTTGACTAGTGTGGTAGAAGTGAGGAGACTCTGTGGATGAACAATCAATAGAGTGGATAAGCAATGATAGGAGACATGAGTTGTCTTGTTATGAATTAAAAGAGGATACCACTCGGAATGAACTTTTAAGATTATTGGATACATAGGTACACACATAGAAGGAGGTGAAGGTTATATGAAAACTTTTGTTGGTGGTTTTGTTGGTCATGACAACTTAAACAACCTGATGTGAAATTACATTTTTTATAAAAGTTTTTATATTTCAACCTCTTGATTTTTTGAAGATAAATGAAAATTCGTAAATGTGTGTCTTTTGTCTTAAAAGGTTCTTATATGACTTAAAAATTTCCTTGGTTGTGGTATAAATGACTTGATTTGTTTGTTCTTCTTATTGGCTTTTGATGCAATAAATTTGATCATTGCTTGTATATCATCATGTTGAAATAAAAGTAACTTGGTGTTCTTGTTAGTGTATATTGATGATATTGCTTTTGATTGGTTCATTGTTGATACATATAAATGAGAGTTTTGAAATATGTACATTGATCTGAGGAAATATGATATGAATCTTGTGTTTAAGTGGTATACACAATGTGATATTGTGAGGATTTGTAGATGTATGTTATGCATGAGATATTGGTAATTGGATGTTATCCTCCTATGTGTTTTCACCTCGTGTGATAGTTATGTGAGTTCGAAATCACATATTTTTTGCACATAGTTCTTTTATCCATGATCGAGTCTGAGTATATTGGCACCGTATGAGTCATTAAATGGTCTTTGATATTTAATGTCTTCTAAATAAACATTGTGGTTTTATTGGTTATATGATTATACTCTTTGACAGTTAGCATGTTATACATTTTATGAAAAATCTAGTTTTTCACGGTTGCATTATACATAGAGACAATTTGATGCATTTTGTTTAAGGTGCCACACGTGAAGGAAATTTTGAATATTTGTTCAATTTATTTGAAATATTTCATATGGTGAATAAAGCCTATATAAATGTTTTTATCAATTATTTCCTCAAATATGGTACTAAAGTCATTACTTGTTTTTCAGGTGTGTGAGAGCAAGATGATATTAAGTTGGTTGCTCAAATTCACTATTAGTGCACTCAAGTTCGTAGCAAGGTGGAGATTGTTGAGTAGGTGCTACTCACTTGGGCCTAAATTGGTTTAGCCCACATACATGGCCTAGAATTAGACCATTATATAAGTTGGTGATATCAAATTGGTGATAATAATCTTGGTGGTTCCACAACAACACAATTGACGGTTTCTCCTCTTTAGCTCCCTTTGGGAGGCGTTTTTGATTAAGGGTTCGGACAAGATTGATTAGTGATGTCCATTTGTAATTCCCTTTGGTGATCTCTTTTCTTGATGATTAGAGTATTTTTCTTTGTGGTTTCTCCAATTTCTTCGTGTTTGGAGTGTTTTTACGATATGTGTAAAACATAGTTTAGATGGAGAGTAATCTTTGTGAAATCCGTGTGTTGTATGGTAGTGGATAGAATTAGTGATTCTTGGAGATCATTTTTGGTGTTCTTGGTGTTGATCTTGAAAATGTAATGAACTTCTTGATGTGCTTAGTGGATTTGAGCGTAAATCCAAGTTTGATGGATTGCTCAACGGGGGATGTAGATGATTCTTGAATTATCGAACCTCCGGGGCCTTTGGCCGAAAAATCTTGGCGTTCATGTATTTTTACATTTAATTATTTTTGTTCTTGATCACGTATCGATCCTAACAGATTGTAAATTTATGAGAAGTCTAAATGGCAACCACTTTTCAGATAAGCACTTATGGCTTCATTAAATATGCTTCGTAAGTATTGTCGGAAAAAGAAAAATAAAAATAATAGAAACTAATGAAACCATAAATGTTCTTTACTCACATCCGGATTTGTTTGTTATGATTCTATGACGTTTTGAATCTCTTCCATGCATGGCTCCAATGTTTAACACTTCCCTTCCGGTTGAATCTCAGTTTGCGCATTGTTTTTGCATCTCCATTTCCCCAGGCAATAAACTCTCTTTGCTCAGTGTTTCATTATGCTCACTAGTTATTACCCATCGCATGACAATTGTAATTCATGGAAGTAATTTACAAAAAGAGAATTTATTAATAGTAACATCTAAATAATTCTGACCAGCGGTCATGAGATGAGTTTTGAAAAAAGGTTTACTCTTTGAAAATTGATGCAAGTTAATATCGTGCAAAAGAGCTATTCTCTCTTCTACCAAAAATCAACACAAGTGCAGAATTCGAATTTTTCAATTAATTTCATTTTTATTTATTGCCTATATTCAAACAGAGGATATAATAGGAAATTTAATGTTGTAAAACTATATAATGACCCTTACTCAAATTTGAAGAACTTTATGAAGAAGCCAACTTGGGTCGGCCTCCAAAAAATATTCAACTCGAATTTTTTTTTTTCAAAAAACTATCCAAATAGGTCAACAGTAGCTTCCAGCTCATCAAAAGTCATGCCAACACATTATAAATATGCTTGCAAGATATGCATATGAAAGTAAAATAAACTTGAGATTGCAAAAAAAAAAAAAAAAAAAAAACAAGAATAAACATCCAAATATATCCACATAACAATTGAAATGATGCAAGAAACCATTGATAGAGAAAATGTTTAATGCCTTCTTATTATAATAATTTATTTGGATAGTGAAAGGTAATTTATATGTTTAAATAATAAATGATTGATTTTTATGAGTTATTATTATTAACTTTAAAGAAAATATAAATTTAGTAATTTATTTAATGATATATCATGTTTGATGTAATATTATAAATATAATATTGATTGTGGAAGGTATCAATATATCTCTTAATTTCTGCATTTGTTTCCCTTATTTAATTTTTTCCAACTTTCATTCAAAAACATCAATCACAATAAATATAAATGCGTTTTAATCTTAACCCGAATTTTTTTTATTTAAGAAACGATTAAAAAATATTATTGAATCTTAACCCAAATTTTTTTTATTTAAGAAACGATTAAAAATATAATTGATTCTTAACCATAATGTTGACAATTTTTGCATTTACCTTTCGTATTTAACTTTTGTTTTTCGAATTCTTTCAAAAATATCAATCACATAAATTACAAACGTGTGTTTAATCTTAACCAAACAAATATTTATATTTGACTAATAAGATTATACTTGTATTTACAATAGGTTTTTGAAGGTGTAATGTTTACTTTAATTTGTAATTATCTATTAAGCATATGCTCTTTAACGAAATCATTACAGTTTAATAAACTAATTTATAGACAAAACAATTATTCAAACCACTTTTTAATTATACATTTTCTATCTTCACTTTTTAACCACATATTTTACACCGAAAGAATAAATAAATCAATTTAAAATTGTTACAATGTTACCGAACACAACATTAATTTTTTTATAGATTTTTTTACTATATTTTGGTGGTTAATTTGTACAATTTTTTCCTTGTATATTACTGTTGTTTTGAATGCATGGATGCGCTTCCAAGTTCTAAAATGGATCCTCTATTTTGATGGTCGCATTAATCAACCATATGTTAATTTCAACAACGAACATCAATAAATTATCACTTGATCTTAATTAAGAAAACGCACTCAATTAAAATGCAAAAGTGGTGTCTTCATTAAAAAGTACACATTAAACATCCAAATTCAACAAAGAAAAAAGTTTAAATTCAAAAGACACCAAAAAAGAAAATTCCAAATAAGGAACAAAAATAACAATTCTAACAAATTAGGTTTCTTTTTGCAGAACTTCTCCCTGCATCGTCACTTGACTCACTTGGGTTTGGACAATTTTTTAGGGAATTGACACCTCATTATTTGAAGAATAAACCTTCCAACGTAAAAGGGGGAAAAACTATTATAAAAAAATATATAATAAATAACACTATATTACCAAATTAATAATAAAGAAATAAAATGAAAGCAAAATAAGCTAACATGCAGTATATCTAATGTAACGCCCCGAATTCCGCGGAGCCCGGGAGGCCACTTCGTCCTTTAAAATTGACTTTATTGCGGAAAATAAATTTAATTCAAAGCATCACATTCATCATTTGAAAACTTCAGCGGAAACTTAATTAAATTAAATATAGAACAATTCGTGAAAACTTGTGTCTCAATTATTTAAATAAAATTAACGATAAATAGTTTAACGAGTAACATTCAAAAAGTTTGTCAAATAAACATCATCTTTTATTCTATTTGCCAAAGCTGCCCCTTTCATTCGCCGCCATCTCCGAAATCTGCAAAAGCTGTTAAAATGGAATGAGCATTTCGAAAGAAATACTCAGTAGACTCATCGCCAATAATTAATTTATAGAATAACTTAACATGTAATTATGCAATCATACAGTGACATCATCATCATCATAGGCTATTTTAATAAAATCAAAGGCTCTTTAAAATCATAGGGTGTGGGTAGTCTCGTCTCATGCATTTAAGCAAGTAAGTTATGCATAACATCATCATTTCTCATTTATCTCATAAGAGATATTCTTTTCTCGTCTCATGCATCAAAGCATACAAATCACGTAATTTCACATAAGACACATAAATTATAATTTAAACTAATTAGTGGGGGCGAGTCTACCTTAAATCACGAGTTTGAAATAAAGCTGGAAAGTCAAGTCAATCTTCTAAATCACCAAGTGTATCGTCTAACCAAAAGAAAAATTAAATTAATTTAGTATTTCAAAAATTAAACTATTAAAGTGAATAAATAAAGTTTAGGGGTTAAAATAGACTTTTCGAATATTAGTGGGCTGACTTATATAATTTAAATATATATGGGACTAATTATTTTCATTTTTGAAATAGTTGGGGCTAAGGTAATTTATTTGCAAAGCTTAAGAGTTAAATAAAATATTGCAAAACTTAAAGGATCGAAATAATACTTTTAAAAAAACTAAAGGGCTGAATTAAAATATTTAAAAACTAAAGGACTGAAATAACTTAATTTAAGAGTAGTGGCTGAAATAAGATATTTTAATTACAGAGGGCTGAAATAACATTTCTTTAAAAAGTGAGGACCAAAACAGGTACTCTTTCAAAAATTGGGACTTAAAGAATCAATTTGTAAGTAAGTTTATATATATATATAAATATATATATCTATCTCTCTCTCTGTAAATCGACCGAGAGAGAGAGAGGCGACGGGCGAAGACACCCCTATCTTGATCCAGACCGCCGGCGCCTACCTGCCGGTGGTAGCGCCACCACAAGGCGGTGGCACCGGTGTAAGGTGTAGTTGGATTGGGGCACGTTTGGCTGTGAAAGTAGAGGCAAACCGAGGCAAGAGGTTCAATCCTTTGGTGAATTTCCGGCAATACACCGCATGGGATGGGTTGGGAGTGGAGGTAAGTATATGGGTTTCCTGTTTAATTTGAGTTTTGGGGTTGTCGTGTGGGCGATTTCGAAAAAGGAAGGGGCGATTTCGAGTGGTGGTTTTCTTGGGTTTTGATTCGGTTGCGATTGGGGCTGGGTACAGACAGTGGATGGTGGCGGTGGTGATGCTCGATGATGAAGGTTCAGTTCTTGGCCGGATGAGGTGTAGATTGGTTTCAGATTGATGTAGATGGTGGTGGTTCGGTTTGTAAACTTGGGTTTGAGCGGGTGATGATATGTAGTCGGGGTTGCAGCGGAATTGGTCGTGGTGATGGTGGAGGTTTGTGTGCAGTCATTCTCGGTATGGCAGCATGGTAATGGAGTTTGAATTGACTGGCTGCATTTTGGGTTGTTCATGGCAGTGGGGGTTGATTTTGGTGGCTCAATGGCGGTGGCGGTTAGTCTCGAGGTTGAAGGTGGTTGGGTGATGGTGGTGTTGAGTCCGGCTGCGGGAGGTTTGGTTTGACGTGTGATTGGGTGCTTGCAGTTGAATGGTGTTAACGGTGACTGAAATTGGTAAGGGATGGATTTGGGTTGCGATGATGGATTCAGGCTTGTGGTTGGCATGGTGATGAACGCAGACATCCAGCTTCAACTATGGGAGAAGTTGAGAGAACTCATACCTTTGCTGGAGGCGGTTGCGTAGGTTTCGATAATGAGGTTGGGAGGTTTAAATTAATAGTTGATTTAGGTGTTAAACATGGTAGCTTAGGTTAAAATCTTGGTTTATGGAAACCTTGTAAAAATTTTGGAAACGAGTATCGATTGCGTAAGGAAAAACTTGGGGAGGAAGAAGCTGGTGAATAGGTTGGGTCAAGACTTATTGGGTTTTTAAATGAGCCTGAATGATTGGTAACAGAAAAAACATTTGGACTCGATAAGTTGGATTGGACTAAAATACTTCAAATTGGGACTTAATAAAATTAATACTTGGACTTTTGAAAATAAACTGTGATATTAAAATATTTTTGATAAAATTGACTTTAAATTAAATAACGAACTTGGACATAAAATCAGAATAATTTGGATAATCTATTTAAAAAATTGAAATCTGGACTTAAGGATAAATACTGAAAATGATTCACTTTAATTGGACTGGAATTTGACTAAGATAAATTTAAAATAAAATTTTACTTCGTTGGCTAGACGAACACATGTTTTAAAATAAATGGACAAAGTCGTAGCGACACATTTTTAAAATAATATTTAGTTAAATAAGTCATAGAAAATTCTCGATCGCTACATCTAACACAAATATAATTAAAAAATATCAACAAAAAAATCAAAGCAAATTTCAAACGCAGCGGAAAAAAAAATGAAATATATGATGTATCGATAACCTTTTCACCATCAACATCAATTTTATCCAAATCTCGAAAATATGTCCTGACTCTTGAATTCATAAGAATAAAATTGAATCGTTAACACAAAGTAGATAAACAATTATTATAAATAAAATATACATCCATATATGAGCTTGAGCTCTTATATTTTCAAGTACTTTATCCACTCAGCTGAATTTCATGGTTCACAACCACTATGCAATATCATGCATCTCCTACTCAAAAGAATATATTCCTAGCAAAGTAAATCTTTTAACTGAATTTGCAACATTGAGAAACGAAAGTATTCAATCCAAAAAAGTAGTAGTTGTTCGTTGAGCAAGCTAAAAAAACTATAACCATATATAAATTGTATTCCATACATGATTTGAACTCACATCCAGGTCTCGCCTTAGCTTCAGTGTGCAAAAGAAGAGTCCTAGTTTCTAATCAATGTATGAAGGAAAGAAATGACACTACAGCCCGCGTCTCACTTCTCCAATCACTGTGATACCTAATGATTAAAAAAGAATCCAAAACCATTGGAAAATCTGATACCCCTTAAAAAGTCTGCAAACAAAAAATTGAACAAATAATCATAATTAAAAAAACAAAAGAAAGAGTAAATCTCCAACCTTGTATTTTCTTCTGAAGATTTGCCAAGTGTCAAGGCCAAAAGTGATGGCTCCTGGTACAAAAAGCAACACTTTCGACCATGGTGATCTTTCTTTGTTTGAACCTATCGACATTATAACAGAAATCGCAAAAAGCCCAGATCATTTTAAAGAAAATATTCTCAAATTAAAATTTGAAAATGGAAAGACCCAAATCTCTTAAAAAAGGAAAAGTAAAAATACCTTGAGGATGCTGAGGGACTGTGGAGATACTGGGGGCTATAGTAGGTGAAATAAATCAAGGTATTTTTACTCAAAATTAGATGACATTTACTTATGCGAAATAAATCGACGTATTTTTTTCTCTCCCCACTCTTCCCCTTTTATAAATTAAATAGATAGATGAGCAGACTTAGCTGTTGCAGCAACTGCCTCACCAAGACATAGATATGTAGCAGTTGTTGATGTTGCTGATCCAAGGCCAATTAGACATAACCTTTTCAAGCTAAGATTGGGAAGCCTAAGAACTGTTGACTCTCTAGCCTTTCCAGTAAAATCCTCTGATGACAATGCTTCAGACAACAAACCACCTAAGTTTAAATCTAGTTTTTGTAGCATGATATTCTTAAACATTGAATTCTCATCTTTGATCGTGTCAGTCTCAGTTGTGCCTACCGCAAGTATGTCTCCTTTCCATGCTAACAAATCAATCTATTTTGCTGCAAATGATATCTTTAATCATTCAATAATATAAACCAAGTTTAGTGATGCTGCAACTAATCTCCCAAAAATACTTAACAAAGAAAGTTGTACTTAAACATAAAAACACATACCTTTATATAAGTTTGAACACATGTATGAAAATACATATATAAATAGACATTGACACGTTCCTTTCTGATGTGATCCGATATGGGGATCACCAAGAACACGCGGAATTAAACGCCGGAAAGTTCTAAAATCCAATTAGTAGACGATAACAATGCAACCCCGACCTCACGACGCAAGAACTATGGGTATATTAAACCCAAAACCCGTTACGATGCGGAGATAAGAACCACAAAGGGGGAACGCCACAAATGTTGTCAAATCCTTTGATAAGTTCAAATTTGTTCAACGAGAACAAGAAGAAAATTAAGGGAATATCTCACCTTCAATATCATTAATCTCAAGAATAAAAGTTGTTCTTTACAATGCTGAATAAAGCCATATAAATAGGCTAACAAAATAAAGCAACTAAAAATAAACTAGAATTCAACCTAAACTAAAGTGCTGAAACTAGGTTAAAATTACGGCGCCCAGTTATGGCCGTAACTTTTAAGTTTACGGCCGTAAGTGTCTTACGGTCTAAAAATCAAAACATGTTTTTACGGCCATGACAATTCCTTATACGGTCGTAAGAGACATTTTGAACAAAATTAAAAGTTACAATATTTTAGTTAAGGCCGTGAGGATTTGGTTTACGGCCGTAAGTCCTCTTCTGCTTAATTGCGCCATAGTAGTGTTACGGCCGTAATTTTGGGCTTTACGGCCGTAATTTTTTGGGCGTTACGGCCGTGAATCAGTTGCTGCCCAATTTTCTTGTTGTTCCTTGATCCAAATGCATTGTAATAACTTTGGCTCCTCTTCCACTTTGTTATGCAACGTAAATGAGGTCTTTGCACTCGAGCACTCATCCATCCACGCTTGCATGAATCCTTGCATTGCCTACTTGATTCTTTTGGCTCTTTGTCTCGTTATTGGTCCTACGGGCACGTGCAACGGGTCAACGTTCGTCGAGCCACTCCGGAACTCATCATCCCCTCCCTGTTGAAAAGGATTCCTCCTCGAATCATCACCTGCATCAAACAGAGAAAGATCAGCAACGTTAAAGGAAGCAGACACGTTATACTCACCTGGAAGATCGAGCTTATATGCATTCTCATTTATCTTTTCAATGATTTGAAAAGGTCCATCGTCTCTTGGCTGCAACTTCGACTTTCTTTGGGTTGGAAATTGCTCCTTTCGCAAGATCACCCAATCACCCGGCTCGAACGTCACTTGCCTCCTACCCTTGTTGGCATGAGTCGCGTAACGCTCATTTTTCTTTTCAATTTGCCCTTTCACCTTCTCATGAAGTTCTTTCACAAGCTTAGCCTTTTTTGCCCCATCCAAACTGCTCCTTTCATCTATAGGTAAAGGAATTAAATCAAGAGGAGTTAGCGGGTTGAAACCATTAACAACTTCAAAAGGTGATCATGAAGTAGTAGAATGCACAGATCGATTATAAGCAAATTCCACAAATGGAAAACATTCCTCCCAACTTTTTAAATTCTTATTTATTATAGTGCGCAAAAGTTGGATTAATGTCCTATTAACTACCTCTGTTTGACCATCGGTTTGCTGGTGACATGTAGTAGAAAATAACAATTTAGTAACCATCTTTCCCCACAAGACTTTCCAAAAGTAGCTTAGGAACATAACATCCCTATCAGACACAATACTCCTAGGTACCCTATGGAGTCTTACAACTTCCCTAAAGAATATGTCAGGTATGTTTGTTGCGTCATCAGTTTTATTACAAGGAATAAAATGCGTCATTTTGCTAAATCTGTCTACCACCACAAATATCGAGTCTCTACCCTTTTTTGTCCTAGGCAGACCTAACACAAAATCCATGAATATATCTACCCAAGGTTCATTAGGTACGGGCAAATGTGTATATAAACCTTGTGGTAAGACTCTAGACTTAGATTGTTTACAAGTTATGCATCTTTTACAAATATGGTGAAAATCCCTTTTCATTTTAGGCCAATAAAAGTGCTCTTGTAAAGTTTCTAAAGTTTTAATAACACCAAAGTGTCTCATTAACCCCCCACCATAAGCCTTACGCACTAGCAATTCACGCATAGAACAATTAGGCACGCAAAGTTTACTTTCTCTAAATAAATAGTCATCATGCCTATAAAATTTATCAATTGCACCCTTTTCACATGAAGCATAAATGGTAGAAAAATCAGGGTCATCAACATACATACCTTTTATATACTCGAACCCAAGCAACTTCGCATTTAAAGAGTTTAGAAGTACGTACCTGCGAGAAAGGGCATCTGCTACCACATTCTCCTTACCTTGTTTATAGAGAATGACGTATGGAAAAGTCTCAATGAATTCCATCCAACGGGCGTGTCTTTTGTTCAGCTTACCTTGTCCCTTGAGATGTTTCAGTGACTCGTGGTCAGTGTGTATGACGAATTCCTTTGGCCACAAATAGTGCTGCCATGTCTCCAAGGCACGAACAAGAGCATAAAGCTCCTTGTCGTAGGTAGGATAATTCAAAACTGCCCCACTCAGCTTTTCACTGAAAATGGCAATCGGCCTTTTTTCCTGCATAAGAACAGCTCCAATCCCTATTCCTGATGCATCACATTCAATCTCAAAGGTTTGGTTAAAGTTAGGTAAAGCTAATACCGGTGCAGAACATAACCTATCCTTAAGCATTTTAAAATCATTTTCTTGTGCTTCCCCCCAATGGAATCCTACGCTTTTCTTGACTATTTATGTGAGTGGTGCTGCAAGTGTGCTAAAGTCTTTAACAAACATTTTATAAAACCCAGCCAACCCATGGAAGCTCCTAACCTTGGTAATACTTTTGGGAGTTGACCATTCTTTAATAGCACGAATTTTCTCTTCATCTACCTCTACACCATTAGCACTAATAACAAACCCAAGAAAAATTACATTTTCTATGCAAAAAGTACACTTTTTAAAATTAGCATATAGTTTTTCAGCTTTCAACACTTCCAAAACAGATCTTAAATGTTTAATGTGATCACCTAAGTTCTTACTATATACCAAAAGTCATCAAAGTATACCACAACAAATTTACCAATGTAAGTACGCAAGACATGATTCATTAACCTCATAAAAGTGCTAGGTGCATTTGAGAGGCCGAATGGCATAACCATCCATTCATATAAACCATATTTGGTTTTGAAGGCGGTTTTCCATTCATCACCTTCTTTCATACGAATTTGGTGATAACCACTCTTAAGGTCTATTTTACTAAACATACTAGCACCATAAAGTTCATCAAGCATGTCATCAAGTCTAGGTATGGGATGGCGATACTTTACCGTAATATTGTTGACTGCTCTACAATCCACGCACATCCTCCAAGTCCCATCTTTTTTTGGCACCAACAAAACTGGTACTGCACATGGGCTCATGCTTTCCCGAACATAGCCCTTTTTCAGCAGCTCTTCAACCTGCTTTTGTAGCTCCTTGGTCTCTTCGGGATTGCTCCTATAAGCTGGCCTATTTGGGATGACAGCTCCCGGCACGAAGTCAATCTGGTGTTCAATCCCTCGAATTAGCGGCAGCCCACTAGGAATCTCCTCAGGAAATAAATCTGCAAATTCCTGCAAAAGAGACACAGCTAAACTGGGGAGGGAGTGGTTAGCTTCATCAAGTACAAGGAGAGATTCCTTATACATGAGTAAAATCACGGGTTTATTTGTAGAAATAGCTTTGGTGATATCACTCTGTTTTACGTAGAAGCTCACCTTTGTTTTCTCTCTTTTATTTTTACTGGCACTCTTCACACCCTCTCCTTTTTCTGGGATCGTGGTCCCAACTCTCGGTTTTTCACACAACTCTCCTTTTTCCGGGATCGTGGTCCCGACCCTCTTCTGTTCACTCAACTCTCCTTTTTCCGAGATCGTAGTCCCGACCCTCTTTCTCTCTTCCTCACTTTTTAATTTCAGTTGGTCTTCATAGACCTGTTGAGGTGACAAAGGCATTAGTTTGATATTTTTCTCATCCTTAGTTGAAGGTATACCTATTTTTAAAGCCATCATGAATGACCTTCCTATCGAATTGCCATGGCCTGCCCAACAAGATGTGCCCCGCATGCATGGGCACCACATCACAAACCACGCTATCTTCATACTTCCCAATCGCCAAATCAACTACCACCTGTTTATTCACCTTAATCTCACCCGATTCATTTAACCATTGTAGTTTATATGGCCTAGGGTGTTTTAGTATAGGTAGGCACAATTTCTCCACTAGAGTAGTGCTAGCAACGTTCGCACAACTACCACCATCTATTATCAAACTACACACCTTGTTATTCACAAAGCACCTAGTATGAAATATATTCTCTCGTTGCTCACCCGACTCTTCCACCTTAACTCGAGTACTAAGGGCTCTCCTAGTGACAAGTGATTTAGCTACTGAATAGTCCCCATCATCATTTTCACTAACATCCTCTAGAGCTGGCATATCCTTATACTCATCCTCCACTTCTCCCTCTTTCCCATCGTCCGAACTTAATACCCCGTCACGCATAACCAATATTCGTTTATTTGGACATTGTGAAGAAATATGTCCTAAGCCGGAACATTTAAAACAACGAATATCTCTAGTCCTAGGAGTTTGAAAATCAGAAGCAATTTCACCTTTGTTGGGTGGCTCTACTTTTCCCTTCGGTGCCTCAAATTTATTTTTCTGCACAACCCTTTCATTTTTAGAAGTCCCACTCCATGTAGACTTTCCAAAAGAATTGGAACTTGTAGAGAATTTTGAAGCTCCCTTCCTTTTTAATTGTCGCTCCACCTTCATGGACATCTGAAGCATCTCCTCCAAATTGATATAATGCTGCAATTCAATAACATTAGCAATATCTCGATTTAAACCATTTAAAAACCTAGCCATGGTTGCCTCCGGGTCTTCCTCTATATTTGCCCTAATCATGGCAACATCCATCTCCCTATGGTAATCCTCCACACTCTTACTACCTTGGGAAAGAGTTTGTAGTTTTTGGTAGAGATCCCTATAGTAATGTCCAGGCACAAATCGTTTTCTTATAAGGGCCTTCAACTCATCCCAAGTTTCAATAGGCCTCTCCCCATTCCTCCTTTTACTAGTAACCAGTTGATCCCACCATACTATAGCATAATCAGTAAATTCTATGACTGCCAATTTAACCTTTTTAGCTTCAGAATAATTATAACAATCAAAAATTAATTCTACCCTCTTTTCTCATTCAAAATAAACGTCCGAATTACTTTTACCTTGAAACGAGAGAATGGACATTTTAATATTACCAACATGCCCATCTACATCATCCCTATGATCACGCCTATATCCCCTATTACGTCTTTCTCCTCGATCTCGTCTCCTACCAACACTAGTAACAGAAAATTCACCACTATCTTCATCACTATCGGCAACCTCAACACGTTCATTCCTAGCTCTAAGTTGTGGGTTGAAGTCATACCTTAGTGGTCTCCGTAAATTAGGGAAATTGCGCGGTTGTTCTTAACGTGGTTGAACAATTCCCGCACCACGTGTCTCCCCCGGATTATTCGCCCTTTCCACATTCACGCCGGATTGTGGACCAAATTTTGCTTCCAACTTGGCATCCAACCTCGCCTCCAATTTTGCAAACTATTCCTCCATCATTGCAAGCATTTTAAAGTCTTGTAGATCCTTTTCCGTCGACGAAGCATCCTTCTGCGACATGGTTAGTATTAAAGAAAAGAAAAAAAAATTAAATAAAGATCCTCACGCATTTTATCGCTCGTGTATCACTCAATTTGACTTTTTTCCTCTATTAATCTCACCACTCTGCCTTTTTCCTCTCTATTCCCTTTTTTTCCCACGTTCTCAAAGAATCCACTAAACTAGTCACGGATTTGGTCCTTGTGGAATAAACCCCAAAGTGCAAATAAGGAAAGTTGATGGAAAAAATTGGAATTAGGAAATTTGAAGATGGAATTATGGAAACAAGAATTTTATTGCAAGAAGAAGTTTTATGGAATCAAGAATAAAGAATTTAATAGAAACAAGAATTGTTGGAAAGATTTGCCAAAGATTATTTTCCAAGAAAAGATTTCTTGAATTATCTTGGAAAATTTTTCTTGATTCTTGTTCTAATTAACTGCACTTTTTTTTTGTTGTAAATTTCGGATTTCTCTCTCTCTTTTTTTTTTTTTTTTTTTTTTGCTACTCAAAAAAATAATCAAGAACAAGAAACAGAAATTGGCAAATTTTGAATTTTCTGACGAAATTTCAAGAAACAAGAATTGGAATTTTTTTTTGACCGAATAAAATCTGGAAATAAAAGAAAAGAACTGGAATACTAAATATTTGGATTTAGAGACAAACTCTGATACCAGATGATGTGATCCGATATGGGGATCACCAAGAACACGCGGAATTAAACGTCGGAAAGCTCTAAAATCCAATTAGTAGACGATAACAATGCAACCCCGACCTCACGACGCAAGAACTATGGGTATATTAAACCCAAAACCCGTTACGATGTGGAGATAAGAACCACAAAGGGGAACGCCACAAAGGTTGTCAAATCATTTGATAAGTTCAAATTTGTTCAACGAGAACAAGAAGAAAATTAAGGGAATATGTCACCTTCAATATCATTAATCTCAAGAATAAAAGTTGTTCTTTACAATGTTGAATAAAGCCATATAAATAGGCTGACAAAATCAAGCAACTAAAAATAAACTAGAATTCAACCTAAACTAAAACGCTGAAACTAGGTTAAAATTACGGCGCCCAGTTACGGCCGTAAGTGTCTTACGGTCTAAAAATCAAAACATGTTATTACGGCCGTGACAATTCCTTATACAGCCGTAAGAGACCTTCTGAACAAAATTAAAAGTTACAATATTTTAGTTACGGCCGTGAGGATTTGGTTTACGGCCGTAAGTCCTCTTCTGCTTAATTTCGCCATAGTAGTGTTACGGCCGTAATTTTGGGCTTTACGGCCGTGAATCTGTTACGGCCGTAGTTTTTTGGGCGTTATGGCCGTGAATCAGTTGCTGCCCAATTTTCTTGTTGTTCCTTGAACCAAATGCATTGTAATAACTTTGGCTCCTCTTCCACTTTGTTATGCAACGTAAATGAGGTCTTTGCACTCGAGCACTCATCCATCCACGCTTGCATGAATCCTTGCATTGCCTGCTTGATTCTTTTGGCTCTTTGTCTCGTTATTGGTCCTACAAGCACGTGCAACGGGTCAATGTTCGTCGAGCCACTCCGGAACTCATCACTTTCACATAGTGAATGATGTGTATAAATGGAAATAGTTCATTCTTAGAATGTGCACAGGGATTGAATCGTTGAACATATAAAACATAAATACCTCCAAGAAAAATGATTATAATTTTTTAAAGAACATTCTGGCTTCTTCTTGTAGAATGTGTCTCAAAAAAATTGGTGAATCGTTAAAAATAATTACTCCTTATCATCAAATCCCCACAATCTTGATGGACGTATAAGAACCCAATAATATAAACATCACACACAAACTTCAATTCAAATAAATCAATCAAGATTAAAAACTCAAAAATCTGCATTTATGTGAACAAAGAAAAACCCATAAAACTTAGTTGGTTCACTATAGGCAGCCTTTGATCTCTTCGAAGATTTGATTTTTAATCAAACATTCTTCTCGTGAAGGAATCTTAGCAAATGGTCATACGCAACCATTTCAAAATCAAGTATTAGTAGAAAATCATTAGTCAACAAAATCCAAAACTAAAAGAGTAAATCTATTGCAGGTAAAAAAAAATCAAAACATAATATCACAGCAAAGAAGAGCAGAGCAAGCAATGGTCCTAAATTCAAGTCTCACCAACACTTATTCCTAAAGGGGGAAAGCACTATAATTTTCTGGACACCTTGTTGTTTATTGGAATAATCAAGGAAACCACTCAAAACAATCAGATGAGGAATCAACTATAAGATGGTGAAAGTTAAGCCATAAATTGGTGATTGTGGAAAACAATAGTTGACTTACAGTTCCAGTTTATTTCAAAATTTCCCCATATTCCCATAGTTAGCACAAAGAATTATATGTAGCAGAATTAATCATCAAACCTGCTGTGTTTGATGACTAACTTCTGGCTCAATTCACAAATGACTTTAGCAGCTCATATATATATATATATATATATATATATATATATATATATATATATATATATATATATATATGTTGCTTCAACTAAATTTAACCAATTACAATAAATTGAGTACAGCTAAAATTTCTGAATGCTTTTGTCTTTTGAAAATGTGAAGAACATTAAAGTATCTACCTGGATGTAAATTTTAGCAAGAGTTGAGGTTCAAATCATTAAGTTCAAGGCAATTCAAATATAATGCCTGCAATGAAACTTCTCTTTATTCACAACACAAAATAAGATTAATGAAAAGGACCAACACTTCAAAATAAAGAATGTCAAATACAGAACTCTTCAAACAAAACAAAATCTTACATCTAAGCCAGAACAACCCCAAAAGCTGAGCTTCTTCAACCTGTTGTGTTTGATGATTAGCTTCTGGCACAATTCACAAATGGCCTGTGATTTTTTTGAAGAGAGAGGATGGGGAAATACGAAAGGGTGAAAATGGCCTTTAGATTTTTCAATCTCTCCATTTTTTCCAGGTCAGAAAGTTAGAACTCAAAATTAGAACCCAAAAATCAAGCAAAAACACAGTATTAGAACCCAAAATCAAGGGAAAACACTGCATAATTCATTCACTCAAGTAAATCCAAACATAATGGCCATCAAACAGGGGCATAAATCTATAGAAGCTATTTCGAAATCCTCGAAATCGTCATCGTCTTCAAATAGATCGATCTTTGGGTCCTCAGTCGCCAGCTATGGTTGCTCGATCGCCATTCCTAATCTCCAACAGAAAATATCATATTCAAAATATCTGGTAAACCATGAACACGAAAAAAATCTAACTTTCATGAACCTAAAACATTTTATAATCTACTTTTATCAATAGAAGTGATAAACTTAACATCAATACCCAGTAAGAACAACCGGAATCACAAAACCCAGCTTGAACAGGAGTGGCACACGAGTGAGCTGTCGAAACACAACCCCAAGTAGAGCAAAATAACAACTTTGATTCAAGGATTACGTCGAGAGAGAGAGAGAGAGAGAGAGAGAGAGAGAGAGAGAGAGAGAGAGAGAGAGAGAGAGAGAGAGAGAGAGAGAGAGAGAGAGAGAGCCCTTTATATTTTTTAGTGAGAGAGATTTTAGAGGGGATAGAGCTGGGAGATTTTGTACAAATATTGCCTCAGATATATGTTCTCACAGGAAGATAGCCAGCACCGCAAAGAGAGTGAGAGAGAGAAAATCAAAATTATGGAGTTTAGAGAGAGAGAGAGAGAGAGAGAGAGAGAGAGAGAGAGAGAGAGAGAGAGAGAGAGAGAGAGGAAATCTTAAAAAAATGATGCGGTGTTGTTTGACCAAGCTGTAAGACACCCTTTACTTTCAAAAAAAAAAAGAAAAAAAGTTGTAAGACAACCTGTTCCGTCTTGTCCCTTGTTGGAAAACACAATTATGCACTATTCTCATTATAATAATAATTTGAAATTTCACCAAACACATATGAGTTGGTTCTTGGGCGGGATTTTTGGATAGTATTTTAAGCGGGAATACATGGGCGGGAAAACACCCCCAAACACTCCTCTTATTATATATTAAATGGATATCTGGGTCTGTACAAAAAGGTGATGTCAAGTCATGTAGTAAGCCTTATTTCAAAGAGTCTAGTTTTGTTCGCCCTGTTTTAAAGAGGGTGAGCATAACCCCCATTTAAATAATAATACTTTTTAAAGTAGTTGGTCTTTTTCAAGTGATTAAAGGAGTTATATTCTAGCAGTCGAATACATTTTTTTAACCAATTTATAAATTACACAATTTTTTGAACTATTATTTAATTCATATATCTTTTTTCTCTCCAATATTCAATCACTATTTTTTACTTCAAACACATAAATAAATCAGTTTATAAATTAAAGTGTTACCAAACAAAGGCTAAGCTGGCCTTCTGTTTGTATTTTATTTTATATTTTCATTTTCGAAAATGTTTTGTGTTTTGTGTTTTCATTTTTGTTTTCAAATTTGCTGAAAACGCGTTTGGTTTGTCATTTCTGAAAACTGTTTTTGAAAATGAAAAGCTGGAAAACACGTTATGTTTGAAATTTTGCAGAACACTATTTAAACTATTTTTAATTAATTTGCTTGCAGAATACTACTAACTCCAACTCAAATTTCCTTTCACAATACACTAAAAATATGGTTACATGCAACACACTAATGTGAGCATTAAGAGTCTATATTAACACAGCTTGGTCAGGTTCGGGACTTGAGAAAACTCTACATCTATTAAATTCAAGAAAATGCAAGTTCTTTCAAAACCACCAGAGTCCATTTATCATTACATTTTTTGAAATATAACAACAAGAATTCTCATTTAATTTATTTTTTTTGTAATGTTGATATTGAATTGAATAAAACTTTATTTAAACTAAGTTCCAAGTTAGGATAATTCTCAAAAAAAAAAAAAAAAAAAAAAAATCTTTATTTAGGCTTAGTTCCAAGTTAGGATAATTCTAAAAAAAATAATAAAAAAATAAAAACTTTATATTAAGCTTAGTTCTAAGTTAAGATAATTCTATAAAAAAAATAAAAAAAAATCCCAAAACGCGTTTTCCGCCTTTTGGACATTTTTTGTCGAAATACACACAAAACGCCCAAAACGATGTTTCGGGCGTTTTGTATACAATTTTTTTTTTTTTTGTTTTCCAAAATACGTTTTCGAAAATGGTAAAGAGAACGCGTTTTTAGCGTTTTCTAAAATAAAAACAGAAAACGGCCTCAAAACAGCAAAGAGAACAGGGGCTAAGCTTTCCTCCCATTTGGTACAGATAAAAATCAAATTTTTAATAGATTTTGATAAAAGTTGATAAGATGTATGGTTGAAAGTTATACGTTTCATAAAAAGTGTGGTTAAGATTAAATGTTAATTTTGACTTGAATTGAAATCTAACTTTTTAATTGGACGAAACAAGGGGTTTAATTTATAAGATAATGTGTTCTATTTATCTAACGGTATCAATTGTCATTCAAATTATCGAACAATAAGGTATTTTTGTTTATAGAGAAAGTTGAGGTTATTTTAAAACATTTAGAATCATTTTCGTAGCCAATCAATATATATATATATATATATATATATATATATATATATATATATATATATATATAATAGAACCCAGGTTAGATAGAACAAGGATAGTGCGGAATAAATTGAAGAAACAATAATCAAAATGCAGAAAAAGATTCAACTGAAATGAAACAATTGAAATACTTGAACAACAAATTGAAATATTGAAAGTATATTGAAATTATAACGCTGAACGTTACAATAAATTTTGAAAATGAAGAGAATGATCGGATAACGTATTCTTAAAAAGAATTATTATCGCTCCGCTCACAAGCTCACAATTCTCTCTTGAAAATGAGATGTTAATTGTTATAGACTCAATTAACTCTGAGTACAATTGACTCTAACTCAAATTAACTCTGCCTAACAATTGAAATGAACCCTTACATTTATAGAAGACTAGAAATGAAAAAGGTACATCAGAATATTGAATAATTGAACTACAGCTGGAAAAGTCTTGATTGAACAGTGATTGAACAGTGCTCTGTCGACTACTTTCCAAAAAGTAGGAATCTTGAACAGTGATTGAAAGTCGTTGATTGAACAGTGACTTGTCTACAGCTTTTCCAAAAGCTAGCCAACCACTCCACCAACTCCACCGAAAGTTTGAAAAAGCAAAAATCTCATTTGTCCTTTTATGAAAAGAAATGATTCTCTGGATAAAGTGGACATTGATTTTTTACTTTGATTATTTTGAGTGAAAATTCTTTTGATTTTTGAACGCGATATTCTCTGAGGTCATCAAGGAAACTGCGTCCATGTAGTCATTTGGTAGTTTGAATATTTGAAAGATTTTCATCGTAGTCATTTGCGAGAAAATCATCTTCATTTTGATAGAAACTGTCTTCGACGTTGAAATCCGCCTCTGAACTGGTTTCTGAGGAATCTTGAACTGAAGAAGCATTTTCAGCAAGAGCAGCAATTTTCTCTGCTAAAATTGACATTTCTTCAGGGCTTGTGCATTTTGCAAGAAGTGCTAATAATCTACCCTTTTCGGCAAGAAAATCAGCATGTTTATCTTGAAGCTTTTTTGATGGAAGTCCTTCATTTGATTTTTGATTAATCCATGATTGAACTGCCTTGGGACAATAATTTGTTTCATGAAATTTTGCCCACCATTTTATATTGAATCTCCTAACAATCCTTTGAAGACTGAAAGAATCAGTATTTTGAAAAAATCATTTTGAAAGAAGAGAGACTCTTCATCTGAACTTTTGGCAAGTCCATAGCCATCAACGGATTTGAGAATTCTTTACCAGTTACCGTTTGAACTGGAATAGCTACTGACTTCTGAGGCACAGTAGTACCAAATTTTGAAAACATTAAAATTCATTTGCAAATTCACCAAAAGCATGATGAAATATTGCAAAGTGAAGAACGAACCTGTTAATATTTTCGTTGAAATCATTAACAGTTTCAAAGTATTTTTGCCAAATATTGATTCTACAAAATGGAGAACCCCAGTATCTTTGAGACATGATACAGTTTTCATACCATCTTGCAGCTTGATATTGAAAGGTGAAGAGACGGTGTAATACATGGCAAGTATTACATTTGAAATTTGAAGAAGATTCTTGAGAAAAGAGAATTGCTTCATTATTGACTTTTGAGAGACAATAAGAAGATTTTTGAGAAGATTTTTTGAATTTTGAAGATTTTGGGATCTCCAAAACGGAATCTTGAGGAAAATCTTCCAAACATGAAAATTTATTTGAAAGAGAAAGAGAAAAGGAATTTTGAACTGCCGAAGGGGCAGGATGTTTGCAATTCTTGAAGTTTCTTGAGGAAGCCATGTCTTCAAGAACTTTGTTGTACCAATCAATCTTGATACCTTTTGTTTGAACACTCTTTTAGGGTGGCCTTTCAGTCACTCGAAATCTCTCAAATTTATAGAGGAATTTCTCCGTGAAACAGTTATCCCAAAAATTATTTTGAAAAATCTTGTTTTTAGAAAAGTAATTTTGAAAACAGTTTTTGTTACTGCAATAGTAAAAATACTGTTGTTTTTGAATTGATTCAAAAGGAATCGACTGTAGGTTTCCCTTACCGATCCCACCTAATCCTATGTCTGACACAGCTGTTTGGACATGGGAAAAAGTCTTTGAAGCAATAATGAAAAGGATACCAATAATGACACTTTTGACAAAGGTGACAAAGGTGTTTTCTGGGACCCACGACTTTTGACAATTTTGGCTTATTTTGAAGAGTGGGAGACACTCGTGATTGTCTTTTGAAAAGGAATTAATAAAGAAAGATTCTTTATTAATGGATCCAAGGAAATTTTGAGGAAAGTGATCTGTCAATTTGTCTTTTTTGAAAATTGAAGATTCTTTCTTTTTGAAATTTCTTAAATTAATATTCTTAATTTGAGAAATCGATGTTCTTTTGAAATCATGAACATCTGCTGGAGATGTATGATGCATGAATTTGAAAATCAAATTTTGACCGAAAACATTGGTCTGAAGACCATTTTCGTTAGCTTGAAAAGGGGTAATTTGAACGATGAAAGGGATTCCAAGAATTGCTTCTTGATCCAAATCTTTCACCAAAAGAAACTCATTTTTGAAACAAATGTTTGATTTGAAAACATGAGCTTTTGAAAGTTTATTTTGAATGTTGAGCTTTTTGCCTCCTGCTCCATAGAGACGTTCGGTAGTTTGCTCAAAGTATTTTGTAGGTATTAATCCTTCTCTGATGCAGTTTTGATCTGCTCCAGAATCAATTAATACTCTAGTGGTAATTTGAAAAGACTTGTCAACGACGATTGTCATTTGACAGTACCATTTTTGAAGTTGAATTCGATTAATAACATTAATCCGTTCTTCATCAGTTTGAAGGGGACTAAAATCATTAATACGAGAATCAGAGGATTCTTCTGAGGAAGAATCAGAATCATTTTGATTTTGAATATTTGAAGAGGAATTTTTGATAATGATAACATCAAGTTTAATTTCTTTAACCTGACGTTCCAAAAAGGAAATTTGAGACTTCATTTCCCTCACTTCTGATTTCAAATCAGATGATGAAGATTTAGAAGTAGATTCTTGATTAAATCTTTTTAGTATTTCTTTCATACTAAACGATTCATGGGTTTTTGAAGAAGAAGGAAGGAGCGAAGAGAACTTCTTCTTTAATTGAGGATTGTCAATCTGCTCAATTATTTCTTGAATAAGTTCTTCTTCTTTTGTAAGGACATTAATGGTCTTGCAACCACAAATACCTTTACCTTCGCAAGGATGAGAAGAGGAGGAAGAATTAGATTCATTATCAGAATCTTCTTGATGCTGATAAATTTTCTCTAATTCAGAATCATCATCGGATGATGAATGAAGAAGATTGAGAAGATCAATCTTAATATCTTTTGAAATTTGAAGATTATTAATTTTGTTCTTCATGGGACATTCGTTTGAAAAATGACCAGTTTGATGACACTTGAAACAAGTGACCTTGGCTGAATCACCAGTTTTATGAAAATGTTTTGGTTTTGATTGAAATTTTTGAAAAGAATTCTTTTGAAAAGATTTTTGAAATTGAGGATGAGATTTTGAAGAAAATCTTTTGGTATTTTGAAAATTTCGTTTCCTCAAAAATGAAGGAAACTTCTTCTTGTTTTTTGAAGAGGGAGGAAGAATTTTTTCAAAACCATATTGTTCACAGAATGAACCCAACTCATGCTTAGACCCAAAACTTTCAGATTTGAGTTTGGCTTTGAGTTTGATATCATTACAGAGGGCTAACCCTTCCTTATTGACGTAACTAACAAGTTCGCCATAAGTTAAGTCACCAAAAGGAATTGAATTGTTAAATTGAAGTTTGATTGAATTGCGAACTTTCTCTGCAAAAAGTTTAGGAAGTCCAGATAGAAATCTTTCTTTCCAGAACTCTTGATTGCAGTCGTCGCGAAGCATGACTCTGGTAAGGAAGATATCCTTATACCATCTGAAGTCGTGCAATTTTGGACAAGACAAATTCATCAGAATTTCTGACGATCTATCCTGGAGGAATTCAGGGGATCCAATAAAATGTTTGAAAATGGCAAAAACAAGGGTCGTCAATGTATCAGAAACAATCTGATCATTTTCGGTTTTTGTGGCATTAATAACCTCTAAACGACTTGCATCGTTAAGGTAGTTAGACCACCATCCCTTTAATTGTCCAGTGAAGCCAATAATAAGATTATTACAAGCATTCACTTCATCAATCTTTTGACATCTGTAAGCATTGAAGCAAACATACATTTTATTGATAGTTTGAATAATCTGGAATTCCATCATTCCATCAATATTCCATTCAACGATTTCGTCGCCTGAGTATGTCTCAGTGACTTTCCTTCTAAAAGATGATTCTTCTAAAAGTAAATCTGGTTGAGTAGGACGAGAATAGAATGTTGGAAGTTTTGAAGATTGAAATTTCAATCTGTTTACTTGAAGCGGTGCTTCTTCAACAAATTGGTTTTCGACATCTGAAATGTCAATTGTGTTGATATTTTTTGAAGATGCGGACATTTTTGAAAATTGAGAGGCAAGCTCTTTAATCACTGCAGAGTCAGTGTCTAAAGATTTCTTACCAAGATCAGGAGTAAGATTGGTTGGTTTGAAAAGCAACCTTTTATTACTCGAGGAAGATGAAGAAGAAGAATCTCTAATGGAAGAAAAAGCATTAGAGGGAATTTTGAATTTGGCTTCAGTTTCAGAATTGGCTTCAATTCTGGTTAACTGATTACCGATAGTTTGAAGAACAATATTTGTGTAATTGTTCTGAATTTGAAGATTTCTGACATCAACAGTTTTGGCTGCTGCATTATCAGTTCTATCTTCAGGAATTTGTTTGAAAGGAGACGCAGTAACTTCTGCATTCCCATGAGGAATAACGATCTCTTCAAGAGGAGGATATTCCGATTTGAAAGTTTGATTGGAAGAAGTTTTCCAAGTTTTTTCTTTTGAAGATGAAGCTTGAATGGATTTGGATTTCGAAGGGGATTTGGGTTTGGAAGAAGATTTTGAATGCTTCTTTTGTTTACCAAAGACTTTGAAATTAATCCATTTGAAAAATGAAATATCTTCTGGTTGAGCGAAGTACTCATCCCAGTAAGATTCAATTTCTTCTTTTGAAAAAGTTTGACGAAAAAGTTTCCTTAGATTTTTCACCTTAGGAGACTGATCTTTTTTGAATTGAGATCTTCTATCAATGCTAGAAGAAATGACGTTGAGTTGAGAAGATAAACTTCTTCTGTGATGTTTCTTTCTCAGAAGAGGAATGTCTTCAGAAGGAGGCTGCATGTCTGATGCAGTAGGTGAATCTTGTTCAGATTCAGAATATTGAGTTTTTGGAATAACAGATTCAAAGTTGACATCTTTGAGTCTGCTGGATGAAGTTGAGAATCTTGAAGGAAAAACATTTGAATTTTGAAAAGATTTAGATGAACTAGATCTTGAAATGTTTGAAGAAATGTTTGATGATTCTCCAAAGATCATCCTAACACTTCCATCAGGAAATGAAAGAATCTGATTAGGAGTATCAGATGAAGGAGGAGGCTCCGGTTTGGAGGCTCTTAGAATATCCCATTCTAAGAGATTCCATGGAATTCTCTTAGGAATCATGGTGTTAGTATGAAGATCATTCACCTCCATAAGAAGCGATTCGTTTCTTGGAGACGAACGAAGAGCACGAATGTTGAGATTCGTACCCAAGAGTTTGTAATATACTCTGTATATTACAGCGAATGAATTTGATTCATCCAAACTAAGATTCTTAGTTTGAACATGAAGTTTGAGAGTCTTTAAGATATGTTTGTCAAAAAGACTGACTGTGAAATTTGGATAGCAGTTTGAAAAGATTGGACCAGATTCTAGATTTGATTCTAGAACTGTCAAGAGCGAATGCTCGAAGTTTGAATGTCTTTGATCACGAAGAGTAACCAAGACAGGAATGTCAAGTCCAAGTCTGAACAAGGGCTTGAGGGCAATTTGAACAAGTCCAATATGTAAGAATTGAAATTTCTTACGATGTTCTTGTATGGAGTTTTTTGAAAGAAGAGCAAGCTCAGTATTTTGACCCAAAACATTCATGGTTTGTTCATGTGTTTTGATGATGTAATTTTGAGAAAAATCAAATCGACCAATTTCATAGATAGATCCTTTGTCTACCTTAGGAATTGTCCAATTATGCAATAATTGTTCAATTTGATAAATTTGAAGTTCACCTGTATTTTGAAAAGTTTCAGAATCATTTTGAAGTGATTCTTCAGTATTTTGAAAATTGTTTGACAAATTATTAGCTCTATTTCTAGAACTACCAGATCCTTTGAACCAACTGGAAAAAGAAGACATTGTCGGAACAAGGTAAGCTTGAAAGGTATTACTACCTGCAAATTGTTTGAGAAACAAGGCTAAATAAAAGGTCGGACTTTTACCTACTCCCTCCACGTGGTCTTACCCGGGTCTTACACTCTTCTGCCCTGCCTCCGAGGTTTCGAACCATCCACTTACAGAACTTAACCTGTAAAACAAACTCAGAACAGATAACAACACTCTCCAAGGATAACTTGAACCTAAATGGCTCTGATACCAAATAGAACCCAGGTTAGATAGAACAAGGATAGTGCGGAATAAATTGAAGAAACAATAATCAAAATGCAGAAAAAGATTCAACTGAAATGAAACAATTGAAATACTTGAACAACAAATTGAAATATTGAAAGTATATTGAAATTATAACGCTGAACGTTACAATAAATTTTGAAAATGAAGAGAATGATCGGATAACGTATTCTTAAAAAGAATTATTATCGCTCCGCTCACAAGCTCACAATTCTCTCTTGAAAATGAGATGTTAATTGTTATAGACTCAATTAACTCATTCTCTTCATTTTCAAAATTTATTGTAACGTTCAGCGTTATAATTTCAATATACTTTCAATATTTCAATTTGTTGTTCAAGTATTTCAATTGTTTCATTTCAGTTGAATCTTTTTCTGCATTTTGATTATTGTTTCTTCAATTTATTCCGCACTATCCTTGTCAGAAATCTTCAAATTCAGAACAATTACACAAATATTGTTCTTCAAACTATCGGTAATCAGTTAATCAGTTAACAATTACACAAATCTTGAAGTTTCTTGAAGAATCCATACTAATGAAAATTAGTATTTTTAGTTTGATCACTCTTTTGATTTGGACTCACTTTTTCTCTCTTTTGTGTGAGGAATTCTCTTGTGAGGAAATCTGCAAGAATGTTATCATTTCCTTGAATAAATTGAATTTTGAAATCAAAACACGACAAAATGGCTTGCCATCTTGCAAAGATATGTTTTGAAACAAGATTTTTGACGTCCTTTTGCAAAACTTCTTTAGATGCCTTGCAATCAGTTTTCAAAACAAAAGATTTATTGATTAAATCATCTTGAAATTTGGAAACACAAAGGACAATAGAAAGGACTTCCTTTTTGATAGTTGAATAGTTATTTTGAGGACCAGTCCAAACACCAGAATAGTATCTGACCAGCTGTTCTTGATTTGATCCTTTTGGAATCTGTTTGAGGACTCCACCATACCCTAAGTCTGACGCATCAGTCTCAACAATAAGATTGGCACAAGGATCAATAATTGAAAGGCATGGGATACTCTTAATGGCACTTACCCAGGTTAGATAGAACAAGGATAGTGCGGAATAAATTGAAGAAACAATAATCAAAATGCAGAAAAAGATTCAACTGAAAAGAAATCTTTAGACACTGACTCTGCAGTGATTAAAGAGCTTGCCTCTCAATTTTCAAAAATGTCCGCATCTTCAAAAAATATCAACACAATTGACATTTCAATTCCTTTTGGTGACTTAACTTATGGCGAACTTGTTAGTTACGTCAATAAGGAAGGGTTATCCCTCTGTAATGATATCAAACTCAAAGCCAAACTCAAATCTGAAAGTTTTGGGTCTAAGCATGAGTTGGGTTCATTCTGTGAACAATATGGTTTTGAAAAAATTCTTCCTCCCTCTTCAAAAAACAAGAAGAAGTTTCCTTCATTTCTGAGGAAACGAAATTTTCAAAATTCCAAAAGATTTTCTTCAAAATCTCATCCTCAATTTCAAAAATCTTTTCAAAAGAATTCTTTTCAAAAATTTCAATCAAAACCAAAACATTTTCAAAAAACTGGTGATTCAGCCAAGGTCACTTGTTTCAAGTGTCATCAAACTGGTCATTTTTCAAATAAATGTCTCATGAAGAACAAAATTAATAATCTTCAAATTTCTGAAGATATTAAGATTGATCTTCTCAATTTTCTTCATTCATCATCCGATGATGATTCTGAATTAGAGAAAATTTATCAGCATCAAGAAGATTCTGATAATGAATCTAATTCTTCCTCCTCTTCTCATCCTTGCGAAGGTAAAGGTATTTGTGGTTGCAAGACCATTAATGTCCTTACAAAAGAAGAAGAACTTATTGAAGAACCCAAATAGAACCCAGGTTAGATAGAACAAGGATAGTGCGGAATAAATTGAAGAAACAATAATCAAAATGCAGAAAAATTTTGAAAAGGATTAAAAATGTCATTCATAATTTTTTGAAATTCAGAAGGAGCATTTTTAAGTCCAAATGGCATAACATTCCATTCGTATTGTCCAAATGGAACATTGAATGCAGTTTTGTAGCGATCTTCTTCTTTAATTTGAATCTGCCAAAATCCTGACTTCATATCAAATTTTGAAAAGACAACTGCTTTTTGAAGACGATTGAGAAGATCTTTCTTTTGAGGCATTGGATATCTTATCCATTGCAAGGCAGTATTAAGAGGCTTGTAATTGATTACAAGTCTGGGCGCACCCCTCTCAATTTCAGCTTGATTGAGAACATAGAACGCAGAACAACTCCAAGGAGACTTACTAGGACGAATAAGTCCTTTTGCAAGTAGGTCCTTGATTTCCTTAGTACAAAACTCAAGGAGTTCTTTGTTCATTTGAATAGGACGAGATTTTGTTGGAATAGCAGATTCATGAAAATCAACTGAATATGGAAGAGAAACAATATGTTTCTTTCTATTCCAAAAAGCATTAGGAATAGTAGAACATACTTCTGTTTCGAATTTTTTGAGGAATAAAGAAATTCTTTCTTTAAAAGCTGAATTTTGAAGCTGATCAGAGATCCGCTGAAATTTGATTTCTTCTTTGAGAAAGGAAATGTGTTGTTTTTTGAAATTGATGTTGTTGATGATTTGAGAAATTGACGCCTGCTTGAGAGCATTAACGTCTTTGAAAGATGGAGGATTAGAAAATTTGAAAAACAAATTTTGACCGAAAATATTGGTTTGAAGACCATTTTCGTTAGCTTGAAAAGGGTAAATTTGAATAATGAAAGGAGTACCAAGAATGACTTCTTGATCCAAATCTTTCACCAAGTAGAAAATATTTTTGAAACAAATGTTTGAATTGCAAACATGAGCTTTTGAAAGCTTATATTGAATGTTGAGTTTTTTACCACTAGCACCGTAAAGACGCTCAGTAGTTTTCTCAAAGTATTTTGTAGGTATTAATCCTTCTCTGATGCAGTTTTGATCTGCTCCAGAATCAATTAATACTCTAGTGGTAATTTGAAAAGACTTGTCAACGACGATTGTCATTTGACAGTACCATTTTTGAAGTTGAATTCGATTAATAACATTAATCCGTTCTTCATCAGTTTGAAGGGGACTAAAATCATTAATACGAGAATCAGAGGATTCTTCTGAGGAAGAAGAAGAAGAATCAGAATCATTTTGATTTTGAATATTTGAAGAGGAATTTTTGATAATGATAACATCAAGTTTAATTTCTTTAACCTGACGTTCCAAAAAGGAAATTTGAGACTTCATTTCCCTCACTTCTGATTTCAAATCAGATGATGAAGATTTAGAAGTAGATTCTTGATTAAATCTTTTTAGTATTTCTTTCATACTAAACGATTCATGGGTTTTTGAAGAAGAAGGAAGGAGCGAAGAGAACTTCTTCTTTAATTGAGGATTGTCAATCTGCTCAATTATTTCTTGAATAAGTTCTTCTTCTTTTGTAAGGACATTAATGGTCTTGCAACCACAAATACCTTTACCTTCGCAAGGATGAGAAGAGGAGGAAGAATTAGATTCATTATCAGAATCTTCTTGATGCTGATAAATTTTCTCTAATTCAGAATCATCATCGGATGATGAATGAAGAAGATTGAGAAGATCAATCTTAATATCTTCAGAAATTTGAAGATTATTAATTTTGTTCTTCATGGGACATTCGTTTGAAAAATGACCAGTTTGATGACACTTGAAACAAGTGACCTTGGCTGAATCACCAGTTTTATGAAAATGTTTTGGTTTTGATTGAAATTTTTGAAAAGAATTCTTTTGAAAAGATTTTTGAAATTGAGGATGAGATTTTGAAGAAAATCTTTTGGTATTTTGAAAATTTCGTTTCCTCAAAAATGAAGGAAACTTCTTCTTGTTTTTTGAAGAGGGAGGAAGAATTTTTTCAAAACCATATTGTTCACAGAATGAACCCAACTCATGCTTAGACCCAAAACTTTCAGATTTGAGTTTGGCTTTGAGTTTGATATCATTACAGAGGGCTAACCCTTCCTTATTGACGTAACTAACAAGTTCGCCATAAGTTAAGTCACCAAAAGGAATTGAATTGTTAAATTGAAGTTTGATTGAATTGCGAACTTTCTCTGCAAAAAGTTTAGGAAGTCCAGATAGAAATCTTTCTTTCCAGAACTCTTGATTGCAGTCGTCGCGAAGCATGACTCTGGTAAGGAAGATATCCTTATACCATCTGAAGTCGTGCAATTTTGGACAAGACAAATTCATCAGAATTTCTGACGATCTATCCTGGAGGAATTCAGGGGATCCAATAAAATGTTTGAAAATGGCAAAAACAAGGGTCGTCAATGTATCAGAAACAATCTGATCATTTTCGGTTTTTGTGGCATTAATAACCTCTAAACGACTTGCATCGTTAAGGTAGTTAGACCACCATCCCTTTAATTGTCCAGTGAAGCCAATAATAAGATTATTACAAGCATTCACTTCATCAATCTTTTGACATCTGTAAGCATTGAAGCAAACATACATTTTATTGATAGTTTGAATAATCTGGAATTCCATCATTCCATCAATATTCCATTCAACGATTTCGTCGCCTGAGTATGTCTCAGTGACTTTCCTTCTAAAAGATGATTCTTCTAAAAGTAAATCTGGTTGAGTAGGACGAGAATAGAATGTTGGAAGTTTTGAAGATTGAAATTTCAATCTGTTTACTTGAAGCGGTGCTTCTTCAACAAATTGGTTTTCGACATCTGAAATGTCAATTGTGTTGATATTTTTTGAAGATGCGGACATTTTTGAAAATTGAGAGGCAAGCTCTTTAATCACTGCAGAGTCAGTGTCTAAAGATTTCTTACCAAGATCAGGAGTAAGATTGGTTGGTTTGAAAAGCAACCTTTTATTACTCGAGGAAGATGAAGAAGAAGAATCTCTAATGGAAGAAAAAGCATTAGAGGGAATTTTGAATTTGGCTTCAGTTTCAGAATTGGCTTCAATTCTGGTTAACTGATTACCGATAGTTTGAAGAACAATATTTGTGTAATTGTTCTGAATTTGAAGATTTCTGACATCAACAGTTTTGGCTGCTGCATTATCAGTTCTATCTTCAGGAATTTGTTTGAAAGGAGACGCAGTAACTTCTGCATTCCCATGAGGAATAACGATCTCTTCAAGAGGAGGATATTCCGATTTGAAAGTTTGATTGGAAGAAGTTTTCCAAGTTTTTTCTTTTGAAGATGAAGCTTGAATGGATTTGGATTTCGAAGGGGATTTGGGTTTGGAAGAAGATTTTGAATGCTTCTTTTGTTTTCCAAAGACTTTGAAATTAATCCATTTGAAAAATGAAATATCTTCTGGTTGAGCGAAGTACTCATCCCAGTAAGATTCAATTTCTTCTTTTGAAAAAGTTTGACGAAAAAGTTTCCTTAGATTTTTCACCTTAGGAGACTGATCTTTTTTGAATTCAGATCTTCTATCAATGCTAGAAGAAATGACGTTGAGTTGAGAAGATAAACTTCTTCTGTGATGTTTCTTTCTCAGAAGAGGAATGTCTTCAGAAGGAGGTTGCATGTCTGATGCAGTAGGTGAATCTTGTTCAGATTCAGAATATTGAGTTTTTGAAATAACAGATTCAAAGTTGACATCTTTGAGTCTGCTGGATGAAGTTGAGAATCTTGAAGGAAAAACATTTGAATTTTGAAAAGATTTAGATGAACTAGATCTTGAAATTTTTGAAGAAATGTTTGATGATTCTCCAAAGATCATCCTAACACTTCCATCAGGAAATGAAAGAATCTGATTAGGAGTATCAGATGAAGGAGGAGGCTCCGGTTTGGAGGCTCTTAGAATATCCCATTCTAAGCTCCTAGTTTGAAGATTCCATGGAATTCTCTTAGGAATCATGGTGTTAGTATGAAGATCATTCACCTCCATAAGAAGCGATTCGTTTCTTGGAGACGAACGAAGAGCACGAATGTTGAGATTCGTACCCAAGAGTTTGTAATATACTCTGTATATTACAGCGAATGAATTTGATTCATCCAAACTAAGATTCTTAGTTTGAACATGAAGTTTGAGAGTCTTTAAGATATGTTTGTCAAAAAGACTGACTGTGAAGTTTGGATAGCAGTTTGAAAAGATTGGACCAGATTCTAGATTTGATTCTAGAACTGTCAAGAGCGAATGCTCGAAGTTTGAATGTCTTTGATCACGAAGAGTAACCAAGACAGGAATGTCAAGTCCAAGTCTGAACAAGGGCTTGAGGGCAATTTGAACAAGTCCAATATGTAAGAATTGAAATTTCTTACGATGTTCTTGTATGGAGTTTTTTGAAAGAAGAGCAAGCTCAGTATTTTGACCCAAAACATGCATGGTTTGTTCATGTGTTTTGATGATGTAATTTTGAGAAAAATCAAATCGACCAATTTCATAGATAGATCCTTTGTCTACCTTAGGAATTGTCCAATTATGCAATAATTGTTCAATTTGATGAATTTGAAGTTCACCTGTATTTTGAAAAGTTTCAGAATCATTTTGAAGTGATTCTTCAGTATTTTGAAAATTGTTTGACAAATTATTAGCTCTATTTCTAGAACTACCAGATCCTTTGAACCAACTGGAAAAAGAAGACATTGTCGGAACAAGGTAAGCTTGAAAGGTATTACTACCTGCAAATTGTTTGAGAAACAAGGCTAAATAAAAGGTCGGACTTTTACCTACTCCCTCCACGTGGTCTTACCCGGGTCTTACACTCTTCTGCCCTGCCTCCGAGGTTTCGAACCATCCACTTACAGAACTTAACCTGTAAAACAAACTCAGAACAGATAACAACACTCTCCAAGGATAACTTGAACCTAAATGGCTCTGATACCAAATAGAACCCAGGTTAGATAGAACAAGGATAGTGCGGAATAAATTGTTGAATGGAATATTGATGGAATGACGGAATTCCAGATTATTCAAACTATCAATAAAATGTATGTTTGCTTCAATGCTTACAGATGTCAAAAGATTGATGAAGTGAATGCTTGTAATAATCTTATTATTGGCTTCACTGGACAATTAAAGGGATGGTGGTCTAACTACCTTAACGATGCAAGTCGTTTTGAGGTTATTAATGCCACAAAAACCGAAAATGATCAGATTGTTTTTGATACATTGACGACCCTTGTTTTTGCCATTATCAAACATTTTATTGGATCCCCTGAATTCCTCCAGGATAGATCGTCAGAAATTCTGATGAATTTGTCTTGTCCAAAATTGCACGACTTCAGATGGTATAAGGATATCTTCCTTACCAGAGTCATGCTTCGCGACGACTGCAATCAAGAGTTCTGGAAAGAAAGATTTCTATCTGGACTTCCTAAACTTTTTGCAGAGAAAGTTCGCAATTCAATCAAACTTCAATTTAACAATTCAATTCCTTTTGGTGACTTAACTTATGGCGAACTTGTTAGTTACGTCAATAAGGAAGGTTTATCCCTCTGTAATGATATCAAACTCAAAGCCAAACTCAAATCTGAAAGTTTTTGGTCTAAGCATGAGTTGGGTTCATTCTGTGAACAATATGGTTTTGAAAAAATTCTTCCTCCCTCTTCAAAAAACAAGAAGAAGTTTCCTTCATTTTTGAGGAAACGAAATTTTCAAAATACCAAAAGATTTTCTTCAAAATCTCATCCTCAATTTCAAAAATCTTTTCAAAAGAATTCTTTTCAAAAATTTCAATCAAAACCAAAACATTTTCAAAAAACTGGTGATTCAGCCAAGGTCACTTGTTTCAAGTGTCATCAAACTGGTCATTTTTCAAACGAATGTCCCATGAAGAACAAAATTAATAATCTTCAAATTGCTGAAGATATTAAGATTGATCTTCTCAATCTTCTTCATTCATCATCCGATGATGATTCTGAATTAGAAAAAATTTATCAGCATCAAGAAGATTCTGATAATGAATCTAATTCTTCCTCCTCTTCTCATCCTTGCGAAGGTAAAGGTATTTGTGGTTGCAGAACCATTAATGTCCTTACAAAAGAAGAAGAACTTATTCAAGAAATAATTGAGCAGATTGACAATCCTCAATTAAAGAAGAAGTTCTCTTCGCTCCTTCCTTCTTCTTCAAAAACCCATGAATCGTTTAGTATGAAAGAAATACTAAAAAGATTTAATCAAGAATCTACTTCTAAATCTTCATCATCTGATTTGAAATCAGAAGTGAGGGAAATGAAGTCTCAAATTTCCTTTTTGGAACGTCAGGTTAAAGAAATTAAACTTGATGTTATCATTATCAAAAATTCCTCTTCAAATATTCAAAATCAAAATGATTCTGATTCTTCCTCAGAAGAATCCTCTGATTCTCGTATTAATGATTTTAGTCCCCTTCAAACTGATGAAGAACGGATTAATGTTATTAATCGAATTCAACTTCAAAAATGGTACTGTCAAATGACAATCGTCGTTGACAAGTCTTTTCAAATTACCACTAGAGTATTAATTGATTCTGGAGCAGATCAAAACTGCATCAGAGAAGGATTAATACCTACAAAATACTTTGAGCAAACTACCGAACGTCTCTATGGAGCAGGAGGCAAAAAGCTCAACATTCAAAATAAACTTTCAAAAGCTCATGTTTTCAAATCAAACATTTGTTTCAAAAATGAGTTTCTTTTGGTGAAAGATTTGGATCAAGAAGCAATTCTTGGAATCCCTTTCATCGTTCAAATTACCCCTTTTCAAGCTAACGAAAATGGTCTTCAGACCAATGTTTTCGGTCAAAATTTGATTTTCAAATTCATGCATCATACATCTCCAACAGATGTTCATGATTTCAAAAGAACATCGATTTCTCAAATTAAGAATATTAATTTAAGAAATTTCAAAAAGAAAGAATCTTCAATTTTCAAAAAAGACAAATTGACAGATCACTTTCCTCAAAATTTCCTTGGATCCATTAATAAAGAATCTTTCTTTATTAATTCCTTTTCAAAAGACAATCACGAGTGTCTCCCACTCTTCAAAATAAGCCAAAATTGTCAAAAGTCGTGGGTCCCAGAAAACACCTTTGTCACCTTTGTCAAAAGTGTCATTATTGGTATCCTTTTCATTATTGCTTCAAAGACTTTTTCCCATGTCCAAACAGCTGTGTCAGACATAGGATTAGGTGGGATCGGTAAGGGAAACCTACAGTCGATTCCTTTTGAATCAATTCAAAAACAACAGTATTTTTACTATTGCAGTAACAAAAACTGTTTTCAAAATTACTTTTCTAAAAACAAGATTTTTCAAAATAATTTTTGGGATAACTGTTTCACGGAGAAATTCCTCTATAAATTTGAGAGATTTCGAGTGACTGAAAGGACACCCCAAAAGAGTGTTCAAACAAAAGGTATCAAGATTGATTGGTACAACAAAGTTCTTGAAGACATGGCTTCCTCAAGAAACTTCAAGAATTGCAAACATCCTGCCCCTTCGGCAGTTCAAAATTCCTTTTCTCTTTCTCTTTCAAATAAATTTTCATGTTTGGAAGATTTTCCTCAAGATTCCGTTTTGGAGATCCCAAAATCTTCAAAATTCAAAAAATCTTCTCAAAATTCTTCTTATTGTCTCTCAAAAGTCAATAATGAAGCAATTCTCTTTTCTCAAGAATCTTCTTCAAATTTCAAATGTAATACTTGCCATGTATTACACCGTCTCTTCACCTTTCAATATCAAGCTGCAAGATGGTATGAAAACTGTATCATGTCTCAAAGATACTGGGGTTCTCCATTTTGTAGAATCAATATTTGGCAAAAATACTTTGAAACTGTTAATGATTTCAACGAAAATATTAACAGGTTCGTTCTTCACTTTGCAATATTTCATCATGCTTTTGGTGAATTTGCAAATGAATTTTAATGTTTTCAAAATTTGGTACTACTGTGCCTCAGAAGTCAGTAGCTATTCCAGTTCAAACGGTAACTGGTAAAGAATTCTCAAATCCGTTGATGGCTATGGACTTGCCAAAAGTTCAGATGAAGAGTCTCTCTTCTTTCAAAATGATTTTTTCAAAATACTGATTCTTTCAGTCTTCAAAGGATTGTTAGGAGATTCAATATAAAATGGTGGGCAAAATTTCATGAAACAAATTATTGTCCCAAGGCAGTTCAATCATGGATTAATCAAAAATCAAATGAAGGACTTCCATCAAAAAAGCTTCAAGATAAACATGCTGATTTTCTTGCCGAAAAGGGTAGATTATTAGCACTTCTTGCAAAATGCACAAGCCCTGAAGAAATGTCAATTTTAGCAGAGAAAATTGCTGCTCTTGCTGAAAATGCTTCTTCAGTTCAAGATTCCTCAGAAACCAGTTCAGAGCCGGATTTCAACGTCGAAGACAGTTTCTATCAAAATGAAGATGATTTTCTCGCAAATGACTACGATGAAAATCTTTCAAATATTCAAACTACCGAATGACTACATGGACGCAGTTTCCTTGATGACCTCAGAGAATATCGCGTTCAAAAATCAAAAGAATTTTCACTCAAAATAATCAAAGTAAAAAATCAATGTCCACTTTATCCAGAGAATCATTTCTTTTCATAAAAGGACAAATGAGATTTTTGCTTTTTCAAACTTTCGGTGGAGTTGGTGGAGTGGTTGGCTAGCTTTTGGAAAAGCTGTAGACAAGTCACTGCTCAATCAACGACTTTCAATCACTGTTCAAGATTCCTACTTTTTGGAAAGTAGTCGACAGAGCACTGTTCAATCACTGTTCAATCAAGACTTTTCCAGCTGTAGTTCAATTATTCAATATTCTGATGTACCTTTTTCATTTCTAGTCTTCTATAAATGTAAGGGTTCATTTCAATTGTTTGGCAGAGTTAATTTGAGTTAGAGTCAATTGTACTCAGAGTTAATTGAGTCTATAACAATTAACATCTCATATTCAAGAGAGAATTGTGAGCTTGTGAGCGGAGCGATAATAATTCTTTTTAAGAATACGTTATCCGATCATTCTCTTCATTTTCAAAATTTATTGTAACGTTCAGCGTTATAATTTCAATATACTTTCAATATTTCAATTTGTTGTTCAAGTATTTCAATTGTTTCATTTCAGTTGAATCTTTTTCTGCATTTTGATTATTGTTTCTTCAATTTATTCCGCACTATCCTTGTTCTATCTAACCTGGGTTCTATTTGGTATCAGAGCCATTTAGGTTCAAGTTATCCTTGGAGAGTGTTGTTATCTGTTTTGAGTTTGATATCATTACAGAGGGATAACCCTTCCTTATTGACGTAACTAACAAGTTCGCCATAAGTTAAGTCACCAAAAGGAATTGAATTGTTAAATTGAAGTTTGATTGAATTGCGAACTTTCTCTGCAAAAAGTTTAGGAAGTCCAGATAAAAATCTTTCTTTCCAGAACTCTTGATTGCAGTCGTCGCGAAGCATGACTCTGGTAAGGAAGATATCCTTATACCATCTGAAGTCGTGCAATTTTGGACAAGACAAATTCATCAGAATTTCTGACGATCTATCCTGGAGGAATTCAGGGGATCCAATAAAATGTCTGATAATGGCAAAAACAAGGGTCGTCAATGTATCAGAAACAATCTGATCATTTTCGGTTTTTGTGACATTAATAACCTCTAAACGACTTGCATCGTTAAGGTAGTTAGACCACCATCCCTTTAATTGTCCAGTGAAGCCAATAATAAGATTATTACAAGCATTCACTTCATCAATCTTTTGACATCTGTAAGCATTGAAGCAAACATACATTTTATTGATAGTTTGAATAATCTGGAATTCCGTCATTCCATCAATATTCCATTCAACGATTTCGTCTCCTGAGTATGTCTCAGTGACTTTCCTTCTAAAAGATGATTCTTCTAAAAGTAAATCTGGTTGAGTAGGACGAGAATAGAATGTTGGAAGTTTTGAAGATTGAAATCTCAATCTGTTTACTTGAAGCGGTGCTTCTTCAACAAATTGGTTTTCGACATCTGAAATGTCAATTGTGTTGATATTTTTTGAAGATGCGGACATTTTTGAAAATTGAGAGGCAAGCTCTTTAATCACTGCAGAGTCAGTGTCTAAAGATTTCTTACCATGATCAGGAGTAAGATTGGTTGGTTTGAAAAGCAACCTTTGATTACTCGAGGAAGATGAAGAAGAAGAATCTCTAATGGAAGAAAAAGCATTAGAGGGAATTTTGAATTTGGCTTCAGTTTCAGAATTGGCTTCAATTCTGGTTAACTGATTACCGATAGTTTGAAGAACAATATTTGTGTAATTGTTCTGAATTTGAAGATTTCTGACATCAACAGTTTTGGCTGCTGCATTATCAGTTCTATCTTCAGGAATTTGTTTGAAAGGAGACGCAGTAACTTCTGCATTCCCATGAGGAATAACGATCTCTTCAAGAGGAGGATATTCCGATTTGAAAGTTTGATTGGAAGAAGTTTTCCAAGTTTTTTCTTTTGAAGATGAAGCTTGAATGGATTTGGATTTCGAAGGGGATTTGGGTTTGGAAGAAGATTTTGAATGCTTCTTTTGTTTACCAAAGACTTTGAAATTAATCCATTTGAAAAATGAAATATCTTCTGGTTGAGCGAAGTACTCATCCCAGTAAGATTCAATTTCTTCTTTTGAAAAAGTTTGACGAAAAAGTTTCCTTAGATTTTTCACCTTAGGAGACTGATCTTTTTTGAATTCAGATCTTCTATCAATGCTAGAAGAAATGACGTTGAGTTGAGAAGATAAACTTCTTCTGTGATGTTTCTTTCTCAGAAGAGGAATGTCTTCAGAAGGAGGCTGCATGTCTGATGCAGTAGGTGAATCTTGTTCAGATTCAGAATATTGAGTTTTTGAAATAACAGATTCAAAGTTGACATCTTTGAGTCTGCTGGATGAAGTTGAGAATCTTGAAGGAAAAACATTTGAATTTTGAAAAGATTTAGATGAACTAGATCTTGAAATTTTTGAAGAAATGTTTGATGATTCTCCAAAGATCATCCTAACACTTCCATCAGGAAATGAAAGAATCTGATTAGGAGTATCAGATGAAGGAGGAGGCTCCGGTTTGGAGGCTCTTAGAATATCCCATTCTAAGCTCCTAGTTTGAAGATTCCATGGAATTCTCTTAGGAATCATGGTGTTAGTATGAAGATCATTCACCTCCATAAGAAGCGATTCGTTTCTTGGAGACGAACGAAGAGCACGAATGTTGAGATTCGTACCCAAGAGTTTGTAATATACTCTGTATATTACAGCGAATGAATTTGATTCATCCAAACTAAGATTCTTAGTTTGAACATGAAGTTTGAGAGTCTTTAAGATATGTTTGTCAAAAAGACTGACTGTGAAGTTTGGATAGCAGTTTGAAAAGATTGGACCAGATTCTAGATTTGATTCTAGAACTGTCAAGAGCGAATGCTCGAAGTTTGAATGTCTTTGATCACGAAGAGTAACCAAGACAGGAATGTCAAGTCCAAGTCTGAACAAGGGCTTGAGGGCAATTTGAACAAGTCCAATATGTAAGAATTGAAATTTCTTACGATGTTCTTGTATGGAGTTTTTTGAAAGAAGAGCAAGCTCAGTATTTTGACCCAAAACATGCATGGTTTGTTCATGTGTTTTGATGATGTAATTTTGAGAAAAATCAAATCGACCAATTTCATAGATAGATCCTTTGTCTACCTTAGGAATTGTCCAATTATGCAATAATTGTTCAATTTGATGAATTTGAAGTTCACCTGTATTTTGAAAAGTTTCAGAATCATTTTGAAGTGATTCTTCAGTATTTTGAAAATTGTTTGACAAATTATTAGCTCTATTTCTAGAACTACCAGATCCTTTGAACCAACTGGAAAAAGAAGACATTGTCGGAACAAGGTAAGCTTGAAAGGTATTACTACCTGCAAATTGTTTGAGAAACAAGGCTAAATAAAAGGTCGGACTTTTACCTACTCCCTCCACGTGGTCTTACCCGGGTCTTACACTCTTCTGCCCTGCCTCCGAGGTTTCGAACCATCCACTTACAGAACTTAACCTGTAAAACAAACTCAGAACAGATAACAACACTCTCCAAGGATAACTTGAACCTAAATGGCTCTGATACCAAATAGAACCCAGGTTAGATAGAACAAGGATAGTGCGGAATAAATTGTTGAATGGAATATTGATGGAATGACGGAATTCCAGATTATTCAAACTATCAATAAAATGTATGTTTGCTTCAATGCTTACAGATGTCAAAAGATTGATGAAGTGAATGCTTGTAATAATCTTATTATTGGCTTCACTGGACAATTAAAGGGATGGTGGTCTAACTACCTTAACGATGCAAGTCGTTTTGAGGTTATTAATGCCACAAAAACCGAAAATGATCGGATTGTTTTTGATACATTGACGACCCTTGTTTTTGCCATTATCAAACATTTTATTGGATCCCCTGAATTCCTCCAGGATAGATCGTCAGAAATTCTGATGAATTTGTCTTGTCCAAAATTGCACGACTTCAGATGGTATAAGGATATCTTCCTTACCAGAGTCATGCTTCGCGACGACTGCAATCAAGAGTTCTGGAAAGAAAGATTTCTATCTGGACTTCCTAAACTTTTTGCAGAGAAAGTTCGCAATTCAATCAAACTTCAATTTAACAATTCAATTCCTTTTGGTGACTTAACTTATGGCGAACTTGTTAGTTACGTCAATAAGGAAGGTTTATCCCTCTGTAATGATATCAAACTCAAAGCCAAACTCAAATCTGAAAGTTTTTGGTCTAAGCATGAGTTGGGTTCATTCTGTGAACAATATGGTTTTGAAAAAATTCTTCCTCCCTCTTCAAAAAACAAGAAGAAGTTTCCTTCATTTTTGAGGAAACGAAATTTTCAAAATACCAAAAGATTTTCTTCAAAATCTCATCCTCAATTTCAAAAATCTTTTCAAAAGAATTCTTTTCAAAAATTTCAATCAAAACCAAAACATTTTCAAAAAACTGGTGATTCAGCCAAGGTCACTTGTTTCAAGTGTCATCAAACTGGTCATTTTTCAAACGAATGTCCCATGAAGAACAAAATTAATAATCTTCAAATTGCTGAAGATATTAAGATTGATCTTCTCAATCTTCTTCATTCATCATCCGATGATGATTCTGAATTAGAAAAAATTTATCAGCATCAAGAAGATTCTGATAATGAATCTAATTCTTCCTCCTCTTCTCATCCTTGCGAAGGTAAAGGTATTTGTGGTTGCAGAACCATTAATGTCCTTACAAAAGAAGAAGAACTTATTCAAGAAATAATTGAGCAGATTGACAATCCTCAATTAAAGAAGAAGTTCTCTTCGCTCCTTCCTTCTTCTTCAAAAACCCATGAATCGTTTAGTATGAAAGAAATACTAAAAAGATTTAATCAAGAATCTACTTCTAAATCTTCATCATCTGATTTGAAATCAGAAGTGAGGGAAATGAAGTCTCAAATTTCCTTTTTGGAACGTCAGGTTAAAGAAATTAAACTTGATGTTATCATTATCAAAAATTCCTCTTCAAATATTCAAAATCAAAATGATTCTGATTCTTCCTCAGAAGAATCCTCTGATTCTCGTATTAATGATTTTAGTCCCCTTCAAACTGATGAAGAACGGATTAATGTTATTAATCGAATTCAACTTCAAAAATGGTACTGTCAAATGACAATCGTCGTTGACAAGTCTTTTCAAATTACCACTAGAGTATTAATTGATTCTGGAGCAGATCAAAACTGCATCAGAGAAGGATTAATACCTACAAAATACTTTGAGCAAACTACCGAACGTCTCTATGGAGCAGGAGGCAAAAAGCTCAACATTCAAAATAAACTTTCAAAAGCTCATGTTTTCAAATCAAACATTTGTTTCAAAAATGAGTTTCTTTTGGTGAAAGATTTGGATCAAGAAGCAATTCTTGGAATCCCTTTCATCGTTCAAATTACCCCTTTTCAAGCTAACGAAAATGGTCTTCAGACCAATGTTTTCGGTCAAAATTTGATTTTCAAATTCATGCATCATACATCTCCAACAGATGTTCATGATTTCAAAAGAACATCGATTTCTCAAATTAAGAATATTAATTTAAGAAATTTCAAAAAGAAAGAATCTTCAATTTTCAAAAAAGACAAATTGACAGATCACTTTCCTCAAAATTTCCTTGGATCCATTAATAAAGAATCTTTCTTTATTAATTCCTTTTCAAAAGACAATCACGAGTGTCTCCCACTCTTCAAAATAAGCCAAAATTGTCAAAAGTCGTGGGTCCCAGAAAACACCTTTGTCACCTTTGTCAAAAGTGTCATTATTGGTATCCTTTTCATTATTGCTTCAAAGACTTTTTCCCATGTCCAAACAGCTGTGTCAGACATAGGATTAGGTGGGATCGGTAAGGGAAACCTACAGTCGATTCCTTTTGAATCAATTCAAAAACAACAGTATTTTTACTATTGCAGTAACAAAAACTGTTTTCAAAATTACTTTTCTAAAAACAAGATTTTTCAAAATAATTTTTGGGATAACTGTTTCACGGAGAAATTCCTCTATAAATTTGAGAGATTTCGAGTGACTGAAAGGCCACCCCAAAAGAGTGTTCAAACAAAAGGTATCAAGATTGATTGGTACAACAAAGTTCTTGAAGACATGGCTTCCTCAAGAAACTTCAAGAATTGCAAACATCCTGCCCCTTCGGCAGTTCAAAATTCCTTTTCTCTTTCTCTTTCAAATAAATTTTCATGTTTGGAAGATTTTCCTCAAGATTCCGTTTTGGAGATCCCAAAATCTTCAAAATTCAAAAAATCTTCTCAAAATTCTTCTTATTGTCTCTCAAAAGTCAATAATGAAGCAATTCTCTTTTCTCAAGAATCTTCTTCAAATTTCAAATGTAATACTTGCCATGTATTACACCGTCTCTTCACCTTTCAATATCAAGCTGCAAGATGGTATGAAAACTGTATCATGTCTCAAAGATACTGGGGTTCTCCATTTTGTAGAATCAATATTTGGCAAAAATACTTTGAAACTGTTAATGATTTCAACGAAAATATTAACAGGTTCGTTCTTCACTTTGCAATATTTCATCATGCTTTTGGTGAATTTGCAAATGAATTTTAATGTTTTCAAAATTTGGTACTACTGTGCCTCAGAAGTCAGTAGCTATTCCAGTTCAAACGGTAACTGGTAAAGAATTCTCAAATCCGTTGATGGCTATGGACTTGCCAAAAGTTCAGATGAAGAGTCTCTCTTCTTTCAAAATGATTTTTTCAAAATACTGATTCTTTCAGTCTTCAAAGGATTGTTAGGAGATTCAATATAAAATGGTGGGCAAAATTTCATGAAACAAATTATTGTCCCAAGGCAGTTCAATCATGGATTAATCAAAAATCAAATGAAGGACTTCCATCAAAAAAGCTTCAAGATAAACATGCTGATTTTCTTGCCGAAAAGGGTAGATTATTAGCACTTCTTGCAAAATGCACAAGCCCTGAAGAAATGTCAATTTTAGCAGAGAAAATTGCTGCTCTTGCTGAAAATGCTTCTTCAGTTCAAGATTCCTCAGAAACCAGTTCAGAGGCGGATTTCAACGTCGAAGACAGTTTCTATCAAAATGAAGATGATTTTCTCGCAAATGACTACGATGAAAATCTTTCAAATATTCAAACTACCGAATGACTACATGGACGCAGTTTCCTTGATGACCTCAGAGAATATCGCGTTCAAAAATCAAAAGAATTTTCACTCAAAATAATCAAAGTAAAAAATCAATGTCCACTTTATCCAGAGAATCATTTCTTTTCATAAAAGGACAAATGAGATTTTTGCTTTTTCAAACTTTCGGTGGAGTTGGTGGAGTGGTTGGCTAGCTTTTGGAAAATCTGTAGACAAGTCACTGTTCAATCAACGACTTTCAATCACTGTTCAAGATTCCTACTTTTTTGAAAGTAGTCGACAGAGCACTGTTCAATCACTGTTCAATCAAGACTTTTCCAGCTGTAGTTCAATTATTCAATATTCTGATGTACCTTTTTCATTTCTAGTCTTCTATAAATGTAAGGGTTCATTTCAATTGTTTGGCAGAGTTAATTTGAGTTAGAGTCAATTGTACTCAGAGTTAATTGAGTCTATAACAATTAACATCTCATTTTCAAGAGAGAATTGTGAGCTTGTGAGCGGAGCGATAATAATTCTTTTTAAGAATACGTTATCCGATCATTCTCTTCATTTTCAAAATTTATTGTAACGTTCAGCGTTATAATTTCAATATACTTTCAATATTTCAATTTGTTGTTCAAGTATTTCAATTGTTTCATTTCAGTTGAATCTTTTTCTGCATTTTGATTATTGTTTCTTCAATTTATTCCGCACTATCCTTGTTCTATCTAACCTGGGTTCTATTTGGTATCAGAGCCATTTAGGTTCAAGTTATCCTTGGAGAGTGTTGTTATCTGTTTTGAGTTTGATATCATTACAGAGGGATAACCCTTCCTTATTGACGTAACTAACAAGTTCGCCATAAGTTAAGTCACCAAAAGGAATTGAATTGTTAAATTGAAGTTTGATTGAATTGCGAACTTTCTCTGCAAAAAGTTTAGGAAGTCCAGATAAAAATCTTTCTTTCCAGAACTCTTGATTGCAGTCGTCGCGAAGCATGACTCTGGTAAGGAAGATATCCTTATACCATCTGAAGTCGTGCAATTTTGGACAAGACAAATTCATCAGAATTTCTGACGATCTATCCTGGAGGAATTCAGGGGATCCAATAAAATGTCTGATAATGGCAAAAACAAGGGTCGTCAATGTATCAGAAACAATCTGATCATTTTCGGTTTTTGTGACATTAATAACCTCTAAACGACTTGCATCGTTAAGGTAGTTAGACCACCATCCCTTTAATTGTCCAGTGAAGCCAATAATAAGATTATTACAAGCATTCACTTCATCAATCTTTTGACATCTGTAAGCATTGAAGCAAACATACATTTTATTGATAGTTTGAATAATCTGGAATTCCGTCATTCCATCAATATTCCATTCAACGATTTCGTCTCCTGAGTATGTCTCAGTGACTTTCCTTCTAAAAGATGATTCTTCTAAAAGTAAATCTGGTTGAGTAGGACGAGAATAGAATGTTGGAAGTTTTGAAGATTGAAATTTCAATCTGTTTACTTGAAGCGGTGCTTCTTCAACAAATTGGTTTTCGACATCTGAAATGTCAATTGTGTTGATATTTTTTGAAGATGCGGACATTTTTGAAAATTGAGAGGCAAGCTCTTTAATCACTGCAGAGTCAGTGTCTAAAGATTTCTTACCAAGATCAGGAGTAAGATTGGTTGGTTTGAAAAGCAACCTTTGATTACTCGAGGAAGATGAAGAAGAAGAATCTCTAATGGAAGAAAAAGCATTAGAGGGAATTTTGAATTTGGCTTCAGTTTCAGAATTGGCTTCAATTCTGGTTAACTGATTACCGATAGTTTGAAGAACAATATTTGTGTAATTGTTCTGAATTTGAAGATTTCTGACATCAACAGTTTTGGCTGCTGCATTATCAGTTCTATCTTCAGGAATTTGTTTGAAAGGAGACGCAGTAACTTCTGCATTCCCATGAGGAATAACGATCTCTTCAAGAGGAGGATATTCCGATTTGAAAGTTTGATTGGAAGAAGTTTTCCAAGTTTTTTCTTTTGAAGATGAAGCTTGAATGGATTTGGATTTCGAAGGGGATTTGGGTTTGGAAGAAGATTTTGAATGCTTCTTTTGTTTACCAAAGACTTTGAAATTAATCCATTTGAAAAATGAAATATCTTCTGGTTGAGCGAAGTACTCATCCCAATAAGATTCAATTTCTTCTTTTGAAAAAGTTTGACGAAAAAGTTTCCTTAGATTTTTCACCTTAGGAGACTGATCTTTTTTGAATTCAGATCTTCTATCAATGCTAGAAGAAATGACGTTGAGTTGAGAAGATAAACTTCTTCTGTGATGTTTCTTTCTCAGAAGAGGAATGTCTTCAGAAGGAGGATGCATGTCTGATGCAGTAGGTGAATCTTGTTCAGATTCAGAATATTGAGTTTTTGAAATAACAGATTCAAAGTTGACATCTTTGAGTCTGCTGGATGAAGTTGAGAATCTTGAAGGAAAAACATTTGAATTTTGAAAAGATTTAGATGAACTAGATCTTGAAATTTTTGAAGAAATGTTTGATGATTCTCCAAAGATCATCCTAACACTTCCATCAGGAAATGAAAGAATCTGATTAGGAGTATCAGATGAAGGAGGAGGCTCCGGTTTGGAGGCTCTTAGAATATCCCATTCTAAGCTCCTAGTTTGAAGATTCCATGGAATTCTCTTAGGAATCATGGTGTTAGTATGAAGATCATTCACCTCCATAAGAAGCGATTCGTTTCTTGGAGACGAACGAAGAGCACGAATGTTGAGATTCGTACCCAAGAGTTTGTAATATACTCTGTATATTACAGCGAATGAATTTGATTCATCCAAACTAAGATTCTTAGTTTGAACATGAAGTTTGAGAGTCTTTAAGATATGTTTGTCAAAAAGACTGACTGTGAAGTTTGGATAGCAGTTTGAAAAGATTGGACCAGATTCTATATTTGATTCTAGAACTGTCAAGAGCGAATGCTCGAAGTTTGAATGTCTTTGATCACGAAGAGTAACCAAGACAGGAATGTCAAGTCCAAGTCTGAACAAGGGCTTGAGGGCAATTTGAACAAGTCCAATATGTAAGAATTGAAATTTCTTACGATGTTCTTGTATGGAGTTTTTTGAAAGAAGAGCAAGCTCAGTATTTTGACCCAAAACATGCATGGTTTGTTCATGTGTTTTGATGATGTAATTTTGAGAAAAATCAAATCGACCAATTTCATAGATAGATCCTTTGTCTACCTTAGGAATTGTCCAATTATGCAATAATTGTTCAATTTGATGAATTTGAAGTTCACCTGTATTTTGAAAAGTTTCAGAATCATTTTGAAGTGATTCTTCAGTATTTTGAAAATTGTTTGACAAATTATTAGCTCTATTTCTAGAACTACCAGATCCTTTGAACCAACTGGAAAAAGAAGACATTGTCGGAACAAGGTAAGCTTGAAAGGTATTACTACCTGCAAATTGTTTGAGAAACAAGGCTAAATTAAAGGTCGGACTTTTACCTACTCCCTCCACGTGGTCTTACCCGGGTCTTACACTCTTCTGCCCTGCCTCCGAGGTTTCGAACCATCCACTTACAGAACTTAACCTGTAAAACAAACTCAGAACAGATAACAACACTCTCCAAGGATAACTTGAACCTAAATGGCTCTGATACCAAATAGAACCCAGGTTAGATAGAACAAGGATAGTGCGGAATAAATTGAAGAAACAATAATCAAAATGCAGAAAAAGATTCAACTGAAATGAAACAATTGAAATACTTGAACAACAAATTGAAATATTGAAAGTATATTGAAATTATAACGCTGAACGTTACAATAAATTTTGAAAATGAAGAGAATGATCGGATAACGTATTCTTAAAAAGAATTATTATCGCTCCGCTCACAAGCTCACAATTCTCTCTTGAAAATGAGATGTTAATTGTTATAGACTCAATTAACTCTGAGTACAATTGACTCTAACTCAAATTAACTCTGCCTAACAATTGAAATGAACCCTTACATTTATAGAAGACTAGAAATGAAAAAGGTACATCAGAATATTGAATAATTGAACTACAGCTGGAAAAGTCTTGATTGAACAGTGATTGAACAGTGCTCTGTCGACTACTTTCCAAAAAGTAGGAATCTTGAACAGTGATTGAAAGTCGTTGATTGAACAGTGACTTGTCTGCAGCTTTTCCAAAAGCTAGCCAACCACTCCACCAATTCCACCGAAAGTTTGAAAAAGCAAAAATCTCATTTGTCCTTTTATGAAAAGAAATGATTCTCTGGATAAAGTGGACATTGATTTTTTACTTTGATTATTTTGAGTGAAAATTCTTTTGATTTTTGAACGCGATATTCTCTGAGGTCATCAAGGAAACTGCGTCCATGTAGTCATTCGGTAGTTTGAATATTTGAAAGATTTTCATCGTAGTCATTTGAGAGAAAATCATCTTCATTTTGATAGAAACTGTCTTCGACGTTGAAATCCGCCTCTGAACTGGTTTCTGAGGAATCTTGAACTGAAGAAGCATTTTCAGCAAGAGCAGCAATTTTCTCTGCTAAAATTGACATTTCTTCAGGGCTTGTGCATTTTGCAAGAAGTGCTAATAATCTACCCTTTTCGGCAAGAAAATCAGCATGTTTATCTTGAAGCTTTTTTGATGGAAGTCCTCCATTTGATTTTTGAAAAATCCATGATTGAACTGCCTTGGGACAACAATTTGTTTCATGAAATTTTGCCCACCATTTTATTTTGAATCTCCTAACAATCCTTTGAGGACTGAAAGAATCAGTATTTTGAAGAAGAAAAAAGTCCCAACAAAGAATCCATGAGACTTTGAAATTGAAGGAAAATTGAAGGAGAAGATTCTCCTGAGACTTAAGCAAATCTTTAGCCTCATTTTTGAAATGTTTGAATCCTTGAAGAGAGAGACTGGGTAGAATACTTTCTTCAAGTCCAAAATAATTAAACCAATTTTGAAACCATTGGGGAAAATTATTTTGGCAATTTTGATGAAAAAGGATGAACCAAGAATGATTCACTGGTCTAAACAAAAAGGCATTAAACCAGGCATCTTGATAATCCAAGTAATTAAATTTTGAAGAGAAAGTTTCACCTTTTGCAAGGTTCATCTTTTTCTCAATCCAAGGTTGCTGTCCCCAGTCATCATATGACAAAACCTTGACAATTGAACATTTTGAAAAATCAATATTTTGAGGATTTTCTTTATTTTGAGTATGAGTAATAATGGCTGATCCTGTTTTGAGAAGGATCTTTTCATAAAACTCACGGTTCTTTTGAATTGATGTTGGCATGAAATGGAAACCTGAAGGAAAAATATTTGATAAACAATCATTGTAATCAGAATATTTTTCAATCCAAGAAGGTTCCAATGTAAGAACAGAAAGAAAGGGATTTTTGATGGTATATTGAAAAGGGCTTTTATTGATTTCAGGAAGTTTTCCTGAACCAGTAAGAACGGCCTTTTTGTAGTTTGAAGGTCTTGGTTTTTCTGGGGTTTGAGGAATTTTGCCAAGAACAGAAAAGTTGTTTGAAGTGGAAATTTGAGGAATGTTTGAAGCAGAAGCACTTCTGCTGGAAGTTTGAACAAAGTCTTCGATTGAAGGAAGAGGAGTAAGAGCAACTTTCTTGCCCTTATTCTTGTTTTTTGAGGAAGTGGCCATGGAGGAAGCCATGTCTTCAAGAACTTTGTTGTACCAATCAATTTTGATACCTTTTGTTTGAACACTCTTTTGGGGTGGCCTTTCAGTCACTCGAAATCTCTCAAATTTATAGGGAAATTTCTCCGTGAAACAGTAATCCCAAAAATTATTTTGAAAAATTTTGTTTTTTGAAAAGTAATTTTGAAAACAGTTTTTGTTACTGCAATAGTAAAAATACTGTTGTTTTTGAATTGATTCAAAAGGAATTGACTGTAGGTTTCCCTTACCGATCCCACCTAATCCTATGTCTGACACAGCTGTTTGGACATGGGAAAAAGTCTTTGAAGCAATAATGAAAAGGATACCAATAATGACACTTTTGACAAAGGTGACAAAGGTGTTTTCTGGGACCCACGACTTTTGACAATTTTGGCTTATTTTGAAGAGTGTGAGAACTCGTGATTGTCTTTTGAAAAGGAATTAATAAAGAAAGATTCTTTATTAATGGATCCAAGGAAATTTTGAGGAAAGTGATCTGTCAATTTGTCTTTTTTGAAAATTGAAGATTCTTTCTTTTTGAAATTTCTTAAATTAATATTCTTAATTTGAGAAATCGATGTTCTTTTGAAATCATGAACATCTGCTGGAGATGTATGATGCATGAATTTGAAAATCAAATTTTGACCGAAAACATTGGTCTGAAGACCATTTTCGTTAGCTTGAAAAGGGGTAATTTGAACGATGAAAGGGATTCCAAGAATTGCTTCTTGATCCAAATCTTTCACCAAAAGAAACTCATTTTTGAAACAAATGTTTGATTTGAAAACATGAGCTTTTGAAAGTTTATTTTGAATGTTGAGCTTTTTGCCTCCTGCTCCATAGAGACGTTCGGTAGTTTGCTCAAAGTATTTTGTAGGTATTAATCCTTCTCTGATGCAGTTTTGATCTGCTCCAGAATCAATTAATACTCTAGTGGTAATTTGAAAAGACTTGTCAACGACGATTGTCATTTGACAGTACCATTTTTGAAGTTGAATTCGATTAATAACATTAATCCGTTCTTCATCAGTTTGAAGGGGACTAAAATCATTAATACGAGAATCAGAGGATTCTTCTGAGGAAGAATCAGAATCATTTTGATTTTGAATATTTGAAGAGGAATTTTTGATAATGATAACATCAAGTTTAATTTCTTTAACCTGACGTTCCAAAAAGGAAATTTGAGACTTCATTTCCCTCACTTCTGATTTCAAATCAGATGATGAAGATTTAGAAGTAGATTCTTGATTAAATCTTTTTAGTATTTCTTTCATACTAAACGATTCATGGGTTTTTGAAGAAGAAGGAAGGAGCGAAGAGAACTTCTTCTTTAATTGAGGATTGTCAATCTGCTCAATTATTTCTTGAATAAGTTCTTCTTCTTTTGTAAGGACATTAATGGTCTTGCAACCACAAATACCTTTACCTTCGCAAGGATGAGAAGAGGAGGAAGAATTAGATTCATTATCAGAATCTTCTTGATGCTGATAAATTTTCTCTAAATCAGAATCATCATCGGATGATGAATGAAGAAAATTGAGAAGATCAATCTTAATATCTTCAGAAATTTGAAGATTATTAATTTTGTTCTTCATGAGACATTTATTTGAAAAATGACCAGTTTGATGACACTTGAAACAAGTGACCTTGGCTGAATCACCAGTTTTTTGAAAATGTTTTGGTTTTGATTGAAATTTTTGAAAAGAATTCTTTTGAAAAGATTTTTGAAATTGAGGATGAGATTTTGAAGAAAATCTTTTGGAATTTTGAAAATTTCGTTTCCTCAGAAATGAAGGAAACTTCTTCTTGTTTTTTGAAGAGGGAGGAAGAATTTTTTCAAAACCATATTGTTCACAGAATGAACCCAACTCATGCTTAGACCCAAAACTTTCAGATTTGAGTTTGGCTTTGAGTTTGATATCATTACAGAGGGATAACCCTTCCTTATTGACGTAACTAACAAGTTCGCCATAAGTTAAGTCACCAAAAGGAATTGAATTGTTAAATTGAAGTTTGATTGAATTGCGAACTTTCTCTGCAAAAAGTTTAGGAAGTCCAGATAAAAATCTTTCTTTCCAGAACTCTTGATTGCAGTCATCGCGAAGCATGACTCTGGTAAGGAAGATATCCTTATACCATCTGAAGTCGTGCAATTTTGGACAAGAAAAATTCATCAGAATTTCTGACGATCTATCCTGGAGGAATTCAGGGGATCCAATAAAATGTTTGATAATGGCAAAAACAAGGGTCGTCAATGTATCAGAAACAATCTGATCATTTACGGTTTTTGTGGCATTAATAACCTCAAAACGACTTGCATCGTTAAGGTAGTTAGACCACCATCCTTTTAATTGTCCAGTGAAGCCAATAATAAGATTATTACAAGCATTCACTTCATCAATCTTTTGACATCTGTAAGCATTGAAGCAAACATACATTTTATTGATAGTTTGAATAATCTGGAATTCCGTCATTCCATCAATATTCCATTCAACGATTTCGTCTCCTGAGTATGTCTCAGTGACTTTCCTTCTAAAAGATGATTCTTCTAAAAGTAAATCTGGTTGAGTAGGACGAGAATAGAATGTTGGAAGTTTTGAAGATTGAAATTTCAATCTGTTTACTTGAAGCGGTGCTTCTTCAACAAATTGGTTTTCGACATCTGAAATGTCAATTGTGTTGATATTTTTTGAAGATGCGGACATTTTTGAAAATTGAGAGGCAAGCTCTTTAATCACTGCAGAGTCAGTGTCTAAAGATTTCTTACCAAGATCAGGAGTAAGATTGGTTGGTTTGAAAAGCAACCTTTGATTACTCGAGGAAGATGAAGAAGAAGAATCTCTAATGGAAGAAAAAGCATTAGAGGGAATTTTGAATTTGGCTTCAGTTTCAGAATTGGCTTCAATTATGGTTAACTGATTACCGATAGTTTGAAGAACAATATTTGTGTAATTGTTCTGAATTTGAAGATTTCTGACATCAACAGTTTTGGCTGCTGCATTATCAGTTCTATCTTCAGGAATTTGTTTGAAAGGAGACGCAGTAACTTCTGCATTCCCATGAGGAATAACGATCTCTTCAAGAGGAGGATATTCCGATTTGAAAGTTTGATTGGAAGAAGTTTTCCAAGTTTTTTCTTTTGAAGATGAAGCTTGAATGGATTTGGATTTCGAAGGGGATTTGGGTTTGGAAGAAGATTTTGAATGCTTCTTTTGTTTACCAAAGACTTTGAAATTAATCCATTTGAAAAATGAAATATCTTCTGGTTGAGCGAAGTACTCATCCCAATAAGATTCAATTTCTTCTTTTGAAAAAGTTTGACGAAAAAGTTTCCTTAGATTTTTCACCTTAGGAGACTGATCTTTTTTGAATTCAGATCTTCTATCAATGCTAGAAGAAATGACGTTGAGTTGAGAAGATAAACTTCTTCTGTGATGTTTCTTTCTCAGAAGAGGAATGTCTTCAGAAGGAGGATGCATGTCTGATGCAGTAGGTGAATCTTGTTCAGATTCAGAATATTGAGTTTTTGAAATAACAGATTCAAAGTTGACATCTTTGAGTCTGCTGGATGAAGTTGAGAATCTTGAAGGAAAAACATTTGAATTTTGAAAAGATTTAGATGAACTAGATCTTGAAATTTTTGAAGAAATGTTTGATGATTCTCCAAAGATCATCCTAACACTTCCATCAGGAAATGAAAGAATCTGATTAGGAGTATCAGATGAAGGAGGAGGCTCCGGTTTGGAGGCTCTTAGAATATCCCATTCTAAGCTCCTAGTTTGAAGATTCCATGGAATTCTCTTAGGAATCATGGTGTTAGTATGAAGATCATTCACCTCCATAAGAAGCGATTCGTTTCTTGGAGACGAACGAAGAGCACGAATGTTGAGATTCGTACCCAAGAGTTTGTAATATACTCTGTATATTACAGCGAATGAATTTGATTCATCCAAACTAAGATTCTTAGTTTGAACATGAAGTTTGAGAGTCTTTAAGATATGTTTGTCAAAAAGACTGACTGTGAAGTTTGGATAGCAGTTTGAAAAGATTGGACCAGATTCTATATTTGATTCTAGAACTGTCAAGAGCGAATGCTCGAAGTTTGAATGTCTTTGATCACGAAGAGTAACCAAGACAGGAATGTCAAGTCCAAGTCTGAACAAGGGCTTGAGGGCAATTTGAACAAGTCCAATATGTAAGAATTGAAATTTCTTACGATGTTCTTGTATGGAGTTTTTTGAAAGAAGAGCAAGCTCAGTATTTTGACCCAAAACATGCATGGTTTGTTCATGTGTTTTGATGATGTAATTTTGAGAAAAATCAAATCGACCAATTTCATAGATAGATCCTTTGTCTACCTTAGGAATTGTCCAATTATGCAATAATTGTTCAATTTGATGAATTTGAAGTTCACCTGTATTTTGAAAAGTTTCAGAATCATTTTGAAGTGATTCTTCAGTATTTTGAAAATTGTTTGACAAATTATTAGCTCTATTTCTAGAACTACCAGATCCTTTGAACCAACTGGAAAAAGAAGACATTGTCGGAACAAGGTAAGCTTGAAAGGTATTACTACCTGCAAATTGTTTGAGAAACAAGGCTAAATTAAAGGTCGGACTTTTACCTACTCCCTCCACGTGGTCTTACCCGGGTCTTACACTCTTCTGCCCTGCCTCCGAGGTTTCGAACCATCCACTTACAGAACTTAACCTGTAAAACAAACTCAGAACAGATAACAACACTCTTCAAGGATATATATATATATATATATAAGATGTAAAAAATAAAAAAGTGCTAAAAGCTCGAAAATTAAAATAGAAATATCGCAAAATAAAAAAATAAATAATCTCGAAAAAAAAATGAAAAAGAAAAAAAAAAAAAGAATTGGCTTAAACCTCCACGGTTCCACAAGTGTTTCAAACTCAAAATTTTAAATAATAGTGGGTCCCTTTACTTTCCTTGTCCATATGTGAGGGTTATGTTTAAATGGGGTGAACAAAATTGAACTCTATTTTAAAAACCAAAAAAAAAGTAAATCAGTGTGTTACCTATTTGGGCGTGTATTTGTGTATGTATAAATATTATTATCCTTGCCTGATCTTAGCATTAAATAGGTCATTGCAAAAGCAGATTTCATGCAGCTGGACTTACTTTCAAAGCCCAGAAAATATTTGTACTTGTTTCCTTTTTCGTGTAAAAATCACTTACAATATATTTGTATGTGTAAATTAAGGGAAAAGTGCATAACTATACAACTAAAACTTTCACTTTTTAAACATAACATACTTAAGATTTTTTTTTTAAAATCAGGTATTAATTAGTTAATTAATTAGTTAATTAATTAATACAATATTATAATAATTATAATGAGTTGCCAAACAAAGACTAATATTAAATAATAAAATCAAAACAATACATAATCCACAACAACTATATCCCAACCCCGTACTCACCCCCACCCACCCCGACACCCACCCACCCACCCACTCCACAACCCCATCCACCCCGATCCCACCCACCAACACACCCCACCGCACCCCACACCACCCCACCAAATAAAATATTTTTTTTCATTCTACACTATATCCCAACCCCGTACTCACCCCCACCCACCCCGACACCCACCCACCCACCCACTCCACAACCCCATCCACCCCGACCCCACCCACCAACACACCCCACCGCACCCCACACCACCCCACCAAATAAAATATTTTTTTTCATTCTACTTTTTCACACTCACCCCCATCCCCAACAACACCTTACCCACCCCACCCCCCACTCCTCCCCAACCCAACCCCGCCCACCCACCCAACCACCTCGCCACCACTCACCCACCACAAGAATGATTTTACTTCTATTTTATTCTCATCTCACCCACCCACCCACCCACCCCAACCACACGCCACCCACTAGTCTCATCCCATCACACATACCCACCACGCCACCCACCCCACTCCAAAAATAAGTTTTTTTTTTGAAATATTTTTTCACCCTTCCCCACCCCCACCCCACCATACCTTACCCCACCTCACCAACAATGATTTTTTTCTACTACCTTTCTACAACTCGCCCAGACCCTAACCTATCTTACCCCAACCCCACCCACCCCACCCAAATTTAATTTTTTTCTTCTAATTTTCAACTCCTCCACCAGCCTCGCTCCAGACCCTACCCCAAGCCACCTCATCCAAAGTGATTTTTTTTACTACTTTTTCACGACTCGCTCAGACCCTGCCATGCCACCCATCCCCAATCCCACCCACCCCACCTAAAATTAATTTTTTTCTCCTAATTTCCCACACCCCTACCCACCTCCCCGACCCTACCTCGCCACCCACCCACCCCCACCCCCACCCCCATCCTACCCCACCCAAATATGATTTTTTTTCTATATTTTCACACCCCACCCTAACAACCCCACTACACCCCACTCTAGCAACCCCACCACAACCCACCCCACCCAAAAATGATTTTTCTTCTACTTTTTCACACTTCACCTCAATCGCCCCATCCTATCCCACCGCACCCTACCCACATCCAAAAATGATTTTTCTTCTATTTTTTACACCCCACCCAACCACCCCCACCCAAAAATGATTTTTCTTCTATTTTTTCACACTTACCCCCAACCGCCCCACCCACCCCACCCACCGCACCGCACCCCGCCACCCACCATACCCTATCAAAAAATTATTTTTCTTCTATTTTTTCACACTTCACACCAACCACCTCATCTCAACCCACCCTACCCCACCCACCCCACCCCACCCCAACCCACCCACGCACCCACCCACCCAAAAAATAATTTTTTTCTTCTAATTTTTCCAACCCCTAACCCGACCTCGACCCCACCCTACCCACCACCCACCCACCCCACTCCAAAAAATTATTTTTTTCTTCTACTTTTCCCCACCCCGACCCTACCTCACCAAAAAAAATGATTTCTTCTACTTTTTCTAGCCCCACCCGACCTCTACCCCACTATCCCCACCCCCAAAATCACAATCAGTCACGTAAGTTGACACGAGATCGCAGTTAAGGCACACAAGGTCACACAAAGTCACAATTACAAATTTAGTTGTAAAACCCCACCCCTCCAAAGTCACAGTTGGTCACACAAGGTCAAAGTTCGGTCACACAAAGTCGCAGTTTGGTCAAACGAGGTCACAGTTAGGTCACAGGAGGTCACAATTAGGTCAAAAGAGGTCATGGTTAGATCACATGAGGTCACAGGTCGATCACATAAAGTCACGCTTCGTTCTTAAAAGTCACAGTTTGGTCACACATAGTTATATTTGACACAATTGTAGGTCACATCACGTCCTCGTCCAATGATCACACCAAGTCAAAGTTGGTCACAATCTATATAATTGGTCACAATGATCCATAATTGATTACATATTATTTATTTATTGGTCATAGTTACCTAATAATTGGTATTAGTCATCAATAATTGATAACAATTTATTTATTGATTGATCAAAACTTATTTGTTTTCTTGATCACATTCGTACTTATCATAAGTCGCACAAACTCACAATTAGTCAATATTTTGATCACATTTACCTATAATTGATCAAAATTATCATATAATTGGTACGTATTATTTATTTATTGGTCATAATTTACACGTTTCCTCAATCACAATTTGTAACACCCCAAGTTCAAAAATTTAAAACCTAGGCGTGTTAACTTCCATTCACATTATATGCGGAAATAAATCGTTTAAAACATTAAAATGCGGAAACAAATCATTTAAAAACTTCAACCTTTACATTTTCTATTCTAAAATTCTATAGAAATTTCGGCAGAGTCTCCTCTATAACTTGGACATAACCAACCTATAGAGAGACATCACACCTACAATACATATGAAATTCTCAACCCATTCAAATCCAACATTCAACATCCAACCATAATTCCAAAATTCAACTTCAACATCAATTCCCCAAACTCCTCAATCAAAATAACTTGAAGTATAAATTTATAAACTCATGAAACGTGATAAAAACTAATCACGAGGAAATACCATAACTTACTTTGACTAAGAACCGACGAACTAATTAAAAATGATTTATCAATTTAAAAGAATAACAATTAAAAACTTAAATTAAATCATTAAATTAAATTTTAAATAATTCAAGTCGGTACTGTTTGAGCCTGCCGCCACGTGCTCTCCTCTAATCATCTAACTTTCATCACCTGAAATATGGGGGAGGGATTGGGGTGAGCTAAAGCTCAGTAAGTAAACTTTATGCATGAATGCATGCTTATGACATGAATGCTTTAACTTTGAAATATGTATCCCCATTCACTTTAACCTTTCAAAACTTTCAACATTTCGAACTTTCACTTAACATTTCAAAACTTTCACTTCATTTCCATCGTGAGCTCACTTGATGTAACTTCTAGTCAATCAGATAACAGTGGGCAATTCTTATTTGGAACCAGATTAACATTCACATTTTCACCGCAAAGCGGCTCATTCATTTCATTCCACCGCAAAGCGGCTCATTCACTTCATTCCATCGCAAAGCGGCTCATTCATTTCATTCCACCGCAAAGCGGCTCATTACATTCGGGTACGCCGGTCCCCCGCGCCCCATTTCCCAATTGCATCTTTCATGACATAGAAGCACACCCATTCTTTCTTGAAAAAAACTTGGGATACATAACTTATGACAAAAATTTCACTTTGACACATTCCTTTCATTAAAACATTTGACTTCCCCTTTTCGATGTCAATGCATGCTTAATGATGCAATGACATGATAACGTGCATGCTTGAACATTTCCTTAAATACACATAATTGCATATGGTAAGCTGAAAGCATTAAAATTTGATAATTAACACGAATGTCAATCAAGCACATTAATTCCACATTAAACATTCAACTTTGATGAAAGTAGGGGAAGTTTACTTACCTGACGTCCTTAGCATTTACTGTTATCTGGATTTGCAAGTGGAGGAACATCGGCTGCCCGTGACGTCAATGTACCAAAATCCTAGTTGTACCCATTCATTTAATAAAATATACTTTCAGTGCAAATTGATATATTATCAGTCCTTTAACATTAAACAAGTTAAAACAATGAATCTTCTTTCCCTTTTCTTTCTTGTGATCATTTATTCCAAACAAGGTATTAAGATATATTAAATAATTCCATATCATACTTGAAAGCAAAAGATTAAACCATTCGACACAACATTATAAGCTTAACTATTAAGGTACTTAAATCAAAACCAAAGTTTGAAAAATGTACACGACTTTACAATTTTCTCAAAATCTAGAAATTATAATTACTACTCACGTTCACACAAAAATCATATTTGAAATAAGGGACTTAATTTCATGCAACTTACGAATTGTACTAATCCATTTACTCAAATCTCAAACTAAATTATAACTTAGTCGAACTTTACAAAAAAATGTTCCATTAAAATTCCAACTATTTAAAATCTGAAAATATTCAAAATAAGGTTTTAAATTAAACTTAAAACTAATCAAACATAATCTTAAATCTTAAATCTAAGAATTACCCATATATAACATACACATTTGATTTTCAATTAAAATTTGAAACCTGTAATAATCCAAATTTTGAAATCTCAGTTAAACTAATTTAAAATCTTCGAAATCAGAAATATATATATATATATATATATAAAACTCGAGATACTCATTTATACTAAAACCCAACTACACCTATAAATTTATATCTATTTAAAATACAAATATCTGTATGTACATACTCACAAAATTCATAAATTTTCAAGAATTAAAATCTGAAAATACATGAAACATACCAAAAATGTGTAATACCGTGTATGTGTGTGCGAAATCGTGTGCAGGGGTGTGTGTGTGCGCGTGACCGTGAGCGGGTGAGAAGCAATTACCGCGGTAGTGGTTAAGGTGGTGGTCGCGCCGGTGGGCAATGACCTCCGGTGGGGTGACGGTGGCAGTGTACCGAGAGAGAGAGAGAGAGAGAGTGGTTTTGTTGGTGTGTGAAGCAAGAGAGAGAGGCGAGAGACGGAGAGTGAGCGAGAGGCAGGGGTTGAGAGTGAGGTCGTGAGAGAGCGGCGTGAGTGAGAGAGAGAGAGATAATGAGGGTTAGGTATAAATTTTTTTGGAATTTGCAACTTGGCCCCTCAATTCTCTCAATTTAGAAATTTAAGTCCACAACTCCCAATAAAATTTCAAATCGCCCTAAACCTTTTCCCAATCTCAATTTAATGAAATTTAAACAACTTACTACTCAATGACAAATAGAATTTAACAAGCTTAACAAATAAAAATAATTAATTACACATAGAGTTCATAAACAATTTATAAACTTTTAATTGGCACATCGATCGAGACGGCGCCCAAGTCCTTCCACTGCAAAATAATTAAAATTATAGACATTAAATATCACAATTTTATAATTTATAATCACAGTAACATAAATATTGGGCGAAATTTAAAATTGCACGTAAAATTGAAAAGCGGTCTTACACAATTAGTTAACATTTTTGTTACAATAACCTAATATTTGGTCACATTCCGTATTCTTCATTTTCTTGGTCACATCCCTCATTTCTCACAAGTCACAATTAGCAAATATTTTGGTCACATTTACCTAATAATTGGTCACATCCCGTACTTGATCACACAAAGTCACGATTTGAACATAAAAGGTCACAGTTCGATCAAAAAAAGTCTCAATTCGTTCATACAAGGTCATAGTTCAATCACACGATGTCATAGTTCGGTCACATGTGTTACCAAACTATGACCCTGTGTGATCGAACTGTGCCTTCGTGTGACCAACCGTGACTTTATGTGATCGAATTGTGACTTTGTGTGACCAAATTTTGCAACTAAACCAATTGTGATCTAACTGTGACCTCGTGTGACCAAACTATGACATTGTGTGATCAAACTATGACCTTGTGTGATCAATTGTGACTTTAGGAATGTGTGGGTAGGTGGGTGAGGTTTTTCAACCAAATTTGTAATGTGACATTGTGTGACCAATTGTGTGACATGTTGTGACTTTGCATGTGGGGGTGGGGTAGGATAGGGTGGGGTGGGGTGATCAAATTATTAGGTAAGTGTAACCAAAATGTCACCTAAATGTGACTTTGTGTGACTTATGACGAGTAGGGAATGTGACCAATTATTAGGTAATTATGACAAAAAATATTAACTAATCATGAAAAAAACGAGTAAGTTTCGACCAATAAATAAATAATATGTGACCAACTATAAATGATTGTGATCAATTATATTAAAAGTTGTGACCATCTATAACTTTTTGTGATCATTGGACGAGGAAAAGTATAAGAAAAAAATAATTTTTGGGTGGGGTCGGTTTGTTTGGTGGGTGGCAGGGTAGGGACGGGGTGTGGAAAATTAGAAGAAGAAAAATCATTTTTGGGTAGGGGTGGGGTTGATGGGTGACGGGTATAGGGTCGAGACGGGGTGTGGAAAAGAAAAAAAAATCATTTTTGGGTGGCGTGGGTAGTGGTGGGGTTGTTGGGTGACGGGCGTAGGGTCGGGATGGAGTGTGAAAAAGTAGGAAAAAATCATTTTTGGGTGGGGTCAGTTGGTTGGGTGGGTGGCGGGGGTAGGGTCTGGAGCGAGGTGGGTGGGGTGTGAAAAATTGAAGAAAAAATCATTTTGGGGGGTGGGTGGGTGGGTAGGAATGGGATGGGTGGGTATGGTGGGGTGGGTGCAAGGGTAGGGTCTTGGTGGGGTGTGAAAAAGTGGAAGAAAAAAATCATTTTTGGGTGAGGTCGATTGCTTGGGTGGGTAGCAGGTAGGGGCGGGGTGGTGTGGAAAATTAGAAGAAAAAAATCATTTTTGGGTGGGGTGGGTGGCAGGGTAGGGTGGGAAAACATGGAGAGATAAAAAAAACTCATTTTGTGTGGTGGGGTGGGTAGGGTGGTGTTAGGGTGGGGTTGGTGGGGGCATGAAAAAGTAGAAGGAAAAAAATCATTTTTTTGGGTGGGGTGGTGTCGGGCTGGGTGGTGGTAGGTGGAAAAGTAGAAGGAAAAAAATCGTTTTTGCGGTGAGGAGGGGTAGGATGGGTGGCGAGGCGGGCAGGGTGTCGTGGTTTGTGGCTGGGATAAGATCAATTTGTCACTTTGCGATGAGGTGGGGTAGAGTCGAGTGGAGTGGGGTTGGGTTGGGGTGAGATGGGGAAGTGTAGGAAAATATCGGGAGAATATAAAAATAAACTTATTTTTGGGGTGGGGTAGGATATGGGTGGTGAGGTGGGGTTGGTGGGTGGGTGGGGTCGGGGGATGTGGCTAGGGTGAGATCAATTTGTCACTTTGCGATGAGGTGGGGTAGGATAGGGTCAAGTGGGGTTAGGTTGGGTTGGGGTGGGATAGGGTGGGGTGGGGTGGGTTGAGGAAGTGTAGGAAAACAATGAGTGAAAATAAAAATAAACTTATTTTTGGGGTGGGGTAGGATATGGGTGGTGAGGCGGGGTGGGTGGTGGGGTCGGAGGATGTGGTTAGGGTGAGATCAATTTGTCACTTTAAGATGAGGTGAGGTGGGGTGGGTGGGACGGGGAATGATAGAAAAATATCGAAAGGAAAAAAATAAAAACTATTTTTGGTGTGGTGTGGGGTAGGGTGGGGTGGGGTGGTGGTCTGTGACTGGGATAAGATCATTTGTCACTTTGCGATGAGGGTAGGGTCGAGTGGAGTTGAGTGGGGTTGGGTTGGGTTGGCGTGGAATGGGGAAGTGTAGGAAAACATCGGGAAAAAATAAAAATAAACTTATTTTTAGGATGGGGTAGGATATGGGTGGTGAGATGGTATGGGTGGGCAAGGTGGGTGGGTGGGGTCTGGGGATGTGGCGAGGGTGAGATCAATTTGTCACTTTGCGATGGGGTGGGTGGGGTGCGGTGGGGTGGGATGGGGAAGTGTAAGAAAACATCGAGAGAAAATAAAAATAAACTTATTTTTGGGGTGGGCAAGATATGGGTGGGCAAGGTGGTTGGGTGGGGTCGGGGGATGTGGTTAGGGTGATATCAATTTGTCACTTTGTAATGATGCGGAGTAGGGTCGAGTGGGGTTGGGGTTGGGATGGGGGTGAGATGAGGAATAATAGGAAAACATCGAAAGGAAAAAAAATAAAAATTATTTTTGGTTTGGGGTGGGGTGGGTGGGTGGGGTGGTGGTGGTAGGGTGGGTGGGTGGGGTAGGGTAGGTTAGGGTGGTGGGCGGGCGGGATGGGGTGGGCTGGTGGTAGGTTGTAACGTCAAAATTTGAAATTTTGATTTAATATTATATTAGTTTTAATGTAATGTATAGTAGATAATTATGTTTATCTTATATATATCACTATATTTATTTTTAATTATTAAACACCTAACTAAATTAATTAACACCTGAATTTTTAAAAAAAAAAGATTTCCTTAACATAATTTTTGAATTGCATATTTGAAACACAAGATTTTATGTAATTTTCCCGTAAATTAATGTCATTCCTATGGACCATTTATAATTCAAAATATTAATGGTCCAATTTGAAATGGAAAGTGGAGCTCTTTGTTTTACTTTGTTCTATATTTTTGTTTTGTTTTTTCTTTTGATCTATCTTGTAATAAAATGTTTGGGCAGGAGATCTTGGGAGGAAAGACTATCTAGACATACCTCCTTTTATACATTATAAATAGAAAATAGATATTCGGATATTGCTCAAATAATAATAATAATAATCATTTACTCATCCATCATTCTTTTTACTTTTAAATTTAACAATTAACGAAAAATTACACGTGCGCGAAAGAAAAGCTAACGTGACAATTTGACCATTTTAATTTTTTCGCTTGGATTAAAATTGTAAACAACAAAAATGACTACTTTATTTAATTTGTGAAACATAGTTCTTCTACTTAACTTTAAAACTAAAAATATTCGAGTTAATTATTTCATTCATCACTGAACTTTAGAGCTCGTCTTGGACTTCCCACTCAATTTCAACATGTTGCTGAGACATCACCCAACTATACAAAATTACTCACCATCCATCATTGTCATTACCAACTTAGACCGAATTGCCACGTGGGGAAAAAAAAAAAAAAAAAAAAACTACCTACGTGGCTAATGGAATTGCCAAGTTGAATAATTTTGATTTTTGAAATTTTTTTTTTTTTACTTTTCTCTTTATTTCAAATTGATCCATGTTGTAATTACACTCGAGGTCCCTCAATTTCTAAATTTCATTATTTTGGTCCTCAAATTTTTATTTTTCCTTCAAAATTGTTTTTATTTATTTGCAACTCGGGTCCCCCAACTTTATGATTCTTTGCACTTTCGTCCCCAAATTTCAATTTTCTTTCACTTTAGTCCTTCAAAATTTTGCTTTATAGTTCATTGCCTTCAAACGGCTATGACTTTTGATTTATAACTAAGAATTACGCTTCGTTTTTGCAATGAACTCTAGATTCAACCATCTTTTTAATAGTGTATCATTTGCTCCTTTTAGTCATGCATTTTATTTTTTTTTATTTTTGCCTAAGATACGCTAAATGTTTTTGTGGTATGTTGTGTACAAACTTCTAATTTCACCAACTTTTTCTTTGGTTGCCCGATAATTTTTTTTTTTTTTTTTTTTTTTTTGGTGATAAGTCATAAAAATTGGTGAAATTAGGTCACAAAAATTGTGACGAGGTCACAATTATACAATTTATGATCACAAATACAAATAACAAATTTTATAGGTTACAAATTATAAAATTGTTTGGTCACGACTTAATTTTTTATCACAAATAATAAATTTATAAGTTACAAATAATTATTCGATCACAAATATATTAAAGGTTACGTCTTATTTCTCAGTCACAAATATGACTCATAACTAATTTATTGGTCACAAATATTTGATAACTTCTTATTTTTAGATCACAAATTAAAAATTTATAGGTCAAAACTTATTTCTCGATCATAAATCTCGAATTTTATAAGTTACAATTTTTTCTCGACTTATGAGTCACAATATCTTTATTGCTCACATGTCACAAATTCCATATATCACAATTATCACAAATCATAAGTTTTCTCAATCACATATCACAAATTTTATAGGTTACAATTTATTTCAGTCACAATTTAGCAATTGTTTGGTCACAAATTAACCACAAATTTTTTAGGTCACAACTTATTTTTGAGTCACAATTATCAAATTATTATGTCATAGTAATTCAATTAAAGGTCACAAATTAAGTACTAATAGTCACACACCACCACCACCATTGCTGCCTCCGCCCCCAATCACATTGCACCCCTACCTTACACCACCACCGCTGCTGCCACCACCACTAACCATCACCAACACCGACCACACTGCTAACATCATCGTCATTGCAAACAACCACCACCACCAAAACCACCACTCCACCACCACAGTCACCTATAAATACACACCCCACCCACCACCATCATAATCTTCCAAAAAATCACCTCATATCGTTGACCCCTGCATCGAAACAACCTTCAATGAAACACCATTATCTACATCACTGGCACCGCCCTATACAACCATTATCTTCACCACGACAAACTAACTGCACCATCGCTACCGCCATCGCATTCACCATTGCCAAAACTCACATGCACCACCACACCACATCATACCACACCACAAACCGCCCACACAGCATATCGGTCGCATGTCGCTAATGGTGACGTCACATCACAAGTGGTGAGATCGCTAGATCTCTGCGATGTTGCCTCAACAGAGGTGAGATCACCGCCGCAACGACGTTATCTTGTCGCTTCGGTGGGTTCGATGTTGCTACTGTCCACCATTGTCCGGATCTCGTCGTAGCAGATATGTCCGGCACCTCTAACTTGTCAAAATCCGAGGTCGCCGAAATCTAAGGTGGTAAGGTTGAGAGAGATAATGGAGAGGTGGAGAGAGGTATCCGATGAAAAATGAATTTTAGGGTTAAACTAATGTGGGTAGGGTAGTGTGGGATTTGGGTATTGATTTAATTTAATATAATTATTGATTTTAAAGACTTGAATTAGAACCTGATTTTTGCATATATAACTTGTAAATCTTGGTTTTGAATTGTGAAGTCCAAAAATATGAGTTGGTGTAATTTCCTCATTGTAAATGGAAATGAGTTGAGTTAATTTTCAGAATAGGGTTGGAGACCTTTTTGGTTGTTGCCTCAATTGAAAATCCACTTGGGTCAACAACTATTTGCAATATTGTATCAAAAGCCTAATCTTTTGATTGTAACGTGGACTAAAGAGTTCAGTTGGGCAGTTACAATTTGGCTGATTTTCACAATGGACTGGATTGTTGAGTTTGATCAATTTTTTACGGAAGATAAAGCTTTGGAGCTTTGGATTGGACACTTGAAAATAAGAATTGAAGAATTGGGTCGACTTGTGGCTAATAGACTCTTTAATTAATTTATAATTTTGTGTCTAGGTTTGGGCCATAACTTATATTCTTGTTTATTTTATTATCGCGTTTATTTATTGCTTTAATTATATTGTTAATGAATGCCATTAAATTACATGTCATATAGATTGCATAAACACTGCTCTGTGTATTATACTTTCATGCATTGTTTTATAGTTTATTTTATTTTCTAAATGTTAGATTAGAAAATAAATATAATTATTAATAATCAAGTCAAATTTAAAAGTTAAAATTGATTAGGTAATTATTAAATTGAAAATCCAAGAGTTCAGAAATATTACATGAGTGAGGGTGCAATTTTTTGAACCTGCGGCCTCTCTTATTAGCCAATTAGTAAGAATTTGTGTATGACTCGTGCTAGTCTAATTAGTCTCCCTATGGGATGACTGCACTATTTCGATTATTGGACTGGGCCTAATTAGGTGATTATTTTTCAAGTGTGAATTAATTATGATTACCTTAAAGGTAACGTAATTAATTTGGTACTTGAAATATTATCAAATATAGGGGTTAAACACTTAAATCAAGGATATCGTGGGTACTTCCTATAGAATATCCAAACGATATAATGATGGCCAAATTTTAATGACAATAAAAATTAATATTGCATGAGATGCTAGATATATTAATTTTAGTGGGAGGGTCCCTACCTAACCATGTATCTAATTTATTTCTCCTATAGAGAAACATGTTTAAGATTTTGAGGTTTTAGGTTGTCGTCATATTATAATAATTTTGGCTCTACTTGTGCATAATTTTCTTCATGCATCATATATGAAAGTATTCATCACATGTGTAACTCGTGTTTAATACAATATTTTATTTGAATGTCGTCTTTTCCACAACTAGTTATATGTTTAGATATCACCAACTAATTGGCAAAAACTGCAACATGCCTCGTTATAATTCTTTCCACTTATAACATTTGTTTGTTCTAGGAGATCCTTTTTCAATAGTAATCATAAAGCTTTTAATGAAAATTGGTGTTATTTTGATGAGATGGTTTATTGCATAGGTTTGGTCCTTATATCAAGTACTTCGCAATAAAAATATCAAAATAGGATAACCAATTTTATTTTCACGATGGAAGGGTATTTATGATAATTTTAGACATCTTAATTATGGAGTTATACAAAAGATGCCATCAAGCTATAATATATCTCTACTTATAAATCAATCGCCTTTTTGCAAGATACCATGTGGTAAAACATGATTGGTCACTTTAACGTGGTGGAGGTTCCACTTGCAAACATTGATTCAGGTGGCATAATGCGTAAGAAATCTTTTAAGATAATCTCTGCGGTTCAATGTGGACTAAATTCACTAGGGTGGACGTGTTTCTGAAAGGTTCAACGTAAGCTATTCATAGAGTAAAGATTATTTTAAAGCAATGGATGGTATGGTAGGCCATCTACCCTTTTTTTCCTTTAAGCAAAGATAGGATTAATGAGGAGGTAGCCTTTCCTAAAAACTCTATAATGAAGTAAGACTCTGTTCATTGTGTTATGGTTAGTAATTGAGTCTATCTTGATTATAGATTCTATAGTAACAAATCAGTGTTGCAAATTGTTGCAATAGGTCCTAGGTGACCAAATGACTCATTTAGATTGAATGTACCATAAGGATAAGCACGCGTACGGTAATATGGAAAAAGCAGATGGACTTTTGTGTTTGCAAAACAAATTTGATTGTTATTTAGTCTGTTTATAATTTAAGCAAAATTATTTGGTACTTAATCTCCAGTTATCAGTTGGAATTAAGTTGAATAATGCTCTTATTAGTGCGAAACAAATAGTTAACAATCTCAAAGTCTTGTAAATGGTTTCTTTATGTAATATTACCACAAATGATAAGGGATAGATGATTCCTTGTATTAATAAACTCTTTGATAAGATCTTAAGAGAATCATATATATAGAGTCTGTTTAATAATGTGATTTTTTTTAGTTTTTTATGGATGTGTGGTTTAGAAATATTCGAAAAGTCAAAAATTATGATTTAGAGGGTAAAATGATTAAGATCTTAAGCTTGGTCGTACTTATCCAAAACTCGATTCTAATAATTGTAAGGGATGGACCTCAAAAGGATCAAAGGTGGAATCTATACTATTTTCTGAATCTTGTTTAGAAGGTTAGATAATCAAGAGTCCTCATACATTAAATGGATTTAAGAGTTTGGGGATTAATACACTTCGATATGTGTGGATCTTTTTGTGCTCAAGGTATGAGAGAGTAAGAGTAGTTCATCACTTTTGCGGATGATCACTCTAGATCTCAATTCTATACTTAATATCTCATTGATCCGAAACGTTGGAGAAATTCAAGAATTTTGGACTGAAGTTGAGAAGTAATTAAAAGAATCGAGATACTTCGATTTGATTGAGATTTCTGTATCTCTCATATAAGTTTAGGAACTATTTATCAAAAAGGGAGAATCGGGTAATACCAAATCAATGGTAAGTTATCCTCGTTACTAGTTTCATTTGGGAATGTACACCATAAATAGTCAGATGCCTTCATATCCTAGTACCATTTGAGTCCTTCTCCGAAACATCCCTAGAGTTGTGGAAAGGGTGCAAGCCCAATTTATGTTACATTCGGATTAGGGGAAATCTGGCACACAAGGTGAAAGAAAGGACTAGCAAGATAGAGGCAACAATGAAGGTTTGATTATTTGTAAGGTATGCAAAGAAACTAGAAATTATTTCTTCTATAGTCCTCTGGTCAAGAAAGTTGTTAGAACGTGGTTCAAAAAACTTGATTCCAAATTTCCTCATAGAATTAATCTTAATTTAGAACTTCCTACGGAACCAATAGTAGCCAATCCTAGTGGTTAGAATGGGCAAGTGGTTCAACTTCTATTCTTGCCTAGTGATTCCAATGGACAGGGGAAACCCAGAAGTTGTAGTCAAATAAGTACTTACTGTTTCGTCTTCTTTATGGTCATAGAGAGGTAGTGGGGAGGTTGATCCAAATAAAGGATATAACCAAGTAGTCGGAGGAGATGAAGTAACTTTATTTGGACATAATGGAAATATACTTCAAACTACTAATTGGAGTGGGAAGGTCGTAAGACCACCTTCTAGACACTTATTCTACGAAGAGTTACAGCCTCTCCTGAAATAAGAGAAGGACTCCTCCTCATTTATGGACTTGAAATCATGGAAGGTGAACGTGAACTCAGAATTGGATTCCTTGTACTACAACAAAGTTTGGATATTTGTAGACGCACATAATGGGGTCAAACCTATAGGGTGTGATGAGTCTTTAAGATGATAAGAGAGGGGTAGATGGAAAGGTTGATGCCTTCAGCATAAGGCTTATGGTTATGGGCTTGTGAAACCCTTCTTGCCAATCGCTATGCAAAAAATTTCCTGTATCTTTTATCCATTGTCGTTCATTGTGAAAATGAGGTACGACAGATGAAGGTCTAGACCATGTTTCTTGAATGCATCTTGAGGAAATCATCTACAAAGTGTAAGCCGGAGGGGTTCATACTAAGGACCATGAAAGTAAAGTTCACGACTTACAATTGTCCAACTTTGGATTTGGATAATTGTTCAAGATATGGAATATAAAATTTGATCGAACCATTGTGATACATGATCATGATCAAAATCTTGATATTTCTCAAATATACTCGTGTATACAAAAAAAAATGTTTTTGCAACTATTTATGTGAATGGCACTCTACATATATGTAAGAGTATTTTCGTTAAGTAGTAGTTGGTATTAGGATTTAGACATGAAGGACTTGTAAATGACTATCTATTTTCTAGACATTCGTATTTTTCGGAGTGGGAGGAAAATGAAATAGAGCTGTCTCAAGCTTCATGTAATAATATGATACTATCTAGTATCTACATTTGCAAAATTGAATTCCTGAAGGAGATAGCTTTCTTTTCGGACTTTATCAATCTTATGAGTTTTCTCTTAAGACTCATGGTAAGATAGAGAAGGTTTCTTACGCTCTGGCTATAGGAAGACTTACTTTGCACTAGATAGGTCATATCTTATACTGGGGATATTGTTTGTGATTATTAGTTTGATCTAAGATCAGATCATTGAATAGAGGTAAAGCATATATTCAAGTGTTTTTGGAAAACGAGTAAATATTTGCTTATCTATTCAGGTTGTGATTTGATGTTTTACTAAATCAGATCTGATATGACTATGACTCTCGAGAGTCATCAAGATTGGAATATAACGAGGAGATTGGATTGTTTGTCATACAACCGTGACTTGCATCGAAAGGAGTGACCATCTTGATTGTGAACATGATCTTTAGCGTAATGATGTTGTTGACAAAATGGATGATCCGATGTTTCATGTATACTCTAAGGGTAAGTGGGAGATTGTTGGAATCATATATGCCATAGAGTATAATTCACGACATTTGAAACAAAATATTAATTGATTGTATTAATATGAAGTTGCGTTTATCCATGTATTAATATAAATGTTTAATTTGTAATTCGATCTAAAATTAATGTTCACGATCAGTAAATAAATATGGACAATTTATTTTGATAAGATTGTCTCAGTTTTATTAAAATCTATCTTTGACTTTGGTAATAAAATTGAGAGTGTATTTGGAACGTATTGAACGGGACCACGTGAAATTAATTTGTGACATTGACCATACAAATTTAATTTCACTTAACTATTGATAAGTGTATTTTATACACTTATTTGTACGTCTAAATTAGAGTAAATTATTATCGTTTTAGAATTTATGCTATTTAAGTTGTGTTTATTTGTTTACTTTGCAGAAAATATCCCAAAAGATAAAAAATGAAGTAATTGATGAGAAAAATGCATAATCTAAAACGAGCAATTGATAAGTTTGTGACGTCAACCGGAAAGATGCAATGTGCCAAAATGAACGTATCAGAGGTTGGAGGACCTAATTGAATGAATTAAGAGCTTAAATGGGCAAATCGAGAAGAAGATAAAGTTTGGGGAATAAATTGCAACAATTGAAAGTTGAGGATTGAAGGTGCAATTAAAAGTCAGGGAACAACTTACATAGCCGAAAAAAGATGGAAGTCGCGATCGCTGGATACATACCACGCGATCGCGAGAAGACACAAAATTGTAACCCTAGAGTTTTAATGTATTCCACGCGATCGCTAGGGTTTTACCCACGCGATCGCATCCTTATCAGGATGGGCCGACTGTGGGCTTTTTCTCACGATTTTCAACAGAATTCTCTCTTTTTGACATAGGTTTTCTCCAAAACCTATATATACTACACATGAGGCACGAAAATCAGACCTTTTCCACTCCATAGAACGAGCCACAACAGAGATTTTAATTAAAATTCTTGGAGATTCAAGCATCGCAGAGGGACGTAAATTGAAGATACTTGAAGAATTGATAATTGGTGCAATCTTTCCATTTTTCTTTGTTATTTTCAATGAACATTATATTTTATTGTTTTTGTTCTACAATCATGATGTGTAACTAATTTTAACGTTGGGATGAACGATGTAGCCTAGTCATATTATTTTAATTCCATATTCCTTGTTTTAACGCTTTGATGCATGTGTTGATTTATTATTGCGTTTAATGCGTGAATGAACTGGCCACTTATTCATGATTTTATGTGTTATTTCCATAATCCGTGAGGTGAGTTGATAACATAGATCTAGGTAATAAATCCAGTAATTGAACGAGAGATAGAGATATACTCTTGTAATTATTGCGGTCGTGTGTGAATTCTTGTGTGTAATGCATCTAGATAAGGAATATTCGGACCCTCTGTAGAGATACAAGGTTGACTTATTTAGGTAGGATTGATTTAAACTCGAGATAGAAATCTCAATTTAAATCAGTGAATTCGATCGATCACATATTTAGAAAATAAAATCTGGAATTTGAATTAATTTAATTGGTTAGGTGAAATCGTGAATCCCAACCACTTTACAATCATCTTTTAAAACAAAACAATTTCACAATTTAATTATTTAATTCATCTTCTTAGTTTTAATTTAAAACGTCAAATTCATTTGTTCGTTCAAATAAAGTGTAGAACTAAAATATTTCGATAATTAATAGCAGTCCTCGTGGGACGATAATCCGGACTCCTAGGTCCACTTTATTACTTCTCACGACTCGTGCACTTGCGGGGATATCTCGCATCGCGAGATATCAGTGAACAAGTTTTTGGCGTCGTTGCCGGAGACTGTTTTTATATTAATATCGATACCAATTAGTTCTATCTTTAGTTTGAATTTGTATTTGTATTTTTTTTTTTAATTTTTTATTATTATTATTTTTTGAGTTTTTTAAAAGCTGTGAACTGTCTCCTTCTCAGGTATTGAATGAATATTGAGATAGTTGGAAGCAACACAGCAAGATGGCAGCGAACCTTTATCAATGGCTCCATGATCAAGTTGCAGTTCAAACTTATCAGATTTGTGACTTCTGTTGTGAAAATCATGGCATCCAAGATTGTCCTTTCGCACATCAGGCTCAGCCAGAGATTGATCAGGGTAATTATTGGGGAAATAGTCACATGCAGCAGAGGAGTTCATATTTTCAAGCTTATAATCCTTACTGGAACGAGCAGCCAAATTTCTCAGGGTCAAATAATCAGAGTATCCATAGCCTGCAAATTTTCCAACAGTAACAGCAACAGCAACAGCAAAGTGATTGCAAAAGAGATTTATTATTACAGTTGCTAGAAGATCAACAAGAAAATTTTCAAGAACTACAGACAGATTTTCACTATCATCAAGTTGGGAAACAATAAGTCAAAGAATGTATATCCAACGAAGATTTGCTACTACAGCTACTCCAAGATCAACGGGCTGAATTGAATGAAATGAGAGATCAAATGGAGCAGTTGGCAGTTAGCAGAACAGAAAGACCACCAGAGGAGTGTCCACCAATACATGCAGTTCAAGCTGAAACTGAATATTTTGACAATGAAGATTTGATAAATCAAGAATTGCAAAAACAACAAGCTGAAATTAAAAAGTTGATGGAGCAGTGGACAGTAAGCATGACAGAGAGTCATCCATTGCCATTACCAGAAATTCAGGTGCAAAGATCAGAGGAGCCAGAAAAATTGGTTGAAACAGTTCAAGAAAAAGAAGAAGAACTTGAAAGAGTGGATCAACCAGAAGAAAATAGCTGCCATGAACATATCTTTTTCCAATTGTCAACAATGCAGAATCAGGACATCGAGCTCGAGGAGACTTCAATCAAAGAGGAAGAACAAGTGAAGAAAGAGGAGTTGATCACAGAAAAGCAGACACTTAAGGGTGCCGAAGTTGCAATGCAATCCTCCAAATTCAATGATTGGGCAAGAATTGATTTCATCATTTGTGATGAAGAAATAATTGAAGTCTACATTTTGATAGTTGAATCGATTGTAGATGTTAAAACTTATGACATGGGAAAGGTAAAATTTTTGAGCTTAAATGTACTATGGAGCAAATTTGACCGTCACAAACAAAGACGGTCATCAAAAGCTCTTTTTAAAGTTCCTTGAAAAATCAGGTAAAAAGTCAGGCTTTAGACTTAAAATGGAGCGCTTGTTGGGAGGCAACCCAACCTTTCTTGCCTTTTACTTATTACGCTTTTATTATTTATTTTAGTATTAAAATTTTAGATATATGCATGGTAGGAAATATGTTTGAGTGTTTTGCATGTTTCATGTTAAGAGCACTTGTGCATAATAGTGTATTATTGCATATTGAAGTATGTTTTTGATTTTGCATGTTTACATTAGGCTAGGTTTTTATCGTCATTCCAAACTCACACACACACTAGTTTGGATCATGAAGTTAATGTTGAAAAATTATTGCATAGATCATGAAGTGATTAGGGGGATAAAAATGATTTTGAAAATCAAAAATAGGAAAAATTTTCATTACTGCCGTGAACTAAGCGATCGCGGGCCTATAGGCTCTAGCAATCGCGAGTTTGCATTTAAAAATCAACGGATTCTTAAACCTTGAACCATGCGATCGCTGGCACTCCAGCCAGGCGATCGCGTGGCTGTACTGGGACCAAAATCGGCAGTTTAAGTGTTGTGCCTCATGTTTTCAATCTCAAACATTATAAACTCGTTTTCTCTCCCCTAATCACCTCATATTTGATCTTACATTTTGTGTGCATGTCATCAACACCTAGTTGCATCAATATCATTGCTATTTCCCGCATCCAAATCAATCAAAGGTATGTAATTTTTCATTTGAAACATACTTTACTCAAATTTATGAAATTTTCTTTTAGATTTTGAATAATAGAAATTGAGAATTTGGAAGAATGGGCGTAGGTTAGTGGTTGGATACTGTGATTTGTGGTGTAGTAGACAAATATTTTGGGTTCATTCATGCCTCCAACCCTGTGCATATCCATTGATTTTTGTAATGCCCATTAAGTGTTCGATGAAATGTCACAAAGACATTCTTGTGCTAATTTAGAAATTCATTCGGGCATTTATCTTCATGACATGTTCATCATTGATTGTGTGTATTTAGTTCAAGATTTAGTTCACTACATTTCATGAAAATCATGAAAACCAACATTGCATCAAGGCAGCCCCATTGCAAGGCCATTGCACTCAGAAACTGTCTCACGTCACCTACTTCTCCACATTGTTACATGAACCTATTGACCTTCAAATGAGCTGAATTTTTAATATATTGTTGTTCATGCTGTGAACTTTAAAGTATCAAAAGATGGCTCGGGAAAATTTATATTTTTCTAGGCGATGTCAAGGCTTTAATGTGTGTGGTCGGCCAATTTTGAAAATTCAAAATTTTGGCTTTGACTTTAGTTTGGGGGTGTGGTATTGAACTTCCATTATTTCTTATTGGTGTTTTTGATTTCAAATGTTACATATTTCTTAATTGCAAGGTAAACACCAATCAAGACACATCCAATCAAGTTAGGCAGAGCAAGAATAGGGTCATATTTATCCAACATCATTTCAAATGGAAGTATCAAGGCAACAAAGCATCCACATTTCACCTGGGAAGTTCTGGTTCTCTCTTCGTTGTTTTGTATTACATTTTTAGATCTTTTTGACAAACATTGAGGACAATGTTTCTTTCTAGTTTGGGGGTGGAAAATCTCACACTTTAAAAAAATTGCTTCCATATTCATGATATTCATTCTATGCTTCCATTCGATTTTATTGGAAAAAAATTGAAAAATTGAAAATGTGTTAACAAATTTATTGCCTAGGATATAGTATGAATCAATGTGTGCTTAGGCTTGAAAATTGGACAACATGAAAGCATGAACTTATTTTGAACTAGTTATATTTTGCTAGATTCCATACTTATTGCGCACATAGCCAGTGTCGGATAATTGCTTGTGTGAGGGATTTTGTTTAATACATGTGGGGTAGAGTTTATGCAATTTGAACTTAGAAATGATTTAAAAATCCCCGAACTTAGATCATAAGATATCCCACCCCTAAATTAGAATCAATCATGCTAAAAGGAAAGTTTGGGGGTAAAATGGTTGGAATTTGTGTGTATTGACGGGTTGGAGGTCTGTGGTTCTTGGTTTTTCACTTTAGTCATTACAGTTTGGTCAACTAGTATAAACCATTTACAGCATAAAAACAGAAAAATGCTGAAGGTCTTATTCCGCTCTTCAAATGCCTTTTTGACTCGAGTAAATAAGTCCGAGGGGTCTTTCAAACCTGGTGCCCTAAAGCCAACTGGCTTGGGAGTCATCGACCTAAAGCTCGCTACAGGGGTCAATTAGAAAGCAAGTACGGAGAGTGGACTTACACATAAGACATTATAACATCTTTAACTTTTCTGTTTAAGCCTATATGACTCGGGCAAGTACGTCTGAGGGGTTCTTTGAACCTGGTACCCTAAAGCCGTCTGGTTTGGGAGTTACCGATCTGAAAGCCCACTACAGGGGTCATATAGAAAGCTCGTATGAAAAGTTCTGCACAAAGATGGTAAAAGACAGGGACAATTAAAAGAAAAAGTCGTCCATAAAAAAAAAAATTATTGCATGGTATAAGCTTTGTTGACTGAACTGTGGTGGTTGAGGTTGTAGAATTGGGGTCTGCTTTCTTTTGATTTGTTATGCACGCATATTTCTGATTCTGACTACCTTGTGTGGAAAAATCAAAGAATATTTTTAGAACCCACATAGATAGAAACCCGGGATATGTGAGAGAAAAGCAGAAAGTGGTGATCATCCATGAGCGCTGAAAGGAATTTCATTAGAATTCATAGATTGACCACATGGGATTCGGGCTGGATTATGCATAATGGGCCACACAGTGTTGAGTATATCTTTTGCATAAGTATGCTTTTGACATTGGTTATTCACACACACACTTGAGACTCTGGCAGGATATAACTAGAAATTATTTTGCATTGTTGTTCATGACGCTTGCTTAAAGCTTAAATTGGTTTAGACTATGGAGGCATATGGTAAACATGTTGACACAACAAAAAAAAATTCTCTTTTATTTCTTTGATTTTTGTAGTTTATTTTCCATTGTTCGAGGACGAAATATAATTCTAATTTGGGGGTATTTGATAAGTGTATTTTATACACTTATTTGTACGTCTAAATTAGAATAAATTATTATCGTTTTAGAATTTATGCTATTTAATTTGTGTTTATTTGTTTACTTTGCAGAAAATATCCCAAAAGATAAAGAATGAAGTAATTGATGAGAGAAATGCATAATTGGATGTTGATTGGAACTAAAACGAGCAATTGATAAGTTTGTGACGTCAACCGGAATGATGCAATGTGCCAAAATGAACGTATCAGAGGTTGGAGGACCTAATTGAATGAATTAAGAGCTTAAATGGGCAAATCGAGAAGAAGATAAAGTTTGGGGACTAAATTGCAACAATTGAAAGTTGAGGATTGAAGGTGCAATTAAAATTCAGGGATCAACTTACACAGCCGAAAAAAGATGGAAGTCGCGATCGCTGGATACATACCACGCGATCGCGAGAAGACACAAAATTGTAACCCTAGAGTTTTAATGTATTCCACGCGATCGCTAGGGTTTTACCCACGCGATCGCGTCCTTATCAGGCTGGGCCGACTGTGAGGTTTTTCTCGCGATTTTCAAAAGAATTCTCTCTTTTTGACCTAGGTTTTCTCCAAAACCTATATATACTACACATGAGGCACGAGAATCAGACCTTTTCCACTCCATAGAACGAGCCACAACAGAGATTTTAATTAAAATTCTTGGAGATTCAAGCATCGCAGAGGGACGTAAATTGAAGATACTTGAAGAATTGATAATCGGTGCAATCTTTCCATTCTTCTTTGTTATTTTCAATGAACATTATATTTTATTGTTTTTGTTCTACAATCATGATGTGTAACTAATTTTAACGTTGGGATGAACGATGTAGCCTAGTCATATTATTTTAATTCCATATTCCTTGTTTTAACGCTTTGATGCATGTATTGATTTATTATTGCGTTTAATGCGTGAATGAACTGGCCACTTATTCATGATTTTATGTGTTATTTCCATAATCCGAAATGTGAGTTGATAACATAGATCTAGGTAATAAATCCAGTAATTGAACGAGAGATAGAGATATACTCTTGTAATTATTGCGGTCGTGTGTGAATTCTTATGTGTAATGCATCTAGATAAGGAATATTCGGACCCTCTGTAGAGATACAAGGTTGACTTATTTAGGTAGGATTGATTTAAACTCGAGAGAAGAATATCAATTTGAATCAGTGAATTCGATCGATCATATATTTAGAAAATAAAATTTGGAGTTGGAATTAATTTAATTGGTTAGGTGAAATCGCGAATCCCAACCACTTTACAATCATCTTTTAAAACAAAACAATTTTACAATTTAATTATTTAATTCATCTTCTTAATTTTAATTTAAAACGTCAAATTCATTTGTTCGTTCAAATAAAGTGTAGAACTAAAATATTTCGATAATTAATAGCAGTCCTCGTGGGACGATAATCCGGACTCCTAGGTCCACTTTATTACTTCTCACGACCCGTGCACTTGCGGGGATACGCGAGATATTAGTGAACAAGTTTTTGGCTATCATATGTGGGACCTTAATCCTGATCGGATAATGAACTTTGATTACTAGCTTGAAACTCTTTGATGTATCAATGGGTGAGATCAAATTACTGATCAATATCTCGATACTTTGGGAATTAAAGTAAACTAACGAGGAACATATATTTTTATCTTGGAATTCGTCACCTTTAAGGTATGATCATAATCTCACTAGTTCTTCTAGTGGACAGTTCAATCTGAGTTTAGTAATTTGGCAATGATTGTTGAATTCTATGATGTGAGACTGTTACATCGAACTGTCAGATAGCATATGAGAGTTGAGAGTTTATAAACATTTAGAGAAGGGAATTTTGGTCATTTTATTTTGCTCCGAATATTCAAGTTGATCGATGGGGGTAACATGTAAGAGCGATAAGTTAGATGATATAATTATTGATTATTGTTTTTGTAATTTAAATTTTACTAAGAATGAAATCTAGTTCTTTTAGTAGAATGGAATGTGATTAAAAGTTATTTTGATTGATCAAGAGTTGATCATATCATAATTAATTAATTGGAACTTAGTTTAATTGAGTTCGATTGTAGCGACCAAGAAATATTCAAATATAAGATTTTGTTTTAACGAACTTGTCGCTAGAACTCTCCAAATCTTAACGGTTATTATTTTAAAATTAGCGCTCTCATCTAGCCATATTATTATTTTAAGATTTATGTGACAAAAATTTTAATTTATTTTTAAAATTTTTACTCCAATTTACGATTTTAAATTTGTCCAAAATTATTATTTCATTTTGATCCCAAATCATTTTTCTAATCCAATCTTCAATTCTTGATTTTATCATTTCTATTGCTATTTAAATTTCATTCAATACACAGAATTAGTAGCTCCAGCCAAATCATTTTTGTCCTCAAAACCGTCCAAAATATTATTGCTAATTCATTGAAAAAAATTAATTTTATCATTTCTATTGACCATTTGCCATTTGTCAAACTTCTATCACAAATCCTGCAATAGCATCACCACAGTCGCAAAACCAGATACTGTCTTCCACAACCTGCCATCTTCATCGCTCAAACTGGACTCCCATCATCCACCATAATCGCACCACCACTAAAACCCGAGCCTCGAACCTCCATGTCTTCAACTACAAGAAACCACACACTACCTATCAACAAACCGAGACACCACCACACGCCAACCGCAACCATCGCTGCTCCAAAACTTCCAAATCCACACCAATCAACACCCAAATCACCACAAAACCAAGAAACTCAAAACTTACCTTCGATCACCACCAGTTGACCGGTATAATGCCAGAAAATCATGACTCCCAAGCCTCGATTTCGAACTAAAAATCTGGTAAATCCTTACTTGTTTTGCCACCCCTCCACACAGACCCACCACCACCACTAGACGACGGCACTACTGTCGGCAGTGCGCCAGCGTAAAGGCGCCAGCAGCCGTGGGTGGGGATGGGCCGGTGGCGCCTATCCCTCACTTCTCTCTCTCTCTATCTGTTACGAAAATGTGTGTGTGTGTGAGAGAGAGAGAGAGAGAGAGAGAGAGAGAGAGAAAATGAAATTTGTATTTTAAAAGTTTGATTCTGTAAATTGCTCCTCAGTCCCAAGCTTTATGAATCACTTATTTCAACCCTCAAATATTTAATTCCAGTACCAGATTTTAAAAAGGAATTATTTTAAGCCACCGCAATTTTAAAATATTTTAGTCAGTCCCTTCTGAAAATTACACAAATTAGTCCCAAAGTTCATTATTTATGTACAATTTCACAATTTAGTCTCTAAAACTTCTCAAAACCTTATTTTACACAAATTCATCTTTCTAAACTGGATTATTCCAAAGTATGATTTTAATTATATATTTATTTTTATAAGACTAGATGAGGCGCGAGAACACTAGAAAGATTTATCCAGTTTGCTCAAAAACTCGAGAAATAAGGTAGACTATTATTTACAAACCTCATCTTTTCAAAAATGCGCATCAATGATTATTTGGATTATAAGTTTGGCATGTATGATTGTGTTCATGAGAATTACTTGCTTTTCTAAACATGAAACTATATTACGAGAATTTGCTTGCTTAAATGCATGAGACTTGAATTTGTATTTATTACTTATTCATGAGACTATTGGTGATCGTTCAACACCTGAGACTTGAATATCATGATTATGTGTTTTAATTTATAATATCAAATTATTATTGTGCGTGAATCTACTCAATATTTCTATAAAATACTCACATTTTCCTAAAACAATTTTGCAGATGATGGAGTTGACGATGAGGCGTACGATGGTGGCTATTATTGAGACTTTCGAAAAGTTTTATTTGAAATTGCAACTTATTTATTTCAAGTTTATTCCAAATTTATTTTTGTCAAGCTATTTCAATACTCGAATTTTTGACCATTTGAGTCAAATTTTATAAAATTAAGCGAATTGATATTGCAGTTATTTTCTGCTCAATTATCATTTTGGAAAATTAGTCTGAAACAATGAAGTGGGGTTCTGGGTGTTTAGAATTCGGGGCATTACAACGATCATGTTCCATCGGTGGCTTCATTATAATGGGCTTATATAGGCTTATTACCTAATTTTGGCTGTGCAGAAATATGCCTAGGTTATGGTACTAGGGTTGGTAGGGTTTTGGAGTGTAAAGAAGTTACAAATAGTCTCCTAAAACTATTTTTTTTTACCCTAGTTTGCAAAGTGTCGAGGCACACACTAAAGTGTATAGTGTATGTTTCCTCCTCACAAACAAAACCCTAATCATAGTGTAACCTAGGTCTATAGAAAGTTGACAACACACCTGCATAGATATCATTGGAGAACACCGAGGAAAGCTTGAGGGTTTGAAACTTAGGTGGAATCATGAAGCAGTGAAAAAGAGGTTATTGTAAAGCACGCTATAAGGGTAATCTTTTCAAAATTATTGTTTGTACAAATTATTTATTCCAAGTTAAATACATAAAATAGAAAATCCTGTAACGGAATGATCTATAACAAGAAATCATTTTTTGTAAGTAATACAATCCGGGTTCCCAACAGTTCTCACTTGTTTTTTCATATAATTTATGATTAACATAACATCCTATATATAGTGATTGAACCATCATATACGAAAGTACATAACACTTGGACAAAAGGGCATGTTTTGGCATAAAAACCAACTTATGCATCAAAAGGTGCCGCTGAAATACACCATGCGATCGCATGACACACCGAATTTAAAATTTTAAAATTGATTGTCGCACATGGTCTTTCAATATTACGGTTTTTCCTTATTCTTTTGTCATCTTTTCAATACCTCTTTGTAGTGATATAATTTTTACTTTATCCACGATCTTTAATAAATATTTGAACAATCATTTGGAAACACAATTTCAACAATCCCCAACTTGTTCAAATATCTTTACCAACTCATTTTATAACGGTATTATGCATAAAATAAGATATCTTTCAATTTGAACCTTACTTTAGTGTAAACATCGCAAAGTATTATCGAAATTCAGGATAGCAGTAGGTTTGAACCCGTTATTCCATATGACAATACTAGCAACATCACACGCACAACACTCAAGTATTTTGTTCCACACAAGTTTTAGCTTTAACTCCAATCTTTCCTTAAAGCAGAACCACTTTTAAGTTCATATAGGTGAAGTTCTTCCAGTATCTTTATTACATTTAGAGATACTTGTAATTCTGAACTTCATTAAGAGTTTTAAACCCAACTCTCCGATCATATCAACCAACATTTTTAATCTAGAATGAGGTATCGCTTGACAAAGTGTTGAATCTATCCACTTATCGAATAACTTGTTATTACTCTTTGAACCCATGAATTACTCATTTAGTAATGACAAGTAGGGTTGTCGTCATTGGTGGATCTTTATAAAGAAGTTTCATCCAATCCTACTTGATTTTGTTCTTATGATTTTACATAAGATATAAAGTTAAGTTTTAGCTCAACTTTTTCACAAGTTATTGAATCACTATTTGATTCAATTTTTATATGTTTACGTCTAGACTTCTTTTGAATACATATGTGATCACTTCACAATTATTTGACGACAATTGTCAAATATTTCACAATATTTTATAGTCTATTTTGTGCACTTTATAGACTTCAAAATAATATTACTTTAAACTTTATTTAAAGTTTAATCGTGCTACTCCACACTTTTAGAGTAGACTAAAAATTATTCTTTCACTCAATGAAAAAATCCAACTTTATATAAAAATTTATATACTCAATAAAAGAAATTGTTTTCACAATTCTTTCACTCAATTGAAAGAAGTAGAATCTTAATTTTATGAACAAAATTGTTCTATCAAAAGTTTAATTATCTCCTCAACGAGAACAATATTAATAATATTTTACAATTTTGTTTGAGCATTGCCCCCCACATTTTGGGACAAATTTCAAACTTCTCAATTTTATTTAAGTGAATGATTCTCCTTAAGAACCAAAACGTTCAATAATAATCCATATTCACTTGTATGTTTCATATTATTACTCTTCATTAGTAATAATGTTTTTCACATATGATATCAATATTAATTAGATAGACTAAATATTCTATCATATCATCTTTAATACTTTCACAAAATAGTAATCAAATTTGATTATACAATAGTATGAAATAAGATGATAACAGAAATTTGAACAAGACTTTCCTTTCATAAAATATTTAAAATTTATTTTTATGAATGGTAAACATATCTCTAATTGTTCAAATTTTCAAATTAGAAATTTGAATCTCTATATAATTAAAAGCAAATATATAATTAATATTTCACATAAGTATTATATTTATCTACAAAATATGATACACATATTTTAAGAGAAAAATATTTTATTGTTGCATGATAAACATTTATCATTTACCTAATATCAATGCCATTTAATTATCTCATCTACCAAAATCATTTCGGTATGCAATAATATAGCATTTATATTTTAAATAAATGTAATATATATTTATTCCACAGAGCCCAAGCAAGTAAGATTTACACGAGAATTTAAGACATTAAATGATTGATAACCTCGCTAAGGTTAGAATCTCATGCATTTATGAAACTTCACTTTCATTTGTTTTGTAAGATATAAATTTAAAACTCGAAATCACACACTTCATAACTTCCAACTAAATAAGTAGTATTTTTAATTTGTGCAATAATAAAGGTAGATTCTCACATAATTAATGCACACATTGTCACCAACAATATTAAAAATAATATTTTCAAATAAAATCAATCTCAATGTTGTGCACACAAATTTTACATAATGTATTGATGGGTTATATGTTAAAATTATAAAGTAATATAGTATTCTTTATTATAAATTTATCATGTATACCCACACACGAAAGATATTCTACAAATACATGATAACTACTTACCTCTTGTCATCGCGCTTCATGATTTTCCTCCTCCACGGCTTGTATCTATCCTCTTCGAACATTTTAAAGTTTCATCTAGGACTTGAATATACTACCCCTACTTTTTGAGGAAGAATTAAATTCAATATTCTTTTCGTTAAGGTAATGAATTTACAATACATTTTGTTAAATGTATTTTAGTGATTACACTTAATTACTTCTTCATTTGATAACAATATTGTTAAATACATAAAGTGACTCTATCACTTTATTAAGTTATACTTCTCTCTATTAGAAGTATAGATAATTTTGTTTATATGATCCAACTTAATCACCTGTTTACATTTTAATATCCTTTAAACTTGTCAAAGTTTTTTCGAGAATAATTGATTTTGATTTAACACAATCACAATATAATTTCACGAATTCAGAAATTATAATTTGAATCCTTTATCAAAATGTCATCCTATATTTTAGGCTAAATTCAACTTATATTATATATAATTCTTTAAACTCAATTGAAAGAAACATAACAAAACTTCAATTGTATTATTGACGTTTTTGTTACAAAAGATTATTGTCTCTACTATGAGCACAATATAATTTTCTTTTGTCATGATCCTTACCCCCACATATTTGGAATAAGTACAAATTTCTCACTTCTTTCACATCATTTGAAAGAAATAATTTGTAGTTCTTTCACTCATTGAAAGATTGTTTTCCGAGGTGAGAAAATTTGTTTTACAAAACAAGTCTCAATGTTAATCAATGATCCTTCTTGATCTTATTCGATCTCACTCTCATAAATTCCTTAATTAATTAAGAAACTCTACTAATTGGGTAACTTTGCTTTCACAGGCAACATATGGCACCTCCATAATTTATTGTAGAGTCATTTCACATTTCTTAATACAATAATAAGTATCAAATATTGTCACTACCATGTTTTAAACCAAACAATGGGCATTTTTAGAAGTGATAGTCCCCAATTTACCATTGAAAATGGTTGCTTTAATACTAATAAAATTATTAGCAAACACATATCATGAAAAGTAAACTATCATAGTTACTTTATCTACAATATATGATTAAATATCGTTTAAGCAACTTGTGCAAATACTCATACTTACACACGTCAATATTTAGAACTTCATTTCATATAATAAAATGTCATCACTAATAAGCACAATCTTATTCACATGTTTATAAAATTCCAATCCAAATATAATATACTTGCACAACGTAAAAGAGAAATACACTTCTCATAAATGAATCAAATAGAAACAAAATTATTGAAAGAGCGTACACTTTCAAATTTTCACTATCATGAAAAAGTTCTTCATAATGAATAATCATATAGTTAGAATTTCACATCTCAATAATTTGAAACACAAACTTTTCATGATAAAATAATAATTGTGATGAAAGAGTATGAAAATACTACAATATTCTTCTTATAAAATTCCATTTGAATCAAATAAATAGACCATAGATGAAAATGCATAATTCATAATATTATATTATGCATATCACGTATAAAGTGACGTTCAAAATTGAACCAAATATAAAGAATGCCAAAGCATAATCTATTCAACATTAAATGGTAGTGCCATTAAAATCTTTTGGCATCTGTTCATTCAATGTGTTTACCAATTTCATCAGATAATTAACAAGCCAACTAGATTTACATAAAACAATATAACGCATGCTATGTGATAAAGAATGAAGAGATTCTTTTCAATAACAAACACAAATAATTTAAAACGTGATGCAATGCATCATCAATGGTCATCTTTGTAATTTGGTGAAAGACGGCAACACAATTTAATAAATGGAAAGACTCGATCCTTCATATTAAACTTCCGAATCATTTACATAAATCTTTAATTTTTAGACATCCGACTAGCATCTTATTATTCTAATAATTCTAATAATTATTATTTTTCAATTTTAACAGTATTATGATTCAAAATTCTTGACAATATTTTTCGACTCCATCGGCATACGTGTATTTTTAGATTGTTGATGGGTATCGAATCCAACAAATAATAATGTTTTCTTGCTCTTATAAAAATAAATTGTATTAGTGGTGAGCAAAGTTGAATTCATAAAGATTGATTAGATTTAATTTTTCGAGAAAATCAAAAGCAATGAATTAAAAATAAGGGGGGATTTTGAATTTTGAATGTAAAATCAATTTGTAAATAAACGAATGCGAAATTAAAAAGATGAAAATATCAAATTAAACAAATATCCAACTCAAGGTATAATCTCAGTATTGATTCACAGAATTGATCATGGATGCAAAAATAAAATCCTTAACTCATTCTCTAAATTGGTTATGGTTATTGATACGATCTAACAACCTATCTCTTCTTACTTTATCGATAATCAAGAGACGCTCGTTGATTATTTCCCTAATCAATAAAAAATTCTAGATACGATTCGTAGGATTTAATTTACCAATAGCATTAGTTTCTAGAGAGACGACCAATTCTAACCAACAAATCCACACGTGTGATTCATTTAAATTAGGTTATATGTCTTCATAACATGAGTCAAAAATCAATCTATAATTAACTATGTTATTTGTCACTTATATTAGAAAACCTAAACAATTACGGATTTAGATTCCTAATTGACCAAGTATTATTTTGACAATTAAAACAATGTGCACTTTGAATTAATCAATCAAAATAACAACTTCAATTCACAAACAAAAGACATATAAATAGAGAATAATTAAAGGAATAATTAAATTTAATTAGATCAAACAATTCTTAGTGAATCAAAACATCGAATAACCTTGAACTGGAATAAGAATATTTAGCTAGCCATAAACATTTTGAATATAAAAACTAAAAGAAAGAATAAAATTAAATTAAACTCAAACTCAAACTCTTGGAATGTCCCTCATGTAGCTGCGTCCAATCCCCTTTTTTTTCTGCCCAACTTTTATTTTTTCCAAAGAAAGTGTCTATTCCCTTTTTCTTCCCAAATGTGGAATGCCTTCTCTTCTCCAGCAAATCCCTTCCTTTTTGTCCCAGATTTTTTTCCTTTTTTTCTTTGGTCTTGACCTTTCTTTTCTTAACTTAATCTTTTCCAATTATAATCATTTTCTTCCTTTTCTTACACGATGACAGCTCCCACTTTTAACCTAATGTGCTGTCGAGAATTAGTCTAGCATTTGAGCCCATTTACCTCCAAAGTCCACAAGTCCAGCCCATTAAATATTTGAGGTTGCTGTCTTTCAGAATTAATAAGGCGCGCCCACGCCTTCTGCAAAGTCTTGATCTGATCGTGAACTTTTTGAGTTCCAAACTTGTTCTTTCCAAATTGTGATTTTGAGTCCAATTTGATCTCAATTCCTCACATAATCCACAAAACATAAAATATGGTTAATATCCACAATTTAAGCATTTAAAATCAATGGAGTAAGATAAAATATCACAATTTAAATAGCAAATATGCGCTCTATCAAATCCCCCCACACTTAGACAATGCTTGTCCTCAAGCATGAACTAGCTCCAAGTTAATGAATTGTTCTCATCATCATTCATTCTTCTATCTCCATAATTCAACACAAGGCTAGTCACTTCAACAAAATTTTTCCAAAATCCACATGTGGTGGGATTTAACACCTCACGTTGGATTCACACAATACGCTCGAAGTGTTTAGGGTGTAAAGTATATATGTACTCTCAAGTCAAAGTATAGAAAACTCTTACAATAGGCTTGCTAATATATCACATTGGAGCCTCCAATGGTTTTGAATGCAAAGTAAGGGTCTTAACACCGGTTGTAATGAGGCTTGGGTAAGGTGGGTTAAAAATGATATATTTTTGGCTATTTTTATCGAAGGAATTATACAAACTTCTTCGTAAGATCTCACTTAAAATTCATGTACTTCAATCAAATCACTCCATACCCCAGTTTAGTTTATATCGTTTCACCTCTCGTGAGTATCCTCTCAACAACTATCAATGAATTACAACATGGGTGTTAATTTCAATCAACTTGAAGGCACGAAATATAGATCAAGCAATTCAAACCACTCATAAGCACATGTAATGGGAGTTAACACCCTCACAAGGTATTTCTCTCTTCGCACAAAGTGTATAAGAGTGAGAATTTTCACTCAACTCACTGCATGGAGAATTCATTGCCACAGACTACTCAGATGTCATGATCGGAGCTAACAATAACACAAGTGCAAAGTAAAGGTCTTTACTTGGTTGTAACAGGGCTTCGGGTTAGGTAGGATAAAGGGAAAATATTTAGGCTAAGTTGAGAGGAGAGATCACAAGCTGATTCAATTCAAAACGATAATCTCTTCCTCCACCTTTCAATATGATTTTTCCATAATTTCCTAGCATCCAATTGATTTAGCCCTTGACTCTTATTACGCACTTGGGGGGTTTATTCTCTTTTCACTAGAATTTTTTTTTTTTTTGTGACCCCATTATCTCTCTTGTGGGTTCAAGATAGAGGTAACATGAAAGAACGTGAATCCATGGCTTGTAACGTGGTAACAAAATTCCAAAGACATGCTAAAGCTCAAAGAGGCTTCTATTGGTACATGTATCATGGTAGGTTCTTTAAGAAGGCCAAATTGGGTTTCACCTAATGCCTTTAATATATTTTGCACTTGAGTCAAGAAACTACAACGACATGTACAAGAGAGCACATCCAAGAACAAACTAACCATGCAGGACACACATCAAAGAATAAGAGCTTAATATAAAAATGAAAGCAGCTCATAGGCTCAAAAACTCACAAATTACGGTTTATATGTGTTGCTCCCATCCATTTATGAGATATAGGTCTTTGCTTGGTCCTGGTTTCAAACTCAAATTAATGCTAAAAAGAGTGGAGTTAGGTCAATCGGAGTGTGTTACAACACATCAACTTTGGTTTAACTCAATTAGGTAAATATTCCAACTCGACTACTTTATCCCCCAATATTTCTTTCACATCAAAAGCCTTTGATTTTCAATGTTTGTTATTCTCAACCAAAATAATTTGAAGCACAAGTGAATAAGCCCATATATTCCTTCAATGCAAGGTTCAAGATAAGGGAATATTAGCAAGGAATAGGAGTTCTCATGGCTTGTATTGTAGTTGATTTTCAACAAAAAGGCTATGACTCAAAATTGGCTTTCTAGGGGTATATTTCAAGGTAAGCATTTTGAGAAAGCTAAATTTGGCTTCACCTAAGTGCCCATACTTATTCAGTGCATTCAATTACCAAGAGACATCTCAACATGCATAACAGAGCAAGTTCTAGAAGAAATCAACTACACTTAACAATCACACAATCAAAGGAATAGAGCATGTTGTAATGTTAAATGTAAATGCTCAAGAGGCTCAAAAGCTCACAAAATAGGGTTAATGTGCATCAAATCACCTTTCATTCAATTCACCATCAAGAGCAATCAATCTAGTGCAGTAAACTAAAATTCAACTACTCATGCCATTCCCCACTATGTCTCAATTCATCTCAATAATGCACAATAATTCAGATCATAAAGGGATAAACATTTCCAAAATCCAAAATTAAGAAGAGAATTAAAAAATAGAGCAAAAATGGATTATAATAGAAACTGGGGTGGACTAAAATGAATCAATGTTTAAAAACTAAGCAGAGGCACACATCAAGACCCTCCCCCACACTTAATCCATACATTGTCCTCAATGTAATAAAATCATAAATTATGAAAACTAGAAGAGAATAGGAATAGAGGACTCCCCTGCAGGTTGAACGGGAGATGTCGATGTGAAGGCGGGCGAGAAAAAAAACTTCCTCAATGGCATTCCTTGTTAGTCCATTTACTTGAGATCTATGACAAAACTCTTCCTCTATAGGCCCCAAATCATGGTATCGGCCCAAAATCATAGTGTTCCCACAACTTGCATAAGTGTTGTCACATTCCCATGAACTGGATGTAGCGGTTTACAGTGAGGAGGACGATGGGAAGAGGAAGGCGGTGGAATGGCAGTGTGAGAAGATGGAGATGGGGGCTGGTCGTGGTGAAATGTGGAGTGCAGGTGCTCCAGTGGTCGAGTTTGTCAATGAGTGAAAGAGAGGTGCGGGCAATGCGTTTGAGATTTTCTATGAGAAGGAGAGGAGGGCGGCGGTGCTGGTCGCGGCGGTTGAGATTGTTAAAGAGTGTTGAGAGGTGATTTACTGGTTTTGAGGGAAAGAGAGAAACAGAGGTTGAAGCTATGGAGGAAGTTCGTGGAGGTAGAAGATGGTGGTGGGCTTGGTTGAAGGTTGAGAGAAGAAGGTGGAGGTTGCGATTTGTTGATGAAGATGATGGTAGAAGATGGAGATTGAGGCTGGAGAAGATGAGGGAGAGAGGAAGTGGATTGGTGTTGGGAAGGAAAGAGAGCCGTAAGGGTTGTGTCTGATTTTCGATTTTTTTTTTTTTAGCCTTGTTTAAAATCCGAGATGTACTTTAGGTAAGGCGTGGGCACACCTTATTCCAAGTTGTGAACAAAGAACTTATAACCCGAGATGCTCTTTGGGTAAGGCGTGGGCACGCCTTATTCCAAAATTCTTTCAATCCATTGTTTTCTTTATAGAGCGTGCCCACATCCTAATGAAGATTCATATCTGCCCAAAAATCAAACAAGTTCAATTTCACTTCAAAAATTATGGAATCATAAAATAATAATAATAATAATAATAAATAAATAATATTGAATAAATAAAAACAAAAATTAAAAATTGATTGCTAAAATAAAATTAAAAAAAATTCGGGTTGCCTCCCGGAAGCGCTTATTTCAAAGTCATTAGCTCGACTCTCCTCGTAAGCACTTCATGGCACTCTAAATATAGCTTTTGATGCCTTGCACATTTTGCTTATTTTGACTTTTCTCCACTCTTCATTTGTTCGAAACACTTGCACTTTACCACTTCCAATGTCATGGGGCTTGCCTATTCCATCAAATTCAAACTCAACAATGTAGACTTGCACCTCCTCAAATGGCTTAATCACAAAATCAATTATTGAACAATCAATGAAGTTGAGAAAATTTGATTTGATCTCTTCCCCATTAATTTTCACTTCCCCATGTGATTCTTGTGTGATTAAATTGTCATTCTCTTCAAGCTCATCTCCATCAGTTGATGTCTCCTCGGATTGAATGACAATCCAAAATTTGAATCCATGGGTAATGACAAGTTTTTCCTGTTAATTCCCATGAGTGGATTAACAATGGTTTGGGAAGGCAACTTGCCTTGAGATTCCAATCTGCTCACAGTTGATGCCAATTGACTCACTTGATTTTCCAAGTTCTTAATCCCCACCCTTGTCTCCTGTTGAAATTGTTGTGTACTAATTGCAAGTGATTTAACAATTTTTTCTAGAGACATACTTGAACTTGAAGAAAATTGTTGTGGTTGAGGAGTTGGCTGTCTAGGCTGAAATTGCTGGAACTGTTGGAATTGTGATCTTGTTTGATAACTGAAGTTCGGGTGATCCCTCCATCCTGGGTTGTAACGGTTTGAATAGGGATCATACTTTGTTTGAGGTGGGTCTGACAATCTTCCAACTGCATTAGCTTTCTCAAATGAATCTTCTTGAAGAGTAGGACATGTGTCAGTTGGATGACTGGTGGCAGCTCAAATTCCATATTCTTTAACCTATTCCATATTTCCTACAGCCATTTGTTAAACAAGAGATGTTAGATTCGCTATTTGATTTTCAAGAGATGATACTTTTACCTCATTCACCCTTTTCATATGGGTGTCTTGTCTGAATCCAAGTTGTTGAGTGTTAGCAGCCATAATTGAGATCAAATCACTGGATGAGGAATTAATTGAGCATAAAATGAATAAAATAAAAATGAAAAATTAAATCTATTTGACACCAGTCCCCCGGCAACGACGCCAAAAATTTGATGGATGTCGAATCCAACAAATAATAATATTTTCTTGCTCTTATAAAAATAAATTGTATTAGTGGTGAGCAATGTCGAATCCATAGAGACTGGTTAGATTTAATTCTTCGGGAAAATCAAAAGCAATGAATTAAAAACAAGGGGGGATTTTGAATTTTGAATGTAAAATCAATTTGTAAATAAACGAGTGCGAAATTAAAAAGATGAAAATATCAAATTAAACAAATATCCAACCCAAGGTATAATCTCAGTATTGATTCACAGAATTGATCATGGATGCAAAAATAAAATCCTTAACTCATTCTCTAAATTGGTTATGGTTATTGATACGATCTAACAATTTATCTCTTCTTACTTTATCGATAATCAAGAGACGCTCGTTGATTATTTCCCTAATCAATAAACAATTCTAGATACGATTCGTAGGATTTAATTTACCAATAGCATTAGTTTCTAGAGAGACGACCAATTCTAACCAACAAATCCACACGTGTGATTCATTTAAATTAGGTTATATGTCTTCATAATATGAGTCAAAAATCAATCTATAATTAACTATGTTATTTGTCACTTATATTAGAAAACCTAAACAATTACGGATTTAGATTCCTAATTGACCAAGTATTATTTTGACAATTAAAACAATGTGCACTTTGAATTAATCAATCAAAATAACAACTTCAATTCACAAACAAAAGACATATAAATAGAGAATAATTAAAGGAACAATTAAATTTAATTAGATCAAACAATTCTTAGTGAATCAAAACATCGAATAACCTTGAACTGGAATAAGAATATTTAGCTAGCCATAAACATTTTGAATATAAAAACTAAAAGAAAGAATAAAATTAAATTAAACTCAAACTCAAACTCTTGGAATGTCCCTCATGTAGCTGCGTCCAATCCCCTTTTTTTCTGCTCAGCTTTTATTTTTTCCAAAGAAAGTGTTTATTCCCTTTTTCTTCCCCAAATGTGGACTGCCTTCTCTTCTCCAGCAAATCCCTTCCTTTTTGTCCCAGAATTTTTTCCTTTTTTTCTTTGGTCTTGCCCTTTGTTTCCTTAACTTAATCTTTTTCAATTATAATCATTTTCTTCCTTTTCTTACACGATGACAGCTCCCACTTTTAACCTAATGTGCTGCCGAGAATTAGTCTAGCATTTGAGCCCATTTACCTCCAAAGTCCACAAGTCCAGCCCATTAAATATTTGAGGTTGCTGTCTTTCAGAATTAATAAGGCGCGCCCACGCCTTATGCAAAGTCCTGATCTGATCGTGAACTTTTTGAGTTCCAAACTTGTTCTTTCCAAATTGTGATTTTGAGCCCAATTTGATCTCAATTCCCCACCTAATCCACAAAACATAAAATATGATTAATATCCACAATTTAAGCATTTAAAATCAATGGAGTAAGATAAAATATCACAATTTAAATAGCAAATATGCGCTCTATCAATTGTTAGATAAATAACTTACTCGAGGGATTGGAAACGAAATTATTGAGTATCATAAAGAATCACGAACTGGTGACATCATATCATTACACTTGAAATCTTGGAAAATCCGGAAATCAACGGAAGAACACCAAAAATTGGAATGAAATGATAAAAAAAACGTGACAACACATTGTCCTAAAAGTACATTTACCCCCCTCTCGATCGAGATGCTGGGGTTAGATAGCAAATGCTTTAATGGATTAATCAAACCTACAAATCATGTATTTTGTTTGGACCGCAAGTGTACGGGTCGCGCAAGTAATAAAGTGGACGTGAGTCCAAGTATCGATCCCACAAAGATTATTTTAAATTGTATTTTAGACTACTACCTTAATCGGAACTAGAAAAGCTTTGAATTTGAGAATTCTGATTTTGAAAAACAAATTAAAAATTAAACTAAAGAAACAATAAAAATTTATGTTTAAAACTTATAAAAACAAATGCGTTAGAATTATGAATTCATTTTAACCAAATCATCTATGTGTCTGACCAAATCATTTAAATATAGTTCACGGGGTTTTGAATATCCATGTTCTTCAAATTATTTAAGTCCTCTTTAGAGCGATACATAAAAACCTATCTCTAAATGCCAATTGACTATATTTCTATGACAATTAACCAATTAGAAAAGCATTAAAGATCAATGAACACTATGTAGGATAACACAAAGTATAGGATTATATTTCTATCATCTATCAAACTTTGTGACAATTAAATAGCTTCTAATGAAATCCTACTCTTTTAAACATAGAAAATCATAAAGACAATGACACAAAAGCTAGCCAAACAATTGCATAATATAAAAGCACTTATTTAATTGCACCAAACCCATAAACTGCATATATTAAATAATAAGTCAAAACATGAAATCAATGATTAAAACTTCATCACAATCCTAACACAAGAATTCTAGCCTAAAAACATGATAAAAGAAAATTCACAAGAAAAATGAATAGAAGTCACCCTGTTCATCTTCTTGATCCTTGTTCTTCAATCTTGCTTTTGGCCTTCAATGGATCCCCCAACAATTGGACAGCGTTCTGGCATGAATTGAGCTAGTTGGGAACCCCTAATTTCGTGCCCCAATCCATGTCTTTATAGATGTTCACGAGAATTAGGTTACTTGGGGAGAAAGACTGCTGATTTCTGCGCAAAAAGCCCAGCTGCGGCCCAGAAGTTTAACCGTGGGACCGCTCGGTTCAAAATGTTGCGGTATCACGACTCTGCAGGTAATCTTCAGTCGCTGATTTTCTGGGTCATGCGGCCGCACGGTATAAAGTCGTGCGACCGCATGGTTGTGCTCTGAATTACGATTTTCGTCTTTTAAATGTTACAAGTTGGTCCCTGTCTTTTAATTGCACAGCAAGTCCTCTAACTTCTGATTGTTGCAATTTAGCCCCTGAACTTCTGATTTCTTCCAAATTTGATTTATTCTTCCAATTGGTCATTTGATTAACTGCATCAAATCTTGATTTGCTTACTTTGACACTTTTAACATCCAATTGCTCAATTTTGGCTTCAATTCTATTGTTTTCCTGACTTTGGGTTATTTATGAAATATAAACAAATACAAACAAAATAAATAGCAAATATTCTTGAACAAACAATAAAAATCCTACGTTTAGGATAGAAATAAGTGTATAAAATACACTTAGAGCTTGTTTGGTAAAGGTGAAACTTTTACCACAATTTTTCAAACTCAATCTCAACCATTCATTCTTAGTCAAACTCATAATTTTTGACTTTTCAAATCACACATCCATCAAAAAATAAAAAAAAAACTACAAAAATAAAAAAATTTCACCAAACAGACTCTTATCATATTTATTAAGTACAAATAATACATGGAAGAGGAACAAAGAACAATGATAAATGAGTATATTTTTCGTGTCGTGCAATCGCATGACACACCGAATTTACAATTTTAGAATTGATCACCGTGTGATCGCATGGTCTTTCAATATTCCCATTTTTTTCTCATTCTATTGTCTTCTTTTTAATACTTCTTTGCATTGATTTAATTTGTACTTTATCCATGATCTTTAATAAATATTTGAACAATCATTTGGAAACATAATTTGGCCAACAGCTACAACCTTGAGAGGACAATCTTATAGGCTTTCTTCAATGGGATTTGACCAAAAGGATTATTTGCGTTCTAGAGTTGTGAATAAATTCTATAATCTAAATCTTCAATTTTGAAGGCGATATAAAGCTCATTGTCACGCCCCGCGTATTACCTGATCGAAACTCCTAACACGAAGGCATGCAGAGTAGCACAGGGTAGGCGCAAGGTAGTAGGTCAAGGACACATGCAGGATGCAATGCCTAAATCTTCGAGAGACCAATGAAAGAATAGCAAGGAAGGAAGGAAGGTACTCGAAGGAGATGGATGATTCCAAAAGATTACGAGACTTGATTATGCTAGTACGTTCTGGAAAGATCCATGGTCGAGCTTTGAAAGATGTATCTTGCATATTGAAATAGGTTATGAAATACAAGCATGTTGCGTGAAGAAGGAACGTTCTAGAAAGGTGCGGAACATTCTAGAAGAGTGTGAAATAATTTAGAATGGGACGGAACATTCTAGAAAGGGGTGGAGTGTCCTAGAAGAGTACAGAAAGTTCTAGATTCTACTAAGCCTCAACCCCTCCGAAAGATTCTAGAAGAATCTAGGTTGGTAAGGAATGGTATTGACTATTGAATATTCTAGAAAGTGGAATATTTGTATAGATTTTCCTAGAATTCTCTAGATTGTAAATATTGACCATTGGATTAAGTAAATCATGGCCATCCAATTGTAGAGGTTTGTCCTATAAATAGGTGTTTAGGGACATTTGTAGAGAATGTGAGAGTGATATAGCCTTCAAGTATTGTAAATGTATTTTTATTCTTAGTAAAGAATTTTCTTTAAACTCTTGTATTCTTTTTTTTTTCCTACTCTTGCATAAGGTTGTTCCTAGTGCAAGGCGGAAACATAAGGCTGACTTAGCATAGAATCACAAGGAGGTGGAAGTTTGAGACGCTAAGGCCGCACGGTTGCTTGAAGATTTGCAAGATCGTGATAGTTGGTATCAGAGCCAGGTTTTGGCTTGAGGAGATAGCTTGACATGATGTCAAGTGAGGAAGTTTCTGACACTTTTGAGATGGAGCATGGGCGAGAGGTTGAAGTGATTGAGGAAGGCAAGAGACCAGTGGCGATGTGCACTCGTAGTAAGAGTCAACTGCTGGTAACTCCAATAGAGAGTATTGAGGATGTTCTCCTCAATATAGGGGAAAGCATCTAAATGGTCTAGGGGTCACTCTCCATGTTAGAGGCTCATGCGTTGGATCAAATTGATGCCGTCAAGGAAAGGCAAGATGCCTTAAGAAATGAGATCGCTGCAGTAGAGGCACGGATGATGGAAGCTATCACATCTATTCAAAACCAAGTCAAAAAGTTGAGTGAGGAGGTACAAGGGATATTGCAGCATACAAGTAAGCATCAACTAGCATGGGATCGAGCTCAATGGTGATGGCTCCAAGGATTGAATATCCTAAGCCCAAGGAGTTTAATGGTAAGCGCGACACCAAGGAGGTTGAGAATTTCTTATGGCAAATGGAGATATACTTTTAGGTTGCCAACATCATCGACGAAGCAACAAAGGTACGAATAGTTACTCTTTATCTTAGTGATGTTGCCGCATTATGGTGGCGTCGTAAGCATGTCGATATAGAAGGTGGAAGATGCAACATCAATACTTTGGACGATTTTAAACGGGAGTTGAAGCGACAATTTTATCCCAAAAATGTGGTATATGAGGCATGTAAGAAGATTCAAGAACTCAAACAAAAGTATAAAATTCGGGATTATGTTCAAGAGTTTACAACATTAATGCTTCAAATCCCAACTATGACAGAAGAAGTCATTTCATCGACGGCCTCCAACATTCGGCACGAACGGAGTTGCTAAGGCATGTAGTTAGCAATGTAGATGAGGCTATTGCATAGCGGAGTCCTTGATGGATTATCACATGGGAGATGTCTCAAGGAGGAAGGAGACACGAGATAGCAATGGTAAAGGTGGGGGAAATGAAGAGAGTACTTCATCCCACGTAAACGGAAGCTATCCACCTCGAGGCGGCCACACCTCCAAGACTCCGTTTCCTAAGAAGGACTTTGGAGAAAGGAATAAATCAACTTTTAGCGGGTGTTTTGTATGCAATTGGCAACACACGATGAAGAATTTCCCTATGTTGGGATCATTATCGGCCATGGTGGAGGAGCCGAAGGAGGATGAGGTCCAACAAGTAGGGGCACTTAAACTATGGAACACCTTGAAGGCAGGATCCAAGGGGCCGTCTAATAGGATGCCTGAAGGAGAAAGCCTATTGTTCGTGGAGGGCAGCATTAATGGGAGAAATGTTCGGGCATTGATAGACACGAGAGCTACCCATAATTTTATCACTAAGGGTGAGGCTAAACGGCTTGGCATCCAAGTCTCAAGGGGAGATGGATGGATGAAGACCGTGAATGATAGCGCCAGACAAATCGTGGTAGTAGCACGAGGAGTAATGCCAAGTCTTGACACATGGGAAGACCATGTAGATTTCTTAGTGGAGTCGATGGATCAATCCAAGTTTGTGTTGGGATTGGAGTTTCTACAGAGGAACAACGCTGCATTTGTAACGCCCCGAGTTCCGTGAAACCCGGAACGCTACTTCGTCTCTCTTTAAAATATATATTTAACAAATATTGCGGAAATAAATGAATTTTAAGAAAATCCAAACATCACATTCATCTGAAAAATTTCAACAGAACTTACATTTAAATAAATTCACTTGAGAAACATTCCATAAAATTTCAAAACTCAGATAAATAGACAAGTTCCAAAAATCTCAACTTTCAAAATAATTTAAAAATAAATGTTTGTCATCATTACCCATCATTCGCCACCGCTTCCGATCTCTGCAAATGTTGTTAAAAACGGAGTGAGCATTTCAAAAGAAATACTCAGTAGACTCGCGCATAATAATCATTTAACATTATAAATTAAAACACATAATCATGATATTCAAGTCTCAGGTGTCTAACGATCACCAGTATTCTCATGAACATACAAGTTCAAGTCTCATGCATTTAAGCAAGTAAATTCTCATAACATAGTCTCATGCTTGGAAAACAAGTAATTCTCATTAACACAATCATACATGCTAAACTTATAATCCAAATAATTATTGATGCGCACTTTTGAAAAACGTAAATTTGTGAATAAGAGTCTACCTTAAACTTAACGAGTGTGGTTGAGCGGGAATGACTTCAATCTTTTAAATCTCCGTACGCTTCGTCTAGCCAATTAGAATAATAAGTTAAATTAATCTTTTGAAATTTATAGTTTAAAAATGATAATTTACAATTTGGGGACTGAATTGATGATTTGAAAGTTGAGGGACTAAAATGAATACTTTGAAAGTTGATGAACTAAAATGAATACTTTGAAAGTTGAGGGACTAAAATGAATACTTTAAAAGTTGAGGGACTAAAATGTAAATTTTCAAAGGTTGAGTTGAAACTCAAAACGAATATTAAACTATAGGGCTGAAATAATTGATTTTAAAAATACTCACGAGAAAACAAATATTTCTCTCTATTTTTCTCTCTACTCACAAATTTCTCTCTACTATTTTTCCCTCTCTATATTTTTCTCTCTTGTCTTGGTGCATTTTTCCTCTCCAAGTCATGCTCTATTTATAGCAAGAATTGGGAGACAATTTGGAGTGAAGAGAATTTAAAATGATGAAGTGATGGGAAAAGAAAAAGAAAAGAAATGGATTAGTGAAAACATCATAATTTGGTTTTGACAACATGATGATGAAATTGGTGTAAAGATTAGTTGGAGATACTTTGTGATTGGATAATGAGGTGGAAAAGAAGAAAACGTGGGGGTGAAATTAGGTGGATTAGTTAGGTAGGATTAGTTTAGGATAATTAACCAAGAATTAGACTAAATTCGATTAGGCAATGTATTTAAAACTTATATATTTTGAACTGAAAATAAATTTGAGAATAAATAAATTTTGAGATAAAATTGAATTTCGTATTTGGACTTAAAATAATTTAATAAGGAAAATTGAGATATTTTTAATAAATTTGGAATTGGATTCGGATTAAAATAAATATAATTTCACTTGTAAATGGCTAGACGAGTGCTATAGTTCTTAAAAAATGATCTTCAAAATTGGAGAGTTGTAACGACAATTTTTTTTTTTTTATAAAACTAATTTTTTTTTTTTTTAAACTTGAAATTTCTTGGTCGCTACAGCATTAGTTCCAAGTATGAAAGCTTTGTGTGTATTCGGAGGGAATGCACCAATCATGATCCCAGTGGTGGAATGGTCGAGAAAAATGAGTCTCTCAGGGATGCAGGACGTCAAGGAGTCAGGTACGTGCAATGTATACTACCTGGGGACAATTGAGCTCATCAAGGGACGAGGGATGGAGATGGAGTCTTGTACTCCATGTCGACGAGGGCGTCGACATAATAGGCAGGGGAGAGTGTCACACCCCGCGTGTCACATGACCGAAACTCCGAACACAAAGGCATGCGGAGTAGCGCAGAGCAGGCTCAAGGTCGTAGGGAAAGGACACATGCGGGATGCAATGCCTAAATCTACAAGAGACCAATGCAAAAATAGCAATGAAGGAAGGTACTCGAAGGAGATGGAGGATTCCAAAAGATTACGAGACTTAATTATGCTAGTATGTTCTGGAAAGATCCATGGTCGAGCTTTGAAAGATGTATCTCGCATATTGAAAGAAGCTATGAAATGCAAGCATGTTGCGTGGGGAAGAAACATTCTAGAAAGGTGCGGAACGTTCTAGAAGAGTGTGGAATATTTTAGAATGGGGTGGAACATTCTAGAAAGGGGTGGAGTGTCATAAAAGATTATAGAAGGTTCTAGATTCAACTAAGCCTCAACCCCTCCGCAAGATTCTAGAAGAATTTAGGTTGGTAAGTAATGGTATAGAATATTCTAGAAAGTGAAATATTTGTATAGATTTTCCTAGAATTCTCTATATTTTAAATATTGGCCCTTAGATTAAGTAAATCATGGCCATCCATTTGTAGAGGTTTGTCCTATAAATAGGTGGTTAGGGACATTTGTAGAGAAGGAGAGAGTGATATAGCTTCCAGGTATTGTAAAGGTATTATTGTTCTTAGTAAAGAGTTTTCTTTAAACTCTTGTGTTCTTTGTTTTTCTTACTCTTGCCTAAGGTTGTTCCTAGTGCAAGGAGAAAATATAAGGCTGGCTTAGTGTAGAACTGCAAGGAGGCGGAAGTTTGAGACGCTAAAGCCGCATAGTTGCTTGAGGATTTGCAAGACCGTGACACCATGCTATCATTTTGCTGAATTGGTTGAATGAAGCAACAAATAGGCTCAAGTTTTTGCTGAATTTTGCACCAAATTGATTTTGTCATTAAAAGAAATTTAATTTAAACAAAGGTTGAACACGCATCCTACCTCCCCTGCCCTGTGAGTTTTTGGATGATGTAAATATCATGTTATACTCCAAGTTGGTTAGGGTTTGAGTACCATCCATTGGACTGACAAAGTACTTAACAAATTCGAACCTGTGAGGATTCAAACATCCAACCTTTGTGCTATCAACGTTTATGGATCTCCAACATTTGCTAGTTGGGATGTGCCATGAGGGCAAATAAATACAATCCAGAGCCCATTTGGCACAAATGTTGTTCATAGAGCTTTTTTTTAAAAGTCCTGTAAACAAAAGGCAATTGATTGTTTGATTATCACCCCAGAAAATATTGTTAACATTATATTGATTGTTTGACAGGACAACTATAAAAGTGCTTTGTATAAACTAAAACTTAAATTATATATCATAATTAACTAAAAATCAAATAATTATTTCACCTCAATGTTGAAATCTATATTGAAAAAATATTTAATTAATTCATAAAATATAATATTTCACCATTTTCAATGTATTCCATATTTTTATTAATTAATTATGAAAAATATATTTTCAATTCATTTTCAAGAGATTTCATTTTTATTAATTAATGAATTATAATATTTCAATAGATATTATATAAGAGTTATAAAAAAAACTAGTTATTACCCGTGCGATGCACTACAATTGTAATTCATGGAAGTAATCTAAAAAAAACAAATTTATTGATTATAAAGAACTAAAATAAAATTAAAATTAAGATTAAATGAAAGATCAAGTCCAACAATTGTTTTGCCTCACCTTTGTATCCCTCTTTTCAAAAGCAGATTTTTGAATCTCAAATTCTTCTTTCGAGAAAAGGACCCATCAGTAACGCATGAGTAGCGGCATCTAGGACCCAACCCTTCTTTAACATCAAGACCAACAATTGTTTTGTCTCACCTTTATATCCCTTTCCTCATAGGCCAAACACTGCAACAATGAATTCATCTGTATAATGTTTTTTTTTTTTTTTTTGGCTTTATCTTTGTCGGGAGTATATTGCTCAAATGGGCTAGAATTTGTTCTTGGCAAGAAATGAAGAGACCATTCTTGAAAAACGAAGTGCAATACTGTAACCTAAAAAGTAGTAAAAGCAGTGCAGTTTCTGTTCTTTTTTTTTTTCAGATAACAATGTGAAATTCTGTTTAGATGGGATCAATGGAATGGTTAGACTTTCTCAATATAAGTAGAGAGCATATAGATTTTTAAAATGTTTGGGTGGGATTTAGCCATCCGTTTGGAAAACAAATTAAATTGGTTTATAAACAAATTTTTAATCACTACTTTTTACCTCAAAATTATAAACAAACCAGTTTATAAAGCAAACAGTGTTACCAAACAAAGTTTAAGGGTGAAATGGTATTTACGGAAAGAGTGTGGAGACTTTTTCCATGTCTGACGATTCATCCGCATGACTCAGTTTTTAAACATTAATCTATTGATGAATAATGCAAAACTTCTTTTAAAATGTGATTTAAATGGGATTCAAACAAGAGCTAACAATACATGGAATTACAACTGAGATGCAGGCTCGAGATTCTACAAAAAATTTACTGCAGACAAACAAATTTGGCAGAAAAAGCTGACACAGTGATACATTTTTTTTTTACTTATATTGTTTTTTCGAAAGAAGTGCAGGAGAACAAGTCTGCGTTTTGCAAAACCTGGCAGAAATAGATGTGTCAGCCAGCGGCGACACATCTACTTTATATTATTTTTTGTTTTTTTTTTAATATAAGCCATGGTTTATAGATTTAGTTTCTACATTTTCAAAACAAAAAAATAGAATGCAAAGTTATTTTTCAAGGCTTATTTATCTCTGTTTTGTTTAATTTTCAGGCAAGTCATTTTTTTTCTTTTAGAATGTGTTTTGTTATATTTGAGTCCATATTTTAATTTATTTTATTTAACAAACTAATTATTTTTTCATCTTAATTTTTAGAAATTGAAGGGGACGACAATATATATATATATATATATATATATATATATTCCAAAAGTGAATATTGGCGCAATTATGAAATTCGGACAAGAATTTCAAATGCTTGATGATGTATACAATTTTTACAACAATTACGCTAAATATAAAAGTGAATATTGGTGCAATTATGAAATTTGGACAAGAATTTCAAATGCTTGATGATATATACAATTTTTACAACAATTACGCTCAATTAGTTGGGTTCAACAAACATATTTGTAGTAGTTTAAAGGATCCAAAGACAAATGAGCTTGTCTAAAAGTCGTATATTTGCTCCAAAGAAGGTCAAAATGATGAGACCTAATAGATGTAACTTAAAAATTTGGTGGCCCGTTCTAATTTATGCAATGTTTATATCTATTGATGTATTGCGATATTATTATGAATATTAAACACAAAGGGAATTGATTATTATGAATATCAAACGGAATTTAATTCATGTACTTATATTAGAATTCATTACGACAAAATAAAAGACAATTTACATTTTAAAAAAATCTATATATATATATATATATATATATATATATATATATATATATATATATATATATATATATATCTATATCTATATATATCAATAAAAACAAAGTCTTTACCAAAAATAACACACACACACTCTCTCTCTCTCTCTCTCTCTCTCTTTCTCTCGCCAAAATGTACTTGCTAAATTTGGAAAGGTTTTGCCGAAAACATAAGAATTAAAAAATAAATAATGATTGCATTTTGAAAAGTGTAATGATTGCAAATTTAAATTACACTTTTGAGCACTACATGCAATTGTTCCCAAATAAAAAAAAAAAAAACCATTTTGAGCACTGTTAAATTATATAAAGAATAATGGTAGTAAAAAAAATTTGTTTAAAAACAAAGAATGTGATGTTTCGAGGTAAAAATTAGCGATTGAAAAGTGGAGAGAAAAATATGTGTGATTAAAAAGTAGTTTAAAAATATTATATCAAACAGAGATACTTCGTTCCAATTCCAAAAAAGGACAATTTAATTTTTTTTCATTTTAACAAATTTGTTTTTTATTAGGATAATTTGATTTTAATGTAACTATTAATCTTATTATGTATCATAACTTCATTTTTTTTTTTGGTTAAAAATGTGAAAAAAATTACACCAAAAGCATCATAAGTCTAATTTAAAAATAAATAGATAATTCTCTATTATTATAAAAAAGTATTCAAGATCCGTAATTTAGAAATTTTGTTAAATTAATTAAAAAAAGATTATTCAAAAATATTTTTCTTAATCACAATGTAACTAAGTTGGTAAAGTAACATTAAATTATTTCTAAAGATATAAAATTATATTGTAAAATGTGTTAAAAAATATTTAAATAACCCGAAAATGTTTTAATTTAAAGAACGAAAAATGTTTTAGTTTAAAGAACTTAAGAACGTTCCTTATATTGTGTATTTTTTTTTATAAGTTTTCCAATTAGTTTATAGTAAAAAAATTAAATGATTAATCCAGAAATTTTCTTTCAAATCGAATAATTTCATACTTGATTGAATATAATTTTCCGTCATATGTAATGTCAATTAACAAAAGTTAGAAGTAATCACTCTCGCATGTTGGAATGTATTTGAAAAATCCTATGAGTAACTATCAGTATTAAACAAAAAATATAACAATAATATTCTTTACCAATTCAAAGCAAATATAGATTTATGGTTGTTAATTTTATTTCAAAATAATTTAATATATATATAAAAAAAACTTATTTAAGAAAAGAAAGTTTAACAAACAAATAAATAGTTAAAAAAACTATTTTTTAAGGAGACAGACTATTTTAAAAAGAAAAAAAATCTTATAATGATCATAATTTCTTATTTTTTATTAGTTTTGTAAATGTTGCATTTCATATTTTGATTACTTTTTTTTTTTTAATTTTGAATTTGATATTATTTTGTATTAAAATGTTGTTGTACTATGTTTTTATTTTTGTATGATTGTATAATTAATATATTTTCATAAATTTTGATCGAAATAACTATCACAACTATCTTCCCGTGCATCGCACGGGTGAAAATACTAGTTGTAAGATAAAACAACAGTTTATAAACTACAAAAATGCTCAAACCTCTTTTTAATCAAACACATTTTTTTTCTCCAATTTTCAATCACTACTTTTTACCTCAAAAACATAAACAAACTAGTTTATGAACTACATAATGTTACCGAACGAATGTTAAATAGAATCATATACAAATAAAAATTAGACAAAAAAAATAATGATAAACAAAAGTGTCAGCCGCTTTTCAATTCCTTGCCTTCTAATATGATGGCAAAGCTCGAGAACTAGACTGATAATTTTTTTTTCTCTTTTTTTGTTTTAAACACTTGGGCAGGAATAAGGTCAGTATTTCGGACGAGAATTTTTGGCTAACTTTCCTCCTTTTATAAATTATATAGAATATAGATTTGTTCTGACACTTTTCAATTCATAAGGCAAGGCCTTTTTTTTTTTTAAACGCTTGGGTGGCCAGTATTTTGGGAGGGAATTTTTGCCTAACTTTCCTCCTTTTATATTTTATTAATTAATAAAATAATTCTTCAATACGAGTTGTGAAAAATAATATATTTTCAATATATTTCATATTTATTAATTGATAAAATATAATTTTATATGAATCAATAAAATATAATATTTCAACACGAGTTATGAAAATAATATATTTTCAACATATTTCAAATTTTATTAATTAATAAAATATAATTTTTATTATCAATAAAATATAATATTTTAATACGAATTATGGAATATAATATATTTTTAATAGATTTCATAAAAAGATATTATATATTGCAGCTTCTTGTAAAAGTATTTTTTTAAGAAGTTACAAATTTGAGCTTCTCTAAAATAGCTTTAAAAAGCTATTTATATAGTCAAAAAATATTTTCTTAATCACAACTCAACACCTATATTTATAAGGGAATAATGCATAAAATATGCTGTTACATAACAACATTTCAAAATTGAAGAAAATATTTTGAAAATTCAAAGGTGTTAAATAATTTAATTAATATATTATAAAATTTTCTCCACCCCACCCCACATTCAATTCAATTCAATTCAATTCTTACGTACGTAGTCTGTGTCTCCTCCTCCTCCTCCTCGTCATTGCCATAGTCACCACCACCACCTCCTCCTCCTCCACCTCCGACGTATTGTCACCATCGCATCATCATGACCTTCGACACATCGCCATCATCGACGCCATCTCTGATGTACCGTCGCCTCCACCACACCATCACTAACTTACAACCACAAATAATAAGTTAATAACCACAACTTCTTGAAAATGCACACGAAAAAATTTTCTGCATGTATATAAAAAAAAATTTAAAAATTGTGAAGATCAATTTAAAATAAAATTTGTAACTTATATATTGCCTTTCATCAGTTCTCTTGAATCTGTGGCCTATTAAGATTGATCTGTGACTCGTGAACTATGACTTGTGACCTATTACTTATAACATATGAATTGTGACATTTGAAATCAAATCTGTTACTCTTGACATGTTACCTGAATATAGTGTTACTTATGACATATTGTGATTGGATGAACTGTGAGATGTGACCTATGATCTATGAAGTGTGACATGTGATCTATTGAACATATGAAGTATGACCTGACTATATAAATGATTCCTGACATATGAAGTGTGATATGTGATCTGAAATATGGAGTGTGTGACCTATGGCATGCTGTGATTAGATGAATTTTGACACGTGACCTTATGAACTATAAAGTGTGACCCATGACTATATAAATGATTTCTGACATATGAAGTGTGTTATGTGACTTGCGATATGAAGTAGGAGTGGGCATTTTTTCCCAGAACCGGTTGGAACCAGCCAGTCCGGATCTTGTTCGACCAAAGAATAAATCAATTTTGGGACTTATTGGTGGGAACCAAACGGTTCTGGTTCGGTTCTTTTTTTAGAATCAAAATTTAATTCGGTTCTCAAGTTGGTTTTTTTTTTTTTTTGTACAATATTAAAAGATCACGATTCAGTGATTCACGTCTTCTATCTTCCTCCGATTTAGGGTCTTGTTTCTTTTTTTTTTTATCTCCAACAGATTCCTTCCTCTTCTTAATTTCTTTAATTATTTCTTAGTCTATAAATGCATGGTTTCTGTTTTACTTTTAATTTTTGTAGCTTGTAAAGTGGGTGCCACATTTTTTGATATTATGCCATTGCCAGTTACAATAAAAGTGTAGGAAGCTTCCATTCTCAGTCACATGCAACTTCTATTCTTTAGTACTAAAGAATATTTTATTTTTGTATATAAAAAAAGATACATTTTATTTTAATATTTTCAATTTAAAGAACCAGGTCGAACCGAAACCAATTGATTCTGTTCCATAATCAAATTTGAAACAAATGGTTCCATTACTAAGATTCCAGTTGGTACTTGGTTCGGTTCCTTTTGAAACCGGACCGAACTGGACCACGCCCCACTCATTATGAAGTGTTATCTATTAAATGTCGTGATTGGATGAATTGTGACCTGTGATCTATATAATGTGACCTAAGATCTATCTGGGTCTGTCATAGAAATTGAATATGTAACATGTGACTTGAATATGTGATATGTGACCTATGAGTTGAACACGTGACTCGTGACCTATGACTTGAACATGTGATATGTGATTCGTATATGTGACCACATCGATCATCAACAAACAACCGTCATCACACCACCACCACAACTCCTTAACAACCATAAACACCACATCACATACATTATCAAACCACCACCACACACCACTGCAGCCTTAGCCACTAGTATTATTAAAGAGAAAATACATATTTCTCTTATACATAACCTATACATAACAATTTAAACCAAACAGATGTCAACATCTCCGCTTCTATGACCACATGCATCACTATATAAAAGCAGTCACTAGAACACCAGTGCGGAAGCAATCAATAACGCACTCCATTGAGATTTGAGTACAAATTGTAGGTGTCCCATGAGCTCAGTCCGTTTACACGATTTGGGTGAGGGTAAACTCTCGCGAGTCTCTTACTTCTAGCATATGTTCATCAATCGAATAAAATAAATGGTATGACAGTGAGGTTCAACAGCAACTGGTGACTGGTACTTCCTGTAGATTAGCTGAAAATCACATGCACTGTCACTCCCATCGGTGCCCCATCGCACCGCTACCTTAATCCCCCACCGCATCCACAACCACAAACCACCACACTAAAAACCAAGCCTCCACGAGATTTGTTCATAAATCACTGTGGATTTGCTGCCACGATTGGCCATTGCGAAGTAGAATTGCGAAGATGAGGAAGATATCTTGGTCGTCGCGAAGAAGCAAAGCTGTTGTCGTCGGCGTCGGAGTATTTCAGTGCTGTGATGCCTTCGTCGTACTTGGTAGATATGGTTGGAGCATGTGAGACTGAAATTGGCGATTATTTCATTAGGGATTTAAGTGAGGAATAGGTGGCGGTGATTTATTGGTAAATATTAAAAAATGAATTAATACCCGATTCATGAAATATTAAACTTATATCTTGATTAATGAAATGTGCACCTTAAAAGTAAGTTGAGCTGTAATTTCTTCTATTTTTAATTAAAGTACTTTAGACCTTCTAAAAGTACTTTTTGACATTCCAAAAGTCCATACCAAACATACACTTAAAACCATGAAGAATGGAGCTCCTATGCATATTTTAGCGTCGGGGCAAAATTAAACTTTGGGCCTCCAATTTTTAATTTTAGGCGAAAATTAATTAGAGCGACCATTATCGAAATCCTTTGTAATTTGATTGATCATTGCTAAAACTATTGAACTTCAATAATCATTTTTAATTTTTGTTGCGACGACAGGGACCATTTGTAAAATAAACCTTAAAAGTACACCTACGAATTAAATTGACCGTAGGAATGTCAACGAGTCGAGTCGAGCCAAAGATCAAGGCTCGAGCTTTTAGGGATCGAGCATTTTTTGGCCCGAGTCGAGCCAAAGCTAGTCCCCCAAAAATAAGGCTCAACTTGAACTTTAAGCTCGAGTTTTTTCCGAACCGAGTCGAGCCGAGAGCTTTTAATTTTTATAATAAAAATTCATAAATTTGTTATTGAAAATAAATATATACAACGAGCTGAGTCGAGCTTGTGGTCGAATTTCAAGGCTCGAGCTCGTATCGAGCTTTTTGGACAGACTTTTTTTTGTTCGAGCATAGTCAAAACCCGTTTCCCAAAAAAAAAGCTCGAGCTTTGACTCGAAATCTCGAGCTTCGCGTCGAGCTAAGTTCGAGCTTTTTTGCCAAGTCCGATTGGCCCAATCCAACGAGCAATTTTGTCATCGCTAACCGACCGTGACAATCCCAAGCGGGCACGCTCCATGTCTCATGCTTTCTTCGTCTGTGAACCCGTACCCTCCACCTTCAGCCGTCACGTTGTTACGCTTTCAAGAGCTCTCTTCTCACTCTCTCAGTTGAACCGCAGAACCACCACGCCCGCCGCCGCTAGAACCATGAGCTCCTCCGGGTCGACTCAGCGAATGTTCCAGCTTAAACTCGACCCGCTCACCGGCAACTCGGAATGGTTAGTCATAGAAGAAAACGACACTGCAGAAGTCGGAAACCGGCAACCCCTCCTCGCCACGACGTCATATCTCGACATGCTCAACGACACCCGGCGGAACAAAGCCTTCCGTCAAGCAATTGAGAAGACCGTCACTAAACCTTGCCACGTTCTTGATATTGGGTACTTCAGAAATTACTTTTATCTAAACGAGAATTTAATTCAAATTGATTGTTATTGATGCTATTAGTATAATGTGAGATGATGCCATTAACAATGTGCTGTTCACCGGAAAAACATTTCAAAATACTCCCTCCATCCCATAGATAGGCTTGCTTTCCTTTTTCATTTATCCCAAATTATATGCCACTATCCTTCTTGTTGAGACTACTGTTGATTTTTTATTTTCTAGTATGCCCTTATTTAACGTGTTTGTTATCTGTAAATTTGAATTATTACTAATTAAACTAGTATATACCCGTGCGATGCACGGATGACATTATTGTTCTATTTTGTTTGCAATGAGAAGTATTAATGAACAAAGTGAATGTAGACAAATGAAAGATTGTTATGCTTTTTTCTTCAAGTTACCGATAGACACAATGAAAGATTTTTGCATAAGAAATTGCTAGATAACTACATCCAGTTTCTTGCATACATACATACATGTAGACAAATGGAGAAATAATAGGAACAGACAGTTTCACAGCTAAATTGTCATAACAAAGATTGCTACTGCCATCAAATTCTTAGTTTCACAAGGAGAAACCAAATAAATAAGAGCTCTCCTAATTTTGCTTGATTTGCGGCTCGTGGAACCAACAGCGGCACAAATTACAGGTATCCTACACCCCTGAACTCAAGCTAAAGTTTGGTTAAATAACACATACTACTGTTCATTCCCATCCAAAGCCCCTGAAAAGTAAATTCACTAAAATTTCACCAAAAAGGCATGGAAGATGAATACAAAATGATATTGTCTTAATCACCAAGAAAAGACACATAAAATAAAGCAATATCTAACTCTTTTTGAGCCTTTGCTGACTTCGTTCAACTCCAAGAGATCAAAGGTAGTAAAAACAAAGATACTTTTTAAAAGAACCTCATGAAGTAGAAATTTTGATGATTGATGCACTCGTTTACCTGCAAGAGTTTGCGAGGCACTTCCAGCTGCAAGAAGCCTCTTCAAGGCTGTCATTCTCTCACTTTTGAGAGAGCATACCATACAAAATTGGAAAGCTTATCCCTAGACTATGGTGGCAACAATATGTATGTCGTTAGGAGAAGATCACAAGAAATGTGCCATGTTTAATGTTGCATAAATTGGAATCAACAAATAAGCCATGCCATAAATAAGCAATGTGAAAAAAATAATAGAAAAAACATGTAAATTTCCTCAAAGACACTAATCAAAAACTTGAAACCAAACTTCTTTACATAATACACAGAAATCATGCACAGTCGAAAATTAAACAATAACATTCTCAACAATGTGAAAACATTCACCTTCAAACAAATTTTTTTTTGCCTACAACTTAATTAGCTAGCAGAGAAGTCATGATCATTAAAGTGTTGCCAACAAAAAAAAAACGAAAATATTGAAAATATTGTAAAAATAAAAATAAAAATAAAAAAAAAAAATTTCCACACTGAAGCAATTTACGAAACTGAATAATGAAAATAAAAATAAAATAATCGAAAAGCACCTGGAAGTATAAGTTTACTGGTCATATTTCATTTGAAGTCAGAGTCACAGAAATAATTAAGGTTTGAAAAGCAATGAAGACTATTTCCTTCATTTCTTTTTGTATCTATATTTCCAGGCTTTCAGCAAAATCACAATTCCAAATATGCAGAAAATATATGCAAGTATATATATAGATCGATATTGACTTGTGCAGGAAAATACTGGAATTAATTCAATCAATACCCTGACTTTCCATTTGTTCACAAATGTTATGATGCTGTATAGAATTAATTCAATAAGCCTCCTCTCCTCCTCTTGCTTGAATGGTTCAGGAGTTTCTTCACGACGCTCAAATTAAGTGAAGGTATTAAAGTAACATATTTTAAACATGTACAAAAATGATAGCCAAAGTAATGTACTCAAACAGAAAGGGAAAAAAACTCCACTTAGAATCTCAAGCAAATAGTAATCACAAGAATTAGTTAAACATCTAAAATACATATGTGCACAAAAAAATTATAAATATGTAATCAAAATTAAATCTAACTAAACATATGTAATCGAAGTGTTAACCTAACTTAAAAATGACACTTCCAAAACAATACATGAAAGATAATACTAAAAAAAAAGGTAATTATGAACAGGCAATCACCTTAATAATAACAATAATTAGTATATGATACTTGTAAAAACCAAAATTTAACCTGGCATATCCAACTATACAAAAAAAAAAAAAAAAACCATCGTGATTGATAACAGTATTAGCAACATGTCCAACTATACAGAATCAAAAAATAATTTGATCACGTCGCCTGGCATATCCAACAATTATTGGAAAAGTTAAAATATAAACCCATCCCGATTGATTACCTGAGAAGATAGGAGACAGTCCAAACTGAATTCCTTAGCGCCATCAAATTTAAAGAAAATAGAAAGTGTGCCGAATATCATGAGAGAGCCTACTATGCCATCACAAAAGCTGCAACAACTTTGTAAGCCAAATCGAAAATTGATTACTGGAGAAGATAGGAGAATGCTTCTCCATTAATTTCCTTAGTGCCATCGAACTCAAAAGAAAAGAGAAAATGTGTCATATATCATAAGAAATCCGACTACACTGTCACAAAAGCTGTCACAACTTTGTGAGCCAAATCGACTAAAGATTCATCTTTTATCAGATATTGACAACTTTAATATTACAAATCAAACAACTGATTAATGGAGAAGATGCAAGACAGTGCGAACTAATTTCCTTAGTCTCATCGAATTTAAAAGAAAAAAGAAAAGAAGTGCCAAATGTCATGAGAAAGCAGACTATAACCTCACAAAAGTTGCCACAACTTTGTGAGTCAAATCGACTAAAGGTTCATCTTTTACCACACATCGACAACTTCAATACTACAAATCAAACACAGAACTATACAATTTTCTCTAGCAAGGATCAATAATACTGACAAAAAGTCAAAATTTCCCAAAACTCTCCAACAACTACATGCACCAGCACCAACAGTCACTTAGTGCCATCAAAATCAAAACAAAAGATGCGAGACTGCGAGAACTAATAAAGTAAACATCAGATTGAGTCCATCGTAGCAACCCACTCGAATATACCCATTACTATTGGATGGTAAAGCTGTAGCATTTCAACAACAAAAACTAAATGCAAATGTCTGCATTCGAAGCCAGTCAAAATTGACTTAGAAAGAAAAGTGAAACCATCCCCAAATTGAAAAATAAAACATTATGCACACAACCACACCCCCCCCCCCCCCCCAAACAACAAAAACCTCATTTAATTCTACTTAGAAAGGTACCTAAAGAAATAAATAGAAGTTAATCCTGACATATAGCTAGGATGAGTACCATTTGCATAACAACAATAAGTAAATAAATAAATTATGAAAAGATATCTAACAATAACCTGGTCCCAAGTTTTATTAAATAAAATAATAAGTTCACGAATTAGCAAAGGAATTTTTAAACACATTCAACAGAAAATGGAAAATCTAACCAGCTGGGTGGCCGTGAAGCCACCAATTGCAAGGTCTCCATTCAACAATCCTTTGAAGACTCCATATCTCTGGTCTATCTGACCTGCAATTTCCCATTATATAACTTAGATCAGAAAAATTATACACACAAATCATTGAGTTCAACACTTGAATAAATTAAATTATGAAATAACAGAATCACTAATGACTCAATAAAGTTTTGAGTATCAAATGAGAAAGAGCAAGAAGGAGATCTGTCTTCTATGAGCAAACTGAAAGTCGAAAATCAATATTCGTAATAATTATTCAAGAATAATCATCGAGAAATTTCTTGAAGAAACATACATGCCTTGATAGTTCCAAAACCAACTTTTGCTGAAAAAATTTCTGAGAGGCCGTGAAAGAGATGAAGTCGGTAGCAAAAAGAGGAGAAAATCGACGCTGCTTCTTGGAGAGAGAAAAAACTTGAACCCTAGTTTTTGACTATACAAAAATGAGATAACCTGGCGGAATTCTTTACAATTTTCTGAAATGGAGCTTCGATTCATCGAAGAAGATGAAGTTGAGGTCACAACCGGTGTTCACTGTTAGAAAAAATGAGTTATCGTCGGCGATCCAACTGATGCCAAGCTCCACAGTCACACTGCCGAACTTCTTCTCCTTTTTTCTCCCTCCAATCCAATCTGCACGTTCGGGCTGCGGTGAGAGATTTAGAGAGAGAGAGAGAGAGATAAATGCTTTCAGCGTTCTGGTAGATAGAGAGAGGGACGCTCTCTGAAAAGAGCATTAAATGCGAATTCAAAAATACCTTGGGGACGGGAATTATCTGTTGACGGTAGGAGCTTTTTTCCTGATGCCTTGACAGACGTTGACAAAACTTTAAAGGTTGACAGAAGAAATCTAAATTTTTGGACAAAATATTTTGGACGAAATTTACCCTTTGGGCAGGATCTTTTGGTCTGTGAATCTGTGATGGAAGACTTTAGGCGGGATGGCTGAGCGGGAAAACTTGACCAAACTCTCCTCCTATTATATATTAAATAGATTATTTACTGTAGAGGTGTGAGGAAATAAAAGTAAAATTTATATTTTCAACTGTATTGATTACATCTGTGTGAAAATAGAGGCTAACCTATCTTCATCGACGGAGGGAGTATAAAAAATAAATAACAGTCAGGAGTTAATTATTACAATAAGCAGAGTGTTGGAGAAGCTTAGTATTGGACTATGTATGCAGTCACTAATCAAGTGGTTTGGTGCCTTGGTTCTACTAAAATAAATAATGAGGTGTCCTGGCTCACTCGGGGAGACACACAGAGAAAATATAGATTTTGAAATCAACACTGTAATTAAGTAATCTTAGTGCTTGAATGCCAAAGCAGATCATAAGAGATTGGAGTTGATAGTTTGGAACTCGAGGATTCAATCTTTGGGAGTGTGATGAAGTAATGTGAAGATAAAGGCAAATTGAGTATTTCAATTAACATATTCTTCAAATGTGAGCATAAAATTAAAATAATTTAAAAAGTTTGGTAGGTAATGGAATTTACATTCTATGAGATACGAGTGGATATTAAAACATAAAGGCTGTGTTTTTAACCTAACTCTTCAATACAATTCTGGCATAATATGTGTTACTATTGGTTAAATAGCAAAAAATATTCCATAATTACTAATAAATGTTTTAGTCTTTGGTAAATATACAAGTGCGTTTGTTATTATACAGTGCTGGAACTGGCTTGTTATCAATGATGTCAGCTCGAGCAATTAGTTTTGGTGATTCAGAGGAGAGCTCTGGCTCAAAAGGGATGGTGACTGCATGCGAGTCATACCTTCCCATGGTGAAATTGGCACGAAAAGTTCTCCGAGCCAATGGCATGGAAAGGAAGGTACGCATCATTAATAAGAGGTCGGATGAACTGGAAATTGGCTTGGATATGCCTTCGCGTGCAGATGTCCTCGTAAGTACAAATATTTTATGTTGCATTGAACTTGAGCTATTGATTGTTCATTTGTTGGTTTTCCCTCCCAGAGGAAAGAAGTGTAGCTATTGAATGACCATGAGCATACCGTGTTTATGAGGGTTAAAAAATATGATCGTTAGTGATTTGTACAGGGATATTTTGGCTCTGAAATTCGTTTCGCATGCAGGTGCAGTGTATAGTTTAGCTGAAATTAGAACTTCTTAAGGTAGAATTCGTGTGTTTAGCACAATAATATTATTTTCACTTAAACAATAGTTATTTATTATTAATTTCAGGTTAGCGAGATCTTAGACTCAGAGTTGTTGGGAGAGGGGCTAATTCCAACTTTACAGCATGCTCATGACAAGCTACTGGTGGAAAATCCTCGAACTGTGCCTTACAAAGCGACAACTTATGGCCAGGTGATTTACAAGAGCTATCATATTCTGTAACAATATGTGTTCATGTAAACCATGGACGAATGACCATCTTCCATCTTTTCAACCATTTTTATTTTGGAAGACTACAGCGTATCGTGATATCCCGCATTGTCTTTCTTTTTTAGGAATAACTATAGTACTTGTAACTCAATAACTTGTAATTGTATTTCTGGAAGTTGTTGCTCTAACCCACTGCTTGTGCTCCGTGTCCATGATACTTGGCTGTGTCATGAAAATCTTGCACTGTTTGTCTATCTACCTATGGTATTAAAAATCAAGTACCAAGATTTGAGGCTTCACCAACTCTACAGATTGGATCCAAGGTTGTGACACCACCTTATTACACCTGCACGACAAAACCTTGAGGCTATCTGCATCTGATGCATGTTAGCATGCATAGAAGTCTTAAGTATCATGATTGCAGAGTTTAGTTAGATATTATGAAGCAAATAGAATTGAAACATTCAAGTTGTAGAAATTTGAATCTAGGAAAAAATAGACCGGGGATTAGATTTTACTCCATATAGTGCTGAAGCCAAGATTTCCGAAGGGGCGGACCCAGGGTGGGGCCTCCTGGGGCACGTTCCCCAGTAAAATTTTGATTTTTTTTTTTTCTGGTAGGTAGATTTTTTGTTTTAATCTTCAAACTTGATATATTAAGATATAAATATAATAGTGCACTCAGGACTCAGCACTTTGAAGATGATACATTACATATAATTTTTTTTTTTTATATAAAAATAGTACACCAATGAAAGTGGAGCCATGGGCAGTGGGGGATGTGATTTATGCTAATTATATTATAAGTGTGCAAGGTTAATATAATTATTTATTTGTTTGGGGATTGAATATTTTCAAGTATTTTTTCATTTTTCGGTCTCTTCTTACAAAAAAAAAATGTTTGGGGGCAGTGTGATTTATGCTAATTATATTATAAGTGTACAAGGTTAATATAATTATTTATTGTTTAAGGATTGAATATTTTCAAGTACTTTTTCATTTTTCGGTCTCTTCTTACCAAAAAAAAAATTCTGGGGCAGCACTCCCGTACCATCCGTGTGCCCCACTAGTACAAACACTCTGCGTCCGCCGAAACGTATAGAATAACTATCAACTTACAGTTCAAGGATTTTTGAATACTATTCTTGTTATGAAACTTATTACAAAATATGAATTCTGCCTCAATTTATGTCGGATACATACTTTAATGTATTTAAGGAGTTTCAGGTTCCTATATGGTCAACTATCTCACTTTTATGCCTTGACCAATTGACTATTCTAACTTCTTTTTCAAATTTCAATGCCTTTTCAGCTGGTGGAATGCACCTACTTATGGAAGCTGCATGATTTATTTAATAGAGAGGCAAAAGCATCAGATGGTATTTGTCTTGTTCCAAGTGGCCTGGATACCATTTTATGTATCAAACAGCAACAATTTGCCATGCATTGTGACGCAATTCAAGAAGAAATCAAACTGGTACTGATGAAATGAATATTTAGAGAATCTCCTTTGCATGTTAAAGCATTTCGTGTTTTACTTAATTTATTATTTCATTCAGCTGTCAGAACCTTTCAAAATTTTTGATTTTGACTTTTGGAAACGGCCAGACAGTTTTAGGGAAACTGATCTGCACATAAAGGCTACTAATGACGGTACTATTCATGCTGTCATCTCATGGTATAAATTTGGTGCAGATGTTGTCATTTCTAATATATTCTTCTCGGATGGTCATGAAAGTCCTCGTTTCGTTTTTAACCCTCAGGTGGTTGCTTCAGCTTGATAGCGAGGGAACAATCTTTTATTCTACGGGGCCCAAATGGATAGGTAGCTCTTCTGATTTGGAAAAGTTAGGATCTTCCTTCCCTTGTAAGTCAAGGCTCTGTGTTATTTTTACTTGCTATCTTGCATCCATTGTGTCTCTGATAGTATTTTAGCGGGATTATTCATTCAAATCAACATGAATGCATGTGTATATCTACTCCTGATTTTATAAGTTGAATAAAGAACTTACGTACGAAAGCTCAACAATTATATGTATTTTTCATCTAACTGAGAAGGTGGGGAGGGGGAGTTGAATAGTGGTGATGTCCCCAAACAAGAGGGAGGGCGAAGATAAATTCACTCTTGATTAGCAAGAATAAGTGCAGGATTTGATTTCTGGAGAAAAATCTGTTCTGAATTTTGACAATCATCATTTAATCTATGCACAATTTCAGACTTTTATTGATTTTAACGTATTCTTGTTTTAATCCGTATGCATCTCTAGGTGCTGATCATTGGTGTGACCATTGGAAACAAACTGTTTGGTTCACCCCAGATACAGGTCTGTTGGTGTGCAAGGACGAAGAGGTTCATTTGAATGCATTTCATACTGAAACTAGAACTTCATACAAAGTGAAGACTTCATCCCAGAATAAAGAGGTCGGTCATCTCAACTCATGCAGTCAGGATCTTCAGATCTTTCTATCACCAGAAAGAATTGCAATATATGGTGATAACAGCTGGAGATGTTCAATGTTAAAAGCCATTGAGAGAGCTGTAAGGCATATTTATCTTTGACAGGGCTTCATAACTAATAACTATTTCATTCTGAGTACTTCTCTCCATCAGGACCATTTCATCTATGCAATTTTTTTGATCAAGTCATAGGTACCTCACATTTCGTTTGACCTCTTGCATTGTTGCTTCATCCCCCTCACCCATGTATATGTTTAGTTTGTGGTTTTTGATAAGAAGTTACAGTCTTCTGCAGTGTCGATGTCCCTTTTACTCATCAATGGTTAGTGGGATAATAAATGTTATTTACCGTTATTATCCAACTGAATCTATTTTTCCCTTTGGAATTTCTGAAACTATCACTACCTCTGCTAGGAATTTCAAACTATTTTCTTTGTCTTTTCTCTCCACATTTTAACATCCTGTAAATGCTTCAAATCCTCATTATTCGTTATCCTCTAATAAATCCAGTGTTTTTACGTGAATATGTTAAGGGGGGAATACTCATATTAGCTGGATCCAACGCAATAGTAAATTATGTCATTTGAATAATTCCTTATGTTTTGTACCTAAAATTTTCTTCTCCAGTTTACCTTTTGAGTATTCTTTTGCAGATGTGTCAGAAACTTCATCCTTTGTGTCTAATTGCAGATGATAGCCTTTTCTTAACTACTGCCGTTGCTAGTCTTGGCAACGTTTCAAGGGTGTTATCGTTGTTTCCAGGACTGCAAGAGAAGGGTGCACAGTATTTGCAAGCAGTTGCTGCTGCAAATGTTTACCACATGGGTTGCATAGAAGTGACAAAGAAGAGGAACTTGCAGTTGACTCTGAATGAGTCCTATCAGAGAAAGGTAAACAGAGATGTGTGTGTACCTCCCACAAATAATTTTTCTTCATAGAAATAATTGTTTGATGGAATAAGTTAATTCATTCATTACTCCTTAACCATTATATCACAATCTCTATTCTGTTTTATAGCATGTTTGATGAAGCTAAAAACAAGTAAGAGTTACTTTTAAGTAACATTTTTTTTACCAAACATGTTAGGTAAGTTGCACTTTCTAGGGGATGTTTAGTTAAAAGTTGCTATTTTAAAAGTAAGTCTTTACTCATTTCTTAGCTAGTTTTTTACTTTTGTTAGGCTTAGCCATGCATGCTCTTGAAAAAAATGGTTTTTTGGCCTTAGAGCACGACAAATGACACCTCTTAGTCTGCAGGTTGACTTGCTGATTGCAGAGCCATTCTATTATGGAAATGACAGCATGCTACCCTGGCAATATCTGAGGTTTTGGTAAGTATTGCCTCTATTATTTTATTTGTAGTATATATGGTGATTAAACAAGTTATTTTGTTCCTGGCTTGAAAGAATTGAATTCATTATATTATAGCATCTTAGATGGTAAAGTTCTTGCTTATTGTATATTTTAATTTTATACATTGAATCATCTTTAGTACCTATACGGAACACAAGTATCAGAAGCTTCTTTTTCCCAAGTTAAAAGATAAAGTACAGTTTGCTTAATAAGATGGGCTAGACTTGATGTTTGGTATGAGTAAGTTACGATCGAAAACCCTTTTACTCATAGATCACATTTGCAATTTATTGAAAGATTATAAACTGTTGCGTGCTTTTTACAATTTATGGTGAGTTTGGTCCTCTGGAGTATATTATCTTCAACTTTTTGAGGATCAGACATGGAAAAATTCCATATTCAGTTTAAGTTGAGAGTACTATTGTTCAGGTTGATGTTACCTAGGATCAAAATCAGTCTTTTCTATGGATATGGGCTCAAATCCAATATTTATTTGATCAATTTTTGTCTTCTATTGGATCGGTATGTTCTTCAGGCCTCTGTTGAGTTGATACATGTGAAGTGTAAAGCTTCAAATAGTGGGATACTGGTCTTTTAATGGATGACATGCTCATCTTGACCATAAAACTCTATTTGTTTCTTGATTTTCTCTTGCAACAAAATTTCGTTAGACTACTTTTATTGTTAGTTCTTGTGAAATTTGCTGCTCATCAATGCCTTTCTCTGTTCTGAAATTGTTTCAAGATAAAGTTCCCTGTTTGTCTCATCTTACATGTTTTGTAGGAAGGAAAGAACTTCACTCGATTCCTTTCTATCAGAAGATGTGCTTGTAATGCCTTGTAAAGGTATACTGAGGGCTTGTGCCATGTACCTTCCTGTAAGTCGATAATCGGTATGGTTTACTCTCTTCAATTTGTATTTCAGTGTAAGTTACAGGAGTATGCATGTTCTTTAGGATCTCTGGAAAAGCCGTTGTTGCCTGAAAGAAATCGAGGGTTTTGATCATTCTGCCATCAATACGACATTGGGGGCGTGTGGAGATTTACCGATGGGAGAAGAGAGTCCTTGTCTGCCTTTCTTTGTGTGGCAATGTGGGAAGACAAAGGTAGTGTCATGTACAAACGAAGTACCTCATGGCAGAAAACTATAAATATCATTTGTGCTGTGGCATCTGTATTTTTTGTAGTGATGGGATTAAAAATTTTTGTCAGATACTCAGTAACACAACTACTATCATGGAGTTCGATTTCTTAAAACCGATAGGTCCATGTTCTGGCGAGGCTCAGGTATTATATTATGCCTTTTTCAGTAATGCCAATAATTGCACGAGTTTCTCATCAAACTTGTGAAATCTGCATCTCACAATAGACCGATTAATATGTTTGCAGTTTCGGTTTAACCACTCTGGAATATGCCATGGATTTGTGCTTTGGATTGATTGGGTGATGGATGCGGAGGATAACATTGTGTTACTGACAGGACCAGGTTTGTTTTTGTGTTCACTTCAACATGCTTAATTCTTATAACGTGTTTGGCTAAGCTTAAGAAATAAAAATTATATTTTCTGGATCTGGAAGTAAGCCTTATCCTATTCTCAAAATAAGTAACCTACCTGTCTCCAATTTTGATCAATCGATATTTTATTTTAAATAAACTATTATCCGTGGACCACGAGTAAACTTATAACTGAACTTTTTAAGCTTAGCCAAATTGCTGTTCTCGAAAAAAATTTAATCTGAAAATTGTTAAAAGGCGTTCTCGAAGTTTCAGAACACCGATACTGGAAGCAAGCTGTGAAGCTTTTAAGTAACCCAGTGGAGGTTAGAGATGGTGATGATTGTTCGTCAATGCAAATCAAAGCATCATTTGATCCTTCAAGTGGCGAACTCACGGTAACACACAGTTTCTCATGATTCGAAGATTTCTTGATTTGCTTTTGTACGAGTCTTGACTTCTTTCTGTATTTCTTCTTCTTCTTGTGCAATTTAACTTCCTTATTAGGCGTTGAACGTATTGTTGGTTGTCGAGAATAAGTTAATAAAAGATAGTTAAATTCTAAATAACTTAATCAGTTTATTTAGCAATAATCATCCTACCTACCTTATCGTTTCCCTTGGATTATTATAGTTTGTCTTCAATCTTTGATCACGGGACTCAAGTTGTCTTATAGGTTAAGACCAAAAAAGTTTATTACTATCTTTCTCGAATATTATTTACATGAACTCAATTATTTTAAATATATAATTTGATTTGATTAAATCTTGTGTGTTCATTTCAATTGTATGTTAGAATTGTGTGGCCAAATATTAAATTGAATTTTGTATGCATACATAAACAGTTGCATATTTTCTTCTTTTATCAAAAACAAGAATACAAGATTATTGCAATACAAAATTCCAAGAAACATCTATTTCTACGAAGTTTGAAGGAAATTTCCTTTTTCAAAACATAGGCCCCACATTTTGTCTTGTAACATAACGTGACATTATTCTTTTCTTGTCGAGTAGATGGAAATTATCTATATTGAAATTAAAGACTTACATATTTAGCCCGTGTTTGGTTTAACTAAAAAGTTGATAAAAATTTTAAAGTCTAACAAGTTTTAACCACATTTAACGGAATTCGCAAACTTCATCAATTTTTAACATATATTTCATTATTTTTTATCAAAATATATTATAATATGAAGTTTAGCAAAATCAAACAAGGCTTTAATAAGTCCTTGATTGAGATTCATTACTTCAAATAATGTGGTTTGTAATAGTTTATTTTTTAAGAATATGAAATGAAGTAGTAGGAAATATTTTTTGATTTATTTGTAAATATTATTTTATTTGTAAAATGTGTTGTTGAAAAATATAATTTGAATAATGGATACCAAAGAGGGGTCAAGTCTTGAACTCAAATACAAAAGAGGAAAGTTGAAGAGTCCCTTGCGGTACTCGAGTTTTAAATTTATGGTTGGGCAACCCCATTTCCCACCAACCTTATAGTAGATAAAATCTTTAGTTAGTTAGGTCATTTAATATAATCTTGAAAAGTTAAAAATAATTGAAGTTAAGCAGCTATTTTTCAGCATGTTCGAGTATTTTATTTTATTTTATTTTTGAAGTGCTTGTCTAGTAAAAAGAGATTTTGGTTTTAAAAAAGAGAAAAACGATTTTGTATAAAGTTGACTTAAAAGTTGTTTTTTATTTGTTAATTTTTTTTTTTTTTTAAATGCCACCATCAGTTAAAAGAGCTTTTACAATAAGTTGATTCAGTGTAGCTTCCTTCAAAAGTATTCTCGAAGTAAGAAACGTTTTTAAAAATTAGTTTTCAAACAAAAATAAAATAGTAAAAGCTAAAATAAAATTCGTGCCAAACAAACCTTTAAAGTAGCTTTTTTCGTAAAGTTCTTATGGTAAAAGAAAAGTAGAATTTTTAGCATTTGTTATCCTTGATTGAAAACGTATCGATTCTTTGTATATTATTAAAAAATGATAAGATTTAGAAAGAATCTGATAATATTTAAACTTGACCCTTATGCATACTTAAGCCAATCATCAAGCTTATCTACAAGTTTAAAAGACACACTATAAAAGTCTAAAACTAGAGAATAAATTCAACAAGTGGAAAGATTAATAAATTGCTTGTGCAGATCGAGTTTATTTATTTAAGGAATGATTATAGGCCATTTCGGCGGCTGAAATTAGTTTATAAATAAAATATTGTGTTTTCGAGGTAAAATTTGTTTAAAATTAAAAAATGTGTAAAATTAAAAAGTGATTAGAAGTTTTTTACTGTTTATATATTGTGTAAAGAATACACACTATTATTATCTACAAATTTCAAGTGCACACTAGACGTAGAGAATAAATTCAAAATGTGAATGATCAGTAAATTATGTGGGTTGATTGGATTTATTCAATTATTTAGGGAAAACTATCTTGATCTTGACCCTTTTTATATTTATATCCATATTTGTCGACTTTATTAACCAATATAGGCCGATGTTTAATACCCATTATTCAAAATTTCATTATTTTAAAAATTTATTTCACAATGTCTATCAATAAAATAATTTAGGTCGTGCTCAGTACAAATTTATAATTCAAATTATAATGAACACAATTTCTCATACCACCTTTTAATCATACACATTTTCCTTCTCCATTTTTAACCATCTTACTTAGAAAATCTAAGTAATACACATTATAAATAAAATTATATTTATTTCAGTCGTCAAACATATCCTAAAATGTTGTGTTTTTTAGATAAAATTTGTGTTGACAAGCGATTTAAAAAATGTGAAAATTAAAAAGTGATTTGAAATTTTTTTACTATTTATAAATTGTTTAAAGAATACACTATTATATTATCTACAAATTTCAAGTGCACACTAGACGTAGAGAATAAATTCAAAATGTGAATGATTAGTACATTATGTGGGCTGACAGGATTTATAATTATCTAGGGAAAACTATTTTGATCTTGACCTTTTTTATATTTATTATATTATATTATATTCATATTTGTCGACTTTATTCACCAATATAGGTCAATGTTTGATACCATTATTCAATATCTCGTTATTTTAAAAATTTATTTTCAATCACAAAATCTATCAATAAAATAATTTAAACATAAACTCTAAAAAAAAAAATATCATACTTTTTAATCATATTCTTCAAGAATTTACTATCGCAAATCAAATTATTCGAAATAATGATTCTCATGAGGAGCTAGTTACCATGAGCAAAGTTGAATAAAAAATGAGTTTTAAAATATCTTCTCTAGTCCAACTTATCCAACAAATTTAAAGAGTACGTTTATGAAATGAGAGACCCACATCAATAAAAATTAAAAAAAAAAAAATGAAAGTATTTTTTATTTATAAATGGAATGTTGTTGTTTTCATGATAAAATATAATTAAAAAGTGATTTGAAAAAATGATGTGATTAGTGATTTAAAAAATTGTGTTGTTCATAAATTGATTTATAAATCATTTACCAAACAAGCTATAAATAAATAAGGGGGTAAATTTGACGAGCCCTTGCTTGGTACAAATTATAATTTAATTTTTTATCAAATTCAAAGTCAACAATCAATCTCAATAATTCATAATTTTTTAATCATATCTCTTATCAATTTTTGTCAAAATATACTAATAATTTGATTTTAATATGCACTCCGGACCTAAACTCTCTTTCGCGTTCCTTCACAGTTTCGAGTGCCATCTGTACTAGACAGTACACGGAAAATGGGGTTGCAACTGGTGGTGCTAGGTGCAAAGATAAGCCTCTGCGCCACCTCTCACAGCCTAACTCCGTTGACCGCCGCCTTGTTATGGCCTTTTGTGCTCAAATTTTCCTTCAGTTTTAAACCTCTCCGAGGAGTTTACATAGGTATTTTACATTCCGTAAGACTGTTCTTCTTTCAGTTGGAGCAAATAACCACGAACGATGAACCTGGTGGCGCTTCCCCGGGAAACAGAAGCTCGCGGTGGGAGCGGGCTGTCCGCTTAATCTGCGAAAGGGTGACTCAAGCCAGACACGCACAGTCCATCGATGACTCCGGCGAGGACAGTTTGCGTGCAATATCAATGCTAGCACTTTGAACCAAATATTCAATTTTATAATATGTAAGACTTATTTTTTATTTTTTTTCGTTGTGTTTTGTTTTTTGTCTTTTTTCTTTTCGGCTACATTTTTCTTCATAGATCTTAAAATGAAGAGACGTGAAAATCATTATTTCAACATTATCCAGAATTGTTTGTTAAATTTTATATTTTTCTTCATAGATCTTCATATATTTTGTGCATAATGTTATGAAATTTTTTGCAACTGATATTAAAGGCATGTTTGCTCAATTTTCATTCAATAATCTGTATTTATTGATTTTCTTTACATTTTCCCCTCAAATGCATATGTTCATTGCCTGGTATTGATGGTTAAGAATTGCCGGAGAATTCTCCTATCTCCATTGCCTTCATTTTGAGAAATGCCATAAACTGGTATACACTAATTGGGAATTGAAATTTACTACTGGAAAAATCTCCATGATAACGTTGCTTCCGTTTGTGCTTGCGAAGCCAGACAATTTTAATTAATGGGGGTCCCATATTAAAATACACAAAGTTGATACAAAATATATATTTTTTAAAAAATTAAAAGAAAAAAAAAAATATATATATATATATATATATATATATATATATATTCTTAGAAAACTTGGGGGGGGGGGGGGGGGTCCAGGCCCCACAAACACCCCACTCAGCTCCGTGACTCCGTCCTTGCTTGCAGTGACAAAATCATGACAATGAATGAGATTTTCAGAAAAATGTAATTAATAAGTGATAAAAAATATATATTTTACCTGTTGCCTGTTTGTGTATATATATATATTACCTGTTGCCTGTGTGTGTGTCTATATATATATATATGTTGGCACAGCCGCACAGGCACTCTCATCACTGGAAGTAAGCCTTATCCTATTCTCTAAATAAGTAACCTACATATCTCCAATTTTGATCAATCGATATTTTATCTTAAATAAACTATTATCCGTGGACCATGAGTAAACTTATAACTGAACTTTTTAAGCTTAGCCGAATTGCTGTTCTCGAAAAAAATTTAATCTGAAAATTGTTAAAAGGCATTCTCGAAGTTTCAGAACACCGATACTGGAAGCAAGCTGTGAAGCTTTTAAGTAACCCAGTGGAGGTTAGAGATGGTGATGATTGTTCGTCGATGCAAATCAAAGCATCATTTGATCCTTCAAGTGGCGAACTCACGGTAACACACAGTTTCTCATGATTCCAAGATTTCTTGATTTGCTTTTGTACGAGTCTTGACTTCTTTCTGTATTTCTTCTTCTTCTTGTGCAATTTAACTTCCTTATTAGGCGTTGAACGTATTGTTGGTTGTCGAGAATAAGTTAATAAAAGATAGTTAAATTCTAAATAACTTAATCAGTTTATTTAGCAATAATCATCCTACCTACCTTATCGTTTCCCTTGGATTATTATAGTTTGTCTTCAATCTTTGATCACGGGACTCAAGTTGTCTTATAGGTTAAGACCAAAAAAGTTTATTACTATCTTTTTCGAATATTATTTACATGAACTCAATTATTTTAAATATATAATTTGATTTGATTAAATCTTGTGTGTTCATTTCAATTGTATGTTAGAATTGTGTGGCCAAATATTAAATTGAATTTTGTATGCATACATAAACAGTTGCATATTTTCTTCTTTTATCAACAACAAGAATACAAGATTATTGCAATACAAAATTCCAAGAAACATCTATTTCTACGAAGTTTGAAGGAAATTTCCTTTTTCAAAACATAGGCCCCACATTTTGTCTTGTAACATAACGTGACATTATTCTTTTCTTGTCGAGTAGATGGAAATTATCTATATTGAAATTAAAGACTTACATATTTAGCCCGTGTTTGGTTTAACTAAAAAGTTGATAAAATTTTTAAAGTCTAACAAGTTTTAACCACATTTAACGGAATTCGCAAACTTCATCAATTTTTAACATATATTTCATTATTTTTATCAAAATATATTATAATATGAAGTTTAGCAAAATCAAACAAGGCTTTAATAAGTCCTTGATTGAGATTCATTACTTCAAATAATGTGGTTTGTAATAGTTTATTTTTTAAGAATATGAAATGAAGTAGTAGGAAATATTTTTTTATTTATTTGTAAATATTATTTTATTTGTAAAATGTGTTGTTGAAAAATATAATTTGAATAATGGATACCAAAGAGGGGTCAAGTCTTGAACTCAAATACAAAAGAGGAAAGTTGAAGAGTCCCTTGCGGTACTCGAGTTTTAAATTTATGGTTGGGCAACCCCATTTCCCACCAACCTTATAGTAGATAAAATCTTTAGTTAGTTAGGTCATTTAATATAATCTTGAAAAGTTAAAAATAATTGAAGTTAAGCAGCTATTTTTCAGCATGTTCGAGTATTTTATTTTATTTTATTTTTGAAGTGCTTGTCTAGTAAAAAAAGATTTTGGTTTTAAAAAAGAGAAAAAAGATTTTGTATAAAGTTGACTTAAAAGTTGTTTTTTATTTGTTAATTTTTTTTTTTTTTTTTAAATGCCACCATCAGTTAAAAGAGCTTTTACAATAAGTTGATTCAGTGTAGCTTCCTTCAAAAGTACTTTCAAAGTAAGAAATGCTTTTAAAAATTAGTTTTCAAACAAAAATAAGATAGTAAAACCTAAAATAAAATTCGTGCCAAACAAACCTTTAAAGTAGCTTTTTTCGTAAAGTTCTTCTGGTAAAAGAAAAGTAGAATTTTTAGCATTTGTTATCCTTGATTGAAAACGTATCGATTCTTTGTATTATTAAAAAATGATAAGATTTAGAAAGAATCTGATAATATTTAAACTTGACCCTTTTGCATACTTAAGCCAATCATCAAGCTTATCTACAAGTTTAAAAGACACGCTATAAAAGTCTAAAACTCGAGAATAAATTCAACAAGTGGAAAGATTAATAAATTGCTTGTGCAGATCGAGTTTATTTATTTAAGGAATGATTATAGGCCATTTCGGCGGCTGAAATTTGTTTATAAATAAAATATTGTGTTTTCGAGATAAAATTTGTGTAAAATTAAAAAAAATATATAAAATTAAAAAATGATTTGAAGTTTTTTACTGTTTATAAATTGTGTAAAGAATACACACTATTATTATCTACAAATTTCAAGTGCACACTAGACGTAGAGAATAAATTCAAAATGTGAATGATTAGTAAATTATGTGGGTTGACTGGATTTATTCAATTATTTAGGGAAAACTATCTTGATCTTGACCCTTTTTATATTTATATCCATATTTGTCGACTTTATTAATCAATATAGGTCGATGTTTAATACCCATTATTCAAAATTTCATTATTTTAAAATTTTATTTCACAATATCTATCAATAAAATAATTTAGGTCGTGCTCAGTACAAATTTATAACTCAAATTATAATGGACACAATTTCTCATACTGCCTTTTAATCATACACATTTTCTTTCTCTATTTTTAACTATCTTACTTAGAAAACCTAAATAATACACATTATAAATAAAATTCTATTTATTTCAGTCGTCAAACAGATCCTAAAATGTTGTGTTTTTTAGGTAAAATTTGTGTTGACAAGTGATTAAAAAAAATGTGAAAATTAAAAAGTGATTTGAAATTTTTTTACTATTTATAAATTGTTTAAAGAATACAGTATTATATTATCTACAAATTTCAAGTGCACACTAGACGTAGAGAATAAATTCAAAATGTGAATGATTAGTAAATTATGTGGGCTGACAGGATTTATAATTATCTAGGGAAAACTATTTTGATCTTGACCTTTTTTATATTTTTTATATTATATTATATTCATATTTGTCGACTTTATTCACCAATATAGGTCAATGTTTGATACCATTATTCAATATCTCGTTATTATAAAATTTTATTTTCAATTACAAAATTTATCAATAAAATAATTTAAACATAAACTCAATAAAAAAAAAAAAAATCATACTTTTTAATCATATTCTTCAAAAATTTACTATCACAAATCAAATTATTCGAAATAATGATTCTCAAGAGGAGCTAGGTACCATGAGCAAAGTTGAATAAAAAATGAATTTTAAAATATCTTCTCTAGTCCAACTTATCCAACAAATTAAAGAGTACGTTTATGAAATGAGAGACGCCACATCAATAAAAATTAAAAAATATATTTTTTTTTATTTATAAATGAAATGTTGTTGTTTTTATGATAAAATATAATTAAAAAGTGATTTGAAAAAACGATGTGATTAGTGATTTAAAAAATTGTGTTGTTCATAAATTGATTTATAAATTATTTACCAAACACGCTATAAATAAATAAGGGAGTAAATTTGACAAGCCCTTGCTTGGTACAAATTATAATTTAATTTTTTATCAAATTCAAAATTAACAATCAATCTCAATAATTCATAATTTTTTAATCATATCTCTTATCAATTTTTGTCAAAATATACTAATAATTTAATTTTAATATGCACTCCGGACCTAAACTCTCTTTCGTGTTCCTTCACAGTTTCGAGTGCCATCTGTAGTTGACAGTACACAGAAAATGGGGTTGCAACTGGTGGTGCTAGGCGCAAAGATAAGCCTCTGCGCCACCTCTCACAGCCTAACTCCGCTGACCGCCGCCTTGTTATGGCCTTTTGTGCTCAAATTTTCCTTCAGTTTTAAACCTCTCCGAGGAGTTTACATAGGTATTTTACATTCTATAAGACTGTTCTTCTTTCAGTTGGGGCAAATAACCACGAACGATGAACTTGGTGGCGCTTCCCCGGGAAACAGAAGCTCGCGGTGGGAGCGGGCTGTCCGCTTAATCTGCGAAAGGGTGACTCAAGCCAGACACGCACAGTCCATCAATGACTCCGGCGAGGATAGTTTGCGTGCAATATCAATGCTAGCACTTTGAACCAAATATTCAATTTTATAATATGTAAGATTTTTTTTTTCGTTGTGTTTTATTTTTGTCTTTTTTCTTTTCGGCTGCATTTTTCTTCATAGATCTTAAAATGAAGAGACATGAAAATCATTATTTCAACATTATCCAGAACTGTTTGTTAAATTTTATATTTTTCTTCATAGATCTTCATATATTTTGTGCATAATGTTATGAAATTTTTTGCAACTGATATTAAAGGCATGTTTGCTCAATTTTCATTCAATAATCTGTATTTATTGATTTTCTTTACATTTTCCCCTCAAATGCATATGTTCATTGCCTGGTATTGATGGTTAAGAATTGCTGGAGAATTCTCCTATCTCCATTGCCTTCATTTTGAGAAATGCCATATACTGGTATACACTAATTGGGAATTGAAATTTACTACTGGAAAAATCTCCATGATAACGTTGCTTCCGTTTGTGCTTGGGAAGCCAGACAATTTTAATTAATGGGGGTCCCATATTAAAATACACAAAGTTGATACAAAATATATATTTTTTAAAAAATTAAAAGAAAAAAAAAAAAATATATATATATATATATATATTCTTAGAAAACTGGGGGGGTCCAGGCCCCACAAACACCCCACTCAGCTCCGTGACTCCGTCCTTGCTTGCAGTGACAAAATCATGGCAATGAATGAGATTTTTCAGAAAAATGTAACTAAGTGACAAAACAAATAAAATTGTATTATCAATTTCCAGTAGTAAGTAATAATTGAAGTTACAAGGAAGAATTTTTTTTTCTTTTTTTTTTTTTTTTTTTACGAAAGTTACAAGGAAGAATTAAAATCATAAATAACAATGATAAATAACAATAAAGATATAATAAAAAACTTTCAAAAAAAAAAAGAAGATATAAATAAAGATCTTATAGATAATAACAATAAAGATAAATAACGAAATAGAATATTTGAATTATAATTTATGTTCTTCAGGAGCAAATGATATTTTTCTAGAATATCATATATTATATATAAAGGAAGAACAATTCCCAAAATAGGTTTTGCAGTGAAGAGTACATTCGATTTTCAGATCAGAAAACTTTTTGTTTTAGATTAAAATCCTTAACTGGAATTAAGAAATATAAATTTGATGTTGAAATTTGGATTTAAACTAACGAATGAAAATAAACAATTTTAAATAATTAAGAGAAAAACATACTAGAATTGAGAATCTACTCTATTTCCATCATTCATGCATTGATTCAAATGTTTAACTACAATTTATAGGATTATGAAAATCCATATCCCTAATTTTATTAAAACCCTCTTTCAAATAGTGAATTAAAACATTTTCCTATATATAATTTGACTATATTTATTGATGAATACAAACACATAAGAAAGCACTATCGTTTTGTAAACACTATTGAAGATAACACAAAGCATAATAGTATATTTCTATCATTTATCGAACTTTGTGGTAATTAAAACATGTATAACGTTATCTCAATCGTTAACGCCACAACAATCTCAAACCCATGAACTATATAAATTAAACACAAATCAAAACATGAAATCCAAAAGGTAAAGTTTCATGACAATTCTAACATAAAACGGCTAGCCTAGAAATATGATCGAATATAAATAACAACAAGAATTTAGAGAATTCATAACCCGGATAGAGAAATTATTTCTCTTGTTGCATGAATCTTCAATCTCCAATATTTGGCTAATTGGTCCTCCAATAAGATGATAGAGTTTTGGTGTGAATTATAGAGAGTTAGGAACCCCAAAAACATGCATAACATTGGTATATATAAGTTTAGGTGAAGTCTAGGTTAATTAGGACAAGATTAGAAAAAAAAATCCGTGTTTAAAAGCCCAGCTCAGCTGCGACCCAGTTGAAAAGGCGCAGGAAAAAGTGGTGCAATCGCGTGGTTAGGTGATTTAGGAATTGTTTAATTTGATGATGCTTGCGTGACCAGGCTGTTGTAATGCCAATGATTGCATGGTTATGTTGTTCTTGTACAATTTCCATCTTTTGTTCTGTATAAGTTGGTACTCGTACTTTTATTGTAGTCCAGGTTCTTCATGTTCTGATTAGAGCAATTAAGTCCCCAAACTTCTGATCTCTTCCAATTAACTTCTTCTTGGCCTTATTTGACTGAAAACTTCCTCATGTGTATAATTTAGCTCCATTTATCATCTAATCTCTCTTTCATTTGCTTCATTTTCTCAACGTTGGAATTATTTCTGAAATATAAACAAATAACAACTTAATCAATATAAATAAGATAAAAAAAAATGAATAGTAAAAAAATATTTTCTAGGAATTGATTTGCCTGAAAATTATTTTTTTGGAAAATGTCATTTGGAAGTGTTTGATTAGATTAATTTTCTTGGTGAAAAAGTGAGAACTTTTCCTTGTTTTGTTGTTTGATTTACATTATTTTCCATAATAAATAAAGCAAAATATAGCTATTTTAATCAAGTTTTTATAATTATTTTTCACTCATTTGCACTTGATAATAGAAATGTTAATTTGTGGAAAAAAATATGTCAATTAACAACAACAAAAATAATCAAACGTGACGCAAAAGATTTTTTCACCTAAGGTGGAAAATGTTTTCTCACCAAATAAGTAAGAAAATATTTTCAAGGCAAATGAAAAAAGTATTTTTAATTGGATATACCTAAGAAAATATTTTTCAAAGCAAATTTTTCAATCAAACACAAAACAAATACAAAACGTGAAAAATATTTTTCATGAATTTACATTTTCTGGGCAAATAAAGGATAATCAAATGCAAGTTAAGTGTATAAAATACACTTATCAATATCATTTTCTTATACACTATATATATATATATATATATATATATATATATATATATATATATATATATATGATTGAAAATTTTGTTTTGAAAAATATTTTCTTAGGTATGTCCAATTAAAACACACTTTTTTCATTTTCCTTGAAAATATTTTCTTACATATTTGGTGAGAAAACATTTTTCACCTTAGGTGAAAAAATCTTTTGCGTCACGTTTGATTATTTTTTTGTTGTTAATTGACTTTTTTTTTTCCACATATTATCAAGTGCAAATGAGTGAAAAATAATTATAAAAACTTGATTAAAATAGCTACATTTTACTTTATTTACTATGAAAAATAATATTAATCAAACAACAAAACAAGGAAAAGTTCTCACTTTTTTACCTAGAAAATTAATCCAATCAAATACTTCCAAATCACATTTTCCAAAAAAATAATTTTCAGGCAAATCAATTCCTAGAAAATATTTTTTTACTATTCATTTTTTATCTTTTCAAAACACAGACTTATTTACATGCTAAAAATATGATATATTGTTTTTTTTTAATAAAAGCTATTGATTTAGTTGTTATTTGTTTATATTTCAGAAATAATTCCAAAGTTGAGAAAATGAAGCAAATGAAAGAGAGATTAGATGATAAATGAAGCTAAATTATAAACACAAGGAAGTTTTCAGTGAAATAAGGCCAAGAAGGAGCTAATTGGAAGAGATCAGAAGTTTAGGGACTACTTAAGATAAATAAATGCAAGACAATAAACATAAATTCAAATACTCAAAAATAAATAACTCAAAATAAATAAATAAACTTAAACTAACTAAGTGAAGTTAAGTAATAACAATCATCCCAACAAAATACTATTTAACCCATAATAAAATAACAACACTTAATAACTAACATAATCATTCCAATAAAAAGTTGATAAAATATTAAAATAAGACAATAAAGAAAATTCCCCTTCTATTTAAGTTATTGAAGTGAATGCTCCAAGATTTCTTCACTTTGAATCAAGTTTCTTCATTATCCATTGATATCTTCAACAACCTAATACAAAGCATTAAATCAACCATAAATACTAGGATTCCACAAAAATATCGCGAAATCGCAAACCAAACCTAAACCATTGGTTTGAAACCGTTGGTTTGAAATCGCGTGGATCCGTGATTTTTTTTTTCCTCAAACCGAACCAAACCGTTTCAAAATGGTTTGGTTTAGATTTTGATTTTCGAAAACTGCAAAAAACCAAACCACACCGCTTTTATATTTTTAAATTAAAAATTAATTTTATTGGATTATAAAGAAAATAAAACAAGTCAATATTATTAAAATATGGACACACATTATGAACATATAGTTGCCTAATATTGTCAACAATTTTTCCAAAATGTTTTATTTTATGAACTCTAACTCTAAGTCCCTGGTGATTGTGGAAATATCTTTACCTTTCAAGAGTAATAATTATATTACAATTCTGAGTGTTAAACCTATTTTCGTGTGACTCATCTGAGAAAGCTCAATTTGTTGTTAAATGCTTTATAATTTGCTGTATGCTTGTATTTTATTCTGGTTGATTTCATCGATGTAAATGTTAGATTGATTATATTCTTCATTTCCTCATTAATACTGATTCAATGCATTATCCCAGGAAACCATTTTGGAAACAAGATTGGAACTGAACTGATACAATTCTGAGTGTTAAACCTATATTATGTTCTTATATCTTATTAGTTTCGTTTTATCTTATATATTAACTTATTTTAGCTTTATAAATTAAAAAATACGAATTAATTTAACATCTAAAATATGTTATATTATGTTGATAGGTAAACCGCGATTTAAAACCTAACCAAACCGCAAAAAGTGGTTTGGTTTGGTTTGGTTTGTAAAATGAAATGGTTTGGTTTGGTTTGGTTTGAAAAAATGTCAAACCGCTTGAAATGGTTTGTTTTGAAAATATGTCAAAAACCACTCAAACTGGATCGCGTTCACCCCTAATAAATACTATGAAATTTTTAGGTAAAATGTTGGGAAAACAACAATAATAAAAACCTCAACAACAACAATAATAAGCTTAAAAGGAAGAAAACTTAGTAAAACCTCAAGAACATTAAAGATTAAAATGCATTAAGAAGAGAATTTTTAAGAAAAATTACAAAGAAAATGAAGAGAGGCATAAAATGAAAGCTAACCCTAGCTAAAAATGGTGTTTGAGTTTTATATTTAACCAAAAATTACCCAAAATACCACAAAAATTGGCTGACCAGCGAGAAACAGGGATATAGGCCGAATCGGGTCAGCCCAGATTCTTTTTTTGATTTTTAAAAATGTGCGACCGTGTAGGTTTATCTTGCACGGCCGAGCATTGATATTTTTGCCAGCGACTTCCACATTCGTTTTAGCCATGTTTTAGCCGCGACCACGTCTAGTTCGAATCGTGGCCGCGTGGTTCAGCCAGTAAGTGGCTTTACAACTTAGTCCCTCTTTTAATTGCAATGAGGTCCTTAAACTTTCAATGCTAATCAATTTGGTCCCCACATTTTTCAATTTCTTTCAAATAAGTCATTCAAAATTGCACTTGAGGTCCTTCAACTTTTGAGAACTTACAATTTGGTCACTCGTTTAATTGCATAGTAGGTCCGTAGCTTCTAAAAACACCAAGTTGGTCCCAAAGTTTCAATTTCAGCATAATTTGCAGTCTTTTTGTGATTTTTTTGCCCCAAGCTTGAATGTTAACCTATTTAAATACAAAATATGCATAAATTAGTAGACATTTGCTCAAGATATTCCAAAATGCTAATTTAAATGTATAAAAAGTGTATAAAAATGCACTTAACAAATACCCCCAAACTTAAACTCTTGCTCGTCTTGAGCAAGAATATCTACTAGCACAATAAGCATATGAAGGATCAACTATGCTAGATAACTTGTAAATTCTTTCATGAGTGTAAAATTGTATGATCAAGTCACAATTATGTTTTCAAAATAATGCTACAAGAAGAAGTTGAGCTTATCTCATGTTTTATCCGGGTGTGTGTGCGCGCATGCCACTTCCAATCATCCCTCAGGTTCAAAGAAACATTGTAGGAAGGATAAATTTCAAAACAATACTAACCTACCCTTAGGGGTCAATTTCAATCATTTCTCTCTCGTGACATTCATCCCCCCAAATTATTTATTTTCTCTTTCGAGATGCAATCCTAGAGGTAACTCTCAATTCACACATTCTTTTTTCGCTAAAGCTTGATTGTGACTTACCAGCAATTTCAAAAATATAGATATACAATGAATCTCCACTAGATGAGTGCTTCAACATTAAAGTTTATACCAAACAATTCATGTAACAACCCGGGTCTCACTTAACGGGCTATCCCGACCGTTAGATGACGGCGTACTATTCCCACTGTACCAACACGAGTCTTTTCAGTAAGTTTTGTCCTCACTCGTACACTCCCCGAGAAAACTTCCCAGGAGGTCACCCATCCTAGAATATCTCCAAGACAAGCACGCTTAACTGTGGAGTTTCTAATGATGGACTTCCAGAAAAGAAGGTGCACCTTGATGGTATGAGTAGTACCTATTATTTCTTTTAAGCTTTCTTGATTGGGGTATTATAATCACCCCCCGTTAGATCCGCGATGTCCTCGTCGCGCATAAACCATCTGAGGATCCATTGTCAGGCGTTGAGATTCTAGAGGTGGCTCCGAAGGGTTCAAGAGATGGCTACTGCCCTATAGCGTAGCACTTTGTCCCGCATAGCACGTAGTTCCCGATTTTCGGCTACGACTCGGGTCGTTACAATTAAAACCCACTATTAATCTAAGTCCTTATGCAAGTACAAAGATATGAAACAAAACCGGAACGAAACCGCTCGTTCTGGTTTGGTTCTGAGACCATTACTTGAATTTTTAAATAATAAATGCAAATTAAAACATGTTTATATCATCTTCTTCATTAGAATCCATCTACATCATTACTAATTAGAAAATGAATTTTTTAGTTAACAAAACAAAAATTTAGAAAAAGTAACATGTTATTCTAAGTCAAAGAAGAAGAAACTTGCCTGAAGGAAGCTTACCGACTAGTTGAAACTTAGAGAATCGAACATAAAAGCCGTTTAGACTTATAGTTATAGGTTACGATGAAGTTCTGAGTCTCATTCTACCGTGGTGCCATGTAAGTTAGGGATGGAATTTGCAATTTGAGTTTGAGTTAACTCTTGAGAATTGACGAATTGAGTCGAGGTTTATATATACATAAATTTTAAAAAATAAACATCAATGCCGTCGATGGTGATTAAGGAGTGCAACAATTTCTATGTTATAGGAGTGCAAGTAAAGCAGTGTGAATGCTTGTCTATAATTGAAAAGAAGAAAAATGAATTAGAATTAGAATTTAGATTTATGATTTAAAATCTTTCTCTAATAGGAAATGAAATAAAATGTATGGTAAATAACATTTTTGTACATTTCACATTTATAATTTCAAATTTCAATTTTTTGGTGAGATGAATATCCATTGATTCTTAAAATATATATTGAGTTTGGTTCTTAGTCCTGGTTCCGGTTCTGGAAAGAGAACCGGAACCAGAATCGAAACCAAATAGTTCTTGATTCTAAGAACCAAACCATAATTCTTTTTTTTTTTATGTAGAACCGAACCAAACCTGGTTTGGTTATTTTGTCCACCCCTAATTGCTCATGATTTCTCCACTCCTTTAAACTTTCTAATTGACCCATATAACGAGTTTTAGGTCGGAAACTCCCCAATGTTTTTAGGAGCAAAGGGTGCCGAGTTTTGAAATACCTCTACGGACTTAGTAATTGAGTCAAAAGGCTACGCAGTAAGGTAGACTTATTTAAGCAAATGCAATTTTTGTGTGTGTGTGTGTGTGTGTGTGTGTGTGTGTGTGCGCGCGCCTGTGTGTGTGTGTGTGTGTGTGTGTGTATATCCTACTCATTAAGCTTTCTAATTGACCCATGTAGCGAGCTTTAGGCCGGTGACTCCCAAGTTTCAAACTTAAGGCACCAAGTTTCAAAATAATCCTACGGGCTTAATTATTCAAGTCAAAAAGGTACGGAGATAAGGTTATGCAAAATTAAAATGGACTTAGATCTCTAAAAGTATGTGTGATTAAAAAATAATTTGAAAAATTGTGTTATTTATAAATTTATTTATAAATTGTAATCATTGACTAAAAGATTAGTGGGTAAGCCTAACCTACGGCATATAGAGACCATACGTATGAGCAGAACGCAGTCGGCAGCAGGTACTTACGAGTCCGCGCCGAGCCACTGCCGCCACCGCCTGGTAATGGGCTGTGAATCACTTGTTTAAATGTAGTTTTTATTTTTATTTTTATTTTTATTTTTTTTCATATTTGCATTCTACCGCAGCGCTACTATATTCACCTTTATTTTTTTCATTCTTGATCTAAACTGAGCAGTAAGATTAACTTCAAACCCAGTTAAATTGTGATGAAAATTAATTGTATTTACTGCTCCTTGCTGATAATTAAGTACAACTTTATTTGATTCAATTCCATTAAAAAATAATTTGAAAATTTGTGTTATTTATAAATTTATTTATAAATTGTAATAATTGACTAAAAGATTAGTGGGTAAGCCTAACCTACGGCATATAGAGACCACACGTAGAAGCAGAACGCAGCCGGCAGCAGGTACTTACGAGTCCGCGCCGAGCCACCGCCAGGTAATGGGCTGTGAATCACTTGTTTAACTGTAGTTTTTATTTTTATTTTTTTCATATTTGGATTCTGCGGCAGTGCTGCTATATTCACCTTTATTTTTTTCATTCTTGATCTAAATTGAGCAGTAAGATTAACTTCAAACCCAGTTAAATTGTGATGAAAATTAATTGTATTTACTGCTCCTTGCTGATAATTAAGTAAAACTTTATTTGATTCAATTCCATTAAAAACTAATTTGAAAAATTGTGTTAATTATAAATTTATTTATAAATTGTAATCATTGACTAAAAAATTAGTGGGTAAGCCTAACCTACGGCATATAGAGACCATACGTAGGAGCAGAACGCAGCCAGCAGCAAGTACTTACGAGTCCGCGCCGAGCCACTGCCGCCGCCACCTGGTAATGGGCTGTGAATCACTTGTTTAACTGTAGTTTTTATTTTTATTTTTTTCATATTTGCATTCTGCCGCAGCGTAGCTATATTCACCTTTATTTTTTTTCATTCTTGATCTAAATTGAGCAGTAAGATTAACTTCAAACCCAGTTAAATTGTGATGAAAATTAATTATATTTACTGCTCCTTGCTGATAATTAAGTACAACTTTATTTGATTCAATTCCATTAAAAACTAATTTGAAAAATTGTGTTATTTATAAATTTATTTATAAATTGTAATCATTGACTAAAAGATTAGTGGGTAAGCCTAATCTACGGCATATAGAGACCATACGTAGGAGGAGAACGCAGCCGGCAGCAGGTACTTACGAGTCTGCGCCAAGCCACTGCCGCCACCGCCTGGTAATGGGCTGTGAATCACTTGTTTAACTTTAGTTTTTATTTTTATTTTTATTTTTTTCATATTTGCATTCTGCCGCAGCGCTGCTATATTCACCTTTATTTTTTTCATTCTTGATCTAAATTGAGCAGTAAGATTAACTTCAAACCCTGTTAAATTGTGATGAAAATTAATTGTATTTACTGCTCCTTGCTGATAATTAAGTACAACTTTATTTGATTCAATTCCATTAAAAAATAATTTGAAAAATTGTGTTATTTATAAATTTATTTATAAATTGTGATCATTGACTAAAAGATTAGAGGGTAAGCCTAACCTACGGCATATAGAGACCACACGTAGGAGCAAAACGTAGCCGGCAGCAGGTACATACGAGTCCGCGCCGAGCCACTGCCGCCACCGCCTGGTAATGGACTGTGAATCACTTGTTTAAATGTAGTTTTTATTTTTATTTTTTTTCATATTTGCATTCTGCCGCAGCGCTTCTATATTCACCTTTATTTTTTTCATTCTTGATCTAAATTGAGCAGTAAGATTAACTTCAAACCCAGTTAAATTGTGATGAAAATTAATTATATTTACTGCTCCTTGCTGATAATTAAGTACAACTTTATTTGATTCAATTCCATTAAAAAATAATTTGAAAAATTGTGTTATTTATAAATTTATTTATAAATTGTAATCATTGACTAAAAGATTAGTGGGTAAGCCTAACCTACGGCATACAGAGATCACACGTAGAAGCAGAACGCAGCTGACAGCAGGTACTTACGAGTCCGCGTCGAGCCACCGCCGCCACCGCCAGGTAATGGGCTGTGAATCACTTGTTTAAATGTAGTTTTTATTTTTATTTTTTTCATATTTGCATTCTGCCGCAGCGCTGCTATATTCACCTTTATTTTTTTCATTCTTGACCTAAATTGAGCAGTAAGATTAACTTCAAACCCAGTTAAATTGTGATGAAAATTAATTGTATTTACTGCTCCTTGCTGATAATTAAGTACAACTTTATTTGATTCAATTCCATTAAAAAATAATTTGAGAAATTGTGTTATTTATAAATTTATTTATAAATTGTAATCATTGACTAAAAGATTAGTGGGTAAGCCTAACCTACGGCATACAGAGACCACACGTAGAAGCAGAACGCAGCCGGCAGCAGGTACTTACGAGTCCGCGCCGAGCCACCGCCGCCACCGCCAGGTAATGGGCCGTGAATCACTTGTTTAACTGTAGTTTTTATTTTTATTTTTATTTTTATTTTTTTCATATTTGCATTCTGCCGCAGCGCTGCTATATTCACCTTTATTTTTTTCATTCTTGATCTAAATTGAGCAGTAAGATTAACTTCAAACCCAGTTAAATTGTGATGAAAATTAATTGTATTTACTGCTCCTTGCTGATAATTAAGTAAAACTTTATTTGATTCAATTCCATTAAAAACTAATTTGAAAAATTGTTTTATTTATAAACTTATTTATAAATTGTAATCATTGACTAAAAGATTAGTGGGTAAGCTTAACCTACGGCATATAGAGACCATACGTAGGAGCAGAACGCAGCCGGCAGCAGGTGCTTACGAGTTCGCGCCGAGCCACTGCCGCCACCGCCAGGTAATGGGCTGTGAATCACTTGTTTAAATGTAGTTTTTATTTTTATTTTTATTTTTTTCATATTTGCATTCTGCCGCAGCGTTGCTATATTCACCTTTATTTTTTTCATTCTTGATCTAAATTGAGCAGTAAGATTAACTTCGAACCCAGTTAAATTGTGATGAAAATTAATTGTATTTACTGCTCCTTGCTGATAATTAAGTACAACTTTATTTGGTTCAATTCCATTAAAAAATAATTTGAAAAATTGTGTTATTTATAAATTGTAATCATTGACTAAAAGATTAGTGGGTAAGCCTAACCTACGGCATATAGAGACCATACGTAGGAGCAGAACGCAGCCAGCAGCAAGTACTTACGAGTCCGCGCCGAGCCACTGCCGCCGCCGCCACCGCCTTGTAATGGGCTGTGAATCACTTGTTTAACTGTAGTTTTTATTTTTATTTTTTTTCATATTTGCATTCTGCCGCAGCGCAGCTATATTCACCTTTATTTTTTTCATTCTTGATCTAAATTGAGCAGTAAGATTAACTTCAAACCCAGTTAAATTGTGATGAAAATTAATTGTATTTACTGCTCCTTGCTGATAATTAAGTACAACTTTATTTGATTCAATTCCATTAAAGTGACAGAAAGGAACTTAGTATATATCTTGTTAGCAGGGAAGTTGATAGAATTCCTTTATTTGGAATTTTGTACAAATTGTTAGGAGGGAATCTTATTAAAATTTACAAAGAATCTTGCCAAACAAAGCTTGTAAACGTGTATCATGTCAAAGAGGCCTTGGTTGTTATTATTGCAGGGTCATTCACTGGTATGTGGAAAAATGCTATGTGATAATAAGGTTACTTGAGAAATATGGGGGGATTTATTGTATTAGCCATGTGAAACATGTAATTTTTAAGAATTGCCATCTTTTGCAAATTGACTAAATTACCCTTAATGAAGTTGGCTATTTACTTTGCAAGTTATGTCCCTGAATTTAATTTGGTTCATTTAATTCAACACTTTTTGTTATATCCATATTTTTTAATCTCTTAAGTTCTTCTAAAAATGTTCTATATTTTGATAATTTCTCAAAAGATTTAGGATGATCTTTTTTAGTTATATATCCTAATGTTATTCCTTCCGAAACTTCTTCTTCTATATCCTCGTAATCTTCTATAATTTTATGAACTGTATTTATATTCTTTGCTGTTTCAACAGAATTAAATTCTATTCTATTTAAGATAACATAGTCTATATCTTCATATATTTCTTTTAATTTAGATTGTCCAACATAGTGTATATTTTTAGATTTTTCAACGATAGTTAATAAAAATGAAATTTCCTTATTATTTAAATATAGTTTATGATCACAGTTATTAGATGTTGATGTTTGTGAAATATTCATAGATTATTGGGTAGGTAGATTATTATACAAAATTTTCTGGTATAAATCCATTCTTTGATCTAGTACAACACAATAATCTGCAATATATTGTTCGTATTTTTCTAAAAGTTTATTATATTATTCAGAAGATATGTTTTCATTTTCCATTTGTTGTTTAATATCTTCCATTTTATCTTTCAATTTTTCTAAAAGGTTATCAAGTCCTTCGATTGTATATCCTGGCATTTAAGTTTGGAATGTACTTGTCGTAATTTTATCTTCTAATTCCATTTTGATTTCTAATATGTCAGAATAATCTATAATGTATTGATCATGATTTTCTGAAAGTATATAATATTGTTCAGATGATTCATCCATATCTATTAAATGAGATATAATGGTATCTATTTTTTCCATTATTTTATCTAACAAGTTGTTTAATCTTTCAATAGTATATTCAGGCATTATAAACACAGAGATAAATAATTTATAAAGTTTCAAGTAATTTTTCAAATTCTATCAATGTTTGAGAATTGATAATATCTATGTCAGCCATGATATCTATACTTGGTTCAAATTGTATATTATATTTTGAAATACTTTTCTTTCTCTTTTCTAATTTATCAATTATATCTTGAATATCATGTATCATTATAGATCTTACAGTTCCTCTAGCAAAGTTTTCTATCAAATTTTCTTTAAAACTTTTTAATATCTCTTGTGATGCATAGAGTTGCTTTTGATATCCTATTTTATCAATTTCATTTTCATATTCAATACATTTTTTACTTTTGATATGCTTTTTAACTTTATATGGACCTCTCTTAGTTCTGGATTTTTTCATGATATAATTATTTTCATTCATGATATTAAGATTTTCAAAAACTGGTAAAGAAAGATTCATCTCTTCCATTACTGTCATAATCTATTACAGGATCATAATCATTATCACTACTAAACACATATCCTAAATATAATTCATTATTTATTTCAGTGTTATCACTATCAAGCCAAAAATAAATAATCGATTTTGTAATTTCTAATCCTAATATTCTTTTTAATGTTGGAAAGATAGCTAACAAACATGGCATATAGACATGATATAACTTTTTTATTTCATTATTTGGTCTAGTAAACTGTTTATGCATGAATAAAGGTTCAATTATGCTATGATATTCATCATTATAAGGACTGTTTTGATAATTAAATTTAACAATTCTGGATTCTGTCATGTTAAAAGTTCTTCTTCCTCCTAATTCCGTAAAGATAGATATATTAAGAATACTAACCTCTTTTCCTGTTCTCAGTACCTTTGTATTTTCCTTCTATTGTTAGTGACCTTCAGGCTTATAGGTTTCTGCTCCACACCCTCCAATGGCTTCCTGCCTTCACGGGTTATTAGCTAAACCTGGATGCCTTCACTGTATAACTCTTTAGATGTAAATTTCTTTTAGAACAGAGTGTAGGGAGTTTTCTTAATAATATATCTTCTTTTGAAAATAGGATTTAGAAGACAAGAATTTAGAAACTCATCATAATATGATAAGTAAATTGGGATTTTATTGATAATATGAAGATTGACAAATGATTGGTATGAGAATTTTTTGAAAGACAGAAGATTTTTTGGCTTTCTCACAAACTGAGTGCTCAAGAGAGTTCTGTCTTTCAACTAGCCCGGAGGCCTCTATTTATAATACTACATTGGACACAATTACATCACTGCTTACATCATCGTCCTAACAATTTCACAGCTTTTTTCACCTAAGGACACACCTGTCTCTCTATTATTTATTACATCACATGACCTTTACATTATAGGGACACTTATCCTTCTATTTTTTGGTCTTGACATGGCCCCTACCTTGTTCTGCATTGTTGAATTAAAGTAGATTTATTAAACAGCTTCCACTTGTCCATCAATTCTGTTGGCATGTGAAGCAAATCCATCAAGTGACTTCCACCTGTCCATCAATTCCTTTGGCATGTGGGGCAGTTCTTGGCTATGCACGCCTCTTGCAAAGTGGTAAAACTTCCATGGATTTGATGAGTATCAAATTTATTGATATATTCTTGCAAGATTGTTGACTTTTCTTTTCCTCCATTAGTGAGTAAGGTCTATCCATTGTACCGGCATATGCATTTGAATTTTTTCTCATACAGATTTTTGGAAATGTTGTAGAGAACTTTAATTCCCAACACCCTTCGGGATCTAAACCATGATCTTGTAATGTTTGGTACTGGCTTGGTATTTTTTCCAACTTTGATTTGAAAATTTCGAGCAACATACCCAATCGTGATAATATGCTCAGCAGGATAATATATCCTTCCATCAATTTCAGGACTGATCGAATAAAATTTTAAATATATGGATCTTCCTTGAGCAAACTTTGAAATTTCTCCTTTTAGTAAATCATCAAATTTTTCGATTTCTTTTAGATATTTTCCTGGATAGATAAGATCCAAGAATCCATAATCAGCTGCCATTTTTGTCATGACGGGATCTCCTCCCTGAGTAACAATCAATCATGGGTATACATGGTCTCCAGAAGAAATGTAATAACAATCACATTATTGAAGTTCATATATAACTTCAACAGTAGTTTTATATTCGTTTTCTTTTGGTAAAAAAGGGGAATCATCTTCTTCTTCAGCACGAATTCTGACTACCCTTGTATGTTCATCTTTGACATTGATTGTGATTTTTCGAGGACTGACTTCATTTATAACAACTTTTTTGGGACTTGGTTCATCTCTTTTAATTGTTGGTCCACCACTGCTTCCAGAAGATGTACCTGTTTGTATTTTTGATATAACCTGTTTGGTATCAGCCTGTTTGGTAATCAACGATTCAAACTGAGATTCAATCTCAATTATGTTATCGCTCAATTCTTTAGTATAATTGTAATGAAATGTTGATATTTCCATTAATTGCTTGAAACTTCCTTGGAGAGTTTCTGCAAGTTGTTCAATTCCAAGCTTTACATCTTCAGCTTCCTCCATGAGGAAGTTCATTCGCTTTTTGGCGTCTATCAGGGATCTTTTGATATTATCCATCTGCAAATTCAATATTCCTGCTCAAAAAGTCCGCAAGATAATTATTAACACCTTTAATATGAACTATATCAAAATTATAAAATGCCAAATAGGCTTACCATCTATGGAGCCTTCTATATTGAGGTTCTGGTGGTAATTTATTTTTTACTAAACCTGCAACTTGAGAATTATCAGTTTCAACAATGAATTTCTTAGATAATAAAAACAATGAAAATTTCTTTATTCCTTTGATAATTGCTAACAGTTCTTTCTCATGAGTAGTATAATTTATTTCTGCTTGATTAAACGTTCCACTTGAGTATCTACAAATTTCATTAAGATCTGTTTTTAATATTGCTGCCCAATACTTATCCGAGGCATCAGTATTAACTATCAGATTATATTTTTTATCTGGTAATCTTAATTTTGGTAAATTTTTACATTCTTCTTTTAGTGATTTGACAATTTCTGTATGTTCATCACTCCATCCTTTGGTATTTATTTTTCTGAGTAAGATTTGAATTTTATGTCTCTTTTTTGATAGATTTTCAATAAATCCTTCTACATAATTTAAATATCCTAAAAAATTTTGCATTTGTTCTTTTGATTCTAATTTGTTTGGAAAACTTTCTATCTTTTTAGATATATGAGTTTGTAATTTTATCCCTCTTTTATCTATTGATAATCCAAGAAAATCAATTTCTTGTTTTTCTATTATAGCTTTATTTTTTGAAAGAACAATTCCTTTTTTTTGCATTCATTTATAAATTTAATTAAATGGTTTCTATGTTCTTCTCTATTATTAGAACATATTAATATATCATCGACATAGACAATTAAGAATTCATTGAATTTTCTAAATATGTTATCCATTTTTCTTTGATATATTTGTGGTGCATTTTTTAAACCAAATGACATAACCATCCATTTATACTTACCTTGGGGTGTACTAAATGCTGTATATTGAATACTATCTTCTTCCATTTTTACTTGCCAAAATCCTGATTTGCAATCAAATTTAGAATAATATTGCTTTCCTTTTGCAAGATTTATTAGTACCTCTTTATTTGGTAAAAAGTATCCATCAAATTTAGTATATTTATTTAATTCTTTATAATTTATCATCATTCTAGCTTTTCCTCTTTTTTGTTCAGAATGTTTCATGACCATAAAAGCTGGACTACTATGGGGTCCATTACTAGGTCTAATTAATTTTTGATTAAGTAATTCTTTTATCTGAGTTTTAAATTCTTGTGTATCTTGTATGGTATACATCATTGGTCTAACTCTTATAATAACATTTTCTGTTAATTCTATTTTAGCTCTTGGATGATGTGATTTCCAAAATAATAATGGATTTTCTCCACAAATTTTTTCTAGTTAATCAATGATTTTTCCCATATTTGTTTGTATGTTCGTTTTTAAGGCTTTTTTATACATTATTCTTTTATTTTTTGTTTCATTTTGTATAATTGGTTTTTTCTCCCATTTATCACCACGATGTGTTGGCTGAACTCTGTAAGGTCTAAATTCTCTTGGTATTTTTAGTAAATGTGCACAAGGTGTTTGTAACATTATCATGTAATTATTTTATTTATAATATTGAAATTGTTGTATAAAGTCATTTCATAGTAATATATCACATTCTAATTTGTTATAATTATATATTTTATTTACAACTATTTGTTTACTTCCAAGTATTATATCTACTTTATCAGCACTATTAATTATATGAGTGCTTTCTCCCGTTACTCCTGTAATTTTTATCTTTCCATTAGTATTCCATGATTTTATTAAGAAACTTTTGAATATTGTTATATCACTTCCCGTGTCAATTAATTTCAACAATTGTAACTTGTGTATAAACGGCTAATGGAAAACTTATTTGGTTATTCATTTATTCAGCTTTTCTGCATAGTATAGTTTGACCATTATGAGTTATATATAATCCTTCACGTTTTATACTATAATCTTCTAGTTCATCTAAAAAGCTCATTCCTAATAATACATGAGGATTTACCATACTATTATCTACATGACATGGTACTAGGAGATTTATTCTTCCTATTTTTATTGATACTTTTACTTCAAGTTCAGTCATATGTACTTGTCCATCAAAATTTATATATCTATATGGATCAGTTCTATGAGATATTAGTCCTTTATTTCTATTTGAAGCTATATGACATTCACTAGCTCATGTGTCAATTAATATATTTGCTCCTTTTATATGCTCTATTCCATTAAAATATTCACCTTCTATTTTCATATTTCCAGCATTTCTATTAAGTTTTATTTCTTTTGTATTACTAGTTTCTCCTAATTGTTTTCTAGTAGGTAAACTTGCTGATCTCCTAATTAATCTGTCATCTTCAAATGTTATGTTATTATTAGGGTATTCTTCTTCTTGTAACTCTATGATTTCTAGTTTATTTTTTGTTATAGTAAGTTCATAGTTTTTTGGAACTAAACTTATTTGTTTATCTGGTTCTACAGCTTTACCAAAATCTTTACATTCTTTATGAATTTCAATATATGGGTTTTTAGAATAAATGTTTCCATAATTAGAATTAGTAAATGTGTATAATGCTCTATATTCTATAATCATAATTTTATCTCCTGGTTCCATTATGTCATCCTTATGTAATTTGAAATGTAGTCCTAAAACTTCATTAAAGTTTCTATCTTTCAATGATATACAATATTTTGGATAACATGTAAATATTAGTTTCTTATATGCTAGATTTCATTCTACTGTTCCTAAATGACTGTCTTTTAAATTTATAATTCTTCCATCATGTAAACTCACAGTTAAAGGCGAATTTAATCCTTCTCTAAATAAGGATTTAAACATTATTTGGATACCTTCTAAATAAACATATTGGATCTTTTCACTTTGTTTTCTATTGATCTTTGTTAATAATTCTGTAACCGTATTTTTTGTTAAAATGTTTAATTTGTGTGTTCCTTGGGTAGTTTTAACATCTATTGCCCTTTCAATTTTATGATATTCATTTATTGCTACTTTTTCTCTTTTCCATATTCTATCTAATATTTTCCATTTTCCTATTTTCAAATCTAAAGATAATTTTGTATCTTTCTAAACTTATTATTATCAAAAGTTACCTTAATCCATAACCTTCTATTCCTTCATATTCTTGTTTATCTATGTTCTTATTTGTTTCTATTTCTTCTATTTCTTTATTCTGATTCATTACTTTCTGAATATGTTTCGCTTATATAGACTTCTTGATCATAGTATTCTTCAATATCTGATATTTCACTTAGTTCACTTTCTATTTCTAGATATTCTTTTTATAATATCTTAACTTTCTTTTTGTTACAATCAGGGCTTATATGTCCCATTTCTCCACAATTCCAACATTTACATTGGCTTTTGTCTTTCTTATAAGTTTTATTTTTCTGTCTTTTATTTGGATTATATCTTCTTTTGTAATATCTTCTTTTAGGTTTTATATATTTTTTCCTGAAGTTTCTGAATTTTTTAAACTTTCTGTTCTTATATTTTCTTTTATTATTATATTTTCTTCTTTCAGGGTTACATCCCCATTGGGTAGGTTTTTCCATATCTTCACAACATATTCTAGTTAATTTTCCTGATTTCTTTAATAATTGTCTTTGTTGGCATATATATGCTAATCTTTCAAATAAGAATTTTATCCTTGATCCTAATGTTCTAGGTGTTCCAGGGTTATCTCTAATAAATTTTTCAAATTCTATTTTAAAGCATATTCCTCATGAACCTGGTAATTTATTGTAATACATATCTCTATATACTTCTTGGTTTTCATTACTATAGAATTGGACATAATAGTATTCTTTAAATTCACAAGTATATTCTTTAATTTTACACATATCACATATTGTTAAATTTATTAATCTTACTCTTGCATTATCTTTTTCTCTTATTAATTCTGCTTCAGAATTACTTATCCAATTTTCTCCTAAAAATTCATCCGCAATATAATCTACTAATTTTTCTATTCCCTTTCTATCTGATTTTATTAGTTCTATCTGTATATTTCTCCTTATTAATGCTTTTGTATCACTACTTATTCCTTCCCACCAATTTCTAACATGTCCTTCAAAAGATGCTATTAAAAAATTTATCATTCTATCAGTATTTTCCCATGTATCATTTTTATTGTATAAAAAGAATAGTATCATTGAGTCTGCCCAAGTTAATAAGACTTTTTTAGTATCTATTTTACAATCAAGATCTAATTTTGTTCCTCCATGATTAATAGGTGTATCATAATTATTATTTGGTTCAAATCTATCTTTATATTTATTTCATTTAGGTGGTTGTCTATCTCTGATTCTATCATAATATTGTCGGTGTGGTTTGCTATATAGGGGTGCGTAGCTTTCATCTGGATCTGGTAATTCTTGTTTGGAAGTTCCTATTGGAGCTGTGTTAGGTGCTCCTCCAGTATTCATTAAAACTTGGTATTCATTAAAATTTTCTATGCTTAACTGGTCAAAATTTTCTATAAGTAAATCTAATTCTTCATTTATTTCTGTCTTGTTTATCTTCAATTTTTTCTTCAGCTTTTAATTTTCCTAAAGTTTTTTCTATAGATTTTTGTAATTTTCATTCTTCTTCTAATATTTTTGGTAATATGTTTCTCCTAAATTCATCATCCATACTTCCTGTTTCTATTATAATTTTTTCTTGTTCGAAATGTTTTTTTCCTATTCTAAGTATTTCTTTTTCTATAAGTTTTTTGTCTATTTTCTTATCTTTGGTTTTATTATTTTCTTTGGATTCTCTAATCTCTAGTTTTAGTATATTTATATCATTTCTTGCTTCTTTTAATTCATTTTTTACTTCTTGAACATCATTTATTAATGATTTTATTAATATTTTTAGATCTTCAATATATTCGCTTATTGACATTTTATACTCTTGGTTTTTGATTTTTTTGTACCTTAAATAGTTTGTCATACATATCATCCATTTTTATTTCTATCTTTTTGATTCTTTCTTCTATTGATATGATTTTTTCGTTTTCATTCTTTTTTATTTTCTCATTTAATTTATCTATTTTTTCTATAATTATTCCAATCTTGTCTTGATTAATTAATTCTCCTGATTTTCTTTGGAATTCTTTTAAGATTTCTTCATCTATATTTTTAACTTCTCCTATCATTTCTTTTAATTATTTGAATTGTATTGTTAGTTTATTTTGAATGTTTTGTAATTTTTCTTTGATATTCATATCCTGTATATTTAATTGTTGTAATTCTTCAACGGCTAATTTATCTTGTAAATTTATGTTTTTATATGTTTTCCATAAAAATGCACATATCCAATTTAGTTGCATATTAAGAAATCCATCAGATTCTCCCCGTGAGCTTAATAGTTGAAATATAGTTGTATTAGCTCCTTTTATTTGGTAATATTCTACTGGTAGATTAATATTTTCTATTATTTGTTTTTCAAATTTTATTTCTGGAAATTCTGTCATTAAATCTTTCCTTTGATATGCTCAACTTCTAATCTTAATTCCATATCATATTTTACTTCTTTACATATCATTATATTATATTCACAAAATTCTTCAATTGATCTTAACATAATTTTTCTTTGTTGTGCTCTATAACTTTTATTGTAATATTTTATTTCTCCAGTTATATCATATTTTTTCATATTGATTTTTTCCTTGTTATTTATAATCATAAGTATATTAGGTAATTGTTTTAGAATTGTATTAAAGTATTTTCTTTTACTTTTTAATGATTTTAGTCTTAGAAATCCTTTTCTTTTTATATTTCTTTCTTCTATCATTTGGTCTAATAGATTTCCTCTTTGTTTTATTATGGAATCTAATTTTTCATTTGTTTTCATATCTAGATATTTGATTAATAAGGGTTCTCTTCTATGATAATCCATTCCTATATTCTTTGTATAATTCTTCTAGTATATCTTTGTGGATTAAATCTAATATTTCGTTTATGATAAAATCTTCTTTTATTATATCGAAATTTATTAGATCATAAATGTATTTTCTTATATCTTTGTTTAAGTCTCTTAAGGTTCTCAAGATTTCTATTTTATAATTATCGGGTAGTATTAATGTATGCATTATAAATCTTGATGTATATATTATATATTTATTTTTAATTTGTATTATATAATATTTATTTTTTAAATCTACTATATGGCTCTGATACCAATTGATGGGGTGCTACTATGAGCGAACAAAAATCAAACAAAATTATATAAATAAAATTAATGTAAAGTTTTAAGGATTAAGTTGTAACTTTTGTAAATTAATAGACTAAGTTGTAATATGGTATTTAATAGTAAACTTGATAATTCCTAATATTTAAGGTTATTTTAATGAATTAATAAGAATTTTGGTTATTTTCACATAAGCCGAATTTCATTAGGGCATATCTAAGGTATCCCACGAGAAATATGCCCTTCTGTGCTTTAAACTCCCTTTGGTTTTGTTTTCTAATTATACTGCTCGCGGAATTCTCTCCAGAACTCATCCACATCAACAACAATGGTTGGCGTTGTGAAAATTCCAAACAATGAAGCCACGGATTCCACAAAGAAGAAGCGCAAAAGAAGTAGAGACAAAAAGAAACAACAAAAATCCCAATCAGAAAACTCAGAACACGAAGAAGAGAATAAGGAGTACTTGAAACAAGGAGGCAACGATGAAGGCGTAGAAATTGGAGAACAGGAAGAAGAAGAAGAAGAAGCAAAAGTTGGAGAAAAGAAGGAAAAAAGCGAGAAAAAATTGAAGACGGAGCAAAACAATGAGAAGGAAGAAGAGGAAAGTGGAGAAGATGAGAAGGTGAAGAGAGAGATGATGATACGGAGTGGTTTTGGGATTATGAGTACGGAGTCATTTGCGTCGCTGGGTTTATCCGAGCCCACCATGAATGCCATCAAGGACATGGGCTTTCAGTACATGACTGAGGTAAAGAAGATGGCAATTAATTGTTATTCTATTTAATATTTCTGTGTAATCTGTATTTATTGTTTTTTATTTTTTATTTTTTATTTTTTGAGTCAAGCCAATTTTACGAATTACCTTTAGTTTTGATCCTTGATTTTATTGTGAACTTCACTTTGTTTTATTGGTTAATCCCACGAAAAGATGGGTTCGAATTTGCATCGCTTTAAATTCGTATCTTTGGAGCTTCCAAGAACAGCATCTAGAAGGGCTGCTTTTAAGCACGCCCAAATGAGCTGACAGTTAATTTTCTTTTGTTTTATAATGTGCATATTTTGCTAAGTATCCTTTTCTTATTGGGTTAACATTAATGGATCAGAAAGAACTTATTTTCCTAATAGTAGTCTTTTCTATGATTGAAGATTCAAGCCCGGGCAATTCCACCACTTATAGGATTTGAAGATGTTCTTGGAGCTGCAAGGACAGGTTCTGGCAAAACCCTTGCCTTTCTGGTACCAGCTGTGGAGTTGTTGTATCAAGGCAGTTTCAAGCCTCGCAATGGGACTGGCGCCCTTGTCATTTGCCCGACCAGGGAGTTGGCCATCCAGGTATATAAGACGTTTAATTTAACTTTATTTCATAGATATGTAAAAGTATCTCTTAGCATTTAGTGACTCTACTACATGCAGTTCCATCCTTTTTTGAAGTCCATTCCCAGCTTTCTTTTTTGTGAATTTAGTATATAATTCTTGACCTGGAGATTGGCTTCATGGTACTTGACTCCAATTTCTGTGGGTTAGGTTGTGTGATCAAATCTCATCAGCTCATCGTGGGGCTTCTAAAATGTTCAGAGGCCCATTATCATCCCAAAAGAACCTCATTAGCATTCAATTGTAGAGATATATTGCTATTTTGTACTTATGAAGTTAAAAACTAATTTCCAAGTTGATAATACAGACACATGCTGTGGCAAAAGACCTTCTCAAGTATCACTCACAGACTGTTGGGTTAGTAATGGGTGGTGGTGGTGGCAGCTCACGAAGAGCAGAGGCAGAGCGCATTGTCAGAGGGGCTAATCTTTTAGTAGCAACACCAGGCCGTCTTCTTGACCATCTTCAAAATACTAAAGGCTTCATATATAAAAGCTTAAGGGTATAGAAATACATTTTGTTGGCAAAATTTTGATTATCATTCACCATGTATAACAGATTTACAACTGACAAGTAACTATTGTTAAATCTTACATGTCCTCACAGTCATTGATATCACATATGTTGTTTTTATAGTAGTATGGAGGAAATTCATTTTATTTATTGATGGTTCAACAATATGCTGTAATGACAAAAGTTGATTATTATTCTCTCTAGAAGATGCTTCTCATCTCAAAATATTAATAGTATAGTATGGTTCTTTCTCTACAGTTAGAATGGGTCTTCTTATTAGCATCAATTAGCTAAAACCAGTGATGAAAATTAGGGGTAAGATTTGGAGAATGATTTCGATGGGAAAACTATTTAAAGGACAACAGCAATTTTTACTTCTTGGCTGTGGAATATTACACTGCAAGTGCAAGGGGGGTCCCCCATAGAATTTGAAATGATAGCGGGAGAAAGGCCATGATGTTTCACTTAATGGTAAACAAATAACAATACATTTCACAGATAAGTACAGTATTGAGATAAAAAAAAATTGCGTCATTTATTTCTGTTCTTTTTTTTTTTTATTGTATAAAAGTTGAGACAATAATATATAATATTAAAAAATGCAAAGTTGAATGGTATCAGCAAAACATCCTTATATAATGAACATTATGTCTAGTGAGTAGATCCTTTTTCTTCAACTCGAGAACACTAATGAGGATTAAAGAAGCAGTAGGGATTAACGTGTACATGAAGAGATGTATAATGAAACACTTAAAGCATTCAGGATCCAGATGTTTACTCTTTTCTTCCCTTTTGCTTATTTATATTGCTGTAAATTTTAGACGCATTTTGGGAATTGCAGTGCCTCGTGATTGATGAAGCTGATAGGATTTTGGAAGAAAATTTTGGAGAAGATATGAAGAAGATCATCAAAATTTTGCCAAAGGTACTTGCAGCTATAGTTAATACCCATGAGCCTTGTTCAAATTTTTGCTTCCGGTGTTAACAGGCTATGCGAAAATTTAATATTGCCAACCTTCTTTATTCCTTTTTTTTTTTTTTGGTCCCGTGGATGAGCAGATTGAAATACAGTTCATAATCTTTTAAGAGTTACACGAGGTGAAAGATACTTTCAGTTTTTTCGGGGACGCATCGTGTTATATGTTCTTTTTTTGGTGGCTTTGATGAAGATGGATCATGGTGCAATAATTGAAGTGGAGGTTATATTTATTATCAAATTCAAGTTAAGTAACAGATTTTCCCATTAAATAAATTAGGGAAATTAGGGCCGGAGGTATTCAACCTTCATGTAAGTGAGAAATTGGGTCCCTAGCTTCAATTTCTGTAGTACTTGAGTCCCAACTAAGGGATTCTGTCCAAAAAACTGTTAATGAGTCACATGTTTCAAAAATGATGTTAGTTAAGAAGACAACTGGTGAAGAAAGATGAAAAGAATTATATTATAAAAAGGGAAAAAAAAGCATCAACATCACTGATCTCCCCCACATGCCCATAGCCGGTGTCCCTCACTATTATTTTGGAGATTGGACTTTCGGTTAGAAGTGGTAAAGTTATATATTTTGTGAAGGAAACTTTTAATAGTGATTAATTGGTGAACCTATGAAAATAGAAATTAAGGAAATATTCTGCTAAATGGATTTACTCTTACTTGGTTATAGAGATGATATTGAACTCAAGACTTCACTTTGTTACCGAAGTTCTCAGTCACAGGTTACAGGAGATTATTTAATCTGGCAATGCTAACTCATCAGGATTTTGGGGATGAAGGTGATGGGGGCCATGGGCAGCGACTTGCTCCATGGTAGGGTATGGGGGCGGCAGGAAAGGGGCTGCACAGAGGGGAGGTGGAAGTTAGGAAGAAGTGATTTTTTTTTTTAATTATTATTTTTCATTTCTATTTTTCCTTTTCCTTTTCTTTTGTTTGAATTTCCCCTCTTGCTCTTGGAACCGCGTGAGAGACACGTGACATTCTAATGGCTGAATGAACAAAATGTCTTTGGGGAACAAGTCCTACATAATTGCAGGTTGAGGACCTCAGGTGCTCACTCATCAAAGATTAAGGACCTGAATCTCTGCTGCTAATCGCACAAGAAATACAAAAGAAAGTAGAAAGTTTTGTGCTGATATGGCTGGATACAGCTGGCTTAATGTGTTATCTAGATGATGGAATCCATTGCAAACACAATTCATCAGCCTTTAATAAATTCGTTCCTGCATCTAATTCTAGGGCTCTTTAAAATATAAATATTTTCATTTCCTTCCTTGAGAGTGGTTAAATTATGTGTCCTATGTATGTGCTGAACAATATCAATGTTGTATTGCTAAACGGTTACCTATAACTATTTTGAAATGACTAAATGCTACGGTCATCTTCATTGTCTGTGAACTAATTGAGATGCTACTTACCATGCAGAAGAGACAAACGGCTCTTTTCTCTGCTACACAGACTAAGAAGGTATGAATACTAAGCTGATGTTTTTAACTTTTTTAACACTAATTTTGTTGGAACAATCTATATTTATTTCTCTACAAGAGAATTAAATTTTATGTTGTTTTGGGAAAATAAAGAACAAATAGAATGCAAGAAATAAATAAAAAATATATTTCGTCCCACATGAATATTCTACCATAGCCGGTATTCAAGAATCGGTCCATGAAATTTTAATGAATTTAAAAGAAATTGTTATTTTTCAATTTATTTTATCTTCTCAAAATGTCCAACTTCATTGTAGATTCTTAGCCCCTGTTCTGTTTGCTGTTTTGAGGTCGTTTTCTGTTTTTATTTTCGAAAACGCTAAAAACGCGTTCTCTTTACCATTTTCGAAAACGCATTTTGGAAAACAAAAAAAAAAAATTGTACACAAAACGGAAAACGTCCGAAACATCGTTTTGGGCGTTTTGTGTGTATTTCGACAAAAAATGTCCAAAACGCGGAAAACGCGTTTTGGGATTAATTTTTTTTTTTTTTTTTTTTTTTTATAGAATTATCTTAACTTAGAACTAAGCTTAATATAAAGTTTTTATTTTTTTATTATTTTTTTAGAATTATCCTAGTTTGGAACTAAGCCTAAATAAAGATTAATTTTTTTTTTTTTTTGAGAATTATTCTAACTTGGAACTAAGCTTAAATAAAGTTTTATTAAATTCAATATCAACATTACAAAAAAAAATTAAGTGAGAATTCTTATTATTATATTTCAAAAAATGCACCAAACTGCATGGAATCGAAATGTACCAAACACGCAAAACTCTACTAAACAAAGTTAAATCTACCAAAAAAGAGCAAAATTTCACCAAGATGCCTAATCTAATACCAAAAGCGCGATATGTACCAAATTGTGAGATGTTTCAAATTGTGCCCAAGAAATTTACCAAAATGCGCAAATAGCTCTAAAATTTACGAAAACAATGTCAATTGTACTGTGCTAACCAAGATGTGTGAAATGTTAAAAAATGCTTCAAAATGTACTAAAATACACTATATATACCCGAATTCACCAAAATATACAAAATGCATGATATCGACCAAAATGCGCAAATCGTACCAGTGTGCGAATGTACCAAAATACAAGAAAACAAACCAAGTTAAATGAAATTTATCAAAATGCACAAAAATCTACTAAAATTCTAGAAATGTACCACATGAGAATTGTAGCAGGCAAGACCTATGATTAATCCTAGAAATGTGCCTGAATCAAATGTGGACTGATTACTCCACAAGGTCAAGATGACTTTTAAATTTATTTTGTTTAATCAAACTCTGTATGAGTAATTAGAGTTACATGTATTATGGAAGTAATTTGGACTTGAATATTATGTTATTAATTTCTTATAATATTTTTTTGGAGTTGAACATTAATGACATTATTATTTGGTCCAAAAAAAAGTTAAACAATATAGATTGTTTAATATAATTCAGAAGCAAATTCATTGAAAATAGTATAAGTTGTATTCTGCAAAATTTCAAACAGAACGTGTTTTCCAGCTTTTCATTTTCAAAAACAGTTTTCAGAAATGACAAACAGAACACGTTTTCAGCAACATTGAAAATAAAAATAAAAACAGGAAATACAAAACATTTTCCAAAATGAAAATACAAAATAAAATACAAACAGAACGCCACCTTATATTCTGGTGCCAAAGTGAATTTTTATTACTTACTGTATTGATAATGGAAAAAACTATATTCAGTTACTGTTGCCTTGAGGACTTAAGAAAAGAATACTATCAATTTTAGGTTGAGGATCTTGCGCTTGTATCGTTTCAGAAAACTCCTGTCTACATTGATGTGGATGATGGAAGGAAACAGGTATAGTGTCTGACTGATTTTAACTTCAGTTAAAACTGATAATTTTTATTCCCTTTTGATTTTGATTAAATGTTAGCATCTATAGGTCACCAACGAAGGGCTGCAGCAAGGCTACAGTATTGTCTCAAGTGCCAAAAAATTTGTTCTTTTGTATTCCTTCTTGAAGAGGAATCTGTCGAAGAAAGTGATGGTCTTTTTCTCATCAGTCGATTCCGTTATATTTCATTCAGAACTGCTTAAATACATTAAGATGGATTGTTTTGATATCCATAGAAAGCAAAAGCAGGCGAAACGAACTTCCACCTTTCTTAATTTTTGCAAAGTGGAGAAGGGCATCTTGTTATGTACCAATTTAGCTGCACGTGGTCTTCATATTCCTGGTGTGGTATGTTTCTTCACCTTTATAACCCCAATGCTGCCTCACCCCCACCAAATAAAGAAAAATATATTATTTATCTAGCAAAAAAAGGTATAATGTATAGAATATGTAAATAGTTAGAGAATGACATATCTTCAGTCTCCCTCTTTCTTTGGCAGAATGTTTTCCTTTTTTTTCCTGAATTGATTCCATTCCAACGAGCAGAGTCGCGGAAATATCGATAGTGTTAAAACTGAACCAGAACGGTTGTTTCAACTGGAAAACCAGGAAAGCAAGTACCTAAATGTGGCCTGGTCATTTGTATAAACTGACTTTAAAAAATATGCAAGATAACTGCTGAACCAGCTGGTTAAGCTATGAGCTGCCTTTGGCTTACAAAAAAACTAACAATTAAATTTTTTACTATATCCACGCTCACAGTAAAAATGACCACTTAGCTGCTTATTCTTTCCAGCTAGTCATAAAAGTCTTTTTAGAAGCTTTTATGTCCCTCATCAAAGTAACAAGTCTCCAATGTTCTCAGATTAGATCGTGTAAAATTATTAGCAACTTTTTATGAGGAACAATTGTGGGTTCAAGAAATGTGTGGATAATTAATTAGTAGTTTTAAATTAATGAATGACTTTAATTGGATAGAAAAAAGGAACTTATAATTTACTTTTTAGTGAGCATGAATACATGCTCAACATCTTGCAACCCACTGTCAGCCTGCACGTATTAGCCTCTGTTTGGTAAAATAAATAAATTGTTATAAACATAGAATGTGATGTTTTCAAGGTAAAATATTTGTTTATAAACAATTTTACCAAACGGTCACTTAATACCATCCTTTTCGTTGTATATAACATTTCATGGTCGTGGAGTATTAATCTTTTTTTTTTTTATATAGGAAAAAGGAATTTATTTTCAAGGTGTATAAACAAGTTCATAATAATAAGTCTTTACATTTAACAAAAATGGATTTGTATTTGCTTTGAACTGGTTATATGTAAATTTAATAATATATTGTTATAAAAAATCTGATAGCCGATTTATTTGTTTATTTTATTTTATTTTTTTATCACCAATTTGACTATTTGAGTCTTGACCCTTTGCCTTTTCTTGGGCATTGGCCTAGGCCAGGTTTTAAAACATTGAGTAGTATTGTAGTAGTAGAGAGACTTGTATAATAAAAGAAAATGGACAACTGTTTTATGGTGGATTTATGTCACTGTAGCTAGATCAAATGTAATTGGCACTGATGTTTCTTTTATTTTGGGTAAGATATTGATTTTCTTCTTGTTTCTTTTTGTAGGATTGGATTGTACAGTACGATCCCCCAAGTGACCCTAAGGTGCTGTTATCCTTCTAATTGATATCCTGATTATAATATAATGTTTGAACTCTCCTAAACCTTTTTTATATAATAATAATAATAATAATAATAATAATAAATTACTTTCAGGACTATATCCATAGAGTTGGCCGAACAGCGCGTGGGGAAGGTGCAGAAGGGAAAGCCCTGCTTTTCCTTATTCCGGAGGAGTTGCAATTTCTTAGTCTCCTTAAGGTAGACTAGTATTTTCCTTTTGAAGTCAAGTTGTATTACCAATGCCAAAATTGCCCTCTAACGTTTCAGCCTTTTCTTTTGGACCTGAAAAATGGTGTTGCTGATTTCAGGCTGAAAAAGTTAATGTGAAAGAGTATGAATTTGACGATAAGCAGCTTGCAAATGTGCAATCCCTTCTGGTCAATTCTTGCTTAGAACTGTTTGATTATTTTTTTGTCACCGTTTTCTCAAGTTCCTGGGAAGTAAATGGTAAATACTAGTTGTTTCCAAAGTAATTTTGATTTGATGTCATGTGGTGGATGCAGGAAAAGCTGATTTCAAACAATTATTACTTGAATAAATCTGCTAAAGAGGCATTCAGATCTTACTTGAAAGCTTATCAGACACATAAAAGGAAGGATATCTTTAATATTCACCGACTCGATCTGCAGGTAACATTCACCGACTCGTATGTTGTTATTTCATGTGATGTAATACGTGTTGTTTATTTGCAGGCCGTGGCTGCTTCATTCTGTTTGTCGTCTCCTCCGAAAGTAAACTTAAACATAGACAGTAACGCATCAAAATTCAGGAAGAAGGTGAAAAATGTTAGAGGCAGACAGAATGGGTTCAGCAAGAAAAATCCGTATGGTTGGTAGGAAAGGAAAAGAGTATACATCCTAGAATGAGCTAAATTTTGCTGCAGAGTTTTTACTTTATTCTTTGATTCTTTGAGACTAGATTTAGAATCCCATTTTTTCATTACCACAAACAAGTGCCAGATTTATTTTTTTGATTTTTTAAGTTTAGATTTTACGAATTTTGAATGAATAATGATATATTCATCGAATGAATAGATTTCAGTTTTCAGAAACTCAACCATCTTCGAGTAAGTTATATTTAGGGTTGGCAATAATACTCACGAACCCGATACCCGATGGGGACCCGACATAAATGGGCGGGGATTACCCGACTAAATGGGTTCGTGGATAGGGTATGGAGGTAAATTTTAAAATCCGACATGGGTATGGGTTCGGGTGTGGGTTTTACTACAATATCCATACCCGACATGCATACCCATTAATTTCCTTTAAAAATTATAGAATTTAAAACAAAAGTGATTGTTTAAAAAAAAAAAAAAAAATAGAACTCAAATATCTATTGACATTGTTATCGTCTAAACCTTAATAAGTTTAAACTATTGACTTTGTTAACGTCTAAAAAAATTGTTTAAATTCGCTTGAATAATTTCAACGTATAACAAATTTTTTTCAACTCAAATTCAAGCGAAGCCCAATATTTAACTGATTCAAGTTAATTCGGAGCACCTATTATCTATTTATAGCCTAAAAAAATAAATAATTAGTAATGAGTTTTAAATGAGTATAGAAGCAAACCCGCCTCCGACCCTTACCCGACCCTTAATTTTTAAATGGGTATATGGGTAGGGTATGAATGTTGTAAATATTTAGTGGGTAGGATACGGATTTAGCAAACCCGACCCATTGCCATTACTAGTTATATTTTTCTATATTTTTATCAGCTAATGCAAGAATGAAATTATGAAAGAGGAGTCTCTTTCAAAAAATATAGAACCAATTTTTTAATTTCTTTTATGTATTGCTATAATTTTTTGTAAATACTTGGGAAAGCTTGGCCTCAGTGCATCCCAGGCTTAAGCCTGCTTTCCCGTGGGCTGGGAAACGTCAAGTTCGAAAAATATCTAAATTCTTATTGATTCACGACGATTGAAAACTTTGTATGAGACAATTGATCCTAACTCAAAACAATTTCAAAAATTATTTTTGTTTATCATCTAAACTAGATGAATTAATACGCATAACTATAACTACGTTAAAAAAATCTAAATTGATTCCAAAAAGAGTAATGTTATTTATCTCAAAGTTGAGATCAATCTCAACTCAATTGTCACATATTCATTGGAGAATGTGGAGGTGCCCATGTGCCCATACACAAGTCACATATTCAATTTTCAATGGGAGAGTGTCGACTGGATTGAAATTTATCTTAACCTTGAGATACATAGAATTATTCTTCCAAAAGATTAAAATCTGCCTCTACGAATTCCAAGTCATGTTCTTTGTGACATCAATGATCTTAAATTATCTAATAATTTTTCTGAGTAGAGAAACTTGCTATTATACACGATCTTCCAAATTATTTTTATGCTATCTAGCCCTTGTTTGAGCCCCATTATTTCTCATAAAATTTACCACTTTTTCTACAGTAATCAATCTTAATCATCCAAAAAAATCAAGTCCACAATTTTTTACTTTTCAAACCACTTTTTAACCATTAGATTTTCAAAACTCAATTTATAAATGAAAATAATGGGGTTCAAACAAGGGCCTAATTGCATGAATTATAGAAGCGTATTCCTACAGACTGTGGGACATTTTTCATTTATTAATAGAGATTATACTACTTGTATAAATAATTTTGTACAAGCTGGGTTACAAACTCTCACATGAAGGGGGTCACAAATATTTTATTATATGTAGGTCTTCCTTCATGTGAGAGTTAGTAAACTTGTTTGTACAAATTTGTTTGTACATGTAACATAGTCCAATTAATACATGCGAAACTTAATTTCAACTTCCTGAAGCAAAATTGATCACAAATATGTATCGGTGTCATTTGTCAACAAAGTTGAGATAATAGATCAAAGTAGGAAAAGCCTTTTTATCATATATGTTTACCGTTGTTCCCTAGTCGACAAGTTATAAGAGAAAATATTTAAAGAATTATGGAGAGTTCATAACTTTACAAGCATTCGATCTAAACTAATTCAAATTCTCGCTAAAAGCATTAGGATGTTGATAGTTAATGTCGCAACATATGACATGATTGATCTTCAAGAAAATTCAACTAATTCTCATATATATATATATATATATATATATATATATATATATACATACATACAGGCGCACACGCACAAACACACATATATATATTGAAGCGTGTTTATGCAGGTGTAATGAGTGAAGTTGAGAGAATTGACTACAACCACAATGCTTAGAAATAATCTCTCCACCACTTAAAACATGCCTACCACATGTAACATACTAAAGTTAAAGTTTCACTCCCCTCCCCTTGCTCTTTAACTAATTCTTCTCTCTCAGTCTATCCTTCTCATCCACAAGCAACTAAGTTTAACTAAAAACTAGGACTTCCCTCTCTATTCACAAATTACAACCCCAAAATAACTCACTACTCTACACCCACTATATATAAGTTAACCACTCCCCACCCACCCCCTAGCTCTCTTGCAAACTACAAACCACCCATCACTCAAAAACGAGTCCTTTTTCTTACCGTGTAATTTCTCTCCACACGAAAGGTGTAACTATCTGGGCACTATCTTGCGGGTTATCAAGTAAGTGAAGAAGAGATGGACGAGAATAAGTCAACGGCGTTGATCAAAATGGACAATAATTGTGATGATCATGATCGATATTCGGCTACTAGTGAAGAAAAAGATCTTGCCAATTGCTTGGTCATGTTGTCTAACAAATCTTGTGCATTGTCTAATAAGAAGGAAATAACAAAGGCTAAACAAGTGGAGATAAAAGGTAATTTCCAATGCAAATCTTGCAAGAAAATCTTCAATTCCCACCAAGCATTAGGGGGACATAGAGCGAGTCACAAGAAGGTGAAAGGTTGTTTTGCTACAAAATTGGATAACCCCAATAATAATACTAATATTGAACAAGATTCAATTGCTGACATGGAAGATGACGAGGTATTGACCACATTAGAATATCGTGATTCGTACTTGAAAAAGAGATCTAAAGAACATGAATGTTCAGTATGTCGTAGGGTTTTCTCTTCCGGACAAGCCTTGGGAGGGCACAAGAGGTGCCATTGGCTTACCTCAGCTTCACTAGACAATGCTTTCATGCCCAATTTCCATGAATTTCAATATGATAATAGCCAACAACTCTACAAGAAACCCGTTAGTAAACGTAAAGATTCAATAAGATTGCATTTAAAACAGTGGGGAAAAGAGGAAGTTCTCTACAATGTTTCAAATGAGAATCGACATAAAATCCAAGGCACGATTCCGGTTTCGTTCTCCGATGGCCGGAGCGGTGAAAACACGAGTGAAATTAAGCTTAGTGGTTTAAGAGAGATGAATTTGGATGGAGTGTCTTCTAGTTGGTTGCAGGTGGGGATTGCTTCGACAACGGATATATAACAATGCTACACGAAGGGACTCTCAAGTGTCATCAATTTCTTAACATAACTTGTAATATTACTATTGAATTTTCGTCAAATACAGTTTATGATCTTGTCTTTTAAATTTTAATTATTTTGCAATGTCTTGAATTAATTAATGTGATTTGTTCATGGGTGTATGTTCTCTATTTATATGAATAAATAAAATACACTTTTCACATAGGAGTGAAGGAAAAAAAAAAAAAAATGATATTATCATCTATTTCTTTATTAGTTCAACCAGGATACATTAACAACTTTTACTTACAATACTGATATTGCACAATTATGTTAGTTCACACATCATATCATCTTCAAAATTAATACATCACAATTTGTTACATCATACATTATAAGTAGGGCCCTGTTCAGCAAAATCTAAATTGCTAAATTAATTGGTTAAAAGACAAAAGAAACAACAAATTTAATTTACACAATTTTTCATACTACTTTTTAACCATCCACATTTTCTTTCTCTAATTTTTAACCCCACATTTTACCTAAAAAACACAAATAAATCCAACACAAAATTTAAATCCTTGTTTTTGGTCTACCGAACAGAGCCTAAAGTTATACAAAAAAATTGTACAAGTATCATAATTAATTTTAGCATCTTGACTAGGGGTGGACGTGGTTCAGTTTGATTCTTATTTCAGAAGAATCAAACAAAACCATAAATCGGTGATTTTTTACTAATGAAAACAATTGGTTTTTTTAAAGATATGGAACCAACCCGGAACCAAACCGCTCGGTTCTAGTTTGGTTTGGTTTGGTTATGAAAACATTACTTGAATTTTTAAATAATAAATGCAAATTAAAACTTGTTTATATCCGCTTCTTCATTAGAATCCATCTACATCATTACTAATTAGAAAATGAAATTTTTAGTTAACAAAACAAAAATTTAGAAAAGTAACATGTTATTTTAAGTCAAAGAAAAAGAAACTCACCTGAGGGAAGCTCTTCGGCCCGTTGAAACTTAGAGAATCGAACATAAAGGTCGTTTAGACTTATAGTTACAGGTTACGATGAAGTTCTGAGTTCCATTCTACCGTGGTGTCATGTGAGTTAGGGATGGAATTTGCAATTTGAGTTTGGGTTAACTCTTGAGAATTGACGAATTGGGCTGAAGTTTATATATACATAAATTTTAAAAAATAAACATCAATGCCATCGATGGTGACTAAGGAGGGCAACGATTGCTGTGTTTTAGGAGTGCAAGTAAAGTAGTGTGAATGCATATCTATAATTGAAAAGAAGAAAAATGAATTAGAATTAGAAATTAGATTTATGATTTAAAATATTTATCTAATAGGAAATGAGATAAAATGTATGGTAAATAATATTTTTGTACATTTCACTTTTATAATTTCAGATTTGAATTTTTTTGTGAGATGAATATCCACTAATTTATATATATATGAATATCCACTAATATATATATATATATATATATATATATATAAATTGAGTCTGGTTCTGGAAAGAGAACTAGAACCAGAACCGAAACCAAATGGTTCTTGATTTTAAGAACTAAATCATTATTTTTTTATGTAAAACCGAACCAAACTGCTTGGTTTGGTTTGATCGATCTTGTTTGATTATTTTGTCCACCCCTAATCTTTACAATATACTAATATAGATTGTGTTAACAGACTCCATAAGTCCCATTTATATGAAAATTTTAGAAAAATTGTATCCACCATTATCCTTAGACAATGGAATATTAATCATGCTACTGGAACCAAACTTTTGACATAAAATTTTACACTTATACACATGGTAACAATCCATTTATTTACCCATCACATCACCTTCAAAATCAATAACCCCCAAAAATTCGATTACACTTTTTAGTTTAAGTAGCATTTTCCATGGAATATATTCTTCTTCTCCACTTTATGTACAAATTGGTTTACTCCCTTAGATACACTACGAGAAATTGAGTCTATAGTGACATCAAAAGTCGTCGTTGTAAGTCCAAAAGTTGTCTCTATTGATCATTAGGGACGATAATGTCGTCGCAACTCTTCGTCGCTTTAGACCTATGACTAAAGATCAATAGCGACTACTCCGTCGTTGCTATTTTCCTTTGGGGCAATTGTGATGTTCATTAGCGATGACATTGTCGTCTCTAATAGTAAAATATTTTAATTAATAATTCATTTATTTTGACCTGACCGACCCATTTTTAACCCAACTCAATTTCCAAACCAACCCACCAACTCGCATTTTTTCTTTAATTCTTATATGTTAATTGTGCAACGATTATCTTTGAACTCGTGACCTAATAGTTGGATGGCAACCCAACCACTCAGGCAAGTGACTTCTTGTGTTTATTTTTGTTTTAACAAATATATATTAGTTAACTTAACAAATTATATTTTAATAATAATAATAATAATATAAATATTTGTTCCAAAAATTAAATTTAAGTTGTCGCAATAGGGCCCCTATTGCGACGACTGTTGGTACCGTTGCAAATTTTTTTGTGATGACAAAAGGAGTTGTCGCAATTTTTTTTTTTTTTTTTTTTTGCAACGAAAACAAAAGTTGTTGGAAATGGACTTTCAATAGAGATGACTTCGAGAGTCGTCGCTAATTTTTGTGTAAATAGCATCATTTTCTTGTAGTGATATTTGTTTGTAGGTGTAGTTTAATCCTTCTCAATATTATCACATCATTTCAAAGAGCATCTCTGACAAGACAATGTATAATATGTATATGTGGAAAAAAAAATTAACATTTATATTATAAAACTTTTTCAATGCAATAATGTTCATTGTGCATACATAACAAATTATTATTAATTTCCAAAAAAAATAAAAGAAAGAAATGTCTTAATTGGATAAAAAATATTAAATTAGTGCTAGACATTATCTAGCACAATGACAATGTCTAGCATTAATTATGCAACGTAAGCAATTCTTGTCATTAGAGCATCTTCAATTGGACAATGTCTATTTTATAAATGTTGCAAAGACATTAACATTATTTCAAAAACTTCTCTAATCCAATGCAATAATATTTAATATGCAAATGTGACAAATTATTATTTATTTTCTAAAAAAAAAAAGAGAGAAAAATGTATTAATTGGGTAGAAATTATTAAATTAATGAGACAACGAATAGAGTTAGACATTGTGTTAAGCATTAATTATGCCACGTAAACTTTTTTGTTATTTGTCAAAAAAGATGGCTAGATATTTACATTGACAATGTCCCGTATGGTCTTAGCATTCATTTTATAAAAGCTTAATCTTCTTGTTTAACCATAATCCAAGGCTAAAAACCTCTGCCTAATCGAGGCCGTCGGTGGTGGGAAATCCGAAACCTCTTCCAAGTTGCACGTTCGCAAGCCCTTAAACCGCTCTACAAATGCTACACAATTTGTGCAAAATAGTGTCACAAATTCATGTTGGCAAAGCTATGCTCTAACTGTTCATCAATTTCAATTATTAGAATCAACACACACCTAGTGGTCCAAAACTATCAATTTTATCAGAGCTTGTCAAACCATGTCAACATAAATTTTCGATTAATTCCAGGAAATAATTTCATAACATGGACAAATCTCATTTCAAGACTGGCTCAAGGTGTTCTGAATCCAGAAACAGCGTTAACAAGAACTTCTCTATTGTACATTTCCGGCTCCAAGCCTAATGCCTATACTCTTGTTCATTTGACCCGTGCTTGTATGAATACTGGTCGGTTTTCACATGGCCAACAGTTACATTCCCACATTCTGAAATCTGGGTTTGATTCCAATGTCTTTGTATCAACAGCTTTGATAAATTTTTATGTGATGTTTGAGGAATTAAATGATGCTCAAAAGTTGTTTGCTGAAATTCCTCAACCAAGTGTGGTTTCCTGGAATTCTTTGATTTCAGGATATGTTCGTTCCGGTAAGTTTAGAAAAGCATTGAATTTATTTGTTCAGATGGAAAGGTCTAATGTTCTACCGGATTCTTACTCGCTTACAGCCGCTTTATCAGCTTGTGGGCAGCTGAGTTTAGAGCAGGTTGGAAAATCAATACATTCTATGATTGTGAAACTTGGTGTTGAATGTAGTATTGTTGTTTCCAATTGCTTGATTGATGTGTATGGAAAATGTGGTTTCCCTGCAGATGCAATGTGCATTTTTGATGATATGATTCATAAGGACACTATCTCGTGGAATTCCATTCTAGCCGCAAATGCAAGAAATGGGAAGCTTGAACAAGCATTTAACATTTTTCGCCAAATGCCCAACCCCGATACAATCTCATACAATGAGCTTATTAGTGGCATTGCACAGTTTGGAAACATAGATGATGGAATCGGTATTTTATCAAGAATGCCGAATCCTAATTCATCTTCATGGAATTCGATAATAACTGGGTATGTGAACAGAGGTAGAGCCCGAGAAGCTCTTGAATTATTCAGCAAGATGCACTTGAGAGGAGTTAATATGGACGAGTTCACATTTTCAAGTCTTTTGAGTGGCATTGCCAGTGTGTCAGCAATTACATGGGGGATTTTGATACATTGTTGTGCAGTGAAGTGTGGTTTAAACGAAAATGTTGTTGTTGGGACTGCTCTCATTGACATGTACTTCAAGTGTGGGCAAGTAAAGGAAGCCGAAGAATTTTTCCATTCTATGTGCGGAAAGAATTTAGTTACGTGGAACACCATGTTCTCTGGATATGCTCACAATGGTGATTCCAACAAGGTGATTAAGCTATTTGAGCAGTTCAAAACGATAAAGGATTTACATCCAGATGAAATTACGTTTCTTAACGTTTTATCAGCCTGTTGGCACAGTAGGATTCCCTTCAGCATTGCGAACCAATACTTCGAATCTATGATCAAAGATCACAGGATTGATCCAACACCCGAGCACTGTTCTTTTATGATCAGGCTCATGGGACAAGAAGGTGAAGTATACAAGGCAGACAGGATGATAAATGAACTGGGATTTGAATCTTGCGGATTGGTTTGGAGGGCATTGCTTGGGGCATGTGTTTCTTGTGGGAACATAGAACTGGCTGAGAAGGCAGCGACGAAGGTGAAAGAATTGGAAAGGGATCAGGAGTTTGTTTACGTAATGATGTCTAATATTTACGCGCATCATGGAAAATGGGACGATGTTGGTGACATCAGAGAGCTGATGAAGAAGAGAAAGGTGAGGAAAGTAGCTGGATTAAGCTGGATTGAAGGTTGAAAATTCCCCCAACTCCATGACATGATGCAATTGGAAATTAACGTTGAGGAGAGAATTTTTTTTCTCAGGGAGGTCTGTCTTTGAAAGTTAAACTTTGGTGGTACGTGTAGCAAGGTTGATTCAATAATACTGAAAAACATCAAGAAAGAACGACTTAAAATCTTGTTCATTTTAATGCCAAGTCCCATTCGACATTTTGGGATCATAGATGCCATATATTGCTCCTAGTGGCTACAACCTTATGCCTCAATTGGATTGTGTTGATATAAAAAGTCTCCAATAGCTAAAACGTGCGAGAACCTTCAAATATTGCCGTTCCCAATTCCCCAGATTGATTGCCTAAGGTGACACTGGGGTTGTCTGCTGTGAACCTTCCAGGGACGTAGCCAGGATTTCAATCTTGAAGGGTATTGCGAAACAATATGTTCATGTCCTAAGCTAGGTGATCAAGTGGAAGATTGTGATAAAAGCTACAAACAAATAGAAAACAAATAAATCCTAAAGATGCTAAAACATGCAAGAATAGGTGCAATGAAGTTTTCCATGCCACTAACATGTCAAAATATGAATTCTAAACATGCAAGTGATCCTAAAATGCAGTGTGTAGCATCAAAACAGTAAATAAAGAAAATAGATAAAACAAATAAAGAAAAAGGGTTTGAGAAGTTGGGTTGCCTCCCAACAAGCGCTTCATTTAAAGTCTAGAGCTAGACTTTTTGGCAAACTCTCTCAAGGTGGCATGAAACATGATGTTGAGGCCCTATCATTTGTCTTGACCCCATACTCAACTTGTTCACAAAGATGAAGATGTTGTGCCACTTCAATTTTTGAACAGTTTTCAAGTAGTGGATTTTGATTCACTAGTTGAACCATGTCAAATGTTACTTTCTCCTCCTCTACTCGAAGCATGACCTCCCCCTTTTCCACATCAACCAAGGCTCTAGCAGTAGCCAGAAAGGGTCGACCTAAAATCAGTGGCACTTTACTATCTTCCTCCATATCTAGAATCACGAAGTCAGTGGGGAATATGAATTTGTCCACTTTAACCAGCACATCCTCAATGACTCCATATGGGTATCGAATGGAATGATCAGCTAACTGCAAGATGATTGGGCTTGGCTTTGGGTCCCCTAATCCTAGCTTCCTATAGACTGAAAGAGGCATCAAATTTATGCTTGCGCCAAGGTCACATAAAACTTTGTTAAATTTTAAGTCACCAATGATGCAAGGAATTGAAAAACTTCCCGAATCTCTCAGCTTGGGTGGCAGCTTTTGTTGCAAGATGGCGCTGCACTCTTCATTCAGGGACACCTCCTCAAGTTCTTCAAGTTTTCTCTTACTTGACATCATTTTTTTCAGAAACTTGGTATAGCTGGGGATTTGGGTAATGACTTCTAGGAAAGGAATGTTAATGTGCAGCTTTCTGAGCATGTTGAGAAATTTATTGAACTGTTGATCCTCCTTAGGCTTTTGTAATCTTTGCGGGAATGGAATAGGGGACTCATGGGGTTTAATTGTTAATTTTACCTCATTCTCCTCTTTCTTCTCAGCAGATTTCTTTTCAGGTGCCTCAACATGTTTTCCCTTGTCTTCATCTGGCTTTTGAACATGAATCTCAGGTAATTTCACTCCACTGCGTGTGGTAATTGCATTTACTCCTTGTTTCTCTTTCCAACCTTTCAGTCTTTGGGGAAAAGGAGTGGGAGGTTCATAAACTCTGTCACATGGAGCAAAAGTGATCCTTCCTGGCACAAAATCTACCTCTCTTTCAACAGTTTTTATTGCCATCACTTGCTCCCTAGGATTAACCTCAGTGTTACCAGGCAATGTACCTGGGGCTCTATTTGCTAAAGCCTGAGCTATCTGACCAACTTGGGTTTCCAAGTTTTTGATTGAAGCCTGATGATTTCGTAGTGTAGTTTCAGTCATCCTCATGAATTGGTCAGTTTTTGTCATAAACTGATCAGTTTTAGCCATAAACTGATTGGTCTGGCTCATGTACTGGTCAGTTTTCTCCATCAATTTCACGACCATCTCCTCAAGTTGAGGTTTCTTCTCCACTACCTGCTGTGGAGGGGCTTGCTGGCCAGTTCCATTTTGATTATCCCTCCATGAAAAGTTAGGGTGATTTCGCCAACCAGGATTATAAGTGTTGGAGTATAGATTATTTTGGCGATGTCCCCCTTGTACAAAGTAGACCTGCTCAGCTTGAGCTGCCAAAATTGGACAATCCGAGGTATTGTGATTGGCCCCACATTCCTCTCATCCAGCTACTACACTTTTCACTGAATGATTGGTTTGTATGAAATTCATCAAAGAGTCTAATTTAGCAGACAATGCCGAAACATCATCCACTGCATACACTCCTGCTGGTTTCTTTTGAATGGTCCTCTCAGACACCCACATTGCATTGGTATTGGCTATTCTCTCAAAGAGTTCAAGTGCTCCATCAAGAGTTTGGGTAGTTATTGATCCATTTGATGACGAATCAACAAGACTCTTGTATTGAGGGAGCAAGCCAATGTAAAAGTACCTTACCTGCTCATTTTTAGGTAATCCATGTTGAGGGCACTTCCTAAGCATGCTTTTAAACCTATTCCATGCTTCATCAAATGACTCAGACTCTTGTTGTTGAAAAATTGTTATCTCATGTCTGAGTTTAGCAACTTTTGCTGGGGGCATGAATTTTGTGCAGAATTTTTGGGCCAAGTCATTCCAAGTTGTTATACTTGCAGGAGGACGGGAGTCTAACCAATCGATTGCCCTATCTCGTAAGGTGTATGGGAACAACCTAAGTCTTATGGCGTCATCTGACACACCCTGATATTTAAAATGTTCACACATGTCTAAAAATTTAGACACATGTGCATGTGGATTTTCATCGGGTTTTCCATAGAATTGATGTCCATTTTGAAACATATTTATCACATTGGTCTTTAATTGGAAGTTTGCAAGACCAAAATGTGGATAAACTATGCTTGATTGGTTTTGGACAATTTTTGGGGTCATGAAATCTCCTACAAGTCTATTTCCCTCATCTTCTAGCTCATCTCCAGGTAAAGCCATATTGTTTGCCATTTGAATTTTTTATTATTTTTTATTTTTTATTTTTCTGTTTATCTAGTCCCCTAAGTTCTCTTAATCTATGGTGTAAAGTACGTTCTATTTCCGGGTTAACTTCGAAAAGATTCCCTTTTTTCGAACGTAAAATAAACAACTAAAAGAGAAACAACGAAACTGGTAACTAAACTAAAATTAGAATTTAAATTCCTCAAATAAAATAAAAACAAGAACAAAAATAAACAAGAATAAAATAAAAATAAGGCGGTAAAAAAAATCCGAATTAGTGAAAGTAATCTAAGAATAAATTTAAAGAACAATCCCCGGCAACGGCGCCAAAAACTTGATAACGCTCCGCAAGTGCACGGGTTGCGCAAGTAATAAAGTGGACGTAAGTCCGAGTATCGATCCCACAGAGATTGTTTTAAATCGTATTTTAGATTACTACCTTAACCGGAATGAGAAATTGTTTGAATTTGAGAATTTTGAATTTTAAACTATACTAAAGATTAAACTAAGAAAGCGAGAAAATTTGATTTATGAAAACGGTGAGATGAATTTGTTAGAATTATGAATCCACATTAATCATATCAACCATGTATTTGACTTAAACATTTAATAACAAGGTATGAGTATTGAAAATCCATATTCCTATATTTATTTATGTCCCCTTTCGAGTGATGCATAAATACATTTTCCTACATGAGATGAGCCTATATTCCTATGACAAATCCAAACATGTAGAAAAGCATTAACGAATTATGAACACTTTTAAGGATAACACGAAGCATAGGGGTATATTTCTATCCCCTATCGGACTTTGCGGAAATTAATCAAGGTCTAATAAATTTCCACTCTTCGAACATAGAAATCTATCACAAGCATCAATAATTATGCGTCCACAATCATATATGATAATAATAACATAATTAATTACATCAATCTCATAAATTGCATAATATAAATATAAAGTCAAAACATGGAATCAATAAATTAATGTTTCATCATAATTCTAACAATTAAAACCTAGCCTAAATACATGATCTAAAATAAATCACAAGAAGTATGAAAAGATGTCACCCTATTCATCTCCTTGATCCTTGTTCTTCAATCTTGAATTTGGCCTCCTATGGATCCCCTCGCAATTCGACAGCGTTTTGGCATGAAACATCACAGTTGAGAACCCCTAATTTCGTGCCCCAAGCCATGTATTTATAGATGTTCGTGAGAATTAGGTTACTTGGGGAGAAAGAATGCTGAGTTTCACGTCCAAATTAAATTCCAAAAGAGTTTCAACCGAATAAGGAAAGTTACCTTCGTGGAAGATCTTTTTGTCACTGCACAGCGTTTAGTATTTTGATCATATCTTTCTACTCCCTTATCCGATTGATGTGATTCAAAGTCCGTTAGAAAGATAACTTAAAGGACTACAATTATTCATGAAATATTATTTTCCCAATTCAAACGTTTACTGCCACGAAATTAGCTTTCAAATATGACTAAAAATCTGTCATAAATCTTGTTTGATTGGAATGAATTTATGGTAATATTCTTACCATATTTCATTCATTTTTGACTTCTAATTGCATCCAATTGACTCCTAAAAGTCCTCAAGTATCTTATCTTGATCTGAATCAACTATTGAATATTTGAAATTTGGTCCTTGAACTTCTGAAATCTACCAATTTGGTTCTTTCTTTGACTTTTCTTTTAATTTAGCCCTTGATCTACTTCATCCATTCTTGATTTGCATACTTTGGTTCTTTTATCATCCAATTTGCTTGTTTTTGCTCCAATTCCATTGTCTTCTCGACTTTGGAATTATTTCTGAAATATAAACAAATAACACAAAATAAATAGCAAATATTCTAAAACAAACATATAAATTCATACTTTTAGGATAGAAATAAGTGTATAAAATACACTTATCAACACCCCCAAACTAGAACTATTGTTCGTCCTCGAACAAAATAAAACTAAACTATAAATGTAAAAAGGCAAATTAAATAAAAACTATGTTTTTGCTTTTGTCAACTTGTTTACCATGCGCTTCAACAATCCAAATTGACGATTCACTTTAGACAAAGAAATATGAACAACATAAAATATTCTCATTCATCCGATGCTCAACTTCATTGTGTGTGTGTGAATAGCCAAAATCAACTGCAAACTTATGCAAAAATAAAGTTGACAATGTGTGACTTTTTATGCAAGAGTAAGCCCGAATCCCATGTGGTCAACAATGATTTTCTTTTGATTTTACTTACCCTCTCATGGATGATCACAACCTTATTACTTTTCTCTCATATCCCGAGGTCTTTCCTAATGATGTGGTTTCTAAACATGTATACATTGCATTTTTCCCCACAAGCAGTTAGGAGTAGACAAGTATACACGACAGACCAAGAATAATTAACAAAGTGTTAGGAATTTCAATCAACAAAGCTTATACCATTTTATTCCTTTTTTGTTTTCATATGGACGACTTTTTCTTTTAATGTCATTGTCTTTTACCATCTTTGTGCAATACTTTTCATACTTGCTTTCTATATAACCCCTGTAGCGAGCTTTAGGTCGGAAACTCCCAACTCAGTTGAGCTTAGGGTACCAGGTTCAGAGAACCCCTTAGACTTAATTACCCGAGTCATAAAGGCTTAAACAGAAAAGTTAAAGATATTTTAGCGTCTTATGTGTAAGTCCACTCTCCGTACTTGCTTTCTAGTTGACCCCTGTAGCGAGCTTTAGATCGGCAGCTCCCAACTCAGTTGAGCTTAGGGTACCAGGTTCAGAGAACCCCTCAGACTTACTTGCTCGAGTCAAAAAGGCATTTGAAGAGTAGAATAAGACCTTCAGCATTTTTCTGTTTTTATGCTGGTTATTATGGTTTATACCCGTTGATCCCGATTAACTCATATGGTTTCATAATGTTATTGATATATATATATATACACACACACACACACACACATTATATATATAAAAGTAGAAGTAAGAAGAGAAGCATTAAATGTCATTTTTCTTCCAAAATGTACTTACAATTTTGGAAAAAAATAACTAAAATAAAAATTCGTGTAAATAATATTTCACCCGTCCTACAAAGATAGACTCATTTTCCTTTTTTGTTTGTCTCAAATTATTTATCACTTTTCTTATTAAGAGTATATTAATGACTTGAATTTCTAATATACCCCTATTTAACATGTATTGTTATCAACAAAAATGAACAATCTATTATTCTATGTAAGGGTAGATTAGGTAAAATGTAAGTAAATTTATAGTTTCAATATATATTAATTATGTTTTCTTAATCTGTGTGAAAATAAAAATGAGCATATCTTTATGGGAAGGAGGGAGTAAATCATATTTTCTAAAATATATATTATATATTTTTATTAACTATTTAATAAATTAAAACCTCCTTTCAAAGGCTTTATTTTTGTTTATAAACAAAAATATTGTTGTTTTCGAGATAAAGTACGTGGTTGAAAAATTCAAAAAATGTGCATATTTAAAAAATAATTGAAAAATGTATTGTCTGTAAATAAATTTATAGACAAAATTATCAAATGGATGCTAATATTTTTAATCATTCTTAATTTTAATAATAATTGTGTAAAGAATATATGGTATAAGGTTTTCGATATAATTTCTTGATCTTTCAAGTTATCCTATTGTTATATCATGATAATTGAAGATTTTTCGTAATTATTATTTTAACTTCTTGATTTTGTAAATAAAAGTAAAATTTTATTGATTAAATATTTATAAATATTTGCTTGGCAATAACTCATAAAAATTATTGAAACATACGATCATTTATTATTTAAATATATAAATTGATATTTTATTATTTAAATATATAAATTAGCATTTACTCTCCAAATAACTTTTTAATAATTTGAATTAGTTATATTTTTCATGTTTGATAACTCTAAAACTTTTGATTAACCAACTCAAAATTGACAATTAATTTTAATCAAATATTTCGTAGGTCATACAATTTTCAACCACACATTCCATCAATTTTTATCAAAATCTACTAAAAATCTGAATTTATTCCCACCAATTAGGGGCATTATTTTTAAATTATAATAATTAATGTAATAGAATATTATTATTTTATGTATTTTTTATTTGTTTTGATTATGTAAAACTATTAATATTTTACGGATACTTATTGAAATATGTATTACGAAAAACAATTTATGTGCATCGCACGGTTGGGGGTAAATACTAGTTTTTATAACATTAAATATTTATCGTAATTTGTGTTAACTGTATTTGCTCCCGCTTAACTCGTATATGCAATGTTACTTATTGTTATTTTTATAATATTACATGATTGTGTTAAGTGGATTGACTCCCGCATAACTCATATTCTAGATGTACAATGGGGTGAACTATTGGAACTTTATATAGAAAATTAGTTTTGACCAATTTATATGATTATTTAAGTGAAATCATTAGTTAGTGAATGAAAAATTAAACTACTTAAAAATGTAACATTATTGAAAAATAAGTAAAATATTATTGAATATTCTAGAACCTATTTAGATGAAGAGGTATGTCCTTTTAAAAGGATATGACTTTTGAAATTATCATTTTCCAATATGTGTGTCTTTTCAATTAGAGACTAATTTCAAAGGACATGTCTCTTGTAAGGATTGTGTCTTTTGAGACGCAAATTCCCAACATCTATAAATAGACCTCATATACTTGGATTTTAATTCATTCAACAATTGAATAATTCAATTCATTTTCCATTATTGCATTATTATGTTGATGCATATTCACTCAGAAATAAATTTTGCATTTATTTGGAGTCGAGTTTCAAATTAAGAGAGTTCAAAATATTAAGAAGGTTCGTTGATCTACGTAATTTGGAGTGCTCCTATTGCGAGACGTGGTCGTTGTATCTTGGGAGACTAATGCCGAAAAATCGTTAGCACTTGTGCAGGGCATTATTGTCTTAAGATTGTTGGTAAATAATTAACGTGCATAATTATATTCTAATAACATACATTTTACGTGCATAAAATTAGACAGAATTCAACTAACCATGCAATCACACGTCAAAACAATATTTCTGTTTTCGAGTAAAGCTGTGAGATCGCAGAGATTATAACCATACGGTCGCACGATTGTCTGAACAGATGTGTCATTTGGAAGGGTTGCATGATTTGGCTTCACACCATTTCGTCAACAACCCTTCATTCTCTATAAATAGGACCATTGTGATGTCCTATTCTTCACACCAATTATATGCCATCATAATATCATTCTTTACTCTCCTCTTAATAAAAAATTCTTGCATTTGTTGCATATTGTTTTTATTTTCTTTCATTTTCATTTTTGGAGTACAAAAGTCATAGTTCTGGTTCGTTGTACTTGTATTTTGGAGTGTTACAAACACAAGTAGGAGTCATTGTATCTTGAGAGTTGGTTGTCATAAATTGTAGATACCGTTGCGGGGCAAATTCAACTTAAGATTGTTAGAATATTTTGTATATAGTGACACCAAAGAAATAGAATAATTTATATGAAATTCGTGCCGACAAATGGACGGAGTAACGACAAGGAAACAAGAAGAACAAAGGAAAAGAGAAGAAAGGTGACAAAGTTCTTTCTGCCGAGTGTCGAGGTTAAACTTTGTTTTTAATGATTCCTATATCTTGGATAAACCAAGTGAGGTAGGGCATACTATACCTAATATGAGATCACCTATGTAAGTGAGAAGTGAGACCGTTTCTATGAGAATGTTTCAAGTCTTGAATTCTCTAAAGGACTTATGAAACCAAGAGTTATTCAGGGCCAAAATGAACACAATCATGAGGACCGAAAGTGTTAGGGAAGATATTGTGTGAGTATTATTGTCTTGATTTACACCAACGGCTGAATAGTTCAAGATATCATGTTCATTGATTAGCCAAGTAAATTCGATAGTATTTCACTAAGGAAGGTTCAAAGCCAGAAGCTACTGTTGAGTGCATTTTACATGCATATTTCATATATTTTTTGTGATACTTTTTGAGTAATTTGGACAAATATCTATTTAATTGTGCACATTTTGTGATTAAATAGGTTCAACATTCAACTACATGGAGAAAACATAAGAAACGAGATAAATGGATGAATAATTGAAGAAATTGAGGAGAAAATAGTCAAATCCTTCAAAGAGTCAAAGTTCGGGGACCAAATTGTCACTTTCGAAAAGTTGTGGATCGCATGTGCAATTGATCGAAGGACTAAATTGCAAGTTTTCAAAGTTGACGGACTCAAATGTCCTTTTGGAAGGCCTAATTGAAAGAAATCGAAAACTTTGGGGACCAAGTTGATCTACATTGAAAGTTTGAGGACCCATTTTGCAAATCATTGAAGGACAGAGCTGCAAAATCACGCCCAAGTGAACCATGCGATCGTGTGTCTCTAACATGTTGTGTTCGCAAATCAGGCCAAAAATCCAACCCGGGACTCAGCATGTCAACCACGCGATCGCAAGGCATTCAGCTGCGCGATCGCGCGGTAAAAAATTTGAACGATATTCTGGCCAACCCGGTGCTACCCGGTTCGGCCCAAACACTGTTATACGCGGATCTACACGAAAATGAGTGTTTTTAGGGCATTTTTGGCTTGGGTTTACTCACTTTTTACTCCATTTTCACCCCCCCCCCCCAAAAAAAACCCATTTCTCTCATTTGTTCTTCATTTTCCTTGCTATTTTCTTGTAAATCTCTCTTGTTTTTGTATAGTTTTGTTGATGAATGTTGATTAGGGGGAGAAATACCAACATTATTGTGAAAGAATAGTGATATTTTGAAGCAAGAATCATTGGTGAAGGGAAGTATTATTGCTTAATCTTCATATTTCTCTATTTACTTTACTTTATAGTTGAAATGATGTATTTAATTATTGAATTTTATTATTATTTCACTATGGGCTAAGTTATTTAGTGTTGGGATGATTGCGGAAGCTTGATCTAGCTTAGTTGATTTTAATGCTTTGATTAAGAATTTAAGCTATTTATTATCTTGAGCATTTATTGTTGTATTTATTGACTTGCATTAATTGTGGCCACATTTATCCTTGGATTTCATGGGATGTACAATTATTAAGAAATTATTGTGTATTCTAGATCAATACAATATTTGCTCTAGGTTCTTATTTAGGATCGAGATATACCTAAAACCCTAGATGATCCATTGAGCTATTTTCACAAATGTTTAATGCAATTGGTGTGTTTTTAATGACATAGAGATATAGTAGGTTAATTCCACTAATTAGGGTAAATTTCACTCAAGATAGGTAATTGGCTAAACTTGGAAAATCGGATCTAACATGCTTAGTAAATTGCATTTCTATTTGCTTGTTGAGAATTCAATTAGGTAATAGTCAAGTGGAATCAAGAATCCCAACACTCCTCTATCATCAAGTTATCACCATTTTTCTACTTATTTATTTACAATTGTGATTTTAATTCTAGTACTAAAACATTTCCAAAACCAAAACTTTATTGTGTGTATTTCTTGTTTAAATTGATTAAATTAGAGTGTAATTGAAATAGACAATCCTTGTGGGATCGATAAACCGGACTCATTTAGTCCATTATCACTTGTATGCGATACGTGCACTTGCGGTGTGTTTCTAGCAAACAAGTTTTTGGCGCCGTTGCTAGGGATTGTTTCTGTTTGAATTACATTTTAGTTGATATTAGTTTTGACAATTTGTTAAATTTATTTCTTGTACAAAATTTCTTTTGTTTTATGTAGGAAGCCTTCTAATTTCTCTTGTTGTTCTAGGTTGTCAATTGTACATGCATCGAAGTAGAAGTCTTGATCTAGTTGAAATAGATCCGGAAATCGAGGGAATTTTTCGACGAAGATTAATGGAGCAACGGGAAGTTAGGAGACAACTTCTTGCTGGAATGGAAGGAGAAAGAGTTAACAACAAGCTTAATGCTCCAGCTGCAATTCCTCCAAGGGGTGGAATCCCACCCGATTTTGATCCTCAAGCAGCTAGAGCTCAAGAGCCTGATAGGGTGCATAATTGTTGTTTTATTAGTGATTCATCTTCTTAATTCAATGATTTTAAATGCTTAAATTTTAAATATTAATCATATTTTATGTTTTGTGAATTAGGTGGGGAATTGAGATCAATTTGACTCAAATATCACAAATTAGGAAGAAAAAATTTGGAACTTAAAAGCACACAATCAGAGGAGCACTTGACAGCGTGGGCACGCCTTATTGTTTTGGAAGTCAGCTGTCTCAAATTACTGAGGGCTTTACACAGTTTTGGTGGATGAAATTAAAAGGCCAGCAACACAATTCAATTGGAGGAGACTTGGGCCAAAAAGTGGAACAACTTTGACCTAAGAGTGGATTAAAGGAATATGTTAAATTGGAAGAAAGAAAATTTGACATATATGTGTAAGGAAACAATCTACCACAAAAGAAATGAATTATAATTGGAAGACTTAATTAAGGAAATTCTGGGAGAAAAAGGAATAGAACTCACATAAAAAAAAAAAGGAATTTTTCTGGAAAGAAAAGGAGAATTGGCTGGGAAGAAAAGAATTTCTAGGAAGAAGACAATTGCTGGGAAAAAAAAGAAATGAAGGAGAAGCGGCCACACGTTTCGTCAATTTCTAGAGTTTGATATCATTTTTTATTATTATTTCTTTTAGTTTTTATTTTCCAAATGTTTATGGATAGCTAAATTCATTATTCCAGTTCAAGGTTATTCGAAGTTTTGATTCACCAAGAATTGTGAGATCTAATTAAATTTAAGTGTTCCTTTGATTGTTTTCTATTTATATATCTTTTGTTTGCATCAAAGTTGTTGTTTTGATTTATTAATACAAAGTGCACGTTGTTTTAATTGTCAAAATGATACTTGGTCAATTAGGAATCTAAATCCGTAATTGTTCAGGTTTTCTAATATAAGTGACAAATAACATAGTTAATTATAGACTGATTTTTGACTCATATTATGAAGACATATAACATAATTTAAATAAATCACGCGTGTGGATTTGTTGGTTAGAATTGGTCGTCTCTCTAGAAATTAATGCTATTGGTAAATTAAATCATATGATCGTATCTAGTGTTGTTTATTGATTAGGGAAATAATCAACGAGCATCTCTTGATTATCAAAACAGTAAGGAGATATAGGTTGTTAAATCGTATCAATGACCATAACCAATTTAGAGAATGAGTAAAAGATTTTATTCTTGCATCCATGATCAATTCTGTGAATCAATACTGAGATTATACCTTGGGCTGGATATTTGTTTAATTTGATATTTTCATTAATTTAATCCCGAAATTGTTTACTTATAATTTGATTTCACATTCAGAAATTCAAAACCCCCCTTGTTTTTAATTCATTGCTTTTAATTTTCCCGAAGAATTAAATCTAACCAGTCTCTGTGAATTCGACCTTGCTCACCACTAATACAATTTATTTTTGTAAGAGCAAGAAAATATTATTATTTGTTGGATTCGACACCCATCAGAGCCCGTGGTTAATGAAGAAGGCATGCTTTTTGGAGATTTCATGAATCCCCTTATTGTCGAGAATCAATCAAGCATGGTCTATCCCTCCTACAATCATCCAAACTTTCAACTTCGGCTGGGTGTCATCAATTTATTCTCCAACACTATATCATTCTATGGGAGGACCGATGAGAATCCACATGCCCATGTGGTACGTTTCCTTGAGATTTGTAGTAACTTCAACTATGATGGTGTGAATGTGGAGGCAATCCGGATGAGATTATTTGTGCACACCTTGAAAGACAAAGCAAGAGAATGGCTTGATACTTTGCCTCCGGGGAGCATCACTACTTGGGTGGAGTTTGTCCAAAGATTCACTACAAAAAATTTCCCATCATCTAGATTTGCTAAACTCAAGCATGATATTACTACATTTCAACAATTCGAGATGGAGAGCTTTCATGAAGCTTGTGAGAGATTCAAGGATATGCTTAGGAAGTTCCCGAATCATGGGATTACATTGGGGCAACAAGTCAGCCACTTCTATGCCGGGTTAAATCCTCCTTGCCGTTCAAATGTGTATTCATCTTCTAATGGGTCTATCAAAAGAAGGAGCATTCGGGAGGCTTATGACTTGTTTGAGATCATGAGTGAACAAAGTGCAATGTGGCCGGATAGAAGTGCACCAAGAAGTTCTAGTGGTGTACATGGGGGTGATGATTATGCACTTGTCTTGTCAAAGATTGACTCCCTAGCCAAGAAAGTGGAAGGGTTATCTACTTCAACCTCTCGGCCCGTCAACATGGTTCAAGTCCCTCCGGTATGAGAGATATGTGGGGCTAATCGTCAAAGCTCTATGTGTCCATTTGTGGCAAGTGGTTCTTCATCTATCGAGCAAGTTTCTTAAGCTCAAAATTTCCAATGCCAAGGGTTCAATCCATATGCTCCGACTTACAATCCCGGTTGGAGGAGTCATCCATATGACAACAATCACAATGTGTTGAATCCAAAGCCACAAGAAAAGAAAGAGGGATGGGAAGAGACTATCACCAAGCTAGAAAATCATCAATTGTAATATCAAGAACGCAATGATGCCTCTTTGAAAAATTTGTAGAATCAAGTGGGCCAAATAGCAAAACTTCTCTCCGAAAGACAACAAGGAGCTTTTCCTAGCAACACCGAGACAAATCCTAGGGAGAATGTTCAAGCTATTACAACAAGGAGTAAGTTACAATTTCCAGAGATCACGGCCCCACAATCATCAACTCAATCAAACAAGGCTCTCATTGAAGAAAATGAACTTATTCAAGCATCCAAAAAATTGTTGAAGTGCCAAAGGAGAGTGAGCAGGAATTATCAACATCAAAGGCTTCAACACCAATCAAGGCTTATGTGCCTCCTATCCCTTTTCCTCAAAGGTTGCAAAAGCAAAAATTTAATAGTCAATTTGGCAAGTTTTTGGAAGTATTCAAGAAGTTACACACATGAACATTTCTTTTGCCGATGCCTTAGCTCAAATGCCAAGCTATGCTAAGTTCAAGAAGGATATTCTATCCGACAAAAGAAGACTTGAAGAGCATGAGACGGTGATGCTAACTGAGGAATGTAGTGCAATCATTCAAAACAAGCTTCCTCCAAAAATTAAAGACCCAGTGAGTTTTACTATTCCATGCACTATTGGTGATGTTAATTTTAGTAAAACTTTATGTGATCTTGGTGCTAGAATTAATTTGATGCCTTTGTCAATTTTCAAGAAATTGGAATTGGGAGAAGCTAAAGCAACCACCGTGTCTCTACAATTAGCGGATAGATCCATCAAATATCCTCGGGGGATCATTGAGGATGTTCTTGTGAAGGTGGATAAATTCATCTTTCCGGTGGATTTCATTATCCTAGACATGGAGGAATATCATGACATTCCAATCATATTGGGAATGCCATTTCTAGCAATCGGGAGAGCACTTATTGATGTGTAAGAGGGGCAATTGATAATGAGAGTCCAAGATGAGAAAGTCACTTTCAATGTGTTGAAGGCCATTAAATATCCCTCGGAGTCCAATTCATGCTTTCGGGTGGATGTAATTGATCATCTAGTGGTAAACTCCTTCAACCGTGGGATTTTGAAGGATCCATTGGAGTCTTGCATTGCCCACTCTTTGACTATTGCGGATGATGATTATGAAGTTGAGCAAATGGCTCACTACTTGGAGGCGTCACCACAATATCAACATAAGAGGGCCCCCTACTTTGAGGAGTTGAAAAAGAGTTCTTCACCGCCACTACCATCTCTCGAGAAAGAGGTACTCTCGAACAAAAGCCTCTTCCTTCTCATTTGAGGTATGCTTACTTGGGGGAATCTTCTACACTTCCGGTCATTATTTCCAATTTGTTGAATGAAGTGGAAGAAGATAAATTGCTTCGGGTATTGAGGGAGCACAAAGAGGCTATTGGATGGACCATCTCGGATATTCGAGATATTTGCCCTTCATTATGCATGCATAAAATTCTTATGGAGGATGATTTCAAACCTTCGGTGGAGCATCAACGTCGGTTGAATCCTAACATGAAGGAAGTGGTGAGAGCCGAAGTGGTGAAGTGGCTTGATGTGGGTATCATCTATCCAATTTCGGATAGTGCATGGGTGAGCCTGGTGCAAGTAGTACCAAAGAAAGGAGGTGTCACGATGGTGGAGAATGAAAATAATGAGCTTATTCCAACAAGCCCAGTGATGGGGTGGAGAGTTTGCATTGACTATCGCAAGCTCAACGATGCTACTAGGAAGGATCATTTTCCCCTTCCATTCATCGATCAAATGCATGAGCGACTGGTGGGTCACTCTCACTATTGCTTTTTAGATGGGTATTCGGGTTATAATCAAATTCTCATAGCCACAGAGGACAAAGAAAAGAAAACATTCACATGCCCATATGGAACTTTTACATGTAGGAGGATGCCCTTCGGTCTTTGCAATGCCCTCCGTCACTTTCCAACGGTGCATGATAGCTATTTTTTCTACATGGTGGAGAAATTTATTGAGGTATTTATAGATGACTTCTCGGTTTTTGGTACTTCAGTTGATGATTGTTTGAATAATTTGAGAATGGTGTTAAAAAGATGTGAGGATACCAATTTAGTGTTAAATTGGGGAAAATGTCATTTCATGGTGCAAGAAGGGATAGTTCTTGGGCACCGAATTTCAAGTGAGGGGATTGAGGTTGATAAGACAAAAATTCAAGTTATCGAAAAATTACCTCCCCCAACCTCGGTGAAGGGCACAAGAAGTTTCTTGGGGCATGTGGGATTTTATAGGAGGTTTATCAAAGACTTCTCAAAAATCACGAAACCACTTTGTTCATTGCTTGAGAAGAGTGCCTCATTTGATTTCCTAAAGAGTGTCTACAAGTTTTTACACTCTTAAAGAGAAACTCATCACGGCACCTATTATTGCGGCTCCAGATTAGAGTTTGCCATTTGAGCTTATGTGTGATGTAAGTGATTTTGTCGTGGGGCGGTTTTGGGGCAAAGGAAGGACAAAATTTTGCATGTCATCTATTATGCTAGTAGAACATTGACCGATGCTCAATTGAATTATGCTACTATCGAGAAGGAAATGCTAGTGGTGGTCTTTGCCTTTGACAAGTTTCGGTCATATCTCATTGGCTCCAAGGTGATTGTGTATACCGACCACTTGGCCCTCAAGTATTTGTTGGCAAAGAAAGATGCCAAGCCGCGGTTGATTAGATGGTTACTTCTTCTCCAAGAGTTTGATTTGGAGATTCGTAACAAGAAAGGGATCGAGAATCTTGTAGCCGATCACTTGTCTAGACTTGAGCAAATCGAGGAAATTATTGATGAAGAAATAAGTGAGGTATTTCCGGATGAACAACTTTTCCAAATCATGGATCTTCTACAAGCTTCTAGTGTACCATGGTATGCGGACCATGTTAATTTCCTTGCAAGTGGCAGCACTCCCCCGGACCCCTCTTACCAACAAAGAAAAAAATTATTTGCAGATATCAAGCACTATTTTTGGGATGACCCATTGTTGTTCAAGAGGGGTCCGGATCAAATCATGTGAAGATGTATGCCCGAGGAGGAGATGGAGAATATTAGTGAGCAATGTCACTCTTCACCATATGGAGGTCATTTTGGTGCAGTGAAAACCGCATCAAAGGTTCTTCAGTCGGGATTTTATTGGCCCACCTTGTTCAAGGATGCTCACACACTTGCGTCCAAATGTGATCGATGCCAACGCCTAGGTAATATTTCTAACCAAAATGAAATGCCTTTGAATTCTATTTTAGAAGTGGAAATATTCGATGTTTGGGGTATTGATTTCATGGGACATTTCCCATCTTCTTTTTCAAATCAATACATTTTAGTTACAGTGGACTATGTGTCAAAATGGGTAGAAGTGGTAGCACTCCCCACCAATGATGCTCGAGTGGTGGTGAACTTTTTAAAGAAAAATATTTTTACTCGTTATGACACCCCTCGAGCTATAATTAGTGATGGAGGAAGACACTTTTGTAACCGCCTCTTTGACTCACTTTTGACCAAGTATGGAGTCAAACATTGAATATCCACTTCTTATAATCCACCAACAAGTGGGCAGGTAGAGATTTCAAATAGAGAGTTGAAGAAGATTCTTGAAGTAAAAGTGAATGCTTTAAGGAAGGATTGGTCCAAGAAATTGGATGATGCATTATGGGCATACCGCACCCCCTTCAAAACCCCCATTGGTATGTCTCCCTTTCGCCTCTTATTTGGAAAAGCATGTCATCTTCCGGTTGATCTCGAGCACCGAGCATATTGGGCAACAAAAGTCTTGAATTTTGATATGAAGTTGGCCGGTGAGAAAAGACTACTCCAACTCAATGAACTTGATGAATTCCACCTTGAGTCATATGAGAATGCTCGGATTTACAAAGAAAAGACAGAGGTGGCATGACAAGAACATTGTGAAGCGAGACTTCCATGTTGGGCAACAAGTACTTCTTTACAACTCTAGACTGCGATTGTTTCCCAGTAAACTCCGCTCCAGATTGTCGGGACCTTTCACTATCGCTAAAATCTTTCCACGTGGAGCGGTCGAACTTTATCATGAGAGTAAAGGGAACTTCAAAGTCAATGGGCAACAATTGAAGCCATACTTGGGTGGTGATTATGAAAAGGAGAAGTCATCCATCTCTCTTGTAGATCCGGAGTGATCGTATTCAAAAGTCGAGCTTACGACTTTAACCAAGCGCTTTTTGGGAGGCAACCCAAATTTCTACTCTTTTAATTACTTGTTGATATTTACTTATTGCATTTTTATTATGTCTAACTTGGTTAATCACCAACTTTTGTAGGTTCAAAATTTTTGAACTCCTAAGCAACCTTGTCCTCAACAAGTTTGGGGGAGATTTGCGTATCAAGAGAATCAAAGCTTAGGTCAATTTGGAACATCATTCACGCATCAATCCGAGGAAGTTCCATTACCTATGCCTTTCTTTTTATTATGCTATTGTCAACATTGAGGACAATGTTTGATTTAAGTTTGGGGGTGTTGGGATCATGTTGTTATGTGAGCATTTTAGATTGCCTTGCCGGCCCTTGGTGTTTTGATGTTTGAAATTGTTTATTTTGTTTGGAATATTGACATGTTAGATAACCTTTCCGGCTTATAAGATTTTGATGTTTGAAATTGTTGTTAATTCATGAGTTATGACCAAATTTGCTACTTGTGCTATTTTCTATAAAATGCTTATCCATGTAAGATCCTAGGTACATTGAGCACAATAGTCATGTTTAATTGTCGGTGAGTTTGGGAATTGTTCAAGGGGAAGAGGTTAGAGGAGTAGATGAACTTGGTTGTGAGCTTGTATTTTTTATTTTTATCAACCTATCAAATGTTTTCCAATACTCTAAATCTCTTGGTCCTAATGTAATATAAGTTTGGGGGTGGTCAACTCGGTGAAAGAGACGATCTAGACGTGTGGTGATTCCATGCATGTGGAAGTAAATTTTTGTGTGGAGTGTCTTTCGTCAAGTGTAAGCTAAGTAATGACCATATACTAGAGTTTTAAGCCCATTTTAATTTTTGCATTGCATTGCCCTATCTCGAAGCATTTTTTACTCGAGTAATTAAGCCCTAGGAGTAAACTTGGGAGTCACCTGCCGAAAGCTCGCTACATGAGTCAATTAGAAAGCTTAATGAGTAGGGAATTCACACACACACACACACACCTAAAAAAAAAAAGCACATCATCATTGCATTCGCTTAATAAGTCTACCGCACTTCGCAACCTTTTCGACTCGAGTTATTCAGTCCGTAGGGGTATTTTGAAACCTGGTAGCCTTTGATCTAAAAAAATCGGGGAGCTGCCTACCTAAAACTCGCTACATGGGTCAATTAAAAATCTTAAGGGAGTGGGGGAGTCACGAGCAATCATCATGTTGGTTGTTAGAAATCATGCATTTGTACTTGCATAAGGGCTTAGATGAATAGTGAGTTTGAATTTCTTAGTATAAACTTGAATGTCGAAGCACTCATTAGTGGAGAGTCATTGCATTTCTAGGTTGTTGAGATTGTCGGTAAAACACACCTACACTAGAGTGGAAAAAGAAAGTGATTTGAGAGTATCCTCTAGAATTACATCCCGGGAGTGGACAGAAAATATTTATTGGGGGATGAATGTCACGAGTGGGAAATGAAAAAATTGACGACTAAGGGTGGGTTAGTTTTGACTTGAAACCTCTTTACTCATCAACATTCTTGAATCTTATTGACGATTGAAAGTGGCTGTGCACACACACACCGGTCAAACATTGGATTAGCCAAACTCATTTTTGTAGCATTATTTGGGAACATAATTGTGAATTAATTATGCAATTTCATACTCATCAAGTATCTAGCATTGCTGATCATTATGTCACTTTTTGTAGATGCATGTAAATATTCTTGCTCGGGACAAGAAAGAGTTCGAGTTTGGGGGTATTTGTTGAGTGCATTTTACATGCACATTTCATATATTTTTGGTGATATTTTTTGAGTAATTTGGACAAATATCTATTTAATTGTGCACATTTTGTGATTAAATAGGTTCAACATTCAACTACATGGAGAAAACACAAGAAAGGAGATAAATGGATGAATAATTGAAGAAATTGAGGAGAAAATAGTCAAATCCTTCAAAGAATCAAAGTTCGGGGACCAAATTGTCACTTTCGAAAAGTTTGGATCGCATGTGTAATTGATCGAAGGACTAAATTGCAAGTTTCCTAAGTTGATGGACTCAAATGCCCTTTTGGAAGGGCCTAATTGAAAGAAATCGAAAACGTTGGGGACCAAGTTGATCTACATTGAAAGTTGGAGGACCCCAATTGCAAATCATTGAAGGACGGAGCTGCAAAACCACGCCCAGGTGAACCACGCGATCGCGTGGCTCTAACAGGTCACGTTCGCGAATCAGGCCAAAAATCCAACTCAAGACTCAGCATGTCAACCACGCAATCGTGAGGCATTCAACTGAGCGATCACGCGGTCAAAATTTTGAACGATATTCCGGTGCTATCTACGCAAAAATGGGTGCTTTTAGAGCATTTTTTGCTAGGGTTTAATCACTTTTTACTCCATTTTCATCCCAAAAACCCATTTCTCTCATTTGTTCTTCATTTTCCTTGCTATTTTCTTGTAAATTTCTCTTGTTTTTGTATAGTTTTATTGATGAATGTTGATTTGGGGGAGAAATACCAAATTATTGTGGAAGAATAGTGATATTTTGAAGCAAGAATCATTGGTGAAGGAAAGTATTATTGGTTAATCTTCATATTTCTCTATTTACTTTACGTTATAGTTGAAATGATGCATTTAATTCTTGAATTTTATTGTTATTTCACTATGGGCTAAGTTATTTAGTGTTGAGATAATTGAGGAAGCTTGACCTAACTTAGTTGATTTTAATGCTTTTATTAAGAATTTAAGTTATTTATTATCTTGTGCATTTATTGTTGTATTTATTGACTTGCATTTATTGTGGCCACATTTATGCTTGAATTTCATGGGATGTGCAATTGTTGAGAAATTACTGTGTATTCTAGATCAATACAATATTTGCTCTAGGTTCTTGTTTATGATAGAAATATACATAAAATCTTAGATGATCCATTGAGCTATTTTCACAAAGGTTTAATACAATTGGTGTGTTTTTAATCGACATAGAGATATAGTAGGTTAATTTCACTAATTAGGGTCAATTTCACTCGAGAGGTGTAATTGGCTAAACTTGAAAAATCGAATCTAACATGCTTAGTAAATTGCATTTCTATTTGCTTGTTGAGAATTCAATTAGGTAATGGTCAAGTGGAATCAAGAATCTCAACACTCCTTTATCATCAAGTTATCCCCATTTTTCTACTTATTTATTTACAATTGTGATTTTAATTCTAATACTAAAACATTTCCAAAATCAAAACTTTATTGTGCGTATTTCTTGTTTAAATTGATTAAATGAGTGTAATTGAAATAGAAAATCCTTGTAGGATCAATAAACCGGACTCATTTAGTCCACTATCACTTGTATGCGATACGTGCACTTGCGGTGTGTTTCTAGCGAACAGCTACCTCTCCTGTGCAATAGCTTTCCGCTTGTACTCTCTTTAGTTTCTGCATAGTTTTTACATTAATTTTCACTCTTGGGGGATTGTTAGAATTTTTAATAAAAAAATTGGTTTTGACCAATTTATGTGATTATTTAAGTGGAACCATTAGTTAGTGAATGAAAAATTAAATCACTTAAAAATGTGACATTATTGAAAAATTAGTAGAATATTATTGAATATTCATGTCCTTTTAAAAGGATATGACTTTTGAAATTATTATTTTTCAATATATGTGTCTTTTCAATTAGAGACTAATTTCAAATGACGTGTCTATTGTAGGGGTTGTGTCTTTTGAGACACAACTTTCCAACATCTATAAATAGACCCCATATGCTTGGATTTTAATTCATTCATCAATTGAATCATTCAATTCATTTTCCATTATTGCATTATCATGTTGATGCATATTCACTTAGAAATAAATATTGCATTTATTTGGAATCGAGTTTCAAATGAAAAGAGTTCAAAACATTAAGAAGGTTCGTTGGTCTAATTCTTACCTCGACTGAATTCATATTCATGCATTTTTTTATTTTCTACTTCATATATTCGATTTTGGTAAGTCGAAATTCTGTCCAATTTTATACACGTAAAATGTACGTTATTAGAATATAATTATGCACTTTAATTATTTACCAACATGAACAACCCCATTGACAACCCCTCACATGTGGGGAGTTTGGTGATAAGTGTATTTTAGAATAATATATTGTCGTTTTAAAATAAAAGCTCCCTAATTGTTTGTTATTTGTTTACAATGCAGAAAACATCCCAAAATCAAGTGAGCTAAGGAAATAAATCAAACGAAGGGCAAATGAAATAATAATTGGAGCTTAAATTGTACACATAGGAAAATGCTTAAAGGCAATTGAGGACGAGATGAAGTCAATTGAAAGAATTTAGAAGCATGGGGACCTAATTGGAGCAATTGAAAGTTGAAGGATTGGCGTGAATAAAAGTACATGGACCTACTTAAACAAGCTGAAAGATGAAAATTTCGCAGGAACTATGGGCCTGCACAGCCACGTTCATGCAACCAGATGGCCGCGTGACAATACATGAAATAGGCATAACCTGATTTAGGTTGCCTACACGGCCACCATAAGCTCTACTGCACGGTCGCACAGTTATCTGACCCACTAGTGGGTTTTTGACCCATGCGTGTTTTTGACCTAATTTCTCCGTTATTCTACTAGGTTTTATCCTCTTCTATATATACAATCTTTCATGCACGAAAAGGAGAGCCTTTGGATACCTTTCACAACCTCTCAAGTTCATAATTCATTATTCTATCATTCAAATCTTGGAGGGAAAAATCAAGATAAAGGCGGGAGAATTGAAGATTATCCACGAGAAGCGAAATACTTGGTGCAAGATTTCCTTTTCCTTGTTAATTTGATAAACTTTACATGCGCAGTTTAAATTTTTACTGCGTCTTTTATTTCTTTATTGATGAACAACTAATTTTATAGTTGGGATATTCGATGTAGCTTAGTTTTACGCTTTTAATTCTATGATTTTAGTTTTGCATCTATGATTGCATGTGTTGATTTTATTTTGTATTTAATGCATATATTAATTCGCGACTAATTCATTGATTTAATGAGTTGCTTTCATAATTCAAGAAGTGAGTTAACAACCTAAGTCTGTGGGACGATAACTCAAACTCAAAAAGTCTATTTTATTACTTGGATGCGTCATCGTGCACTTGCGATTACCATATATCAAGTTTTTGGCGTCGTTGCTATGGATTGACAATTAATATCTATATCAATTAGTTTTTGCTTTAGTTTGAGATTTTTCTTTATTTTTATTTTTATTTTTATTCTTAATTTTTGTATTAGAGAACTTTTGAAAGTTGTGAATTGTTTCTTTTTTATTCAGGGATTAAACAAACTTTCAGACAGTTGAAAACATCGTGATAGATAGAGAAGTTAAAATGGCAACAAACAATAATCAGTGGTATTATGATCAAACGACACCTAAGAATGATGGGATCACGGCACTACTTGCAAGAATTGATGCAAATCTTGTTTTGATAGAAAAATTAAGCAGTTGGGATGAACAACCAGTACAGGCAGTTCAGGCCGAAATTAAAGATTTTAACAAGAAAGATTTGATAATACAGCTATTGCAAAATCAACAAGCTGAATTTATTGAAATCAAGAAGTTGATGAGGCAAGTGACAGTGAACATATTAGAGGGATAGACGGTGCAAATGCCAGAAATTCAGGTGACTAGATCAAATGATTCAGAAAAATTGGTTGAGAGAAAAAGAAGAGCAACATAATGTAGTAGATCAGCCAGAAAAAATTGTTTGCCATGAAGAGGCTATTGTCCAAATGCCAAAAATTCAAAATTTGGACATCAAGCTTGAGGAAACTTCAATTAAAGAGGAAGATCAATGAAAAAAGAGAAGTTGATCACAGAATAGCAGATAAACAAAGAGACGGTTAAGGTGCCGACTTCACAATACAATCCTCTAACTTCAATAATTGGGGAAAAATGATTTCATAGTTAGCACTAAAGAGATTATTGAAGTTTACATATTGAAATTTGAATCGAGTGGAAATGTCAACATATATGACATGGGCAAAGTCAAATTTTGGAGTTTCGGTGCAAGTTGGAGCAAGTACAACCGAAAAAAACAAAGAAGGTCATCAAAAGCTTTATTTAGAGTTCTTTGAACAAGAACGGTAAAAAGTCAATCTTTAAAGTGTAAACGAAGCGTTTATTAGGAGGCAAACAATTTTCAATCCCTTTTATTTATTTTGTTTAATTTATTGCTTTATATTTAGTTTCAGGATTTAATTGCATTATTAGTTTATTTCCAAATTTTGACATGTGTTAGTTATATTTAGTTTCAGGAATTAATTGCATTATCACATTTTGTAGTTGATAAATGCTTAGTCCTTGATTGAGTTTAAGCATCATGCATCATGATCATTATTGAAATCTAGCATGAAATATGAAAGCATAATTTCAGAACGTTCCACGTGAATATTCTACCATAGCGGGTATTCAAGAATCGGTCCATGAAATTTAATGAATTTAAAAGAAATTGTATTGAGAAGTAATCTATATGGAACTTGGGACGAGTCAAACTCATATTAAGCACTACCGCAGCATCAACTGGTACAAAGAGGAGGCACGATAGCGAAGATCATCCAAAGACACGCTTCAGTGCTACACTCGACCGACGCTGGCTCCATACTGTGGGTACAAAAAAAGGAGTTATATAGATGCCGCTAGAGGTGGACTCTGACTTCTGGCAACAAGAAAATATGTCCAAGGAGTGAGCATTTATATTCTATCTTTTATAGAGATTGTGTAAGATACTAGTTCGCTCTTCCAGTTGCTAGTGCTAGTTGGACTGCTCTTCTAGTACTAGTAGCGGTCCATTATGCCAGATCAATCAAGAGTCTTGTAAGAGGATGGTGCGCTCTCCTCCTGATCCCAGATGAGCTTAGCTTCGAAGTTTGGCATTCGTGAGGACACCATCATTAGTTAATAGTAGAGCTTAGCTGGACTTAGAGGTGTCAATCCGGGTGGTCCAGGCTGGGTCGACCCGCCAACATAAAAGCTCAGTAACGGCCCGCTTGAAAAAAGTCCGCATGTTGTGGGTTACGTGCCGGTTTCGGGTCAGCCCACAAATTTTTAACTAAAACCAGGCCGCCCGCTGGCCCATCAAGGTCGAGCCCATGCGGGTCGCGGTTCGTTCTGATTTGGTTCGTATGAATAAAAATATAGATTTTTTCATATTTATAGCAAATTTTTTGTCAAGTTTCTAAATACAAAATGATTAAAAGGATAAATTCATATTTATACCATAAAATATTTACATAGAATTTAAATAAAATATAAAATATAAACAAATAACAATTAAATGCTAAATGTATTTCTAATTACTATTATCAAAGAACATTACGTTTTTTAGCTATTAGGGAGATAAAATAAGATTTTGCTTTAGAGCATCTCCAATGCATTCCGTGGATTGGGAAAATACACTTGACATATAAGCAAATAGATGGAATATGGTAAAAATCCATCTCCAATGCACAATGTGGATTATGATGTTAGGCTGACGTGATGCTAAAAAAAATAGACATTGTGGACTATTCCATCTACATCTAGACTCTTCGTGAGACATGCTGACTCAGCATTAATTTTTATTTTATAATTATTTAATTACTGTAGATAAGGACGTGTCCCAATTAAGTTGTATAATATAAATTAGTTTCCTTTTGGACTCTGCAGTAAATTAGAGATAATGTGGTAATTAATTTTAACTTTATTATTAAAAAAATGTCACATAATCAATATTATTGAAATGTAGAAAGCACCATTGGAGAATAAATTTTGAACTGCTCTGTCTATTTATCCATGTTCTTTAGAAATACGTCTATTTTATCGCTACATCAACCCCAATCCACGTTATGCATTGGAGATGCTCTTAGAATTTATAGAAGAAGAGAGATTTTCAATGTTACCATATTTAATAAAAACAGTTTTTTTTTTTTTTTTTTTTTACGGGCCAGTGGGTTAACCGCGGCCCACATGGTTTGACCCGCAAAACCCGCGGTTCACAACTTCTTGACCCGTGAACCGCCCCACAAGTCACGGGTCGGCTCGCGGTCCCGGGTCGATTCGGGCCGATTTTCAAATGTCTGGTCGACCCATCCGTCTTGACACCTCTAGCTGGACTAAGCGAGGTAGTACTCTAAGCCATATCCGAGACCATTAGCATTAGTTCCCCGCCTTAGGCAAAACCCTCCATCTCTTGCTTGAACCTCATTCTCCTATTTTTAATAATGCCTGAACAGTGGCAAAAGTCTTGGAACGGCTGCCACGCCTGATTCAACTCTAAACTCACCCCTATTCACTTACGAAGCAATCAAACTCGCCTCTTGCTTTTTGTTTATAGAAAGCGTGTTCAAACTTACATAACATGATCATTCCATAGAAGTTTTGATCATCATTGCATGTTTGAATGGTAAGTGTCACATCATAAACACAAGCATAGCAAGTTAGTTTATGATGTGAACAAAGTGTAGGTGGTTGATTACATGGATCGCAAGGTGTTTAGGGATTGAAAATCGAGTTTGAAACTTCAAACTCTTTCCAATCGGGAAACCGCATGGCCACACATCCAAAACCAGTGACCGCATGTTGAACATTAAATTCAGCAATTTCTCTAGATTTACACTGGGCGACCACCGGGTTCCGACCTCGCGACCGCATAGGTGTCTAGAATATAAATCCTGCAGTTTTTAAACTTGCAATGGTATTGTTCAAAAATCATAACTTCAAACATCAATTTGATAAACTCTACATGCGTAGTTTAGATTTTTACTGTGTTTTTATTACTTTATTGATAAACAACTAATTTCATTGTTAGGATATTCGATGTAGCTTAATTTTACGTTTTTAATTCTATGGTTCTAGTTTTGCGTTTATGATTGCATTTGTTGATTTTATTTTTTATTCAATGCATAAATTAATTCGCGACTAATTCATTGATTTAATGAATTGTTTTCATAATATGAGAGGTGAACTAACAACCTAAATCTAGGATGGCAAAACGGTTCGTCGACTCGAGCCGCTCGGACTCAGTTCGAAAAAAGCTCGGCTCGTGACTCAAGATTTCAAGTCAAAGCTCTGGCCGAGCTTTTTTTTGAAAGACGGGCTTTGGCTCGACTCAAGCCAAAAAAAGCCCGCTAAAAAAAGCTCGATGGAAGCTTGAGCAATGAATTTCGACCACGAACTTGGCTCAATTTGCTATATATACACATTTTAAATAAAAATCTTATGAATTTTTGCTATAAAAAAAAAAAAAAAATTAAAAGCTCAGAACTTGGCTCGGCTCGAAAAAAGCTCGAGTCGAACCTTATTTTTGGTGACGAGCTTCGGCTCAACTCGACTCGGGCTAAAAAAAGCTCGAACCTTGATTTTCGGCTCGCGAGCCGACTCGGCTCATTGACATCCCTAAGTTTAGAAATAAAATCTGATAATTTAATGAATGATAGAGAAATGCATTTGTTATTATTGTGCTCACTACATGAATTCTTATACTCCATGTACCTAATTATTATGACCTGCTGTTTAGAAATACGGTTGACTAATTAGGTAGAGTTGATTTAAACTCAATAGAAAAATTACATATGCATAACTAAATTCTATCGGGCGCATAAATAGGAATAAAACCAGATAAATGAAATCAAAAGCATTGGCTAATATAAAATTAAATGTCGCAACTGTTACAAATATCAATTTAAAAAATCTTCATAAATAATCTTTTCTTCTGCTTTTATCTTCTATTTTAGCTTAGATAATTCATCTCAATTTTTATGTTCAAATAAAACGAGAACTAACACAATTTCAATATATATAGTTACAATTTCTGTAGAACGATAACTCGAACTCAAAAAATTCACTTTACTAATTGAATACAAAATCGTATACTTGCAATTACCATATATCATGGGACCTTTCAAATGTAAGTGGCCCCACTACCATCATGTGAGAGAAACCGTCAATGGAATTGTTAAACTCATTGTAAAACTAGCTTAAATCATGGTTTTATATTCCAAATGAGTTATTTTCATCAACCCAAATCCCAAAAACTGATTTACAGACGAAAGTCGACGGAAGGTAAAATTTCAATGAGTATGACCGAATAAATTTCAATTCAAACTAAAACCAGAATATCAAGAAAACAACATGATCAAGAACACGAAATGCAAGTCCACTTCCAGCAATTTAAATGAAACGTACAATAATCAAACTCAATTCTACGTTCTGGAAAACTCCAAGCAACTTTTAAGAAATTGAATGTATATGCTGGAATAAATAGTAGTAGAACCTCCCGTTTATCCATTCACAAGAAGATAATTCTGGGACATTCTGCTAACAGTCACCTTGGAACTGACAGACCTAGCTCTAATTCAAGAAACAAAAAGTTCATATCAGAAAACAATATAATTAAAAAAACCCGCTCGAGGATAATAAAAAGTCTTTTATGCATTTATAATTCAACAAAATAACTATATACAAATCATTGACGCTTAAAGATCCCAGTTTATCAACTTTCTGTCCAAGTCATTGTAGAAACAGCTAAAATAGTCTATATAAATCAAAGACAAGGCTAATCTGATCAGGTTGATAGTTGATGGATATAAGTATCATAAATATTCTTGAGACTAACTTCCAAGCAGATGACAGAGCCCATCTTGACAAAAAAAATGTTTCACGTTCCATCAATTTCATCTGGGGAAAAAGGAGAACTGTTTGTCACCAGTCTTATCAAACTAATGCATTATGCAATCACTGAAGTAGAAATGCTGATGCCAAATGCACATGCTTTTGAATCTGCTGTTATTGCGTCCTCTCTCTATTCCTAGACCATTTTTAATTAGATGCATAAATCCCATTTTGAGAAGGAACGAGAGAATTGGAAGTTTGGTGAACTACTTTTTAGACCTGGTCATCCACTAAGTCACAAAAGAGTTTGAAGCATTGTTAAAATATATATATATATATATATATAGTATAGATATCATATCACAAAGATTTCTTTAAGATAATATTTACTAAATTTTAGAAAATAGGTACAGAGACTCCCATAAAGTTCCATAATAAACTGATTTTGACCAAGTGGCCACAAAATTTTTCAGCTGTGCAAATGGTTCCATCAATTCCACAGAGGAGAATTCTTCTTTCCAGAAATTGTGTTTTTTTAGGCACCAAACAAATTCAATGTCAACGCAGAATATGAAAATTTAACACATTTCCATTAACAAACAAATCTCCAAACACATTTATCAGATAGATCAAAGTTGACATCCATGACATGAAAATCAAAGCTAGGTAATATTCAAGATCAGCAATAAATAAGATGACTACAGATATTTTATTAGTCCGCAAAAAAGCAGCCAAGTTCCTCACCTTTAAAAATGTATCCTCAAAGTACGAGTATAAAACTAGGTTTCATAAAATTGTTAACCAAATGTTAATACATAAGCATAACACACTGAATCATTATAGAATAATGCTATTTATTTATCTAAGGTACTTTCCTATTGGAAACTGAGGAGATGCCTTGTGCATATGCACATGGGCACCTCCTCATTGTTCAATGCATATGTGCTCTACTTGAGATAAATATCATTAATCATCATTATAGAGACCTTGTAAAATTCTGGTATTTCTTTCAAGCATTTGTAAACTCATGTGCCTGCAGGAACCAAATATTCCAGTCAGATAGCTTCAACGCCTTTTACCCTAAAACATATGCCTAAATTGTTCATTAAGGATGTTGATTAGGTAACTGTAATGGTTTTAGAAGATTGCAAGTTAATTCTTGTCATCCAAAAATTGGTAATCTCTCCTTTCTCCAACTACACACACATTCCAAACTCACAAAAAGTATGGTTGTTGAGGTACTATTGAAACACCTAGGAAATGAAAGGTGCAGTCAGTGACTCCCATGATTAATCTAGGTCTTCCTTGAATAAAATAAACACAGAAGAGTTAATTAGAATTATGTGTCGATTAAATCTCATGCAGAACAATTTATCACGTATTAATTATAGGAATAGCAGGTCATGCACGAGAATTCAAAGTAGACAAGTGAAGTAGCAATAAGTAGTGATATAACAGGTCTCCTGTTGACGACACAGAATTATTCTTCAGACAAATAGGGATTTTCAAGTATAAGCACTTCAACAGAATTTAAGGGCAAGATGTTGGTTTGATTTAGATAAACCAAATGATTATACTCCAGCTTCCCCCCAAAAATAGTTATTTACAAACAGAATAATCAATGCTTTAAAAGTTATATATTTCAACATATAATTTTTATCTTCAACGGTTTAACGTTAATATTGCCCACGAACTACATAGTAAATAGAATTTGATGCAAAAAATCACAAGCAACATCATAAAGGCACATACTAGAGATCTGGAGAAGTGCAGCAGAGTGTACCCTGAGAAAGAGCCCTGCAACTCCTGGATGTTAAGCTCAGGCATGACGTCATCCTAGCCGTAGCAACCGCGCTATGCAGCGGCAGCATTGACGCCACGCATCCCAGCTCTGCTGGACACCTAAGAAGAATCCATACATAACGTATTTCAACCACACAACAAAAATTGCAGTTACGTAATCTTCATTATTGGGGTAGGTACCTCCAGATTGAAGGGGCGGGTTTTGAAGGCAGGGATGGTTTAGAAAACGACGTCGTGGATGTTCTAGGAAGACAAGAAGGAGAATTTGATTTCTTCAAGACGGATCTGAGAGTTGAAATGGAAGTTCTGTTGATTATTCGGCGGCATATCGAAGCCATTGCTGACAATAAAATATGTATGTATAATGGGAGTGGATCGATTTTATCGAGTTTTAGCAATGAAAGCTGGATATTTTGGGCCTGGGGAGAGTGGAATGGGAACTAGGGTTTAGGGTTTCCAGGGATTGAGAAATTTACTTCAATATTCTTAACACATTTTGGTCACCATTGTGCACGCATATATATATATATATAGTTTAGGGTTTCCAGGAATTGAGAAATTTACTTCAATATTCTTAACACATTTCGGTCACCATTGTGCGCGCATATATATATATTTAATTGTTGACTTTGACATTCACAAAATTCTGATTCTTAATCATATGCAAAAATGCACATAATTCTATTATTTTTATAATTGTAAATCACTATTATTTTGAAATTCATATTTATCTATCATATTATTAATATTTTTTTAGTACAAATAATATTTCGATTTAAGTATATTATTTAGTATGATTAAAATTTAATTGTTGATCATGTATCAGTTTATTTCTTATTTTGAATTTGTGTAGATAAATATCTATTTAATCTATGTAAATAAGATTGAGATTATAAAATTAAATTTACTTTTATAGAAATTACACGTTTTCTATACCTTGGAAAGCAAAGAGTTATTTGGTTAAATTTTGTCTAATCTTTTTGTTTTTTTATATTTGTAAATTATTGAAAAATTAATTTTTGCAATGATTATAAAACTATGAGAATATGGATTTTGACATTTTCTTTTATTGTGCATTTATTTTTTCATAATAACATCTTAAATGCGAACTCTTAATTAGTATTCATAATTTTTTTTAAACAAAACAAATATAAAATTAATTTTAATAACTGTCTAAAGATTATATGATTTAAGATTTTCGTATAATTTCTTGACCTTCAACGTTACCATGTCATGACAATTGCAAATTTTGCGTAAGTGTTATTTTAATTACTTGGTTTTGTAATAAAGTAGAATTTTATTGATCAAATACAAATATTTGTTGGGTTAAGATTAAACACACTATATAATTATTGTGATTGATTGTTTTTGGAAAGAAATTTAGAGAAAACTACGGTCTTAAAAAACTCTCATCCCTTTTGAATATAACAAAATTACAACATAAAACTGATTATAAAGGAACATATTTTTGTATTGTATTAGCTTTCGACAAAGTGAACATGACTATACTACAAAAGGACTCGTATACATTTCTCCAACTATTAGCTAAACATGGGTCACAATCGGGGCCGGCCCTCGGAAGCCCTGGAAATTTGAAGCCCTTATGTGAAATTTTAAATGGGGTCCTATAGCGCTCCGAGTTCTAAATATCCGATTCACCATTTCATCGTCTGGTCTAACCTTTAAAATAATATTTCAGTGAAAAAAATAGCTGAAATTCATTTTTGACAACATTAAATAAATTGTAATGATCGATAGAATTTGAAAATAATTATGAAAATAATTCAAAATAATGAATCGAGTCATTAATAATACAAAACATTTGACAATGTCACAAATTCTCAAATAATTGAAAATCTCAAAAATATCCAACGTTTGAAAATACGGATCATCAAAATAAGATTTTCAATTATTTAATGATTATTGCCACCATCGTCCATCACTTGCCATCCTCTCCGAAATCTACAAATATTGTTAAAATAGGAATGAGCATTTCATAGAAATACTAAGTAGACTCATCGCCAATTAATTAATCTACATTATAATTGAACACATAAACACAGGCTCTTTAGAAATCATAGGATATGGTTGTAACACTCCAAGTTCAAGAATATTAAACCTAGGTGTTAACTTCCCTTTTTCTTTTAATGCGGAAATAAATCATTTAAAATCATGCGGAATTTAAATCATTTACACAATCAAAATGTTCATTTATCTATTATGAAATTTTACAGAAATTTCGACAGAGTCTCCTCTGTAAATTTGTAGCGCCCCGAGTTCCGTATACCCGATTCACTACGTCATTTTCTGTCTAAATTTTTCGAATAATATTTTTGCGGAAGAAATAATTGAAATTCATTTTTGGCAACATTAAATAAACTGTAATGGCCGATAAAATTGAAAACATTTATGAAACCATTTGAAATAGTAAATCGAACCATTAATATTGTAAAGAAATTGCCAATGTCATAATTTCTCAAATAAATGAACTTCTCTAAATTATTCGATTGTTTGGAAAATACGGAAACCATTAACGTCAAACTTTCAACTGTTTAACGATTATTTCCACCATCATTCATCGCTCGCCACCGTCTCCGAAATCTGCAAAACTGTTAAAAAGTAGGGTGAGTATTTCATGGGGGAAATACTCAGTAGACTCATCGCAAATTAATTTAATTTATAAGATGATTAAACACATAAATCCCGGCTCTTTATAAAACGGGCATTGATAGAGCTTCTTTATAAAACTGCTCTTGATAAAACTCATATTGTGCATTACAGCACGGGACATATTTTGCAAATCATAGGCTCTTTGAAAATAGCTCTTTGAAAACAGCTCTTTGAAAACCATATACTTATAAAAACATTTTAATTATGCCAAGCATAATTTCTTTTGAAAGCATAACATAAGATAGGATTGAAATCCTCATAAACATAGGGAGACACAAGAACTTTACCGAACTTAGGTGGCAAGAATTCTTATGCAGTAAAATCATAATAACAGTAAAATCACAGTAACAGTAAAATCATAATAACAGTAAGTATATCAAAACATAATTCTTGAAATTCATAGGGACCATTTCCATCATAACATAAGATAGGATCGAAATCCTTATAAACATATGAGACAGGAATTTTACCGAACTTAGGTGGTAAATCCTCATAAACATATGGAAACATAGGAATTTTACCGAACTTCGTGGCAAATCCTCATAAACTTATGGAGACACAAGAATTTTACCGAACTTCGTGGCAAGAATTCTTATGTGCATAGCAATGATCCAAAACATATAAAACATTATCGTAAAAACATAGGGTATACTTACTTTTCATAAAAACATAAGGTATATTTACCTTTCATAAAACATACTTAATTTTCTTGAAAATTGACTTTCACAAGTCACATGACATTTATATGAAATCATAATTTAAATCAATTAATAAGTGCGAGTCTACCTCAAATCCGACGAGTGCAAAGTTGAGCGGGAATGACTTCAATTTCTTTAAATTCTCCGTACGCTTCGTCTTAGCCAATAAGTCACTTTAGTATATCGAATATATAGTTCAAAATGATAAATTATAATTTGAAGACTAAAATTGATGTTTTGAAAGTTGAGGGATTAAAATGAATACTTTTGAAAGTTCAGGGACTAAAATAGATACTTTGAAAGTTGAGGGATTAAAATGAATACTTTTGATAGTTGAGGGACTAAAATGAATACTTTTAAAACTTGGGCTTAAAATCAAATTAATAAAATCAGCAGGGACTGAAATGATAAGTTTGAAGCTAAAAGGGCTGGAAAAATTCATTTAAAACTTAAGGGCTGAAATTGATAAGTTTAAAAGCTGAAAGGACTGAAATAAAACCTTTGAAACTAAAAGGGACTGAATTGGATTGTTTTAAAACCATAGGGGCTGATTTGAAACATTTCAAAACTTGGGGAGCTTAAGTGCAAATTTCGAAAATAAAATATATTTTCAGATCTGTTTTCTCTCTCTCTCAACTCACTCTCTCACGATCCACACTCTCTCACTAGCGTGAAGAAACAGAGGACGGAAGAAGGCGAGACACAGGCGAAATCCGGTCTTTCACCGGGGATTTTCCGGCGCTACGCCGGCACAAGGTGGCAGTGACAAGGGAAAGGTATTGGTAGTAGGAAGGGTACGATTTTGGGTTGCTGATTCACAGTGAAACCGAGGTTAGAGTTCGCGGTTTAGGTCGTGATTTCTCCGGCTACAATTCCGGCGTTGGTTGAAGGTAAGTCTTGGCTTGTCTATCATGGGTTTGGGTTTGATTTTTGTTTTGGGTGAGGATTTGGATTCGAACTGAAGTTGATTGTGGAAAGTGATGATGATGATGGCGTTGATTTGTCGTAGGTGGAGTTGGTGAGTTAGGGTTGCTGCAGGAGGATATGGTGGTTGTTGAATCAGAGGTGAGTTGATCAGTGGTGATGGTTCGGTGTAAGCAGCGCTGCTGCAGGTGATCGTGGTATTGGGTGGTTCTTGGTCGCGAATGGTGGTGTTGATTGATGATGATGAGTTTGGTTAATACAGTATGTTGGTTTGGAGTTCAATCTGGGCAGTGGAAGATGGCTTTGCGGTGTAACTGATTGATGATGAAGATGATGATTCTGAGTAATTGGCGAGACTGTGGAAGAATGTGGAGTTCGTGAAGTGTTGTGAGGAATCAGTGGTGATGGCTGAATTGAATTGGCTGTGAATTCAGGTGGCTGGAAATCAGAGTCTGATTATGTAAGAAGAGAAGGCATCTTTCTTGCTGGAAAGATGGTTTTGTAAAAAAATAACATGGTGGAGAATATCATGATTTGGAGGAATATTGTGATAGATTAATTGAGTGTAAATTATCATAATTTGGAGGGGTGGTGATGATAATGATGATGCTTGTATAATGTGATGGAAAGGAGTATAAAGAGAAAGCAAAACGTGTGAAATAAATTTTGATTATGATAAGAATTGGACTAACTTTGATTCGGAATTGTATTAAAAACTGATATATTTTTGGACTGAAAATATGATTTTGAAATAATACTTTGAATAAATAATTAAAATAACATAATTTTAGAAATTCGGATTTTAATTTAAAATCGAACAAATTCAATATTTCTTGACTTGGCTAGACGAATCCGTCGCGGCATTAATTTCAAAACAATGAGTGAAATAGTAGCGACACAATTTTCTAAATATTAAAATAATTATAAAATTGCGTAAAATTCTGAGTCGCTACAAAATTGGACATAGCCAACCTGTAGAGAGACATCAAAATCATTTTAAAGTACACATCTCAACTCATTCATTCCCAATCATTATCCAAACCATTACAATAAATCTCAAACTCCTCAACAATATAATTCCAAGTAAATAAACTTTAGCAAATGAAATAAGAGGTAATTTAACCTCAATAATACATGAATTAAAGAATAAATAATGAGAAATTGAAATAAATTCTAATTTAACTTTTATTTTAAAAGAGTTGAAGTGGGTATAGCCAAGTCAGCTGCCGAGTGCTCTCCTCGAATCACCTAACTTTCATCACCTGAAATGTTGGGGTGGGATTGTGGTGAGCTAAAGCTCAGTAAGTAAACTTTATGCATTAATGCATGCTTATGACATGAATGCTTTAAACTTTGAAATATGTATCTCCATTCACTTTAACCTTTCAAAACTTTCAACATTTCGAACTTTCACTTAACATTTCAAAACTTTCACTTCATTTCCATCGTGAGCTTACTTGATGTAACTTCTAGTCAATCAGATAACAGTGGGCAATTCTTATTTGGAACCAGATTAACTTTCACATTTCCACCGCAAAGCGGCTCATTCCTTTCATTCCACCGCAAAGCGGCTCATTCATTTCATTCCACCGCAAAGCGGCTCATTACATTCGGGTACGTCGGTCCCCCGCGCCCCATTTCCCACTCGCATCTTTCATGACATAGAAATACACCCATTCTTTCAAAAACTTGAGATACATAATTTTTGACAAAAATTGCACTTTGACACATTCCTTTCATTAAAACATTTGATTTTACCATTTCGATGTCAATGCATGCTTAATGATGCAATGACATGATAATGTGCATACTTGAACATTTCCTTAAACACACATACTTGCATTACACAATTCGAATACATCAACATTAAGTAATTACCACGAAATCACTTACGCACATTAATTTCACATTAACTTCTACTTTCATGAAAATAGGGGAAGTTTACTTACCTGACATCCTTAGTATTTACCGTCATCTGGATTTGCAAGTGGAGGAGCCTCGGCTGCCAGAGTCGTCAATGTACCAAAATCCTAGTTGTATTCATTCATTTAATAAAATATACTTTCAGTTCAAATTGGTATATTCAGCTGTAGCGACCAAGAATTTTTACGCGATTAATAATTATTTTAATAGAAAATCGTGTCGCTACTATTTCACCCATTTTTATTAAGTAACGCCGCGACGTATTCGTATAGCCAAATCAAGAAATAATCAAGATCGTTCGATTTTAAATTAAATTCCGAATTTCTAAAAATATCTCCATTCTCTTGATTTAAAGTATATTAAGTCCAAGTACTTAATTCAATGTTATCCCAATATTTATTTATACAAAAATTATTTTTATTATTGAAATTAAGAAAATATATGGAAGCATGGGAGGTTCCATTATATGTAATCATGAAGAGCATAATATTTGTATAAATATGGAAAAGTATATGAATGATTTATATACTCCATTATATATAATCATGAAGAGCATAATATTTGTATAAATATGGAAAAGTATATGAATGATTGATAAGACTCCATTATATGTAATCATGAAGAGCATAATATTTGTATAAATATGGAAAAGTATATGAATGATTTATATACTCCATTATATGTAATCATGAAGAGCATAATATTTGTATAAATATGGAAAAGTATATGAATGAATTATATACTCCATTATATATAATCATGAAGAGCATAATATTTGTATAAATATGGAAAAGTATATGAATGATTGATAAGACTCCATTATATGTAATCATGAAGAGCATAATATTTGTATAAATATGGAAAAGTATATGAATGAATTATATACTCCATTATATATAATCATGAAGAGCATAATATTTGTATAAATATGGAAAAGTATATGAATGATTGATAAGACTCCATTATATGTAATCATGAAGAGCATAATATTTGTATAAATATGGAAAAGTATATGAATGATTTATATACTCCATTATATATAATCATGAAGAGCATATTATTTGTATAAATATGGAAAAGTATATGAATGGTGCTTTACTTTAAGAAAGTGATGTGTTAAAATTAATAGAATTGAATGATTATGTTTACAATATGCCAACTTTATACATCTATTTAAACCCATCTCTTTTACACACAACTCTACACATATACACTTATTTCCAATCTCTTGACAAAATCCACAAGTAAGAGAAATTCAAGGTGGTCAAGAAAGTTTTGGTCCATTTACTACTACACTTCATTTTAATCTTTTAAAAGGTAAGTATATCTTATGTTTTTATGAAAAGTAAGTATGTTTTTATGAAAGGTAAATACACCTTATGTTTTTATGACAAGTAAGTATATCTTATGTTTTTATGAAAAGTAAGTATGTTTTTATGAAAGGTAAATACACCTTATGTTTTTATGACAAGTAAGTATATCTTATGTTTTTATGACAAGTAAGTATGTTTTTATGAAAGGTAAATACACCTTATGTTTTTATGACAAGTAAGTATATCTTATGTTTTTATGAAAAGTAAGTATGTTTTTATGAAAGGTAAATACACCTTATGTTTTTATGAAAAGTAAGTATGTTTTTATGACAAGTAAGTATATCTTATGTTTTTATGAAAAGTAAGTATGTTTTTATGAAAGGTAAATACACCTTATGTTTTTATGAAAAGTATGTATGTTTTTATGACAAGTAAGTATATCTTATGTTTTTATGAAAAGTAAGTATGTTTTTATGAAAGGTAAATACACCTTATGTTTTTATGAAAAGTAAGTATGTTTTTATGACAAGTAAGTATATCTTATGTTTTTATGAAAAGTAAGTATGTTTTTATGAAAGGTAAATACACCTTATGTTTTTATGACAAGTAAGTATATCTTATGTTTTTATGAAAAGTAAGTATGTTTTTATGAAAGGTAAATACACCTTATGTTTTTATGACAAGTAAGTATATCTTATGTTTTTATGAAAATGTTTGGATCATTGCTATGAAATCAATCTCACAAGATTGTTATGGGTTCCATATGATATGTTTATGATTATGCTAAGGGGACCGGAGTTTAGTAGCGCTACACATAAGAATTCTTGCCATTTAAGTTCGGTAAAATTCTTGTGTCTCCCTATGTTTATGAGTATTTCGATCCTATCCTATGTTATGATGAAAATGATCCATATGCTTTCAAAAGAAAATTTATGCTTGGTATACTTACTGGGATTTTATAAATCTCACTCCACGATATTTACCATTTTCAGATAATTGAAGGTTCGAGGCGGTCAACATGGAAGTGGCAAAAGTGGTTAAGATTGATGAGATAATTATGTTGAACTTTATGTAAGAAAATTATGTTCTATTTTTATTCACAAATAAAATTATGGGATTCTAATTATTCTTTTGAATAATTTTACATTACTATTTAAGTCTCGATAATATGATATGAGTCACTTTTAGTGGCACTCGAATGGTCGAGAATTCGGGTCGTCACAGTTGGTATCAGAGCAAAGAGTTTTAAAAACGATTCTGTAGATTTTTGAAATTTTATTTCTTTAAAAAAAAAAAAAAAAAAAATCACTATTCACGTGAACAGTAAAACGACGTGCTATTCATGATGAACAGTGAACGAAATCACTATTCATTATAAAAAAAAATTGAATTTTCACATGTCAAGTATGGTTATGATTTTGAAAAGCATGATGAAATTTGATGTGCGAATTTCAAGGACAAAATTCATTTTAAGCAAGGGAGTTTGTAATGTCCTGAAAATTTTATGGAATATAATTAGTTAGTGATATGATGTTTATATTGATGTCTTTGATAAATTTCTAGAAGTTCGGGGACTAAAGGAAAAATAAGATTTGACGATAAATTTTATTTGGGTTAAGTTATTAATTATTGATGGGGAGATAATTACTATATCGATATTGGATTTGTTTTGAAGACTGTGATTAATTAGGAATTATGATTCAAGAAAATGTTGATTTGGATACAACCACATTAAATTATTATTGATTAAAGGAAAATAAGATTATATGAAATATTTTAACTCATCACTCTACTATGTCACTCTCCACGTATTGACTCCTCGAACCAGGTATGTTATATGCTTTGCAAGTCATTTACGATTTTATTAAGACATGTTAAGTATGAAATCTTCATATGTTATGAATCTTTATGTGTTACACATAATATACATGTCAAGTATGATATAAATTGATAGAAGACTCAATTTTTTTATTCTTTTCAATGTAGAATCATGAGACAGAGAGGATATTTATATGAATTTTGGTGCATATTAAGCTTAGTAAGATTGACTCAATTAGAAATTAAGTTGGGTTGTAACTTTTGCCCAAAATACATGGAATAATATATTAAACAAACAAAATTAATAATGAATTCGTACAATAATTTATCCCTTTATCACTACCTTTGTGTAAAAACAAGGGAAAAACTGTGGATGGTTATTAGTACTTCCTCTTCAAGTTTCAATTTTCGGTTCAATAATTTATCCCTTTATCACTACCTTTGCTTAAAAGCAAGGAAAAACTGTGGATGATTATTGGTACCACTCTTCAAGTTTCAATTCTGAAAAAAAAAAAATTCGGAAAGAAAAGAAAGAAAGAGAACGGGTGTTGAGCATAATGGGAATAATATGACTTAAGAATGATTTTCAAAATAATTGTTGTCCTTGAGTTTAGAAATGATGAACCTTAAATGGACTTTGCATAATTGATTTTAGACATGACACTAAGTATGAGAAGTCAACAGAAATGATTAGAAATATGTTCAGATTATCTATCATTTAGATTTAATGAGAAATAGCGAGCCAATTTTATGAAGTTTTATGAGATGTTAAGATTATAAGTGGTTTTAATGAGACTTTTATGAGAAGCATTATGAAGTTAGAGATTTAAAGATTTGGTTATTGGGAATTAAGTAATGGATATTATGTTGAGTAAGTGAATTATGCCTCTATATTGAAGAGAAATTTATTATGAACTTTGGCCTTGTGATTAAATTTTGGGAATATGATTTATGACTTATAAATATAAGTATGAGTAATCTTTTGAGCCAATTAAGGTATGGAAGGAAGTGATATTGTGATATTGAAAAATATGATTTGAAATTGTTATGTTGAGGAATTATGAATTGAATTATGGGATATTTTTTTGATGATATTGAAGTGTTGGAATCGTTTTCAATATTTTTAGATCGTTGTGATCAAATGTGGAGTTATTTATTATTGTGAGTTATGAAGTATGCTTATGGTTTGGGATAAGTCCAAATTACAAGGGAGACTTTGTCCAGAATTTTATCATTTGGAATTAAGAGCATGATATGATAAGCATCCACTAAAGGAATTAAGGTTAGACATGCAAGTTCATTTACATCACAAACGAGATTTAGTAGATGATAGCAGAGATTTTATTATTTTCTCATAAGGAGAACATACAAAGAGTCACACTGGAAAAGAAATACATGAAACACGCAAAAGCAAAAGAAAGCAACATGGGAAATTCCTCAAATTGAGAGATGTGTTTCCGGAGTAGCCGTATCCTACCACCTCTGACCTTTTGAGGAAATAAAGAAACCTTCAAAGAGGTGTGTTTCGAGAGTAAGAATACTCCGTAATCTACCACCTGGAACCTTTGAGGTACACACAAGATTTAAACATTAAGGAAATCCTAGGAAATTAGAGGGGTGTCTCGAGAGTAAGAATACTCCGTACTCTACCCCCACCTATTCTAAGATTCATAAAGTTAAGTTTACATTAACCGGACTCCATTTTCGCTTGATTCCCCTTCCTTGCGACCAATCTATCTTAACCCCTGCTGGATCTTGTATTGAGATATATGACTGCAGCTTATCCAGTAGTTCATCAATAGTAGGAGCAGAAATAAGGAGCCTTCTGGAAAATGGAGAGATGAATCCCTGTTCCACAGCATAATCAAGAAAGGTTAACAAACCATCAAAGAAATTGTTAACATTCAGAACCCCAATAGGCTTAGTATGGAGACCTAGTTGAGCCCACGAGGTAATGTTAAAGATTTCTTCTAAGGTACCAAAACCTCCGGGCAGGGCTATAAAGCCATCAGCAACCTCAATCTTTCGAGTCTTATTCGATAAATTTTCCTCAGATCATTCATTGGAAGACTGGAATAATACTTGCGAATGTTTGTAAGAATGATATCCATGTTTTTGATGGATCTAACCTCTTCCCAGCATGAACTATTTAAAAGCATTAAGGATCGGAGGGAATCCGCGTGATATTGATTCCAGCAAGAAAGCGCGGAATAGAATAATGGAAAAGAGGGAACAAGGGTTTATGCGCCGTTTACTTTCTTGATAAAAGGAAGATTTGATGATGACGGGATTTGAGATATGGAATATTTTCTTGGATTTTTGGGTACTGATATTTTGATATAATAATCAAGGTATAGAAATAATACGGGGATACGTGAAAGTGAAATAAGGACTGTATTGAATCAGGATTAATAAGTTTGTGCAAGTGAAAGGAATACCTTACGGGAAATGTTATGATATTTGAGTTAAGAATTTTAATTATTTGGGAGATATTTGTTTATTGAATTTTGCAGAAATTTTGGGTTACAAATATTGGAAAGATAAACTGATGATTATGTTGATATGTGAATAACATGTTTGGGTATATTACATAGAGAATATTCAGGTAATCGTTTTAATTATTTTGGGATATTTGGTGATAAGAAGAAATGACAAATTATTATGGTATGATATGTTAGTAAAGATTTATTGAAATTTTAGAGATATTAATACGAATATTTGAGGTTACATGATACGATGATAAGTGACAGGTTACATGAGTACTACAAGATATGATGAAATATCACATACGATTGGAAATTTTCATTTTGAGTTAGAATTTATGAGTAGACACATATGTCTATTATTGATAAGAAAAATACATGTTCTTAAGAAAACAAAGAGATGATTTAGTAAAAGTCCAGTGGGTTAGATATTATAATGATGAGATTACTAAGAGAAAGAAGAGAAGAGATTCTGATTAAGTGTTCAGAAATCATAAGATCAAGTAAGTTTAATTTCGAGGACGAAATTATTTTAAGGGGGTAAGTTTGTAGCGACCAAGAATTTTTACGCGATTAATAATTATTTTAATAGAAAATCGTGTCGCTACTATTTCACCCATTTTTATTAAGTAACGCCGCGACGTATTCGTATAGCCAAATCAAGAAATAATCAAGATCGTTCGATTTTAAATTAAATTCCGAATTTCTAAAAATATCTCCATTCTCTTGATTTAAAGTATATTAAGTCCAAGTACTTAATTCAATGTTATCCCAATATTTATTTATACAAAAATTATTTTTATTATTGAAATTAAGAAAATATATGGAAGCATGGGAGGTTCCATTATATGTAATCATGAAGAGCATAATATTTGTATAAATATGGAAAAGTATATGAATGATTTATATACTCCATTATATATAATCATGAAGAGCATAATATTTGTATAAATATGGAAAAGTATATGAATGATTGATAAGACTCCATTATATGTAATCATGAAGAGCATAATATTTGTATAAATATGGAAAAGTATATGAATGATTTATATACTCCATTATATGTAATCATGAAGAGCATAATATTTGTATAAATATGGAAAAGTATATGAATGAATTATATACTCCATTATATATAATCATGAAGAGCATAATATTTGTATAAATATGGAAAAGTATATGAATGATTGATAAGACTCCATTATATGTAATCATGAAGAGCATAATATTTGTATAAATATGGAAAAGTATATGAATGAATTATATACTCCATTATATATAATCATGAAGAGCATAATATTTGTATAAATATGGAAAAGTATATGAATGATTGATAAGACTCCATTATATGTAATCATGAAGAGCATAATATTTGTATAAATATGGAAAAGTATATGAATGATTTATATACTCCATTATATATAATCATGAAGAGCATATTATTTGTATAAATATGGAAAAGTATATGAATGGTGCTTTACTTTAAGAAAGTGATGTGTTAAAATTAATAGAATTGAATGATTATGTTTACAATATGCCAACTTTATACATCTATTTAAACCCATCTCTTTTACACACAACTCTACACATATACACTTATTTCCAATCTCTTGACAAAATCCACAAGTAAGAGAAATTCAAGGTGGTCAAGAAAGTTTTGGTCCATTTACTACTACACTTCATTTTAATCTTTTAAAAGGTAAGTATATCTTATGTTTTTATGAAAAGTAAGTATGTTTTTATGAAAGGTAAATACACCTTATGTTTTTATGACAAGTAAGTATATCTTATGTTTTTATGAAAAGTAAGTATGTTTTTATGAAAGGTAAATACACCTTATGTTTTTATGACAAGTAAGTATATCTTATGTTTTTATGACAAGTAAGTATGTTTTTATGAAAGGTAAATACACCTTATGTTTTTATGACAAGTAAGTATATCTTATGTTTTTATGAAAAGTAAGTATGTTTTTATGAAAGGTAAATACACCTTATGTTTTTATGAAAAGTAAGTATGTTTTTATGACAAGTAAGTATATCTTATGTTTTTATGAAAAGTAAGTATGTTTTTATGAAAGGTAAATACACCTTATGTTTTTATGACAAGTAAGTATATCTTATGTTTTTATGAAAAGTAAGTATGTTTTTATGAAAGGTAAATACACCTTATGTTTTTATGACAAGTAAGTATATCTTATGTTTTTATGAAAATGTTTGGATCATTGCTATGAAATCAATCTCACAAGATTGTTATGGGTTCCATATGATATGTTTATGATTATGCTAAGGGGACCGGAGTTTAGTAGCGCTACACATAAGAATTCTTGCCATTTAAGTTCGGTAAAATTCTTGTGTCTCCCTATGTTTATGAGTATTTCGATCCTATCCTATGTTATGATGAAAATGATCCATATGCTTTCAAAAGAAAATTTATGCTTGGTATACTTACTGGGATTTTATAAATCTCACTCCACGATATTTACCATTTTCAGATAATTGAAGGTTCGAGGCGGTCAACATGGAAGTGGCAAAAGTGGTTAAGATTGATGAGATAATTATGTTGAACTTTATGTAAGAAAATTATGTTCTATTTTTATTCACAAATAAAATTATGGGATTCTAATTATTCTTTTGAATAATTTTACATTACTATTTAAGTCTCGATAATATGATATGAGTCACTTTTAGTGGCACTCGAATGGTCGAGAATTCGGGTCGTCACATCAGCATTCCTTTAACATAAAAAAAATTAAAACAATAAATCTTCTTTCCCTTTCCCTTTTCTTATCTTTTAAATTTCAAATTCAAATAATTACATCAAACTTAAACCAAAATCCACAAAATTTAACATGACTTTACAAAAAAATCGTTTAATTAGAATTGTAACTATTCCTAATCTGCAATTTCTCAAAATTGACAGTAAGCACTTCAATTGAATTAACTAATTCATAAATTTTGGAAATCTGAAATTTATCCACATAGGTAATAACTCTGAAATTTATACATGAAAATCATATATATACTTCAATACATACACACAACTCCATATATACATACATATACGCACATCATTCACGTACTGAAGTTAACTAACCGTAAGAATTCTATGTGGCTCACAATATAACAAACACATTTAACATCACATATAATATCATATTCGTGATCGTATATACCTACATTCATACCTTAATTTAATATTATACCACATCAATTAATCAAATTTCATAAGTCCCAAAATCTGAAAATTTTCCATAACCAAAATCTGAGTATGTGTAGATATATGCCCACATAAAAATCCAGAAATTTATATATTTGCATACATCTATACATACAAACTTAGGAATTTTACAAATACATTTACTCAAATCTCAAACCAAATTTTAACTTTGGAATTTACTTATTTATAAATCAACATATAACTAAACAATTTAACTAACACAATTGAATTTATATTTATACCCTTTCAAAAATCTGAAATTTAACTATATATATATATATATATATATATTTAAAAGCAGTGTCAGGTACAAATTCGAAATAACCTAGAATTCTAAAATTTCAAATCTGAAATTAATCAAACGAATCTGAAATATATACAAACTATACATACATAATAATATACACATTCCCATACATCAATACTCACACACCTAACATTATTAAATCCTTAATTCATGGTAAAATTCAAAATTAACCAAAAATTAAAATCTAGAATTAACTATAAAATCTGAATTTATATATATAAGGTGCATACATACGATATATATATACATGTGTATACCGAATTATGGATGTGTGTGCGCATGGAATTGTGTGAAATTGTGTGTGTGTGTGTGCGCGCGCGGTTCGTGTGTGTGTGTGTGTGTGTGTGTGTGTGTGTGTGTGTGTGTGTGTGTCTCGTGAAGAGAAAGGGGAAGAGGGGGAGGGGCTTACTACCGGTGGGTGGCGGTCGGCGGTCGGTGTCGCCGAGGGAGAGTGGAGGAGGGAGCTGCGCGAGAGGGAGAGGGAGAGCGAGGCGAGGCCGAGAGAGAGCGAGGTGAGAGAGACGTCGGTGTGAGAGAGGGAGAGATCGTGAGTGTGAGGGTTAGGTTTAATTGTAATCTTTTAAAATTTGTAAATTGGTCCCTCAAGTCCCCTCCTTTGCATATTTAATCCCCTAAGTTCCATTTGTTTTCCAAATGCCACTAAAGTTTCCCCCAAGCTTCAATTTAAGAAATTAAAAATAGAAATTAGCATGCTCAAGCAATAGAACAAAAATCACAAAAAATATTTGCACGTAACCAATTTATAAATATTTTAATTGGCACATTGATCGAGACGACGTCCAAGTCCTTCCACTGCAAAATAATTCAACTTAATATCAATAATAATTGTCAAGTAAATTATTCATCATAAAAAATTTAGGTGGTATTCAAGAAAGCACGTAAAACGAAAAGTGGTATTACAATGGTAGTCTCTTCTCATGCATTAAAGCAGAGGCTTCTCTTTGAAAATCATAGGCTCTTTAAAATCATCGGGTGTGGATAGTCTCGTCTCTTTAAAATGCATAATATTATCATTTATCTTGCAAGATATTCTCTTCTTTCTTATGCATAAAGCATATAAGTTATGACAAGTATAACAACATAAATATTTCATAAGAAATATATTCTCGTCTCATTTCATGAAATAAATTTCACATTAATCACATAACATACATATTCACATGCAATCATAATTTAAATCGATTAACAGGGGTGAGTCTACCTTAAACTTAACGAGTGCAAAATCAAGCGGGAAATGATTTCGATCTTCTAAATCTCATCACGCCTCGTTTAGCCAAATAGAAAAATAAATTAAACTAGTCTTTTGAAATTTATAGCTTAAAAATGATAAATTAAAATTTAGGGACTGAAATTGCTGATTTTGAAAGTTGGAGGACTAAAATAAATACTTTTAAACTTGGGGAACTAGTATGAAATTTTCAAAACTTGGGTTGAAGCTCAAAACAGTTATTAAACTGTAGGGATTGAAATAATTGATTTTTAAAATGAAGGGACTGTTTAAAATTATTTAAAAACTAAAGGGACTGAAATGATTTGATTTAAAACCAAAAGGACTGAATTAAATAACTTCAAAACTTGGGGGACTAAAAGTAAATTTTCAAAACCTCAAAATTTTAAAATTGAAGAAACATTCTCTCTCTTTGGTTCCAACGCAGAGAGAAGTGAGGGCGACGGAAAATCGCCCTCCCACAATCCGGCCCGCTAATGGCATTTTGCCGGCGAAACGCCGCCGTCGAGTGGCGGCGAGCAGCAAGGGTGTGCAATAGGTTAGGGTTTGTGGATTTTTGGTGCATTTTGGTGCGAGATTGGGTGCGAAATCGAGGGGAGTTCGGGATGTGCAGGTGGATTTTCCGGCGAAAACTCCGGTGATTGAGGTACGTTATGGATTTCTGGGATTATGGGTTTATCTCTTTGGGTTTTTTATTTGAGTTTTGAGGCACTTTGGGAGATGGCTGTTGAATGGGCTTCGATTGAGGGGTGACCGTGGTTTGATAATTTTTGGGTGTGGTTGGCGGCGGTGATACAAGGTGTTTTCAATGGAGGCTGGCCATGGTGGTGATGATGATGGTTTCGTTGGTGTGGTTGCGGGCTGTGATGGAATTAGGTGGTGGATGGCTGTCGTACTTGGTCTGGTCGGATAACAAAGTCTTGGTGCGTGAGTGATGAGCATGATTTGGAAATGGTGGTGAATTGGTGGATTGGAGCTCGCAGGCGATGGTTCATGGTGATTTGGGTTGTTTCGGTGGAGGCTGACCACGGTGATGGTAATGGTGAGACTGAAACAGAAATTTTTTGAAGATTATACCTGAATGATGTGGTTGTTCCGTGAGAAATTTCTAATCGCTAATGGGAATTGCTGGAAATCAGTGTTGGTTTGTGCAGAGAGAGGGAGGCTGATGGTGTGAGTAGTGGGTTGGCAATGTGAGAGCATATGATTGGGTATGGGTTTTGATGTAGATGGTGGAAGTTTAGGTTATGTTAGGATATTATGGAAATCTTGATAAACAAGAAACTGAAATCGAAAAAATGATACGCGTGAATTCAACTGAGTCGAAAAATGAATCTGATAAAATGAGCTTAACACAATTTGAAATTTAAAACGATTTTGAAATTAAAGAAAATAAATAAATAAATAATTTTAAAACTCGGAATTTATTTAAAATTGAAATGGACTCGATTTCGTATTTGGCTCGAAATTATTCGACTCGGTTAGACGAACACGTCATAACTTTAAATTTAAAATGGGTAAGATCGCAGCGGTACGTTTTTCATAATTTAAAATAATTATTTAATATGTGAAAATTTTTTGGTCGCTACAGGTCCTGATAAAACAAAAATCCTAAATAAAAAATTGCAATAATAATTATGTAAACCGTCAATAGACTTCTAATTAAATTTACTTTCTAGCATTTTTAGATGAAAAAATTAACAATCCTATTAATTGAGTCTTATTATTCAAAAACTTAGATTATCTACTAGACTAAACTGTTGGATCTTACATACTTTTACGGGCCTTCACATCTTGGGACCCTTATGCGATTGCATGAATTGCATAGGGCTGGGGTCAATCCTGGTCACAACCTCACAAGCATGATGAGTAAGTAAGAACTGTGTATTGTCCACTTTATCAGAGCATTTTCTTATAGAGTTTCGGTTACAATAAGCATTTCAGAATAATAAAGGCCTATTCCGGAGGGTTAGCATCTCAGAATCGACGGAATGAGTCTTTTGTTCGACCATAATAGACGAATTTGCTGCCCTGAAATGTGACAAAATTCCACCCAAAAGCCGAACCATCAACAGTATATGACCTCCTTGGACCTGATGATCTAAAGGCTTGTTCAATGTTTCTGATGTAGAATTCTCTAACAATTTTACATGTGTTTATACTCTTTTGGCTCCTGTTCATCTTCATTTGCCCGACAAATTATTACACTTCTACAGTTTGACTGATTCAGACGTCATTTCTTTACACAGATCCATCATATCCTCCATGCTTTGACGAAAGGAGAATTCTTAAAGTTGGTTAAGTTTTGTTCGAGAGGTCTCTTCTTGCTCTGGGGGGTAGGTCTAAGCTGTAGATGGAGATAGAGTCTCAGGTGTAGACCGGGCAACCTTCGATTCTTCCACTATTGGTATTTCTCACTCGCTCTGTGCAAGAAAAAATAATTTTGAAATAAGTTTTAAGGTGGCAGAATAATTTATGCAAATATTATGATAGTATTCCTTGATTTCGAGGATGAAATGCTTGATTATAGGGTCTAATATAGTAATTATCGATCTTAGCTGAAATAGTCTATGAGGGAAGTGATTTTCAAGAAATCAATATTATTACTATTTTGTAGTATCAGATGAATAAAAATTTGTTGGTATGTAAATATTGAATATAATATTTTAACTAGTTGCGTAATGTAATTGTCTCTTTTTTTAGTAATGATTTTTTGAAGAATGTATGGTCAAAAAGTAAAAAAAAGTTCTAGATTTATGTGTAAACTATTTTATTGTATAAACGTGTGGTAGAAAATGAGTACGTGAAAAAAGAGTTTTTAAAAATAGGAATGAAACATGGGCTTAATCTAAAACTTCACCTCAAAAATCTCCAAAATCCAACAATAGCAACTCAAATAGCAATAGGACTTCAACATAGTACATGTCATAATTAATTTCAAATTTGAATTTTCCATATCCGAACCAAAAGTTAACTCGGGTCACAGCGACACGTGCATTCACAGTCTGATTTCTTTCTATACCTAGACAAATAGATCTATTTGCACAGCGCAACTCCTAATTTTTTTAAAATTATGTAAATACTTGAATGTTTTGTCGTCTTGATCTTCAATCTTCTATCAATATATACAAGATCCAAAAATTGCTAGAATTAATGAATTACATGAATCATATGTCCTGAAGGCTCACAATTTTGAATCTAATTGAAATAACAAATAAATCAAAATGATGGAGTCATAATCCACCTATCTTGTTACAATTCTATCTAAAAAATTACATGAAGAACTTATCATAAATAACTGGACCACAATTTTAATTCCAGTTATTCTTAGATATCGCTCAACTAGAACAAGCAATCAAGATTCCAAAATAAAAAGCCCATAAAATAAGATCGTTTAGATTTCACGTGTATGTTATATCTAGATGATCAATTCTTGAATTGGATCTAAATCACGTCTAGTCTTTTTTTATCACCAACTTCCAGCTTTTAATTCCTAAAACCTTATACTTCAAACCTCCAAGTCTTCTATGATATTCTTCAAAATCAAGACTATACAAGTCGGTGTGTGTCTTCTTTTAATTAAATCAATAAACTATTGGACTGGACAAACAAGAAAATTTTATTTTCTTTCTTTAAATTGAACACTATAGAATAGTTATTATGTTCTTTGTAGTGTATGATCTTTAGGCACCATGTAGTATCTATTTATAGAGATGATATAGTACCAAACTAAATTACAATAAGAATTCCAAGTTCAAACAAGAGCATTAATTAAAATATGTTGTAAAACTACCAATTTCTAGAAGAACAAGAAAGAGTGGTAGAAAGATTGAGAGAAATGTTTCTCATTAGATGTGTATAATGAATTAGTTTAGGCCCCTATTTATAGAAGTGGACAATGGCACAATCGTAATAATGTAAAGCTTACAGGGATATAATGGTAATGTCATTCACGTATATATATTATTTATAACACTCCCCCTTGAATGACATATTATGCAATTGCCTGCCTCGTTAAAACCTTGCTAAGCAAACCCAGTGGAATAAAACTTGAGCGAAGGAAAAAGACTACAGCAGCTCCCCCTGATGTAAGCCATCTTGAATCATTGAGTCTAATATTCGAAATGACATCCAATTATAAGTAGAACAAATCATGTATTGAAGCTTGAAGTTCTGAAGTGCTGCCTCGTTAAAACCTTGTCAGTAAAACCCAGTAGGATAAAATATGAATCAAGGAAAAAGAGTACAATTGCTGCCTCGTTAAAACCTTGCCAGGAAAATCGAGTAGGACAAAACCTGGACGAAGGAAAAATAGTACAACATATTTCTCCCCTTGAAGTATGCAATCAAGTATTCATGAACTTTTTGAACATTGATATTATCCTTCATCTGGAATATATATATATATATATATATGAAAATCTCTTTGTGTGTAGCCGCTGATATTACATTCTTCATAAGGTGGTTATGACTTTCTTTATTTGTTGATATCATTCCAACACAAAACATGTTATTGAATTATAACTCATAAAAAGTTTTGATAATGTCTCAAAAACCTTGTTAGAAAAACCTCGTGGGATAAAACCTTACCGAAGGGAAAAAGAGTACATTATTCTCATTAATTCACATTAATACGCCAAAACTACTGCCTCATTAAAAATCTTGCTAGGAAAACTCTGTGGGACAAAACATCAACTAAGGGAAAAATAGTAGAACGCGTATTTATTCCTTTCATGGAATATCATAAGTATATTGATGCAATCTCGAATCTTTTCATCAAACATATCACTTATGATGAGCTTTATATAAATTTTTCATAACTCATTTATGATGTCATAACATGCTATATCAAGCAATGTTTTACTAATATACCGATTGCATTTTTCACTTTTGGTGAATAATCAAATCTAAAATTCACTTCTGGTGAATAATTAAACATATTTATTTCCATATTCACTTCTGATGAATAATAAAATATTCATTTTCAAATTTACTTCTAGTGAATAATCAATTTCCCAGATGTCAAAAATAGTACACTCCAATTTCAATTTCAATATATTGTATCATGGAGTCATTTGTATCATTTTATAGTGATACTAATCTGGGTATATTGAATCTTTCAGTGATTATACATGTATGTTCTTGCATATCATAAACCACAATTTTTTATTTGTATAAGTATAATCAATCATTGAAATATATATCAATTTCGACATATAATCTATAATCATTTTACTTGAAATCTCAACGTACCGCAATCAACTGGTATATCAAATAATACTCTCAAAGTACTGAGATTAGAATCATACATTTTGATCTTACTCATTGGTATGTCAAAGAGTTCAAGCTAATGGTTTCGATTATAGTCTCATCCACCATATATTATGTCAGTTCTTTGAAAAAATTTGCGCACAATGAGTCGTCTTTTACGACTATGTAAAACAAAATATTTTGTATTTTCATTTTTCGCAAATTAACAGATTGTTACTGATAGACCACCGAAAAAGTATCCATTATGGAGCAAAAAATATGCTGTCAGAGATATGATCAAAAGTGGTGTCATTTAGTCAAAAGTAAATAGTAACTTTTTCAAAAGACGAGCAGTAAATACATCACAAAATAACATTTTCTTGTAAGTTTTCCTTATACTCTTAAAAGATGGAAGGATCAAAACTTCAACAGATCAAAACTATCTGTGTATTTTTTGGATAAAAAATCGGAAAAGACTTTGAGTATCTAGAAGTATCAGTGCTTTTAGGGAAGAAGTCGGGAGAGAGAGATATCAATCTAGTATATGGAGGGGGCAGCAGTGGATTGATGGGTTATGTTTCTCAATCAGCCCAAACAGAGAAAGTGAGAGTGATAGGTGTTATACATGTTCCTTTAGTTGATATCGCATGCAAAACACGAGGGCATGAAGCACAGACGTTATCTATCCATGAACGCATAACTTGCATGTTATATGGTTCTGATGCCTTCATTGCCATGCCTGGAGGTTTTGGTACTTTAGAGGAAATCTTTAATATTATCTCGTGGGCTCAGCTGGGTCTCCATAATAAGTCTATTGAGCTTTTAAATATTAACAACTTCTTTGACGGTTTACTAACATTTCTTGATTATGCTGTAGAACAGGGATTCGTCTCTCCATTTTCTAGGAGGATCTTTATTTCTGCTCCCACTATTGATGAACCGTTGGAAAAGTTACAATCATATGTTCCAATACAAGATCCAGCAGGAGTTAAGATAGATTGGTCGCAAGGAAGGGGTACCAAGAAAAAATGAAATCCGGTTAATGTAAATTTAACCTTGTGAATCTCTAAAATATTGTGAGTGGTAGAGTACAGAGTATTCTTACTCTTGAGACACACCTCTAATATTGATGAATATTTGAATTTAATCTTTTGAACCTCAAAAAGATTAGAAGTGGTAGAGTACAGAGTATTCTTACTCTTGAGACACGCCTCTACTTTTGAGGATCATAAATGTTTCCTCCTTTTTGTGTTTTGCATGTATCTCTTTTCTTGATATGTTTCAGTATGACTCCTTTATACTTCTTCAAGAGCAATAATAATAATATCATTTCAGTATGTTTAGATGATAATTTTTACTACTTCTTCTGGAATAACTATGTACTTCTTCTGGAGTACATACGTGATTGTGCAAGAACTTTGATCAAATATGTTAATCTCAATCATGTAATATTTATCTTATAATACTGATGAAATTATTTTCATATTAGCCATATCCGTGCTATCATGTGATACTATCTTATCATACATCAACATTTTTCTTGTTGGATAATTTATTTTCATCTGTCCTTTCAATACCGATATTGGTAACTTCTAGTACCATTTGATAAAATATTTTCATTAAAATCCAACAACCTTTTGGTAATGGTAAATTCTGGTACCATTTTTTTGAAATACCAAATAACAATAATATATCAAATTTATATGAGCAGAAATATTTAAAACCAGTAGTAGAACCAACCATATAGGTGGTAATGTAACATTTATATTTAAAATTGATAAAACCAACCATATAGGTGGTAACGTAATATGTATATTTAAAACTGATAAAACCAACCATATATGTGGTAAGAACATAATGAAATAATTACATTTCATAAATGAGCAAGTAATAAATCCAGTCAAGGTATTCATAATAGTTCAGTCTGTTACGATAATGAGTTATATTTAATCAATAACTCAATACATCAAGACATGGTAACAATTTTATTATTTGTACCTCATTGATCACACAATAGTGCTAAACACTTGTAATATATATTTTGTCAATATTAATCATACGCTCAATAATCATGATTGATCCAATACGTTAAATTACAATTAATATACTTTAACGTATTATCAAGGGAAAAATCGTCCATATATTAATATATTGATCATATGAATAAATCGAAACCGTCAATAAGTTTGAAATTTAATTTAGAAAAAACTTACTTTTCATCCGAAATTCAAAATCCTGTCAGAAGTGCTCCAAAAATAGTTTTTAAGGAACAGCCACGTTCGACTGCTGGAAAATGTCCAAAACTGCATCAAACAGAAAAGTAAGACCATAGAAATCCAGAATGTCGAGAGGAACAAACTTTCTATTGCGTCCGTCGTCGGATTCTTCTCCACGGGCCCACACGCGCCGCCTCGACGTCTGCGCGTGGACCTCACGCGTCAGTGCCGGGGAATCCCCTCGCCGCCGTCGTTTCAAATCCGGTCTCCAATCGTCGATTGGATATGGTTTGGCGTAGATCTACGTTGAAAGTTTCGGATTATATAGTCTTTTTCTTATTACACAACATCGAGACAATGTTTCTTTCCTCTTATGGAACATTTTTGGATCATACAGTGGTGTAAAGTTCCCATATTTCTTGAAGTGTTCAGATCTACCATATATGGGTTATTTTCTAAAGCCAAAAGTGTTTGATTTGGGAAAGGAAAACATTGATTAATAATAATCAGGTTTCTGATACAGAGGTTCATCATTTAGATGCAACTGTAGAGCATACTCTCATCGTATTACTCAATTGGCTAGAGACTCGTGCTGATAACGTGTTGTAAAACTACCAAATTCTAGAAAAGCAAGAAAGAGTGGTAGAGAGAATGAGAGAAATGTTTCTTAATAGATGTGTATAATGAATTAGTTTAGGCCCCTATTTATAGGGGTGGACAATGGCACAATCGTAATAATGTAAAGTTTACAGAGGTACAATGGTAATGTCATTTACATATATATATATTATTTATAACAAAATCAAACTAGGAGTTTTAATTAAATTTCGAATCTAATTAGCTTACATTTAATTATTTGTGTAGCCCTTGAACTCTATCTACAATCACAATTAAGTTTACAACTTTCGTGGCAGTTACAATTAAGTACAAAACTTTATTATCATTACAATTAAGCAAAAGGTTTTATTTTAATTTCAATTAAGTTCCAATACTTTTGGAAATTATCACAAGACTTACAAAAAATGTACGCATCCTTGAAATGGGTCGGCCAAAAGAACCCACTCTCCAATACCTTTTGTGCCGTCCTTCTAGGTCCAAAATGGCCACCACATGCATATGAATGGCAAAAGGTGAGGATTGATTGATGTTCTGATTTCGGAACGCACCTTCTAATGATTTGGTCGGGGCATCTCTTCCATAGGTACGGGTCATCCCAAATGTAATACTTAGCATCGCTTCTCATCTTATGCTTTTGTGCCTGCGAAAAACCAGTAGGAATTAGTTAAGCAGTCATGTAATTTACCAAATCAGCATACCATGGGGGATTTGCTTCGATGGCAAATAAACCCTCATCTGGGAAGGTTTCACGCAGAGGTAGGTCGTCCTCGGGTTTCACTACCCGGCTAAGATGGTCGGAAACTACATTTTCAGACCCCGCCGTATCTTTGATTTCCAAGTCAAATTCTTGTAATAAAAGTATCCAGCGAATGATTCTAGGCTTCGCATCCTTTTTTACAAACAAGTGCTGTAAAGCTGCATGATCTGTAAAAATAATCACTTTAGAACCCAATAAATAAGGACGAAATTTTTCTAAAGCAAATACCACAGATAGAAGTTCCTTTTCGGTGGTGGTATAGTTGGCTTGGGCCTGATTCAGGGTTCGGGAGGCATAGTAAACCACATGGGCCACTCTCCCAACCCGTTGTCCTAGGACTGCTCCCACTGCGTAGTCGCTGGCATCACACATTATTTCGAATGGAAGATCCCAGTTCGGCGGTTGAATGATCGGGGGTGTAGTCAGCCGCTCCTTTAGTTGGTTAAAGGCCTTTCTGCATAGCTCGGTGAAATTAAATGGAACATCATTTTGCAACAAATTGCACAATGGTGATGTAATTTTGGAAAAGTCCTTGATGAACCTGCGATAGAAACATGCATGCCCAAGAAAAGATCGTATATCCCGCACATTGGCGGGGTAAGGTAATGCAGATATGATGTCTACCTTAGCTTTATCAACTTCTATTCCCTTTTCCGACACTACATGACCTAACACAATTCCCTTATCTACCATAAAATGGCATTTTTCCCAATTTAAGACTAAGTTAGTGTCAATGCAACGTTTCAAAATTAATGATAGATTATCCAAGCATGCATCAAATGAATCACCCCACACACTAAAATCGTCCATAAACACCTCTATAATATGCCCTATGTTTTCAGAAAAAATGCTCATCATACAATGTTGGAATGTTGCAGGAGCATTACACAAACCGAAGGGCATGCGTCTATATGCAAACGTGCCAAATGGACAAGTAAAAGTGGTTTTCTCCTGATCTTCTGGAGTTATGGAAATTTGAAAATATCCTGAGAAACCATCTAAAAAATAATAATGGGAATGACCAGCTAATTTCTCTAACATTTGATCCATGAAGGGAAGGGGAAAATGATCTTTTCGAGTGTCAGCGTTTACCTTCCTGTAGTCGATGCATACCCGATAACCAGTTTGGACCCTAGTTGGTACAAGTTCTCCATCTTTGTTTTCTACCACCGTTGCCCCGGATTTCTTTGGCACCACTTGGAATGGACTGATCCACTTGCTGTCTGAGATTGGGTAAATCATCCCTGCTCCTAGCAGTTTCAAAATTTCTTTCTTCACCACGTCCATCATTTCCGGGTTTAACCTTCGCTGGGCATGTCTCGATGGTTGAGCTCCTTCCTCAAGCAATATTCGATACATGCAGATTGACGGGCTGATTCCTTTGATATCCGCGATGGTCCAACCAATCGCCCCTTTGTGCTCCCGAAGGACCCAAACCAGTTTGTCTTCCTCTAATTTGGTGAGGTTGGATGAAAAAATTACTGGAAGCGATTCTTCATCACCAAGAAACACGTATTTCAGATGGGCAGGTAGAGATTTTATTTCCACCACTAGGGCCTGCAAGATAGAAGGTAGCAATTTGTTAGGATAGTCTGTCAGTTGAATTGTTTTTACGGTGTACCTACGTGGTGCGGGTCCCAGTGAATTAAGTGCAGTAATTCCATCCTGCAATTCCTTGCTTATACCCACGTCGTTGTCATCATTTTGCCTCAGCGACTCCACGATAGATGTTTCTAGCTCGTCCCTACAATTTAACTTGAAAATTTTCTGCACAGCAGGAGTAATGTCATTAATAGAATAAGTAGCACATACATCATTTGGGTGTTTCATTGCATCATAGATATTAAATTTCACTACCTCCCCATTGAATTCCATGGTTAACACCCCTTTTCTTACATCAATAATGGTTTGGGAGGTCCACAAAAATGGTCTTCCTAACAGTATGGGGGTAGAATTAGGGAGGTGATCATCATTCATATCTAATATGTAAAAGTCTGCCGGAAACACCAACCCCCCTGTAGCGCCCCGAGTTCCGTATACCCGATTCACTACGTCATTTTCTGTCTAAATTTTTCGAATAATATTTTTGCGGAAGAAATAATTGAAATTCATTTTTTTGCAACATTAAATAAACTGTAATGGCCGATAAAATTGAAAACATTTATGAAACCATTTGAAATAGTAAATCGAACCATTAATTTTGTAAAGAAATTGACGATGTCATAATTTCTCAAATAAATGAACTTCTCTAAATTATTCGATTGTTTGGAAAAATACGGAAATCATTAACGTCAAACTTTCAACCGTTTAACGATTATTGCCACCATCATTCATCGCTCTCCACCATCTCCGAAATCTGCAAAACTGTTAAAAAGTAGGGTGAGTATTTCATGGGGGAAATACTCAGTAGACTCATCGCAAATTAATTTAATTTATAAGATGATTAAACACATAAATCTCGGCTCTTTATAAAACGGGCATTGATAGAGCTTCTTTATAAAACGGCTCTTGATAAAACTCATATTGTGCATTACAGCACGGGACATATTTTGCAAATCATAGGCTCTTTGAAAATAGCTCTTTGAAAACAGCTCTTTGAAAACCATATACTTATAAAAACATTTTAATTATGCCAAGCATAATTTCTTTTGAAAGCATAACATAAGATAGGATTGAAATCCTCATAAACATAGGGAGACACAAGAACTTTACCGAACTTAGGTGGCAAGAATTCTTATGCAGTAAAATCATAATAACAGTAAGTTTTCATCATAACATAGGATAAGATCGAAATCCTCATAAACATAAGAATTTTACCGAACTTAGGTGGCAAGAATTCTTATGTAGTAAGTATACCAAGCATAATTTTCTGAAATTCATAGGGATCAATTGCATCATAACATAAGATAGGATCGAAATCCTCATAAACATATGCGACAGGAATTTTACCGAACTTAGGTGGCAAATCCTCATAAACATATGGAAACATAGGAATTTTACCGAACTTCGTGGCAAATCCTCATAAACATAGGAGACACAAGAATGTTACCGAACTTCGTGGCAAGAATTCTTATGTGTAGCGCTACTAAAACTCCGGTCCCCTTAACATATCATAACTTATCATATGGGACCCATAACAATCTTGGTAGATTGATTTCATAGCAATGATCCAAAAAAAACATTTTCGTGAAGCATAGGGTATACTTACTTTTCGTAAAAACATAAAGTATATTTTCTTTTCATAAAAACATACTTACTCTTCATAAAAACATAAGGTATATTTACCTTTCATAAAAACATACGTGCTTTTCTTAAAAATTGACTTTCACAAGTCACATGACATTCATATGAAATCATAATTTAAATCAATTAATAAGTGCGAGTCTACCTCAAATCCGACGAGTGCAAAGTTGAGCGGGAATGACTTCAATTTCTTTAAATTCTCCGTACGCTTCGTCTTAGCCAATAAGTCACTTTAGTCTATCGAATATATAGTTCAAAATGATAAATTATAATTTGAGGACTGAAATTGATGTTTTGAAAGTTGAGGGACTAAAATGAATACTTTTGAAAGTTCAGGGACTAAAATAGATACTTTGAAAGTTGAGGGATTAAAATGAATACTTTTGATAGTTGAGGGACTAAAATGAATATTTTCAAAAGTTGGGATTTAAAATCAAAATAAAGTAAATCAGCAGGGACTGAATAATAGATTTTAAAAATGAGGGACTGATTAAACTCATTTAAAACTTAAGGGCTGAAATTGATAAGTTTAAAAGCTGAAAGGACTGAAATAAAACCTTTTTAAAACATAGGGACTGATTTGAAATAACTTTAAAACTTCAGGGACCAAAGTGCAAATTCTCGAAAATATAATTCAGATTCTTTACTTTACTCTCTCTCATAATCGTCTCTCGTTATTCTCTCTCTCTCTCACCTCTTACGACAGCTCTCTCTCTCTCTCAGCTCACTCTCTCTTGCGATCGAAGGCTGCAACGTTGCGAAAACACCGGCGAAAGGCAGGCGTAGGTTACGGTGAGCGACGGCAAGGATGGGTGTTCCAATTTTGAGGGGTTTGGTACGAGTTTAGGTGTAAAACCGTGTGAAACCGAAGCTAGGGTTCGCGGTTTAGGTCGTGATTTCTCCAGCTACAATTCCGGCGTTGGTCGAAGGTAAGTCTTGGCTTGTCTATCATGGGTTTGGGTTTGATTTTTGTTTTTTGATTTAGGTTTGGGCATGATGGTGAGGGATTGAACTTTTGGGGCAGTGGCTATGGTTAATTCAGTGACTGTGGTGGTTACGGTAGAGTTGCTAGTGGTGGTACTGTAGAGGGGTGATAACGGGTTTTAGGGCGTGATGGTGATGACTGGCTGAAATGAGGGTTGGGGAATGGTGTTGAAGTTTTCCGATGGTTCTTGATTGTGAATGGTGGTGCTGATTGATGATGATGAGTTTGGTGATGGCTGCAATGTTTGGACGTGGCTGTGGACTGGAATTTAGGCAGTGATGGTTGAGGAAATCTGATAATGGTGAATTGGCCATGGCTGTGGTGATGCTGATGTTGATGATACACGGAGGTGGTGTTCTGAGTGGCGTGGAGATGATTTCTTGAATTCATGATAATGGATTGGTCTGATATGTATAAAGAGAAGGCATCTTTCTTGCTGGAAAGATGGTTTTGTAAAAAAAATAACATGGTGGAGAATATCATGATTTGGAGGAATATTGTGATAGATTAATTGAGTGTAAATTATCATAATTTGGAGGGGTGGTGATGATAATGATGATGCTTGTATAATGTGATGGAAAGGAGTATAAAGAGAAAGCAAAACGTGTGAAATAAATTTTGATTATGATAAGAATTGGACTAACTTTGATTCGGAATTGTATTAAAAACTGATATATTTTGGACTGAAAATAAATTTGAATAAGGAAATTTGAGATATTTTAATAAATTTGGAATTAAAAATGATTTTGAAAATAATACTTTGAATAAACAATTAAAATAACATAATTTTAGAAATTCGGAAATTTAATTTAAAATCGAACAAATTCGATATTTCTTGACTTGGCTAGACGAACACGTCGCGGCGTTAACTTCAAAATAATGGGTGAAATAGTAGCGATACAATTTTCTAAATATTAAAATAATTATTTATTTCATAAAAATTCTGGGTCGCTATACCTACTTGCACTAAAACGTCCTCAACTACCCCGTCTGGATATGCATTGGAACGGTCGGCTAGTTGGATGATAACATCTGTTTTAGTCATTTTAGTAAGATTTAATGCAATGTAAGTGGATCTAGGCATTACGTTAATAGATGCTCCTAAATCTATTAGTGCATGATTTACCTTGGTGTTACCTATTTGACATGGCACAGTGAACATACCGAGATCCTTACCCTTCGGAGGCAATTTCCTTTGGAATAAGGATGAAACGCTTTCCCCCATTCTTACCTTCTCGTTTCCCACCAGTTTCCGTTTGCTAGTGCACAAATCCTTTAAAAATTTTGCATACCGGGGGACTTACTTGATGGCATCTAGTAGCGGGATATTGATTTCTACCTTTCTGAACATCTCCAACATCTCCTTTTCTTTGCTTTCCTTGTTCGTCTTTGCTAACCTGCTAGGAAAAGGTGGAGGTGTTAGTTTGACATTTAAATGGGAGTCAGTTTTTACCTGATAGTTTTGCGAAGCGTCATTTCTCTTCTCGACTCCGTCCTTTTCATCTCCCTCCATTTCTGGTGCATCCGGTTCCAACCTCGGACCCTCAATTTATTTTCCACTTCGGAGAGTTATGGCACTTACGTTTTTAGGATTTATCTCGGGCTGAGATGGCAATTTACCTCCGGATTGTGATTCCAACCTATTTATGGCAGTGGCCATTTGGCTCATTTGATTTTCCAAGTTTTGAATGCTTGACTTGGTATCCTGTTGGAATTGCATTGTGTTAGTTTCCAATGTCTTAACCATATCTTCAAGAGACATACATGAATTTTGAGGTTTTTGTTGATAGTCCCTGTGGTTGGAAAGTCCCTTGCTGCTGGAATTGTCCTTGTGGCTTGTTTGAAGTAAAACCCGGGGGTTTGTTATTTTCGTAGCTCAGGTTGGGGTGATCTCTCCACCCGGGGTTGTACATGTTCGAGTATGGGTTGTACTGCTACCTTTGGAAAGGAAAACCTCCAGCAGCATTTACCTGTTCATTGTTTTCTTCTTGCAATACCGGACAGGTATCCGTTGGATGTCCAAACTTCGAACAAATTCCACAGGCCTTGGCTTGTTTCAAATTCCCTACAGCAAGTTGCTTAACAAGATTTGTTAGTTCATATAATTGACCTTCAATATTAGAACTACTTACCTCGTTTACTCGGCGGCCTTGAGGATCCCTACTCGAGTTGAATTGCTGAGTATTTTCCGCCATGTTAGATATTAAAGCCCGTGCTTGCTCTGGTGTCTTGTCCATTAGCGCGCCTCCGCTTGCGGCGTCTATCATACTTCTGTCCATTGGCGCTAGACCTTCGTAGAAGTATTGCACCAAAAGTTGCTCGCTAATCTGATGATGGGGGCAGCTGGAGATGAGCTTTTTGAAACGCTCTCAATACTCATATAATGTTTCGTTGTTGTTCTGGCGCACCCCACATATTTCTTTTCGGATGGTGCCAGCCCTCGATGCAGGGAAGTATTTTTCCAAGAAGAGCATTTTCAGGTCGCTCCAAGTAGTAACTGTTCCCGATGGTAGACAATAGAGCCAGTCAGTGGCGGCATCCTTCAATGAGAATGGGAAGGCTCTCATTTTTATTTGTTCCTCGGTAATGCCCGTGGGCCTCATACTGTCGCAAACCACATGGAACTCCTTTAAGTGTCTATACGGATCTTCGACGGGGTTCCCTCGAAAAGTTGGCAGAAGATGGATCAGACTGGACTTGAGCTCAAAAGTCTTGTTCTCTTCCACTGCTGGAAAAGTGATACATAAAGGTTGTTGAGCAACATCCGGGGTAGCCAGTTGCTTGAGAGTCAAATTGTTATTTGCTGCTGCCATTTGTTGTGCTGCCCTTCTTTGTTGTCGAAAAGTTCTCTCGATTTCTGGGTCAAGATCAAAAATTTCACAATTAGTTGACCGATTTTTAAGCATATAAGCAAAGAAGTACAAATAATTATTATATGAGATTTTTTTTTTCAGAAAATTATATAAATAAAGTGAAAATAAAATAAATGCCGAAAAATAAAATTCTAATTGATTAAACACTAAATTGGTTAACCGTTCCCCGGAAACGGCGCCAAAAATTTGATGCGTGTCGCAATGCACCAAAATAATAAATGAATATCTTACTCGCAAATTATCAGATTTGTTTGTAATAGCGGAAGTAAGAGTCGATCCCACGAGGAACGGGAACTAAAGTAGTACTTTATCAATTAGAATAGATGGGGGTTTTCGAGTTCAAGTATTGTAAATAACGTGAAAATAAAATAAAAACGCAAATTAGATAAAATAAAAGTCAAGTATTTTCAAACCCTAGTTCTCAGGTTCAGTTGTATTCTATCGCAATGTTATCACTTTCCAAGTAACGCGTGTTCAATTTCCCTTTTGATTTATCACCCGTAAATAGTTAATAAGCTCTAACTTTTCCTATTCTCCCTTAATTGCATTTAATTAGAATAAGCTCTCTAATCAAACATTAGCCATTGAATAACCTAAAACATGCTCTTTAGATTTAAGACAACAACTATATATTGGTTGAGAAGAATTAGGATGAATTAGATTATCAATCACACAAGCTCGTGACAATTAACCTAAGTTGGAATTCTTTATGAAAATATTAAATTTTCAATTGCTACTATGATTTGAATAAAAAGACGTTTACGGATCCAATCATTCAAAATAGCAAATCTCAATACAACACATTAAATGATAAGGCCTTAATCAAATAAAGAATTGCATTGATGAAATCAAAAACGCATAAGAATCCAACAAATCAAAGTAAAGAATTTAGAACGACGTTACTAGTTTAGAAAAGCAATAACAAATTGATATGAAATACAACTTCCCCTTCGAACTAGGTATGGAAGCTTAGCCGAGCATAGTCATGAAGAATTCTAGGATTTTCTTTCTTGATTCACCTTCTCGAGTTGCTTAATTTCCTTCCAATTCTTCAAGCAAGCCGCGCCTCTTTTCAAAAAGTGAAAATCTCTTTTTCTTGTCATGAAATTCCCTTTTTATAGTCTCAATTTCGTGCCCTATCTTTGGGACCAAGAAATCCCAAAATTATGGAAAGAATTGAATTATGGAAATTTTTGACTTGAATAGTTACGGCCGTAACATTTCCTTTACGGCCGTAATTGAGTTTCTGCGTATTTTTCACAAATTGAAGTTACGGCCGTAACTTCTAATTTACGGCCGTAAAGATGTTTCTGCTCATTTTCACCTTTTGAGGGTTAAGGCCGTAAGGATATGTCTTACGGCCGTAACATCTTTTCTGCTTAATTTTTTTCTGTTTCAACATGCACTTACAGCCGTGATAATTTGTCTTGCGGTCGTAAGTCTATTTGCACCTAAGTCCCCAAACTTCAGTTTTTAGTGCAATTTGGTCCTTTTTTCTTCTTTTCTCCTCTTTTAGGATCCTATACAACATGAAACATAAAATGCATTAATAATACTTAGATAGAATCACATTATGGTATATTCAAGGATATAAGTGTATAAAATAAACGTTAATATAACACTTATCACTGTGCTCTTTCTCTGTGTAGTCATCTCATCGGTTCTTCTAGAGTCATCGCTTTAATCTGTAAGTTTCTTCTCAAATCCATCGAGATCTCATATCAGAATCTTCCATTATTTCTTACATTTCTCGTTTCCCTTTCGATATTCGGTCGAGAGCTCTCAAAATCAGGTTTTGTTTTCGATCCTACTGAAATTCATCGCTTTAATATGTTAGTTTCTTCCCAAATCCATTTAATTTTATATTTTTTATGTCGTGATTTGATGTGCATCTATTATTTTGTTTATTTTTTTATGACAATTTTTTTGTTGTGTATTGTCACAGACTCACAGGATCTTATAATGGTAAGTTCCCATACCAACAAAGAATAAAAATGCAAATGAAGATATGTTTTTTGTGGGTTTGGAATTTGTTTTTATTTTACTTAATTTTCTTTTTGTATAACTGCGATAATATGAACAGATTTTAGTAAAAATACAGATGAATCTCTGTTCTTTATAGAATTTGGATTTGGGCTGAGAATGTGTGAGATATTTTTAATTTTATTGTTTAAGAAAATCAGTAGCTAATTAGAATCCAGAATTAATACTTATTTTTCTTAGCCCAATTGGGTCATGTGATCAGATTATCATTTTAGAAGATATATTTTCTGAAAAAATATTGCTTCTAGATAGAGCACTTGCTGAATAACAGCTTCCTCCTTCCTCTATATGTGTGTATACGATACCTCGACTATAAAGGAACTGATGTTTTAGTGTTACTGAAACCATTGATTACACTTCCTTTTTATGTTGCAATATTTGGACTGTTGATTTAGCCGATTTCATGCAAAAATTTTCTGTAAAATTTTCCTACTGCAATAACCTTAGGAGCCAAACCAAATTTTTATATGGCGACATTTTACAAGGTGAGCTCATGTCTCAACAATGATCTAATTTATTTGTTTGCTTTATGGGTTATGTTTTCCTCATAATGCTCTTAACATTCGACCATTTAGGGTGCACCATCAATTCTTTGGATGGCGTTGTACTTGTAATCTTAAAGCTTGGAGCCCCTTTTTTTATGTTCTTTGCCCGTCATATTTCTTTCATATGGTCTGTATATATTTCTTTGATATTTTACTAATTTCATTGCCACGATCTATTTTCGTGAATTATAAAGAACTTTTGATTTTTTGGAAAAGTTTGATTGATCCTTCTCCTTATATAAAGCCAATCGAGTGTGTAGTTTTTCTATGAAGTAAATTTTTATTTTAATATTTTTCAATTTTGTAATTTTTGTTATTGTTTGTTATGATTAGTTTGATCATTGGTTATCATTTGTTTATTTTATGTTTGGCATACTGACATCTTTTAAAAAGAAATGTCCGTCAGGCTAGAAAGATTTTTATGGCTGCAATTAGGTTGTTTCGTGCTTATTTAATTTGGGATTTTATGTTCTTCATTTTTGTAGTAATTGCTTAAAGTTTAAAAATTGAGACTTGCAGTTGGGATTGCATAGTCTTGTACAACTGAATACATGAAAATATGTCTTGTTATCTAGCTCTCCGTGCCAAAATAATTCCAACCAATTGATTTATGCCAATTCACTTTAACCTTATCTCTTTCATTTTGGTATAGAATGTCAGACATTCAAAAAGGGAACTTGAGACTTCTTAAACAGCATTAGTTTCTCTAGCCTTCCATCTTATCTATTGAAGAATTGCAAGTAGGTAGGCATGTATAGTTTCATATCATGAATTTAAGAGGCGATATATTTGTATCAAATTTGATTGAGTTGTTGAAAAATATGGATTTCTCATGTATCTTTTGTGAAACACATACATTACACAATTGAAGTATATTTATATTGTTACTGTAACCTTGATCATGAGCCTTTGCATGACTTGGAAATTTCTTATATATGATAAATTATTTACTCTTCTCCCAATAGCAGTTGACGCTTGACTATTAATTTCTTTTCCTTTTATGACGACTTCTCCATTTTCAGCTTTTTTCTCAATATTTATTTTCCCATGTTCAAAATGGTTATGATGCTATGCAAGCACAAACATTGGCCAGTGGTTGTCAATTATTACGGGGAGTGGCAAGACTACCAATATGGTGAACAACTTTCCTACTCAAAGCAATACCAAGATATTCGAGCATATATATACTGATGGAAACCTAATTCCTAAATGTGTGGTTCCCTAATATTTTCTTCTTAATTATTATTTTCAACTGTTTATTTAGTACTAATACATCTATATCTATATATATAAAAAAAAACAGAAGTGCCGTCAAAAAAATTTTCCCGCCCATTTTCAGTTTCTATTTTTGAATTTTTTTTTTTTTTCAATTGAATTTCCGGAATTGGGAAATGAGTTGTTCACAATTAATGAGACATTCAATGTGGGAAAGTGTGTAATGCATTGTAAATAGGCACTTGACTACATGTATTGAATGGTAATATATATATATATATATATTTTAGGGAACTATATTCATACAACACATTTTTTTAAATTTACACCATAGTTTAATTGCAAGATAGATCTTCGGTGTTTGTTTAGTTTTGCTTTTATATCATTAACTTTTTTTAATCGCATTGTTATTTATAACATTCAATTAATTAATAAATTTTATTTCTAATCGCAATTTCTATTCAAATATTCTGCTAATTTGCATTGAAAAGATGTGCAAATATTTTTTTTAACTTTTGTATTAATTATTTATTTTGATTATTTAAAAATATGAGAGATAAATAAGTGTTTTTCGCCAACAAAACAAATATATTGAACAAAAATCGTCTCAAAAGACAAGATGTGGAAATTAATAAAGAGTTGATGATAAAAAAATTATAAAATTTTTTAATATAACTATTATAATTTGAAGTAGTTTTATTGTTTGTAAAATTTTAATAATTATTTTAATATAATATTATTTTTTATGCATTTTGTATGCGGGATAAATTATGTATAAGCATTAAAAATTAACAAGCACTTATCAAAAGTCATATTGTTAAATTGCAACTTCCGTAGATCATTTTTGTTTTCCAGTCTAAAATACTTTCCAAAAATTGGAATGCATTAATATTCATCATTAATTGCTTTATAAAAAATAAATTTTATAAAGAAATTAATACATTTGGAAAACTACACATTAACTTTGAAAAACAAAAATAACTTTACTTTTTCGTGCATTATTTGTGCATTAATTAGATTAATATTTTATTAAACTTTAATATTTGTTCTTTTTGGTTTAGTTAAAAATATTAGTGACAAATAAGTTTGTTTACACTTCTTAATAGATTTTTTTTCCAGAAAGCAGTAATTTTTTTTTTTTAGAAACGGTGACTATTCATTTTTTTTTTAATTATTTGAATTAAACTTGCTTGCATCAACGTAAGAGGTACTCATGATAATTAATAATTTATCGAAACTAAAACTAATTATTATGTCATCACATTGATATACATTTGAATGGTATTATGGAAATCATTTTACATAGTGAAATTAATTACTATGTTATGGATGACGTGTTGACTGCATTTGGTCCCTGTTTGAGACCCATTATTTGGAATAATGTGATTTTGAATAGTAAATTTTTTGGAGAATTTGTAGTTAAAAATTGGAGAATATTTTTGGACTTATGTGTAGATTATTTTATTGGTATAATGTGTGGTTGAAAATGAGTTTTTAAAAAATGAGATTTAAAATTAATAGGTACCAAACAGGGGCTTGATGATGCATTTAGTGCAATGGGAAATGAAATTGAAATTATTAAGGATGTTCATTTTAATACTTAAAAACGCAACTCCAAACAATGTGCAAATATCTGTTATTTTCGATAAAAAATAATATCAATTTTTTATCGAACAACAACTTCATTTTTTTTTATTTTTTTTTTATTTTTTTTGTGAAAAAATGTGGAAAACTTAATAATCATTTACTACTTAAATATATAAATTGATTTTTATTACTCAAAGAAGCTATTATAATTTGAAGTAGTTTTATTGTTTGTAAAATTTTATTAATTATTTTAATATATTATTTTTTATGCATTTTGTGTACGGGAGAAATCTTATCTTAATCATAATATATTATTATTATTATTTTATTATCTATAGTATATATTAAACCACAACAGCCGTAAAAAAAATTTCCCGCCCACTGTCACTTATTGTTTTGGAAACCTTATGTTTTTTTTTGTTTTTTTTTCCTGATTTTCGATACAATTGTTTAACATTAATTAGCAACTTGAATATGTATTGGAATAGGTGGAAGACGTGTCATGCTAGTGACCTTTCATTTGTTGATGTTGAATTGATTAATGAGGTGTGGATGGGAAATGGCTTTTCATTTTTCCATTTCATATTAAATGCTTGATGCAATTTTTTGCTGGCTTAAATATTAATTAGTATTAATAATTTTTTTTGAATAAAACAAATATAAGATTAATTTTAATAATTGTCTAAAAATTATATGATCTAAAATTCTCGGTATAATTTTTTGACCTTCAATGTTATCCAGTTGCCATGTCATGATAATTGCAAGATTTGCGTAAGTATTATTTTAACTACTTGATTTTATATGTAAAACTATAATGTTATTGGTTAAGAATGAATAGTAATTTTTAATAATTCTTAATTTTAATAGTTGTGTAAAGGGCATATGGTATTATTTTTGCTATAATTTTTTTACTCCAACATTGTCGATTGTTATATCATGATAATTGTTAGATTTATGAAATTGTTATTTTGACCACTTGATTTTATAGGTGAAAATATAATTTTATTGGTCAAATGCAAATATTTGTGGGTTAAAGATTCAGCACGCTTTTATAATTATTATGATTCTTATTTTTGAATGAAAAATTTAAAGCTTAAATACGAGAGGAGAATGCATAAACCATTAGAAATATATTGATACATTCCACAGAATCAATATTGTATCCATAATATTAAATAAAAAACATGATACACTATTAAATAAACTACTAAATTTAGATTTTCTTTGAAGTTGACCATAACGCATAAAAATTATTGAAATTAACAATCATTTTTATTGGTCAAATACAAATATTTGCTCTTAAGATTAAACAAAAGCTTATAATTATTGTGATTGATGTTTCTGAAAGAAATTTAGATAAAATGTTAAATACGTGAGGAAAATGCAAAATTGTGGTTAAAAGCGAATAATATTCTTTTAATCATTCTTAATTTTAATAGTTGTGTAAAGATTATATGGTATACCATTTTCGTTATAATTTTTTTGTCACCAACATAGCATGTTGTCATATCATGATAATTGCTAAATTTATGTAATTATTATTTTGACTACTTGATTTTATAATTAAAAATATAGTTTTATTGGTTAAATACAAATATTTGTGGGTTTAAGATTAAGCACACATTTATAATTAGTGATTTATATTTTTGAATCAAAATTGGAAAAACTTAAATACGAGAGGCATAAATCATGAGAAATAATTGATACCTTCCACAATATATTTATATTTGGCGAATACTTTAGTATTATTTACTAATGTATTAAGTAAAATACTAAAGTGTCCGACAAATATAGCAACCTCAATATCTCACTTATTTTTATTTATGGATTAAAATGGTGTAGTATTGAATTTATAATGCTTATACTAAACTTAAAAGAAAAGTGTTGACATATTTTATTACAAATCAAATTTGTATTTTCAATTGGAAAATTGCATTCGTACAGGGCCTGTACCTGTAGGATTACTCTTTTCAATATACCAAAATTATTCACTAATTTTACAATATATTTTGTACGATACAATATCCGTGCATCGCACGGGTGATGCACTAGTTGACATTAAAATTGAGTTATCAACTTTTTGTTTTAAATGTTATATTATTATGTTCTAAATGCTTTGTATTGTGTTTCAATCTTATTTGTTATTTTTAGGATCTTGTTTAATTATTTCATCACGTATACATTACCTCAAAATAAGTTTCTTTCATCTTTTTGGACATGTTTTTATCTCAATGTCAATGAATCTAAATTTACATAAATTGTTGAATCTATAAAATACATAATTAGAAAGAATTAACGCGCATCGCACGTGCACAAACTAGTATTTAATATAAGAATAATTTTATTTGAAATCAACAAAAATATACTGTATGGACATACTACCCAACAGTTTCTGCATCTGTCTAGTTCTTTCCCTAATGTTTGGAATTAGAGGAATTAGAGAGTAATTGAACAAGGTTTTTAGTCCTCTATTCATGCTCCAAAGTGTACTAGCAAATTTACTCACGTTCTGTGTACGTCCTATGATGCTCATTGGGGGTTTCTTTGAGTGAACAGTGAACACGACCAAATTTACTTGCTTTCTATCTTCATTCATTGATTTGTACTTTGTAGCAGAGGATAGTGCATCATATGTTTTCGAGATCTACCATGAAATAACATATGAAGATTTATAACTAAACCGTTCGACTTAGGAGGATTTATAAATTAGTTTGTTTATATTTTTGGAGTAAAATGTGTAATTTTAAAGTCGAGAGAAAAATATGTATGACTAAAATATAAAAAATAATTTTAAAATGTGTTTTTTATAAATTGATTAACTTAGTGCAATATGGTAAACAAGTTTTTTTAGGCTCTTTCGGAAACTCCGTACTTTAAAAGCTTTGCTATTGTTGCTGCGTAGGTTTTTTGGGGCTGTGGTTTGATAAAAGAGAGAAAAACGTTTGTAGAGGGGGCTGAGATTTGGGGAAAAACATTAATGAAGCAGAGGAGATGAAAACATGTTTGGCCCAAAAGAAAATACGACACAGCAAACCGCTAGTTCACGTAGAATTTTCTGTTAAATAAATGTTAATCCATTAACAGGGTGACTTGCTTAAAACGTTATATGAAGGTGAGTATCTCATACATTATTGTGACAATAAGTAACTTATTTCTAACGTTGATCAATGAAAAATGACTTACTTTAGAATGAGCTTACAAGTAAATTCTTCAATCTTAGCCAAGCATGCTCCAAGCACTGAGTCTCCAATTCAAACATAATCAACACACAAACAAGTACTATGAAATGAAACTGCAAAAAACTAAGGATTTCCAATTAATACTGTCCTGCAATGCTTCCAGTAAAACTAAAATTGAAATTTCATATACATGCCTATCCAAAATGAAACAAGAACACAATTTCGTTCTGATTCTGTAAGCAACTAAATCAATATAAACATCTAGTACCTAATTTTTCAACAGGAACACAAACAAGCGAGAATTTCATTCCCCGATTCAATCTCTATAATAATAAATAAACAGAAAGACACTTGGTCAATCCAAGTGCCACAAAGAAATCTTTATGACAGCACTTATGTCATCCATGATTTATCATTCCCTGTCAGTCATGATAACACCAGCTGTCAGCTTCATGATCCTACACATCATACTAAGCAATTTGAGCTCAAGGAAAATTGTCGGTCTTACCTTCTAGATGTGCCCTTGCTGTAGTTTCTGTGAATCTTGTCTTGGGACGAAGCTGATACCTTTGAGATAACCAGTGAGCTTTGAAGCCCTTCCAATAGCTGAGAGATCAGAAAAGAACTGGTTGGTGAGGCATGCTTAAACAGCTCTATGATAATAGCAAATTTCATCTCGTGATAAAGAACCTTGTCTTCGTCATAATATGATATTGTACAATATATTTGCACAGATCTTTTTTTATGTTAGGTATTGGGTTGTGAGTGGCAGTGGTTGAGAAATGATTATCCATTGCATGCAATCCAGCAGGTATCTTTCCACGTTTGCAATCAAACATTAGCATTGGAAAGGTTTCTTGATTCCATATAAAATTTGATTCTAAGTGCAACAGCCTTTCTATCTATTCTAAGCAAATACCCAAAAAAGAGTAACAAAAGTTCATTCAAAAAGAAAAAGGTTAATAGAAATAATCACCCTCGACGTTGGTTGAATTCGGCGATTTGATCGACGGGGGTGTTCAACTGCTTCAGGAAAAGAGTCATCATCATTAACATCATTATTTGCTGACTTCCTACCAGCAGAAACGAGTTTTCCTTTGTTAAGTTGGTCAGACTTGGTGCTTGCTGCTGGTGCTCTCTTACGAGTCTCTTGAGAGGAAGCTTGATAAGAGAATACAAAAGGTCCTTCAGCTGGCTCTTTAACATTAGGGAAAAAAAAAAAAAAAAAAGATCCAAATGCAGTCAGATTTTTCTCACCTGATTCACTCTCATCTTTTGAGTAGGTCGAGTCATCCTTACGAGATAATATTCTACTTGGAATGGGTGGTTTTCTAGAATTGAATGCTTTGGATTTAGACTCAGCTGCTTGTTTCTCTTTCGAATCAATTTTAGAACTATTTTTCCACCCGCGGGATCCTGGTCCTTGAGGCATTAAATAATCAGCTAATTTCACAGAATCGCTAGGCACATTAGTCTTGGTGCTCTTATCAGAAATATAATGCTTGCTAACGTCCATGAACTTCCTCTTCTTTCCAGGTTTAGGGACCCCAAATATAACTGTCGATCCATCTTTCTGCAAACCAGACCTCATAATTCTCGTACTGTCTGGCTTATTAATGTCCCTAGTAGTGCCAATGTTGAAAAGTTTCTCATTTGCAGATAATGGAAGCAGTCTTGATTCTTTTTGTGTCCCAGGTTCCACAAACTCAACGTCTTTTGACATCATCCCCTTCCCCTTCGATTCAATAGCAATGCTTCCTCGCTTTAACCTTTTCTCATGAGGTGTATCTCCCTGAAAGTTGGTGTAAAGTTAAGTTATGTTTTCTGAAATGAGATGCTAAACATATAAATGAGCAAATATAACACCTGTGAAGAGCCAACATTTCTCGATCTGGACCATTCAATCCATTGGCCATCACTCCAAATTAGAGTTGGCCTGAGATTCCATGCTTTGACAAGAGAGATATCTCCTTCAGCTACAACCACAACCAAGTTTTTATGTGTCAAAGAAACCTAATAAAGTTGCTGGCAACAATTTTTGGCAGCTATTATCAAAATCAAAAGTACCTGGGAATTGGACGCTTAAACTGGTTTCATCTCGTTCATTTTTCTCCGTAATCACACCTTCACGCCAGCTGAGACAGGTGAAAAATGAGATGAGATGCATGAAGGGCGAAGTAGAGTTTTAAGCAATAGAAACAAAAGATAAATCAGGAAAATCTTGAAGCATCCATCCATAGTTAAAGACTGCTGAAGAGGAAGTTCTTATAGTTTCTATATGTTGTAACGGACCCAGGCAAATAATATTTCAAAGACGAAAAAAGCTGACCTAGTGGAATCAGATGAACTCACCAGAATGTTCTACGGACATTTCAAATTATAAAAAAATTTATTCTTTATTTATTTCGTTGCAAAATATTATGAAATATTTCCCATAGAAAAGCTTAAACATGACTAAGAGATAAAGCATAAATCTTTCATTTTGTAGTCAGTGTAAGGCAAAGTACCTAGCGTAAAAACAAAATACATAATATATGTTGAAAATAAAAGCAGATCTCTATATAGCCAACCATTAAATACAGAATTGTATTGAGATGCTTAATGCTTTAGCATCATAAACATGTATGACGTATATATATTTAGCAAACACAGGCAGGTACACAAGTATGAAGTGATGAAAAGTTCAGCGATTAAACCATTTTGAAAAGTGCACATGGGTCTGGAACCTTTATTTTCTGACACCTCCATTTCTAACCTTCTGAGTAATGTTGAAGTGCAAGTCCTTGTGACGGAAACCATCCAAATGGTTATTAAATAAATGAACGAGTAGCACATGCTCAACTTCTTTTTAAGGGTAAAATATTTGTCACATAATCTCAATAAAATAGATAAATAAAAGAAATAAAATGAACAGAAAATGGAAAAAAGATCCTCATCCTTTTTTTGATACCTATTTTTTCAAAACTCTTTTTTTTCCAAACCTTATTTTGAAACATACATTCTCCAATAAAATAATTTTATATGTAAATTGAAAACTTTACATACATTTTAACCACGCATTCTTAAAAAAATCAATATTCCAAAATGCAGCCCTTGTTTGGTACCCATTATTCATTTTTTTCAACTCATTTTCAACCACACATTTTACCAATAAAATAATCTATACATAAACCACAAAAATTCCCTACTTTTTAAACATGCATTATTCAAAAATCTACTATTACAAGCCACGTTCTTTGAAATAATGGGTCTCAAACAAGGGCCTAGTAATCCAAATAATGGGTCTCAAACAAGGGCACAATCTTCCCAACCATAGCCACACCGCTCAAACCCCCAACCACTACAACAATCAATAGCATCCAAGCCCAGGAAACAATTTCACTGAAACCACTAGCATTTCATCAATGCAGATGCTCTCTTCTATTGACTCGCTAAGATGACATGGAATTAATACTATTTGCTCGATTCTGGGTAAAGTACAATTTCTTGCAAATGTGCAGATGAAAGTGGTGGCCATGGTTATATGCAGGGGGTGTGTTTAGGGGTGGTATACCACCACCGAGAAACACCAGAATAAGCGATATTCATTGGGCCAAGAGCACCTCCTCGAGTAAAAGCTTCCACAGCTGGCTGACCAAAATGAGGATCCCAAATTGCATGTGCAATATAGGTCCTACATGTAAAGGGTTGCGTACCCATGATTCAAAATTTCGCTTCCAGGGCTGGGGTGGTGATATTATTGGTAGGGGAATGCAGCTTCCGGTTAGGTTTTTGTGGGCATTGGGTGGCCACCAGAGATTAGGCTTGAATCAGGTGGCAGTGGAGACAGCAGTTAGTATTAGTGGGTTAGAAATGGGATTGGGGGCATTTGGCGGTGACCACCTGCAATAGGGAAGCAAGGGGAATTGGGGTGATATGGGTTGGGCATGAGGGCGGAGGAAGGGATTGCAGGTGGCGATCAGGCAGTGAGCAAGGCAACCAAAGATTGGCCAATAGGGGTGGGTATTTGGAGAAGACTGGTTATTTGTGCCAATTGGAGGTCAGGCTAAACTCCCTTCCATAGGGATAGTGCATTGTACTTCTTATAATTAGACACTTCATCTCTGGTTTTGATATTAAAAAGAAGGGAAAAAAAATGATAAAACAGACACCAGATCCAGAAGACAAAAGGTCTGAATCAGCAAATATCATTGAGAAAACAAGATGAATCAAATAAGAAAAGATGCATCTCATTACCAATCTTGCACCCATGCATCAACTCTATCTCCAACAGACCAAGCATAATCCTTGACAGCTGCTCTGCTTCTCTTCCTTGTCCCTTCAAGTTGCACAAAGGTCATAGGATGTGGAATGCGTATTACCGGTGCTTTATCACCTGCTGCTGTCATGGGTACCCACTCCTTCAGCTGTTCTGACCCTAAACATAGGATCACATAATGAATGATTTGAGATAACAGACACCAAAAGAGCGCTTCTGAACAAGACAACTAATTGGTCACTCACCTTCATCAGATTGGCGTTTGGTGTAATGAACCAAGGCTTCTCCATCCTTCAAACTCAATACATTGGCCGAGAACCAGATTTTATATAAATCAGCATGATCCTTAAGAACCTGTAATGCCAAGCACTTGATACCATGAACCAAAAGGACAGCAGTATACAAAAGATAATTTAACATTAAACAGAAAACTAACTACTAGACAATGATTCACAAAATAAAATGAACTCCTCAAGAATGCATGTAAAATTACGAACCTCAACAAGGCAACCTTCTCTTATGATCGCTGTACTTCCATTTGGTCTGTCAATGGGAGACTTGGATCTTGATTCAACATCTGATTCAGAAACAATGCCAACGGTTTTAGCAGAGTCAAATGTTCGATGATCCTTTTGAGCTTTTGAATTATTCTCTGTGTACTTCACAGAGGCAACCAAACTATTATCTCCTATAATTTGATCATCTTTTTTATATCTGGTTAATGGTCTTTGAACCACTGTCTCCTTATCAGGTCCCTGATGTTGGTTGACCTTATTATAGTTAGATTCATTTATATTAGTGTCATTTGGTTCTGAAACCTGCAAAGAAGGTGCACGCAAGACTTTCCAATAACCATCAGGACCAGCTTCTGCTAATTCAATTAAAGGCAAAGGATCACCCAGAGCTACAACTTTTCCTGCTTGTGATACTGCTTCGGCTGCCAATTCTGCAGCCTTGACAATTGCATCTAAATTTTCTGCATGCCTTGAGGCAGCTGAAGCATCCTCAACCTTTTTCCTGGCAGCTTCCCTAGCCGCAGATATGATTGAACTGGAACCGCCATTTCCATCCCCACCCTTCAAAATGGATACAGGAGTTGCATTCCCCAGATTGTTCACAAACATGGGAAGAGAAACAACATTGTTTCTGGTAGCAATGGCAGTTCCATACTTGGTCACTGCATCATCGGCCATTTGTTTTGCTTGCACAGCAGCTTTTGAAGCAATCTGAGCAGCTGCAGCAGCTGCCTTAGCAACAGAAGCAGCGGCGGCTATGGTAACAGCGGCAGAAGCTAACTTAGCCTCAGCATCTGACGTCAAGCCAGCATTCTTTAGCTTATCCAACTGGTTCCACACACCCTGGCAATGACTGATGGCAGTGGCAGCATGACCAGCAGCCACCTCCGATTGAAGCTTTGCCTCCTCAACCTGATTAAGGTCCTCCAGATTTATTACCCTCTTCTCCATAATTATCTCCCCCCTACTAGGGTTATCACTAGAAATTGAGGGAGATACAGCAATAAAATTGGAATTGCTATTCAGCGGGAAAGTAGAAGGGGTTTGCACGGTAACAGATGTAGAATAATGACTACTGACGTTAGGAGCAGACACTGATTCAGCCCGACTTCGGGCAAGCAGAGCAAATGGGTTAAGATCTTCCACTACAGTAGCCGTCTTTGACAAATGACTATTTATTGCAGGTGCAGAAACTAGATCCCTCTGAGTAGCTGGGGCAGAACTCTGAACAAGATCCTCAGCACCAGAAGTTTTTTTCCTCTTTCGAGTCTTTGTATCAGTAGAATTCTGTCCTGATGATACTGAAGCCTTTTTCATGTCAGCCAGGGAAAAAGGCACTGCTAAGGCGCTAGATACCCCGGAATGAGAAACCGAAATGGGAGATGCATGCTTCAAACCAGAAGAAATAGGCATGGATAATTCTTTAACTGGGGTTAATTTTACCGGTTCCGTGACAGGAAATACAGAATATTGAGTACCAATACCGAAGGCAGAACTTTGTGAAGAAGCAACCCATGTTCCAGGAAAGGGAGCTTGCGACAGCCACGAGGTGGTAGGTGAAACAACATTCCGAATAGGTGGAGTCTGATAAGGATGCAATGGGGAAACAGCCTGATAATCAAAAATAGCAGATCTGCTCACATTGCTTGATGGCAGACCATCACAAGATGGGGTAGATATGTTCCATAGAGGTGATGAAAGAGGGATCACAGGATTAACTGCTGGTAAAAGGGAAGGCTTGCCACTGGCTCGAGCTGCAGATGAGGTAGTAACTTTACTTTGATGCGGACCCTGTTTACTGGCTTGATCTGAAACTTTAGCACCTGAAATACTCAATTTTGATGCACAATCACCTAATGGTAAAACAGATTTGTACAGGTGACAAGACTCGAGTGTGAGGTACCTGAACGTGATTGTACAGGTGTTTCAGAAATATTTCCCGGTGATTTTTGATTATGAATCCTTTCTACACAAGCACGCCATGAAGGCTCCCAAATGCTTCTCCCTCCATCTGTCATTGTAAGATAAAGATATTATCTTGGCCAGGGTTCACGTATAAAGCTGGGGACAAAAGGAAGCAAAGCCAAACTAACCAGACACACCATAGGCTGACACCATACAAGCCTCATCAGGTGCTGCTCCTTGTCTGCAACAACAATAAAGATTTAACAGCAATCACAATCTTCCAGGTGTACACGTTAATACGTTAGCCGTAGTCTTTACACTAGAAAGACTAGAGTTCAGACGTTAAGATCATATGAATCTATATATAATGGTATCACAAAAGTAGACTTGCATGAGCACCCAACCAAAACATGAGAAATGAAAATATAAAACCAAAACTTACATAAGGGATCCATAAACAAAGATCTGTGCTCGCAGCTGCACTTGCTGTAAATCCGTAAAAGGCTGATGAAAAAGTGCAGATGCAGAAGCAGAAGTGTTCAGATCTGGCAGGTAGGAGGTAGGAACAGAGACAATCCCAATTGGCTTCGTGGCACTGCGTTCAACATTTCCAGTTTCAAAATGCATGAGTTGACCAGTCACAGAAGGGCTCAAAGAAAAATGTAACTTGTCTCCCCTCTCATTCTGTTTCAATGGTGTTGCTTCTTTCACTCCCTTTTTTCCACTTTCTTTCACAGATTTACCACTACTACGCCTAGCTTTACGTTCAGAGGGACCTTTAAAATTTTCAGGGGTGGCCCTTCCATCAAGTGCTAGTGGACTTCTATGAGAAATTTCCGGCACTACCTTAGCATCTAGTTTACGATTACTCGGTGTAGAAGGGGATCCCTCCACAGCCTACAATAGATATTTGGACAGATCATTAGAAAAGACTCAGCAAATAGAGAAAAAGAAAGTTATGCAATATCAAGCAATTCTCTAGCCATGGCCAAAAGAAGTAATACCGAAGATATTTTGGTCGCTTGAATAGTGGGAAATGATTGTGAACTCACTCCAGCATCTCCCTTAGAATGACTAGCCAGTGGTCTGACATCAAAAGTAAAGGTCCCATCTTCACTGGAGACATCTTTTGATACTGGATGACTGGGTTTTCCGCCTCCAGATTGGTGAACATTCTCAGCCACAGGGCCTTTAAGGATCTCTTGTTTGTCTCTCTCACTTTGTGCATGCACAGGGAAACTAATGCCACCTGAAGAAACCTGATTAGATTGATCAATATCTGCAAAACCACCCGCAACTGCAGTCATGCCAACACAGAAATTAAGAGAGCTCAGAAAGATTCAACAATTGAAATGCTCATTTGCAAATAAAAAACACGAAATTAAGCTACCACAATTAACAGATGGCATAGTTTACAACAAAGATAAGTTTTGAAAAACACATAGAAAACGGTTCCTAACCACAAAACATAATCCAAATATATGCTCCAAATTTGAAAGCCAATATATGATGTCATTTTCTTCTGAATTAAACAAGCCCTTCTCCAACAATTAATCCATCTCTCCTGAGCCAGTCAGCAGTTAGTTCAAAATTTAAAAACCTCACAACTAGATCAAGTCCCCAAGTATTTCAGTGTCACATCAACACGCAGTACAGACTCATTTTTCAAAGCTGAACAGCTCTCTTAAAGTTGGTTACAGCAGTTACAAGTCACAAAATCAGAGGCATGAAAACGTAAATGATTCACAATATCAAATCCTTTCAACGACATATTGGGTGCTAATTTAGCAACCAGCACTGTCAAAGTTAGGGATTACTAGGTAAGGCAGAAAGGGTTCCATTTTTCAGAGGGTAGAAGAGATAAGCACACCCCAGGTGTTGCATATTAGACGAGGCATCAGGCACTGCTGAACTGCCTACACCATAAGATTAAGAAAAGGTTCTGACTCGAAACCCCACTATTGAAATAATTTGTGAAGCATTCACCAACCTCGGTGTTTACACATGGAGATACATCAAATACCAATCAAATCATTCTCTCCGAACATCTTTTCAATGAAAAAAGGTAATCATCCATATAATACAGTACATGACAAGAACATTATTTGTGTAGGCCGTACATGATCTGATAGGACTATAAATTATAAGGAGCATTTGAAAGTAGAAATGGGTCATATGAATCTTTGGAAATTTTTGAACTTAATTTTAATTGTAAAAAATTGTGCAACAAGGGATCTATATCCACAGACCACGCACTTTATTTTGTAGCTGAGCCACAATATCCAACAGTTAAGTATTAATTCACCTGAGTCTATCAAAGAAGTTGCTCCACGGCATTTATCAATTTTTTGGTCCATTGAATTTTCAACAGGTGCCAATTCACCATTACCTTCTTCAACAATTATTTCACGGACAGAATGTGCTTCTTCTATATTTTCAGATAACTCTTGACTGGCCTTGGCATGGGTTGCAGCATCAGCAGTCTGCATCAAAGGAATAGATTGATTGTCTGTCTTGCACCCTGCTTCTACAGAGAAGTCACAAGGTGCAGGCTTTTGAGGTTCAGAAACAGTGGCTGGCTTATCTGCCATTTCTGAGGACTGCCCCAAGATTGACGTCCTTGGTTCTTCAAGGACTTCCAATTCAGTTTCTTCAGTCTCATCTCTGTGCAATGACACCACATTATTTAATGGTGACTCGAGATCTTCATTGCAGTCCCCAACTTGTGATGCCAAGTTTGTCTCTTCCACCTGAGTGTTCAGTACTGCAAGGCAATGCAAAGAATCAACAGGTTTAGAAAATGATGAAGATTTAGTGGACAAAAGATTCAAAGGAAATGGTGTCAAAATTAAGAAAGATGGGTGAGGACTGGGAAGGAACATGCTCAACAAATGTATACACATACCTGAATATTCCCCAACTGGGGTTTTGGATTCTGAATCAACGTTATCTTTAACGCCCTCACCAGGAACACTGGATCCTACCATTTTCTCATTCTCATCACAACCTATATCATTCAAATGCGACTGCTCATCTCGTTTCTGACCTGCAGACATATCCTGATCAAATTTGAAAGAATCTGTCTGCATAGAGGGGTTGGTTTCATAACAGATTCGCTTGGATCCAGGCAAAAGAGATGAGTCATCAAGATCTTCATCTTTTAAGTCCTCCGAATGCATCCCAGCAACATCACTGGCATCTTTCATTTCCTCAATTATTGGATTTTCCCCAACACATACACCAGCAAGGGAAGTATCTGTCAGATTACCAAGACTTTTTGCAGTATTAATAGTTTCATTATCCCGTTCAGAAGAATTGACTTGCACTTCATATAACATGGATGCCTCCTCATAAGTGGTAGGTGAAGCCTCCAGCAGGTTGTTACTTCCATGAATATCTTCTTTATCAATAGAACTCCCCTGTCCATCTCGCAGTTGAATAGCAGAAGCAATCTTCAGATCAGAATTGGAGCAGGTTTCAAGGGAAGCATCGTTTCTGCCTTCCGGGGAATGCTCAATATGGCCCTCCGCATGAACGGAAACAGGTGACACCTCAAATAACTTATTTTCACCAGAAACCTGCTGTTTAATCTCTGTGACATCTGAGAGGACCACAGCTGCACATTTTCTACCATCTCCAGGCTGAACAATATCTTCTTTGCACCGTTCTGAAGTCGGCAACAAAAGGCCTCCCTTCTCCAGTACACTGGATGGATCCCCAAATTTAGTGATGCTGGTGTCAACTGCATGCTCTTCTAGAGATACCATCTTTGATGCGACCCCAAAAGCAGAACCCAACTTTGAGTAAACAGTTTCAGCATCACTTCCTCCAAACACTTCATCATCTGTATTCAACTCTTTCTTATCTTCTTCAACTCTCCTACTAGTATCTTTATCTAAACCACTCAAACTTACAGTCTCGATATCACAAACCTTGTCCAAATCATTTGAATCCCCAACACTCACAGTAACGTTCTGCAAAGAGCTCTCTATCATGTCATTCTGTATCATAGGAACAGATAAATTTTCTTGTATTTTTTCCCTAGAATTACTGGGTTCTCCTTGACCATGATTAATGGACTCTGTGTCACATCGCAAATTTTCCCTAGTCTCACCTAAACTATCGTTCAAACTATTAACTTCTAAACTACCATCAGCAGTATATTTTATCACTTCAGCTGGTAAAGTACATTCCATATGTACACCTTGGACTCCTGCGCTCAGATTCGACACAGAAACATTTCTGTGAGGTTCACCTGTCGTTAATATCTGATTGGGATCCTTGACATCATCAATTCTGTCATCCTGCTTCAGGTTAGTTTCCGTTGGTTCCATCACACCACAAAATTGATCACCTGGGTCAGTTTCTTCTAGTATAGGTTCACCTGGGACCATCTCTTCCTGGCCAACCGCCTTCAATAACATTTCAACAGATTCAGATGATGTTGCCTCAGACCAAACATTGTTACTCCTTGGCAAGGAACAGGAATCTGCTGCACTGGAGCGAAGCTCAATTCCACTGCCACCCCGAGAAAAATCCTCAATCCACTGATTGTCTTCCTGACTTGTAATGCCAAGAAAAACTTCGTTTTCAACCAAACTGTCGAATCTTAAATGTCCCTGGAGGCTGTCATCAAAATCAAATTTAGGAAGAGCATATGGACGCAGAACAGAAGATACTTTGGAACTCTCTTCACCAGCTAAATGAAGATTCTGGGCTTCATAGTCATTGTCATTATAATCCATCTGTATTTCCCTACAAGACAAAAGTCCAGCGAGGAAAGGAAAACAGAATTAAAGTTGGATAATTTACTCGTGTAACGTAGATTCCATGGCAACCTTACCAAAGTATGATCTCAACTGAGGAAATAAAGATCTGTGAAAAATTATTAAACAATATATGTTTATCAGCCTGTTTTGAATTTTGCAATACTTGAAGATGTCATAATTAAGGTATCCAATTAAGAGTTTCCAATTCCAACTGACATGTAATGCCTTCAATTTGTTTCCAATAAATTTACTTACTATGTCTAGAGAAGTTTTTGCAAAATACTGGCGAGTCACCATAAAGTCAGGCCTAGACATGAGTTCAGTTCATCAGATATTGACATTTAAGGGAATGAAAAGTGCGTTAAAAGGAAAAAACACGACAGAAACAAAAAGATAAACTTCTTCATTAATTATAGATTCAGTCCTAATCTAACTCCTGCCCTCCCGTGACTCCGTCTTTCCTTTCACTAAGTTTAACTTCATGTTTAAACACAATCTCAACAAGAATCTACGAGCATAGACTCATTTATATATAATATATAAGTTATAACAATCTCTAGTTGAAAAAATAAGAATTTTCATCTATTGATCTCATAATTCTAACATGTTTTCAGTTAACGAAAGCAGTAAAGAAGAATACTTTTCAACTTATACAAATCACCGGCCCATGTACATATATAGTTCACTAAAATAAATAGCTCCAACAAATATGCTAGTGTAGCACCAAAATAAAATAAATTATAAGATAACTTATTGATATGTGAATATGCCATTCAGTAATACACATAAAGGGCCCCAATTTTTTTAACTGAGCTTTACACTCAATATTTATAAATGCATACGCATAGACGAAGTGACTGAAGGTAACGAAGTGTACCAGAAGAAGTGAGTCTAGAGACGCTACCTCCCTCCATCCGGAGACGAAATCCTCACCGTTGATCTCTCAACTCCGCCCCAGTCGTAATTCTACTAGTTCCTTCATAACCCTAGTCCACAGACCAAAAACCCTAGTTCCAGAACGCTGTCATCTAACAAATTAATAGCAACAGACCAGCAAAAATATATACATACAAAAAGGCGTATACTCACTGCACATAAATAAATAGAGAGAGAGAGAGAGGGAGAGTGAATGCGTGTGTGTGGGTTCAGATGTTAGGCGAGGCCAGTTTGCACATCTGAGAGAAATGTGCGACGCGATGAAGTTTTGAAAAAGGGGTTGTGGGGGTATTTTCGGAAAGTGATGGAAAATCTGAACTATATTGTGACGTGGCGTGTTGTAAATGGTTGGAGGAAAAAGGAGCCAATGGCAATTCGAGGTTTTCCAAGTGAATAGAGGGTTTTGTCGAGTTACAAGACGGTGAGGTTCTAAAGATGACAGCCTTCCTTGTCATGGCATACTTGCCTTGAATAGTTTCGCCGTTGACCTGTGCCACGGCTAGGAATGAATATTTTTTGAAAATATAATTTGGAAAATTGGCGCATTTAGTCCCTGAACGTTTGTCTCTTTGTGCAATGAATTCCTAACCTTTCATTTTTTTTGCTAAAGACCTTAAACGTTGTATTCTTTGACGCAAAAGATCCTTTTGGATGATTTTCTTCTATTTCAATGATAAAAAATTAAAGAATGACGAAAATGTCCTTATACATATTGGCGCAATTAGTCCTTGAACTTCAAATTTGCTACTTAAGTCCCTAACCTTTCAATTTGGTGCAAGTAGTCCCTAAACTTAGCAATTATTTAGCGCAATAAGTTCTTAACCTTTCAATTTGATGCTTAAATTTCTAAAAGTTGTATTATTTAGTGTCACGTATCCTTTTAGATGTTTTTCCTCTATCCATCTTTAAAAATTTTATTTTATTTTTATTAAAAATATTAAAATGCATTTGTATTAATAAATAAATAAGCATTTTTTTGGCAACTTAAAATTTTTTCTTACTTTGTCAGATTCTCTTATTCTGTATCAATTGGGCTTCCTATAAATATTTTTACTATGCTAACATAAATTCCCCAATTTACCACGTTTAAAAATTTAATTTATTTAATAAAAAAAAAGAGAGACTTTACTTATTTGTTTAAGAAAATTGATTTTAGATAAATTTCATTTTTGTTTCTTTTTTTTTTAAAGATAAATTTCATTCTTGTTTCTAAAAAAAATTAATTTTCGGTAAATTTCATTTTTTAAATACTCTTAAAGGTGGTAAATTTTCCATTAAAAAAAAAACAAAAAGAGGCTTTATTTTTTTTTTAAGAAAATTGATTTTAGATAAATTTTATTTTTTTGTCTTTTTTTTAAGATAAATTTCATTCTTATTTTTAAAAAAATTATTTTTTGGTAAATTTTTTAAATAGCCTTAAAGGTTGTAAATTTTCCATAAAAAAAAAGAAACAAAAAAAGGTATATGACATCATCTCTTTGCTTGATAAATGTTTTCTTTGGAAACAATATTTCTATTTTAGATTTGACCCCTCTAAAGTGTTGATGATAATATGATTAGGTTTAATAAGATTACACAGAGCCTACTAAATTGTGATGAAAAACTGACTGATGAACAAAAAGTTGTCTGCCTTTAAAATGCAATTGGTGATCAATTTAAGGATCTTATAAACGCTTTAGAATATGGTGAGCAGAAATTAACCACTGAAATAGTTCACACATCCCTTAAAAACAAAGAACTGGAATTTAGAAATAGTCATAAAGAAACCTATAAAGTTATAGGAACTTCAAAGAAAAATAATTCTTTTAGGGATAATAAACCTATGGACAATTTCAATAAAAATTGGAATGTTTCTAACAATAACAGGTACTGAAATTATATAAATAGAAAACCTGTTAAGGAAAATTACCAAAAGAGAGATAATCTTTATAAGCTTAAGGATAATAATTATAAAAGGCATAACAATTTTAGGAGTAAGGACAACTTCAGAAGCCAGGATAATTTTAGGGGTCAAGATAATACTGCATGTCAAGATAACACCATTAGACCTAGACTTGTTACTACTGTGATCAATCTGGACATCATGTTAAAAATTGCTTTAAAAGACAAAATGAAGTAGGAACTAGTAATCAAACTGAAGATGCAAATCAAGATAATAATGGTGTTGTCACTGTTGTGTATGTTACTACTGAATCTGATAACATGCATGAGTGGATACTTGATTCTGGATGTACTTTTCATATATGTCCTGTAAATGATTTATTTGCTAGCTTTAGTAGTGATTGTTCTGGTTCTGTCAAACTTGGTAATAATGTGATTTGTGATATTAAAGGTACTAGTAAAGTCTTGTTGAAACTTGAAAATAACAAGACACTTGTTTTAAATCATACCAGATATGTGCCTAATTTGAAAAGAATTTTAATTTCTCTTGGTGTTCTTGATTTTGAATATCATGTTATTAGACTGCAAAGAGGTTACCTTAGTATTTTTAAGGATAATCATTTACTTTGCAATACTCCCAAAACAAATGAAATTTATGTGTTAAAAACATATCATTTCTCTGCCAATTCTTTTAATGTTGTTTCTGAAAATGATAAAACCATTTTTTGGTATATAAGATTAGGACACCTTGGTGAAAAGGGTCTTAAATTACTTGAAAAGAAATGAGTTTTTTGTAAAGATGTTTTATACAAACTTGATTTTTATGAAAAATATATTTTGGGAAAACAGAAAAGGAATTCTTTTGATAAAGGCATTCACAAATCTAATAATTTTATTGAATATTTGCATGCTGACTTGTGGGGTCCAGCCCCAGTCAATTCTGTTTCTAGTTTTAAATACTTTTTTCTTATAGTTGATGATTTTTCTAGAAAAACTTGGGTTCATTTGCTTAAAACTAAAGATGTTATTGTGCAGGTATTTAAAAATTGGATCACTTTAGTCCAAAATTTGAAGGATAGAAGGTCGAGGTAATTAGGACTGATAATGGCTTAGAATTCTGTAATCAGGATTTTGATTCTTTCTGTAGTGACTTAGGTATCCTTAGACATAGGACTGTCACCTACAGTCCACAACAAAATGGGGTTGCTAAGAGGATGAATATGACACTTTTAGAAAGAACTAGATATCTATTACTTGATTCAAACTTACAAAAAAAAAAATTTGGGGAGAAGCAGTAAAAACTGCCTCTTATTTGATCAACCTTTCACCTTGTAGTGCCATTAATTTCAAAATACCTGATCAAATTTGGAATAACTCTCTCCCTGAATTTTCTAAACTTAGAATTTTTTAATGTGCTGCCTACTCACTTCAAACTGAAGCCAAACTTGACTCCAGATCTTTAAAATGTGTTTTCTTGGGTTATGGAGAAGGGATCAAGGGCTATTGAGTTTGGGTAAAATAACGGGGAGGTTATCGAGTCATTATAAGTAGGTTTGTCATCTTTAATGAGAATTTTTCCCTTGTAAAGATGAAATTTTGAAAGATCCTCTCATTGAAAAGGATTTTCTTACCTCTGAGCTGAGTGCAAATCATCTGAGTGATGAAATGGTCTGCCTAATACTCAATTTCGGGTGGAGCAACCCCCACATTTTCAAAATGACATTTCTGAACCTGAGTCACCAAATTCTGATCTTAATCCTGAAACATAAGCTAATATTGAAACAGACTTAAAACTTGACAATTATCAACTTGCTAGAGATAGAACTAGAAGGGAAATTAGACCTCATTCTAGATTTGAGGACCTTGACTTTGTTTCTACATTTACTTACACTGAACCTTTACAATCAGAACCTGAATCTTATGAAGAAGCTATTTCTTCAAAAGATTCTAAACTTTGGCTTGCAGCAATGCAAGATGAAATGAATTCATTATTGAAAAATAAAACTTGGGTTCTTATTTCTAAACCTGAAAGACAGAAACTAATAGACTGTAAATGGATTTTTAAAATAAAGGAAGGTGACTCAAATGATATGAAACTCAGGTATAAAGCTAGATTAGTAGCTAAAGGGTTTTCTCAAAATGAAAGAATTGATTATAATGAAATATTTTCACCCGTAGTCAAATATACTTCTATTAGAATCTTATTTGCATTAGTTGCTCAATACAGTCTTAAATTAGAACAAATAGATGTGAAAACTGCATTTTTATATGGCTCTCTTGATGAATATATATATATATATATATGTGTGTGTCAATCTAAAGGCTTTGAAAAACCTGGAAATTATGCATGCTTACTTAAAAAATCTTTATATGACCTGAAACAGGCACCCATATAGTGGTATAAAAGATTTGATACTTTTATACAAAGTTTGAAATTTGTTAAAAGCTAATATGATCCTTGCTTTTATTTTAAATGCCTGAATTCTAGTTATATGTATCTTCTGTTATATGTAGATGATATGTTGATTGCAGGATCTGATTTGAATGAAATTATGCTTCTGAAACAAAAACTTAATGCAGAATTTGAAATGAAAGATTTAGGAAATGCTAGAAGAATTCTATGGATGGATATTTTTAGGAATAAAGAAATTGGAAACTTATTTTAAATCAAAAGGCCTATATTGAAAAGATTTAATCTATTTGATTCAAAATATGTTTATTTACCTTTGCCTAGTCATTTCAAAATCTATGTTGAACGTTCTCCTAAAATTGTAGAAGAAGAAAATATAATAACTGATGTGCCTTATCAAAATGTCATTGGTTCTATAATATATATATCTTATGGTTTGTAATAGACCTGACATTACTTTTGCAGTGAGTGTACTTAGTAGATTTATGAGTAAACCAGGTGAAACTCACTGGAAGCTATGAAATGCTTATTTAGATATTTGAAAGGTACTTCTGATTTAAGTCTTATTTTTGACAAACAAAAATCTAATTTTTGTCTTAAAGAATTTGTTGATTCTGATTTTGCTTGTAATATAGATAATAGAAAATCTACCTCTGCATATTTCTTTGTTTTAAATGGTACGTGCAATAGTTGGAAGTGTCAATTGCAAAAATTAGTTGCTTTATCTTCTACAAAGCTGAATATATTGCTGCTACAGATGCTGTAAAAGAATCTATCTGGTTAAGAGGTATTTTAGAAGAGTTAGGACATTTTTATGAAAATTCTGTTAACATTTGTACAGATAGTCAAAGTGCCTTATATCTTAGTATTTCGTATTCCATAATAGATCTAGACACATTGATGTAAAATTTCATTTTATTAGGAATGTTCTTGATAGAGGAATTATAAAACTTGAGAAAATTGCTACATAATGTAATCCTGCAGATGCTGGAATTAAAGTTATACCTGTTAATAAATTTAGAGATGCTTTAAGGTTTCTTAATTTGTTAGAATTTTGATACTGCTCTGGTTATGTTTTGCAGGGCTACTGATCCAATTGAGATGGAGTATGTGAAGACAATTGGACCAACCCAAATAATGCAGCCCAAATATTGAAGCCCAGCTGGTTGAAGGAGTCCAAAATGAAAGGCCCGCACCTCAACCCAAATTTAAAGCTTAAATATGATTTTAAATTCAATACTGGAGCCCAACATTTAAGCCCGAAAAGCTGGCCCAAGACCCAGTCCAATTTTATCAACAACCGACTCAATACAAGCCGTTGGATTTTCTTGATCAAATCTCAGCCGTCCAGTGATGGATAAAGACGATTCACTTGGATCTTATCTCATTCAATTCTTCCAGATGCTTCATCTGATCTCTCTCTGTCTTCTCTCTTCTACATACGTCTTCTTCGTGGTTTCTGAAGAGAGAACTCTCATCTCTCGCATTTCTTTGTGTTTTTAACCCTGGTTCTTCGTGTATAATCAGAGGGTATTCTTAGTTGTTGATTACAGTGTTGAATCTGTAATATTACTTTGTGGTTTGTGCGAGTTTTGAGTTTTATTTTTATTTCTTTAGATATATTTAAATATCTGTAAATTTATTTATGTATCTTGCTATTTTATTTGAGTAATAAAAATTCCTTGAGGTTTTTATGTTTGAATCGCATTGTGTATGCTTTGTGGTGATTCTGAGGAGTAAAAACGTAACACTGATAATAAGTTCAAACCCTTACCCTTGCAAGCATTGCTAAATACTTGGAGAACACCTGGACTTAGAACTGTGGTAGATGCTGAATGTCAGTTTACTGTCTCACTACCAAATTTGGTGTCTCAGATTTCTGAATATTTTGCTCTCAGCTTCAATCTAGAGTCATGAAAACGGCCAGTAGGACTGTGCTAGATGAGATTGTTAGCTGCATAATTTCAGAATGTCTTGATAGGAAGAAAATTCAGAAGAATTATAAGGTTGAACCAGTCCATCAATCTGTCAAAACTTGCTCTGCAGATGGAAAAAAGTTATGTACTTAAATGTTAAAAAGAAACTGATTAGCTTCAATACACAAATTTTTCGGTACTTTTATATGTGATAGTTTGAAAAGTGTCTTCAGAGGAAAGATTGTGTTTCTGTCGGGAAGTTGTATTTCTTTGTTCCAATATGCATATTTTAGGTGTTGTTTATTTCAGTTTAGATGCTTGCTTTTAGAATAGCTTGAGTTGATTTTTTGTTTATAAAATATATGATTTTTTATATATATTATTAGCCATTTGTTTATATGCTTGCTTTTTTGAATGGGTTGGTTACTGCATCATCGACCATTTGTTTTGCTTGCACAGTAGCTTTTGAAGCAATCTGAGCAGCTGCAGCAGCTGCCTTTGCAACAGAAGCAGAGACATCTATGGTAATAGTGGGAGAAGCTAACTTAGCCTCAGCATCTGACGTCAAGCCAGCATTCTTAGCTTATCCAACTGGTTCCACACACCCTGGAAATGACTGATGGCAGTGGCAGCATGACCAGCAACCACCTTTGATTGGTAAATTTTCGCTCCTCAACCTGATTAAGGTCCTCTAGAATAAGTGGAGTCTGATAAGGATGCAATAGGGAAACAGTCTGATAATCAAAAATAGCAGATCTGCTCACATTGCTTAATGGAAGACCATCACAAGACAGGGTAGATATGTTCCATAGGGGTGATAAAAGAGGGATCATAGGATTAACTGCCGATAAAAAAGAAGGCTTGCCTTTGGCTCGAGCTACAGATGAGGTAGTAACTTTACTTTACAGTGTTGTAATGACCACCCCTATTGACTAAATTATTTTCTGAAATTTCCCTGAAGTGTTCTTTGCTTTTGGAGGTTGCACACTCAAATATTTCTTCTGAATTTGGATATGGAAAGTAAACAATTTCTTTTGATTGCAATCTAGATTTTTGAGTAATTTGATTTCGTATGATTTTGTAGGCAGTGGACTATGAGGTTCACATCACAGGTTGTGGGAGCACAATTTACACAAAAATGTTGGGGGTATTTTTTGAAATCATTGTTTTTCAATTTGAGCTGTTTCCTTTTTTTAAAAAAAATTATGTGTGGGTGCTATTGGGTTCTTGCTTGCATATTATATGAATATATAGGACTTTAAACTTATTTTTAATCATTGGAATAAGGTATCATAAATGAAATTGAAATTTTCCATTTAACTAATTGACATAATTTCATCTCCATATTATGATTTAAGTTTCGCTACTTGTGTTGAAAATGTCTTTGGAGGATATTTTAGCTTGCATCAGTGGGTACGTTCTTTATCAAATGTCTGTAGTTGCATTTTATGTTAACAAGATTAATGATGATCTTGATTATTTGTTACGAGGTGATGTTGGAGCATAAGTGTTAAATACGAATTCACCCATAAATGGAAAGTATTTCAAGTGTTTCAGATCTCATCTTTCAACTTTGATTTGTTAATTTGGATATCAAAATTGGTTGGTAAACTTATATAACAGCCTGAATTGGGTAAGAATTAAATCTAAATTGTTGTCAAGCCTTGAAAATTTGTTTTGACATATTATTATGGATTTTTAGATTCATAGGAATGTTGAAGAACAACATAAGTTTAATTGGTATAAACATTATAAGCTATTGATGATGAATGTCATGTCATCACTCATTCATCAGGTAATTATTAATTCAAAGTTATAGTAAAGTGAAATGGAATTTAATGATTATTCTAATACTTTATACCAAGAACAGGGTGTTTCTATCTTTAATATAAGTCTGGTAGTTTGATGATAAAGTGTTAGTTGGTGTTACTCATACATGGAGTTTAATTAAGATAAAAGTGACAAACACAAAAGAGCCATCATGAAGAGAATCACTGTTGAAACTTAGTAGATGTGGTCCTATGGAAACATAGAACAAGTACCTGCCAACCTATCGGGCTAGATAAAATCAAAGCATGAGGTTCACACTTAACACCTAACAATAGATTAAGGATCCTTCAAGGGAGGGAAGCCTTAGGAATTACTTCACATGAAGTTCCAGATCACAATATGAATTAGAAGAAAAAGAACTTCCATGGTCAATTATAAAATGAAAACTCCAAGATTTTTCTTCACATTTTTATAAACAAGTTTTCCCTTTAATTCAAATTTGTGTGAACTTATTTAGTCACGTAGACAATTTTTTTAAAGGTTTCTCATATGAGATACTGAAATTGTATTTCTTTTTAATATTTTGACAGTGGGTTTATGATATATATTATTCCCATGTAGCTTAAAAGTTTGGGAATATTCCTATAAAGGTGTGTAGGTGTAGGATCCTTAAACTTGACTGGCAGTATAGGATGTTACCGTTGAAGTAACACTCATGATCAACAAAGATGTCTGCTTGCTTAACAATCTGCTACAGTTGTCTTTTGTACCTTAATACTCTTTCTCTGGCGACATTTAATTTTTCTCAATACTTATTTTCGATCTTTGTTTGATTTCAGCTCTAAGCCCAGCGATGGTATGAACTCAGAAGAAAAAAAAGGAGCAAGAAGGGTGGTGTTGAGGACGAGTTGGGGGATTTTAAAAATACAACTCCAAATACAAGTGGATTGTCATTTCCATCGAGTGCTTTTCCCACGACTAATAGCGATCCAATGGGCGATTTTGAGTTTTAAAATAAAATCCCCAGTAACCGAGTTAGTCAGCCATCAGGACAATCTGTTGGTATATATTATTTTGATGCATTGTTTTATTCTTCCGGTTGCAGTGCAAAATATGAGGATGTTCTAACCTCAGTTATGTTCGAGTGTAATTTCCTATTTTATTAGGAAGTTGAATGGTTTCTGTCGTTTGCAGGAAACTAGATTATTATAGGTATCTTGCAGAGTTCAAGACTGGTAATGAGAGGAAAGAAGTTGCTAATCAATCAATCACTCAATGCATATGTGGTATACTTCTACGAACCTACACGGGTGCAAAAGATTAACATTTTTGGTTGAGTCAGCATATTGCTTGAGTTCTATTATCAGGTGACATATTCCACTTGACTCGATATATTGCCTGAAAAATCATTTCAATAATGCATAGAAGACTAGATTGGCAGGACCGAAATTTGTCTTAGTGGAGAGATCTTTTTTATGGCACTTGATGTGTACCGACTCAGTACTTGGGTTTTATTTATCTACCAGGAATTCTAATATGTCTATTCCCTTTCTAGTTCACTTGAATTGCGATGAGTGCTGCAGCATTGACCAGTCTATAAAAATAAATTCACCTAGCTCACAGTGATATTAAAGGACAACCTATTAGTTTTATTTTATATGTAGATGAAGTAATTAATGGTTTAAGGACGAGATCATCTTCTGACCAAGTAGAGGACCAAGTGGTACATTTTCTATTTGATACCAACTGAAAATGTACTTTATGGAGGCATATTCTGCCAAATATTTTGCAAGATTTACTTCTGATAATGATTATGTATATTTTGTTGAGGCATCAGATGGAATCTAAGATGAGGAGAAATTGTTCAAGTTGGGAATCAAATGGCACACCCATGAAGACCCTGATAGCCCTAGAAATGTCCAAGGAAGTAGACTCTAATTGAAATCAAACTAATGTAGTAGCCAATTTGATGAGTCTGGAGGCTCTTTAACAGCAGCATCAGCTACACAAAGAAGCTATTACAAAGGTTTTTCTTGCCTAAAATTTCTCATTTTCTTATGCATTGAAATAACATGGATGCAATTTATTTGGGACCCACCTACCCACCCACTTTCAGCAAATGATTGGACCCTCTTTCCACTGAATCTTCCAATTTCTTCAGTCTTGGTTCTTTTTGCAGAACTCTAAATGTAGAAAAGTGAAAAAAAAATGAGTTCCTCTGGAAATGCTTAAATCAAGGGAGGCTGGGGCAAACCCAAGTCACCGAAGTCCATCTCTCGCTTCAGTAAAGTTGGCCTCCAATTCCCTTTTTACAGAATTGCCCAGTTCCTCAAGCCGAAAAATGAATCTGAGCACAGTGCCCCGGCTTACATCGTCACTATCCTTGAATACCTTTCGACTGAGAAAAGTTTTTATATTTAAGTAATTGCTCTTTTGATTATTTAAATTTGCTGGGTTTCAAGTTTTAGGATTTAAGTATTAAATTTCAGAATTGTAAGTTGTTTTTTCTTGATTTAGGTGTTGGAGCTTGCGTGTAATGCAGCAGAGGACACTAAAAAGAACAGGATTGTACCAAGGCACGTACAATTGGAAGTGAGGAGTGATGAGGAGTTGAGCAAACTATTGAGAAGTGTTACAATTGCAAATGGTGGAGTTTTACCCAACATTCATCAGAACCTATTGATAAAAAAAGCTGGAGGAAGGGACAATGAAATTGGCTTAGCTTCGCAAGAATTCTAGGGATTTAAATGTGTTAGTGCAGCTTGGTCAATGAATATACATGACTAAGGGTTGGATCAATTTTTTTCCTGTTTATCAGTTTATGTGATGTTTGATCCATGTAAAACCTGAATTTCGATTTGGTTAAGATGATCTTTGTTGTTTTTTGTGCATTTTTCAGAAGGATATTTATCTATCTATCTATTATTAAAAAAATTGAGATTATGTCCAAATTTGACTTTTATTTCAATTGTCAATCGAATATGAATTTCCATCCATTCAATATGTAATTTTTCTTTACAGTTACCATCAATTTTGGGAGTTTTTTACTGAGTGGATTTTAAAATTATAGGGCAGTTACCTTGATATTTTCACCCAAACATTTGGGGGAAAGTGAAAATGTTTTGAAAATAAAAAAGGAATTTAAAAGAAAGTGTGAATGGTGTCATTCTGAAAAGTAAGACGAGAATAGCATCATTTTGCTAGAAAACATTGATGTGTTGTTTAAATTAATGCGATTTGACTTCTAACGCTACTATAATGCTTTCTCTTGGAATCAATCATAAAACTACAATTGCCGTGCATCGCACGGGTAAGAACTAGTTATTTATAATAACCACAATTTTCAATACCATTTTTAGCCACACATCTTTTTTCTCTTCAATTTTTAACCACACATCTTACCTAGAAAACACAAATAACTCAAATCATGACTATTTATAACAGTTGCCAAACAGGTCCTAAACCATAAAATGTTAACTTAGCCCTTGTTTGATTTCCTTTAAAAATTTCTCTTTTTCCTACGGTACTAATCTTAACGATCCATTAAAAGTCAAGCCCACAATATTGGACTTTTCAACCAAATCTCAACCATCAATTCTCCTAAAAATCACCATTTATTTTTAAAAAAACTCTTTTTAAACAATCCAAACACACACACACTTACACACTTAATAAATAAACGCGATCTCGAAAATGCCATTTGAAGGTTCACACGGGAGATATTATGGCATTCGATTGCACATGCATAGCTCCGGTGGCACTTGCTCTATTGATGATGACTGTCACATTTCTAATTATATATATCATTACTAAAATTTAAGCCCATGTTTGATGCCAATTAAAATCTAAGTTTTAATCAAATCAAAGTCAACAATTAATTTCAACTATATATTTCATAGGACTCACGATTTTCAATCACACATTCATCAACTTTTATCAAAATTTACTAAAAATATGATTTTAATTTCAACCAAATGGGGGGTTAAAAGCATTAAGGACATTTAGAATCGCCACAATTAATGTTATTAGGGGCGAAAAACAAAGTTAAAATATCCTTAAGAAAAGGAGAGGCTAATTAGTAAATGTCCACATAGGGGTGAATAAGACAATAAAAGAACGCTAATAATATGTATATCACGTATGATCATTATTCTCGTAATTTTTTTGGTGGAACTTATTTAAATATCCCAATTAAATTTAAAAACAATATGAACACTTATAAATGCCTCTATCATTAATTAAATCATAAATCAATATTATGTACCCTAATACATTTAAATTTGATTAAATAAATAATAAATTAAGCACCTATAATTTATTGTAAATATAAAAATTGAACGTTCAATACAATTAAATATTTCAAATGAAATAAAAATTGAAAAGTACATAAAAATTGTAATATCAAATTAAAATCGTGATTGCATTTTCAGTTGCCCTTCTTCCAACCTAGGGATAGCAAAAAAATCTAATCTGGCTCGAACGAATCCAATGGATACTCACCCTGAAGGAGCAAAAAAATGTCGACTCGCGGATCGAGTCGTAATAATCCGATCCGCCACGTATCTTGGGGTGGATCAGATATCAGGAGACCCGATCTGCCCCACTCCGTTACTGTACATAAAAAAACAAGTAAAGGCAAAAGAAAACCGAACAAATCACAAAAGCAGCTTCCCACTTCCCAACCCTAATAATTCTAACATTTCAAAATCCTCTGCTCTCCAACTGCGGCGCCGAGCAGCAAGCTTCGGTGCTTCACCACCATCCCAAATCGAGTATTCTTCTCTTCTAAGTAATCTCAACCAATAGCCAGTAAGTAATCTGACCAAAACCTCAGTCCTCGCTCAGTCAGTCATCTCCCAATTTTTCATTTTTCATTTTTCCCATTATTTAGTTTTCGATTACACGAAGGAAAATATTTTCCAGTTTTCGCTTACAATTATTTATTAGGTTAGCCTTTTGTTTGATTTTATTTTTTCATTTTGTAATTTCTCTTGTTTTAAGCTACTTATTGTATAGCTGTTTTAATCGAGAAATTTTTTCATTTTTCATTTCATTTTTTCTAGCACTGACCATTCTTATTATATATGTTTTTATTCTGTAAATAGGAAGTTCAGAGTCTAATGATTGTATGATGGATTCCATGTTAAAATTTGAAGTTGAATATAATACAAGACCTGAAATAAAGTGAAATTTGTGATTTTTTGCTGTTTAGGATTGGTCTATTTACCAATTCATCTTGTGTAGTTCTATTTATCAGTTCACTGACAGGCGCTGAAAAAACACCCAGGAAAAAAAATACGGATCACTTGGGCGGATTGAGACGTGATCCGCCCCGATCCGTGATTCGACTCTCCCCAAAAACGGCAAATCGTGCGGCGAATCAGATCGGCCCAAAATTTGCGCGGGACGGATTCAAATCAGCCCAAAATTTGCGCGGGATGGATTCAGATCGGGGCGATCCGCTCGGAATCCGCCCAATTGCCAATGCTATTCCAACCATATGACAATGATCATAGATGTCAAAGATAAGCAAAACTGTCTAAACAATTCCACAACAAAGTATGAGAAGAACAAACAATTGCCATTCAAATTTATGATCTCTCTCACACAATTGTAGAAGGTGGGTATGCTTTGAATCCCGATAAGGAACACATGCTGCATTTCCTTCACTTAGTTTTCCATCGCCTAGATATTACATACCACATCAAAACATTAGAGATGCCCAGCTCAATTCCAATTTGAAGTTTGTGCGTGTGCATTCACACATGAGAGAAATGTAAAATGTGACATGAAAACTAAACAAAAAGAAAGTTACTAATATAGAACAATAAGATTAATGTTCTAATAATGAGAAAGAAGAAAATAAACTAAAAGTTCCAAGTGTTAGAAGACTTTTAGCCCTTGTTTGGCCCCCATTATTTACAAATCAAATTTATTCAACACTCAATTTCAACCATCTTTTTTAGTCAAGCCTACCATTTTTTACTTTTCAAACATTTTTTAACCACACATCATCTCAAAAATACTATTCCAAACCATAATTTTTCTCAAATAATGGGTCTCAAACAAGGGCTTATTAACGTATGATATGATCCTTATTTTCTCCATATACTAGTTGTTTATGTTCTTGAGCTTTCAAATCTAGCTAAGTCAATTAAGTTCTACATTAGGATGATTAAAAAAAATCTTAGATTCTCTAATACAATGAAGAAACTATACAAATCATAAACAATTAATAACACCAAATATTTCAGTACTTAATATCGAATGAATATAAATATATAGCTACAGTAAGAATATCACTCCAACATAATAGTCAACGCTTCTTTCAATCATCTATAGCCAAAATGAATAAATGTTTTTTGGGATTGGTATAAGATAAAAGGGCTTGTTTGTAAGAGCACAAAAAAAAGAGAAGTAAAAAAGAAAATAAATGTGTGAATGCCCGTGTATTACCAGCAACTTGATGGAGCGGATCGTTCTTTTACGCAATCATTACAATTTATAAACAACACAATTTCTAAAATCACTTTTTAATCACACGCATTTTCTCTCTTCAATTTTTAACCATAAATTTTACCTCGAAGAATGAAATATATGGCAACTGGGAAAATAAATCAATTGTTGAACGCCTTGTTAATTTATCTACTGAAGTAAAATCCAAATAAATAGTTTGGTCCAGGTTGTCGTACCTTTACTCCCTGTATCATTTGTATCGAACACGCAAACTATAAACACTACCGTATCAGAAAAGAGCCCAAAAAAAAGGGGAAATTGGACTGATACCCATCCTTGATAGTTGATACCAATAATAGGAAATATATCACGTATAATTTTTGATACTTTAATAATGACATCCACAAGTAAAGATACTGTGTAAATATCATCCAAATGCATTTTAAAAAGAAAAAAAAAACAAATCAAATCAAATCAAAATATAAAACAGATTATATTCCTTGATTACAGGAAGATTTATAGGAAAGTTTAAAAATTAAAGGGATGGGCCGTTACATTTTTCTGTAACAGTGACAAATCAAGCAGCCATCTTCAACACATCGGTTAAGCAAGAAGTGGAAACTTGCAGATTTTTTTCCGGCAAGATTTTTTCGATTGAAACCAAGGCATATTCTTACTTGTAACTTCGTGAAGTTCCTCCACCGAATGAGACCCATCTGGATGTGTTGCTAATAAAGCAAAATATAGATTCTTGAAAAAATTTCCTGGATTATTGATTTTCTATAACATCATTGTCATGATAAATAGGCATTTTCCTTGTGAGCGAAAAATATCAGTGTGGTTCGACCGAAGTTCTTAGCACAACTCCATCCTCATTTCGTCAATAACAAAATTTAAGCCAATGTTAATTATTTTTAATTACTCTGCTTTGTGATTATAATTTTTATATTTGTAACGTGCAGTAGTTGCTCGAAAGAACAATATGATGCTGAGGTTGCTGACGATTAGTAGTTCCCATCGCTACCTAGTAACCAGCATTGGGATCTTCATTTTTTTTTCTTTGAATAATGATTACTTCACACTTGTGTGTTGATCTTATCATAATTTCTATTATTCATAATTCGATTGTTAAATGAAATATTTTATTCAAATAATGTGATGCAAGAAACAAGTCTTGGGATCTATTGTGAAAGTGAATAAGAATTATATTAGTGTTTATAATGTTCATCAAGTTACATTTTGTTGTCCATTGAACTCTCTTGCCATTTTTTCAGTTATATATGGAAACAATTTCACTGAACATACCCCATTTATTGTCCACTCAATTTAGTGATCATGACACTCTGAAGCATAACATTCCAGTATGGACAAAGATTATGTAAATGAGTCTTGCAACATTTTAAGTTCGTGTTTCAATTGAAACTAGAATCTTAAAATAAACTGGTTTAAATAATTATGGAGGTAAATTTCGGGATGAACTGTTATGAAATTTACCAAGTTGCAACTTATATCATGGTTTATATTAATAATTGTAAGTGGTAAACCATTTGTGAAGGTAGTGGTATAACTTACAAATTTACTAAGTTGCAGCTAAAATCACAGTTTATACCACTACCTTCATGTTATATAGTGTATATATATTTCTCATTTCATGAGGCAAATAAATGAAATCATATGAACCAGAAGGTTATTATTATTTTTTTTTTAATAAATTAAGAAAATTAGAATAGTTTCAGAAATTCCATGAGGTAACAGATATAATTTACCTCTTACCATGAATTTATAAAGAAAATTTATAAGTAATTCCCACTTATATCAGATGCACACCACATTCTGTTAGAACATGTGCCATTACATCATGTATGACCTATGCCATAGCTAGTAATTCGAAGCTGATACTAATATGAAATTCATGAATACCAACATCCTTCTCACTGTCTATTCTATCTCGTCAGCGAAAAAATTAATATCCTGCTACACTCATGATTGTTGAGAGTTGCCCCATTAGTTATTTGACAGGTGGAGTGACGAGGTTGTGCTGTGTTCAATAAACAGAAATAAATGAAACTAAAATAGGGACATCGCTTAGGTGGGAATGTTTTCTACTAACTGTAGTGTCTCTGAACATCATGACACACTGGTTCTAAGGTGAAATATTAGTATCTCGGAAGGGATGCAGACATTCATCAGTTTAAATTCAAAGAAAATGTATCAACTATCAACTGATACATAATGCTATGGAGTCTCAATTTGCATAAATTTAGGACGGATATAACTGGAGACCCCAGATTTTGTGGTTCCTCTATTTGCACTAGACCTGATATCACATAAAGTGATTGTTAGCTTATGATTTCTGGAAATTAGCTGCATCCTCTGGTAATATGCTTGAAGTTTCGATGATGTTTAGTTACTACCACAAGTTTTGAAATGTGAAGTATATTCCCGTCACACATCCGTAATAGGTAGCATTTCATCCAGGAAATTCATCATTGGTTATAAAGCATTATGGACTCTCAAGTTTCAGGCATGTGAGCGAGATACCATAACGTATGATTCCTAACCATGTACTGATACCAACACCAAAACATAGTAACCACCCACAAAGCAACACCAAATCTTAAGACAAATCTTATGCATCAATTATGGTAAAAAGGGTAACATAAAAATTTCTGATGTTACCGGTCTACTCCATAGTTTTTCCAAATATCAGGTTCTTTTTTCTTTTCTTTTTTTTAATGAATGATAGTCAATGGGGAATATGACAAATGAAAATCCACTAGAGCACAATCGCAACGTGCTTAATATGATAACAGAGATTATTTTGACAATGACCAGAATCAACTTCATATACATTATATTAAAGAATTATGGGGCACTGCAATTTCCCCCATGTCAAGGAAATATCTAAAACATGTTGATCTAAACATCTTTTTCTGCTCGTCCACGAGTCTTTGCTTCAGAGTATCGACAATAATGTCCGATGGCTCAACATTCACTTTCCCCTGAAACCAATTATCTGGGTTGACCTTTGCTGCATGTAGTGAAAAAGAATGCAAATTATTAGTTTATCGAATTCTGTCAAATTGCTCGCCAGGCTATATCACCTGGAATGTAAATGTAATTGAATGTTAATTATTTCAGCACTAATACATCAAATAATATTTATTAACCAATGATCTTATATAATCGTGAACCTCTACATTTGCTGTTTGAATGTGGTATAGAATTAGAACGGATAAAAGTCTAAGACGGAATCGCTAGTTGGTTGGGGGAAATAGTAACTTTTAAAATGTAGATACAAGTAACATTTTACATAATGCTCATAATTCTACGAACTCCAAATAATACTCTGATTTCAATCCTTCATCAAACTTAATGCATAATGCATACCTGATTTCGTCGTATAGGGACTTCTCTCGAAATCTTCTTCCTGCGAGCTGATACTCATCCTTTCTGATGTTTCCTCAGCACACCAACTCCTGATGTTCTCGTTCTGAATTTAGCCCCAGTAAGGCGGTAACTAGTTTGTTTCCGATTGATTCTTACCCATTGACACACCACCTATACAAAAGATAATCACAGTATTGAAGAATTAGATATTTACACTTCTACGAATGGAATGAAATGCAAAATGTGCAATGACGATAACATATGTAGGCATCGGCATGAACAAAACACTATCGACTTAACATTTACCTCAAACACGACAGAATAAACAAAGATAATAATTCCTAAATCAGGAATTAATTGACATCAAAAAAAATTCTCTACAGCTGATTTTATCGTTTTAGAACCTGGTTGGTATGGCAGTTCAAGTTCTTAGCATTGAATCATCCACCTAGATTTCTCTACTATATAGTAAGAAATGAACTTGTCCACTCACCTGCAGGAGCTTTATCACTAAAGTTTTGTTTTGATCTCTGCTTCTTATTTCTCTATTTAGAAAATACAATGTTTAAATTGTCAGCAAATTCCAGAGTTGCACGATGTGAACGCTTCTACAACCTGTTAGAATTTCTGCTTCAAATTCGATGCTAAGATGATCTTGCCAGATTTCGTGTGGCTGATTTCATAAATTTTGGGAAATTATCCATAAAAAATCGATTTGTTTCCGGTTTTTGATTTCTCAGCTTGCGGAAAATCATATTTTGAATTTATGTTGAATGATTGGTTGTCAAGATGTAATCGATCAGCATTAAATTTCAGGAGAAGATTTAGGAACCGTTACTGAAAATCTGGTTGCTGTTAAGCTTTCAAGTTTTGGTTTATATATATATATATATATATATTTGTTTCTTTTTTTTAAAATATTACGCCTACGCCTGATGTTTTCCTGATTATTTTAGGATTGGGTGATAATTCTGAAATTGATTTGTAATGGGCGTCATTATCCAGATATAGTGATATGGGGATGAGTTAATAACTAATTTCCACAAAAAAAAAAAAACTTCAAGAATTATGATGATGATATCGATGATAACATAATAATAATAATAATAATAATAATAATAATAATTATTATTATTATTATTATTATTATTATTATTATTATTATTATTATTATCTTACATATTTGTCACATTTTATCCAAGTACATCACTATAAAATATCCCTCTTGAAGCCCATTCACACTCACAAAATCTCCGAATTAAAATATAAATAAAACATAATTCAATCACCAACAATTTTTAATGGAAATTTTGATTAATTACCTATGTTTTCAAGAAGATACATTCTACTTTTGTTGTTTGGCCAAAACCTGGAAAAAAATTTACCCAATTGAAAACTTAAAGCTCAGCTCGATCTGAAAACCCCATTTTAGTACAAACTACGAAGATAAAAAGTTAAAATCTTGTCGATTATAGAGACACATTAATAATGCATACCTTCTTGTTGGGGCCGACTATGTGAAGAGCATGCGATGGAGACTGTGTGTCTTCGAGATCCATCATGTTAAGTTGCTTGATGATCACCCTTTTGGGATCCACAACAAAATGGGTAAGTCACCTTGTGCCCATTTTGCATGAATAAAGATTAACAAATTAATAAGAAAAAACCATAAAAGATTAGAAAAGTTTTGTTTACAAACATTAAAGGCTTCAATATTCTTGATCCACTCATTGTGAGAGAACATCATCACAAAAAGCTTAACTCCTCTGTCAGCAAACTTGTCGACATAAACAGCCATCATGCCGAGTTCCGTGGTGCAAATAGGCGTGAAATCACCTACATGCACTTAAATCATTTTCACCAACTACCACAAAAATGACCAAAAAGTAGAAAATGCAACCTAGGTGAGAAAATACAACTATGTTATCAACATAGTGATGGAGTTTGAGTTTGATCTTTCCTTGAGTGGTTTAAACTTCCAGATTTGCCAGGGTATCTCTGAGTGTTAAGCCTGTCATTTTATCAGACAAATTCAATGCAGAAAACTGGGATATCTTGCAGAACGGGTTATGCAAGAATGGATAATTTGGAGCCAGGATTTAAAAGGGGATTGAGGTGGGGAAGTGCATGAAGAGAAGTAGAGAACGTGACATGTATTGTGGCTTTGTGGGCTTGGAAACTGCTTCATGCATTGGAAACTTGGCAAACACTATGATGCTTCCAAGCCAGTGAGGGCTTTTCAGGATGTTGGTTTTCAAACTATCCATTAACATTTCAACTCAGGCAGGCCTTTCTTAATTTATCGAGCACGTTCCAAAGCTAAAATCACCAAATTCTTAATGAAAAAAAAAACTATTTTTTCCATAAAATCAAGTTCTGAATGTTCAATGACTGGTACTGGAAAGAAAAGGGAAAGTAACTAATTACCAGATTAGACTGATAAATGTCTGAATTTTGACGGCGGTCCATTCTCGCCGGACCACCAAAATCCTTGGGTGAAGCTTTGGCCAAAGCTGCAACTGCCGCTGCCATCTCACAGTAAGAAGAAGATTTAGATTCCCCTGTCTGCGGTGAGTTCTCCATTCCTTTAACACTCTTTCGAAACGCCTCCATAGTTTCCACTTCGTGCCCTTACCACACCCGCCTTATCCTACAATAAAAAATCAAAAGATCATGGAATAAAATATCAATCATTACAAATATGGGTTTTTAGCTTACATTGTCATTTCATGGAGAATTTCTGGTTCCAATCAGTGATTTGATCCACTTTCTAGGAGAACCCATTTCGCCAAAATTCAAAGAACAAATAGAAAGTCTATGATAAACAGCGATTCAGGTGAATTAATGAAGAGAATATCATAAAGTAATTGCCCACCACTTTGTGAAAACTGGAAAATGGAAAAAAAAAAAAAATCCACCAAATAAAACGGCATTACCGTAAATGCTGATTCAGTCCATTTAAAAATTAAGATTCTATTAGTTGAGATTCTAGTCAAAATTAATTGACTATAATCTTGGTTGTTATTATATATAACTTGAAATTCAAGGAAAAAAAACTTTCCGACGTGCCTTTATTCTTGTTGAACTTAATATTGTGAAAGTATTCGCATATAATTTAAATTATCATAGAATCCTATCAATTTTGAATTCAACGATCATTGATCAAAAACTATTTATTCGATCAATAACAATTTACATGTTAATCAGTATTTTATCTATTCGATCAATAACAGATAAATTCAAATTATATGTGAAAATTATCATGATATCAAGTTCAATAAGAAGAAAGATCCATTAAAAAGTCTTTTGAATTTCAATGTTACATTAAATAATGAAGTAAATGATTTTATTAAATTAATGATCTTGTTAATACATTTATATGATCTTAAATTAAAATACATAAATACTTTATTACTATATTTATTATTTTTATAATTGTTCGACTATGACTCATTTGTACTTTTTGGAAAATTTGATGTTGCGAGTGCAATTAATTTTTCAGTTCTTTTTATTTAAATATGGGGGGTAAATTTATCATTTTATATGGAATACTAAAAATAATGTCTTTAACAATAATTGAGTGATTCAGGGATGTTTTGCACAAAAAAGAAAGGATATGGATGTATTCTACAAAACATCTAAACGTTAGGGACGAAATGTAAAAATTACCCATCTTTTCTAACGGCTGAATCTAACGATGCTTGACAGAAGAACTATTTTCGTAAAAAAAAAAAAAAATGATTTTGAGGGTGTAAATGTCAAAATTAAAACGTTGGAAAACGTTAGGGACCTTCTGCGCTAATGACCCTAATTTTTGAGAAATAAATTATGAACAAGTTCATAAATTCAAAATTTCTCTTTTTTATAAAAGAGTATTTCTAATCGGAAAATTGGAGATGTTCTACTTAACTCCCCTTTCGGTAAAGTTTGATTATAATAAAAAATATTGAAATTACACAATTTTCAAGACAATAAACGAATATTTCTTCCAACAATTTGCTTTCTGCCAAGTTGATTAATGCTTTTCTGTCAAGTTGTGTGAATAGATTTTCAAAATTTATTATTATACCTAGTAGTTGATTAAAACATTACAAGTCTAAAATCAAGTAACACCAAAACTTTCACTTTAAACAATGAAAACAATTATTATAAACAAAAAAATTGTTGCATCTAACCAATGCAGTGCACCGTTGTCATTTCACCGTTGTCAAGTAATTCTATTCTTGAATTATTCAAATAGTGTTTGTAGTGATTGACCATCGACATTTAAAAAATATGTAAATAAAAGACTATGAGAATCAATAAATGTTTCTTGAAAAAGAAAAAAAAAAAAACTATATGAAGAGTCAAATGAGATAGCATTGTTGAAATGTACAAAAACTATTTACTCTCAAAATTTAAATGGGTATTGAGTTAAAAAAAAAAAAACCTTGTCAAATAAATGTTTAGTTAAATATGTCATATTCAATTATGTTTAGTTAAATGACCTCATATATGAAATTAAGTGTAAAAGATTTTAACAAATGTCCAAAATACCCATATATGTTAAAGACCTTAATATCGCTAGTTATTTTATAATTATCTTGACATTTTTCCCAAAATTTTACATCATTTTCTTTGGAGAAATGGACCAAAATGGCCAATTGATCATTCATCATCTCTCACGTTGCTCTTGTTCTACATAAAACCCTACATCTTCCATTTCCTCCATTTTAGTCAAGTTTTGGTTTGTTATTAAATTTGTTGTATGCTTTCATAATTTGTATATGGAAAACAAGAAAGGTATATACTAATCTCAATTGCACTTTTCTGGCATATTTTCTTACTGGTTTATAGTATTGTTGCTGGTACAGACATCTGCTCATGAATTTACCATTACGTCACGAAGGCCATAATCTATAATGTATAATGACATCACTGTAGTTATCTTATTTTTCATTGTCAGCATGCATACAACTTTGGATGCAATAACTATATGAAAATGTATGTATGTTTTAGTGATCAGCATGCATACAACTTTGGATGCAATAACTATATGAAAATGTATGTTTTAGTGAGTTAACATGTGACACTTTAAAATAAAGACAAGTACGCCGCTATTCACAATGTATAACGGCATCAGTGGAGTTATCTAATTTCTACTCTTGCCGTCTACTAGCTTTGAGTGTGATAATTGACTTTGAATTTATGTTTTTTTTAGTGTTGTTAGACGCAAGTTATTGATTAATACTCATGTCTTTATTGAAAAATGTAAGATATAAACTTTGACTTGTATAATGTAGCACTTCGTGATATGATCAACTAAAATGTGTTTGATTGCAGGTATGGATGTGTTGGATAATGTGTGGATATTATTTTGTTATTTCGTTGAGTTTGTAGAGAAAGAAGGTGATTAGTGGACATAGAAGGATACAAAAAATGGTCTAGCAAATGTGACTTCAAATGTCTTCAATATAATAAGTTAGAACTCATTCGATGGACTTTTGACACAGAACATCAGAATGGCATTATGGTATAACTATAATTTCTGAAGTAACTTTATTTATATCGTTATTATCTCACACTTTCATTTTTTCCGAATGTTTCTTTTAAGTTTAATTAAAAGTAAGTAGTTAGCGTGACAACTTAGAACCACCCATTCGACAGCTTTTTGGTTCATAAAGGCATTTTGTGGCGTTATGGTATAACAATAATGGCTTACGTGCCTTTATTGTCATATTAGGCCAATCCCTCACTTTCTTGCCCCCAAACATCATATTTTCGTTTGAATAACATCTTCAATGAAGTTTGGATGCTTGCTTATTACAACGATCTTGAGAACACTTCTAGTTTTATAATTCCAAGAATACATATACTACATACATGAAATAAACACTTAAAATGTTTTATAGTTAAATGGTTATGCTACAATACAGGTACTTAGAGAAACGATTTATAATTTTATCTAATTGACACTACGTAATAAGTGTGGCATCTGTACTAAAGCTAAGCATTTGTTCTTTAACGCAATCATTAAAATTTATATATTAATTTATAAATAATACAATTTCGCAAATCACTTTTTAACCGCACACTTTTTCTTTCTCCACTTCTTAACCATACATTTTACCTAAAAATATATAAATAAACTTATAGTTGCTCAGGTGTTATCGAAATAAAAATTGAGGAGCGTGTATCCATTCATCTACTCACGTCAAAATGTTTATATCGACAATCACAATTAAATATATCTAACCAAAATAGATGAATAATAAATCAATTCAAATTAACTTATGAATGAATATCTTTCACGTTTGAAAATTAATCTCTCTCAAATTTACACAAATATTTCTTACATTAACCAACTAATGGGCAACGCACGTTCCCCCACGAGTTTTGGCAAAACATCAGTTAAGCATAGGCAGGTTGTCATAACAATTATAAATAGAAAATTTTATCAATTTTTCATTTTATTTTTAAAAAAAAAAAAAAAAGCTTTGCTATTAAAAAATTGACGAGTTGACTGTAAATATACAAAAAATTATAATATTAATTATAAAATTGATTTGTGTAAATTAATATCTTTATTTGATTAAACATGAATTATTTCACATACATCTCATAATTTTTCTGTGGTAAATTAACGTACTATAAAATCTTTTTGAAAATCAATATAGTAATTAATTTATAATGTCAAAATTATTTTAGTATATAAAAATATTTTTTTTTTTTAAAATTCTACATATAATCAATTTCTGTTTTATATTTTAAAACCAACGCATACCACATGTAGTTACATAAAGTAAGGTTTGGTTTGATATTAATGTGCTTCTAAGAAGGAACTAGTTGTAGTTGTGATTGGGATATAATCCCTGGAGGAATAATTCGACAAGTGTTTAGTAAACTTCGTTTCATCATTTGATAAACAAAATGATTTATTACGGTTCGTGTACACAATTACTCAAACAGGGCATTGATTTTGATGATATATTTGTTTTATCGTCATCATAAATATTATTGTAACATTTATTTTTACTTTTCAATAATAAGTAATATTATCAAATATTTTTTTAAGATGGCGTACTCACTATAGTTCGATTTACATTTTAAAAACATGGCTCCTCTTTGAGCCATTTTGTGATTGAACTATGCAAAAGTGATTTTTTTTTCTTTTTTTGAAGAATGGATGATTAAAAATAAAGATTTTTTTGAATCTACGTGCAAATTTATTTTATTGAGAGAATTGGTGGTTCAAAAATGAATTTGAGGGAAAAAAATGACTTACTCTATAAGTTTTAATTAAAATCTCAAAAAAGAAAAAATTAAAATCTCAAAATTTATAAAATTACGAAATAATAACAACAGTAGAAAATGAATTCATTTAATTAGGTAGAATAAAAATCTATGTTTTTAGTTATATATAATTATCTATCTATCTATCTATCTATCTATCTATCTATCTACAATAAATAAAAAGAAGTGACGGAGAAGAAACTTTTGAATAATTATTTTTACTCTTATATATATTTAGTTATATATTCAATATATACTTACTCCCTTAATAATAATAATAATAATATTAAATAACTCATTATAATAATTTAGTATCTAAAAATTTATAATATTATAATATAATTTCATATTATTATATTTTTCATTCATTTATTATTAAAAAACTGATTTATTAGCTAACAATTTACAATTTAATAATATAATTTCATATTATTATTCTCACATTTAAATAAATATTATTATGATTATAATATATTAATGTAATACTAAAAATATTACATTTAAAATTTCAAAATTGAATTGTCTATTCAAATTTGTTTACTTCTTTAAGTCCTTTTTTTTTTTCTTTGAATATGTTTGTCTGAGTCCTATTATAATTAGATTTTTTTAGAAAAATTATTTTGAAATAGTGATTTTTTAAAGAATGCGTGATTAAAAAAATAAGGAATTATTTTTTGTTTGCGCGTAATATTATTTTATTGAAAATGTGTATTTAGAGGTAAGAAAGAGAAAAATATATTAAATTTTAATGGTACTCAAACAATGACTGAATTTCATAATCATATGCACTTCAATCTAGTAAGTTAAAATTTTATTAATCTATGATTTTTATTTTCATGGTTACATAAAAAAATATTATATAATTTTTAATTCATATTCATCTTTCCTTTATCCTTTTATTATTTGCACTTCTTCTCAATAAATTTTCAAAAATTAGATTGTCTAATTCAAATTTTTACTCCGTCCTTTAATAAATATCACTATAAAACATTACATTCAAAATTTCAAAAATTAGATTGTCTAATTCAGGTTCCATAGTTTACAATGTATATGCTATGAATGTAATAATTACACGACTTTTAATTCAAAATGTTACAATTTTATTAATTTCATAAGGTTACACGAAATTTTGTTTTTACAAATTTTAATTCACATTTATATACAATACGATGCAATACAACTTATATTATTACTATTATATTACAATATTGTAGATTAATTTCAGTATTGATATCTGTATGACATTGCACACGTAATGCTTCATTTGCTTGCATATTCAATCAATACACAACCATAGAATTATTACCTTAATAAACCATTATCATTCTTATTAATTAATTACTAAGTAATAACACAATTCGTCTCATTAATTTATTATCTAACAATATATAACATTATAATAAGCACCCTTTCTGATTATATTGCTGAGGATTAAACGTAGATTCCCACTTCTTTAACCTACAAGATCTTTTGATTTTCAAAAAAAATAATTGAGAAACAAGAAAATAAAATAAGAAAGACGCAAAATTTTCGAATCGCAAAAGTCTTTCAGTATATATTAAATTGTTACAAATACATAGACTTTCACTCACCAACTCAATCACATTGACCATAAAGAAAATACTAATAATAAACTATTGTCTGACCCAAGTTTCTACCATTTGATTTATCTCACAAAGAGTCGCAAGAAACTATAAAGATAAATATCTCTAATTTTCTCTTTATTTGTCTCAAATATGTCACCTCTAATTTACAATTAACTGACTCCTCAATTCATATATTTATAGGTAAAAATCAATTCTAAAACATGTAGAAGTTGTCTAAAAAAAAGTACTCATTTTCCTTTTTTTGTTGGAGGCTGCGTCCAATTTTTTCTACCTTTAAATTTCACGCCTCACTTTTCTTTCCTTAAATAATGGTGGTTGCCCTCAATTAACCATGTACGGGCTGCCACCGTAAGAAACAATTCATATGCCAAATTAAATAGGGTTGAGGACACAATTACACACATTTAGATCCCGTTTGACGGCTCCAATTTATTTTGCTAAAAGACAAATTCGATCAAAAATTTAATCTACACAATTTCCCAAATCATTTTTTAACCATTCACATTTTCTCTCTTCAATTTTTAACCCCACATCTTACCTAAAAAACACAAATAAATCAACAAAATAGTTTAAATTATTTCTCTCTTCATTAATGTGTAGCCGAACAGAAGCTTAAATATGTAAATTTTTGTAATAAGGTGATTTGTAACTAATTACACAAGTATCAAATTAATTTTCAAAATCAGTTTTTTTTTTGAATCTGAATTAGGTTTATTAATTAATTATAATTGTAACTTTATTTCGATTTTGTAAGTAATTACAATTGTAACTTATGAATTAGTAAAACATTAGTATAATTCATAATTAATTACATTAGAATAATTTGTAAATCATCCACTGCCACAAACGCTGACGTCGGACCACCATCGAAAATACAATTACAATTTTATTTCAATTTTTTTAATTATTTACAAATGTAATTTTATTCCAATTTGTAATTAGTTACAATTATAATTTCTACATAAATTTTGAGAGCATGAAGAGGGAAAAAATATAAGGAAAATTTGCACCTCAAGTTCTTGAAATAATTTAATTTACAAACTAAGGCCCCATCCTCAAAATCGAATACTTTCGCACAGAACCACCACCACCTTCACCTCACTGTCATCACCGCATACCTTCGTACCACATCGTACCACCGCACAGCACCTCCACCTCACCGTCGTCACCGCATACCTTTGCACCACATCGTTCCCCCGCCACACACACACCACTACACTACATCGCCACACCTCCACAGTCAACTCATCACCATTGCCACCACACACTACTACATACTACTGACAGTTACACTGTCACTACAACGATAGACGCTAGGACCTAAAATAGCCTAATCTTCACCAAAAAACACGGCGGTGGACCTCCGCTACTTAAAGCCTAGCGCATTGGCTCAACTCAGATGTGTGCTTCTCGAGGATAGTTCATGTTGGAGACGAAATCAGAATTTGGATATGGATATGAACGCGATCTTGGATGCGCCTGCAATGGCTTTTTCTGCATCTATATCATCTATGGATATGAACAAGATGGTTGGATTTGGGTTAAATAAACTAATAAGAGAGTATGACAGAAGGACCGACAATGTCTCAACTGGTGTGTGGCTGGTGGTGACAATACTCCAGCTTCGACCATTCCATCGATAACCAAAGCCCAGTAGCCCACTAAGTCTGATGTGAACCCATTCGGGAACACGACGAAAGCTCGGAAGAAAACGTCAGAAAGTTCCGAATTCAGGTTGGAATGTAGATGGGAGAATCTTGGCCCAAATTTCACAATGCAAGAATTTGACGATGCGGAAGAAAGAATCGAGATTTGTGAAACGCCACAAGGAGCTATCTAATTTCCTGGATAAGTTTCTGATTTTGAAAGTCACAAATATTCATAAATATTTGATAAGTTCGAATGAACGCTACAAGAATCAATCTTGATAAGTTCTAGGAAAATAAAAGAATCTATCTTTAATTTATTAAATCTTCAATAAAAATGTTTATTAAATCAAAACTAACTATTACAATGAAGAAATAATATATAAATATGTAAAAAAAGACATAACAACTAGGGTAGCCGCTATAGAGGCACAAAATCCTAATTAAATAATAAAAAAACTGAAATACATAAAAAAATGTGGAAAAATTCTAATCCGGAAAAATACTCGGCCGCGCAAGAGGCCTATTTGGTTCTCGGGTTAAAACTTATATAGTTTTGCGGCCACCACTCAACTACTCCACGTGGCCGCGTAGTTATACTTTCTGCCACTTCGTGATTTCTTTATTTTTAACTTGATTCTTGGGTCATTTCTTGACTCGTCAAAGTCATACCACCAGAGAGGGGTGAGAGAGAATGGGGAGAGAGAGAAAGAGGCTCAGTAGGTTGTTTATTTACAGAGAGAGAAGTGTAGATTAATTAGGATTGGATTTGGGTCACCTGATTTCACAAAATAGTTTATAATTATCTATTTTTAAAAATTTTCAATTTGAAGGTATGATCTTGTGTAATTACCCCCACTAAATAACAATTGCCCTAATGGGACCTTCATAAACTAATGCCCATTCTTAATTTACAACCAATTTGGGTAAAATACCCAAGATATATGACACATGAAATTCTTTCAGCAAAAAATGAATACGTTGACCATCTCAATAACGAACTAATTAAATTATTTCCTAGATAAATTGAAGAATTTGTTAGCTTCAACGTAGTAATAGATACCAATCAATTTTACAAAGATGAGATCGTAGATACATTATTGCCAAATGGTGTCCAACTACACAAGTTATCTTAAAAAATTGTCAAATAATGCTCTTAAAGAATCTCGATTCATCCAAAGGACTTCGCAATAAAAAGCAAGAATGATTTCTCGTGATTTCAAGAGATGTATTATATCCATGCAAATATAATCGTTGGACAATATTCCGAAAAACAAGTTTTCTTCCTGACATCTCATTAGATCCAACAGATGATGAAGTGTATTAATTCAAATTCAAGATGAATAATTTTTAACACGACTATATTTTGCAATGACCATGATAGGGCTCAAGGAAAAAAAAAACTATGTCTACTATTGGAATATACCAACCTAAACATGTATTCTCTCGTGGAAAACTATATGTATCTTTATTTTTTATTTTTGTGGAGTTTCAATGTAAACAATATAACTCTTGGTAAAAGTAGAAAATAAAATTTAAAAAAAAGTTATGGGACGTTATAAAAAAACTGTACAAAAAAAATTATTGTAATTAAACGTTATATTTCAGTTTTATTCAACCATTTATATAATTTCATAAAAAAATTATTCATATATCTAAAGTATGTTTAAATATTTCCCTCTTTTGTCGATAACGACCTTAAAATCTTATTAAAGTCATTAATTAATTCATATAAAACATTATTTGTATTTTAAAAACATTTCACGTATTATTCATCATATACATAAGATGTGCAAAGCACTTGCTTACTACCTGTATAAGTTAAAAGCAGAATCTGAAAATTACCATTTTCCTTTTTTACAAAATCTACTTCCGAATAGTAAATGTTCTATAATCACATTTTTAAGTATATCAAATGTCTCCGTTTGTTAAACTTATTTATAAACAAATTTATAAATAAAACATTTTTTCGAACCATTTTTTAACCGCCCACATTCTCTAAATCATTTTCCAACACATATATTACCTTGAACAACACGTTATTTATTTATAAACAATTTTTTTTTAATACCAAACCAAGGTTAAAAAAGCTCCAAACTTGTTTGATAATTACAAATTTGATTGTAAAATAATCACAAGCATGGTCTAAAGCTAACAACAACCTAACTTAAATTTAGGGGTGGACGTGGGTTGAGTTGGGTCGATTTTTTGTCCAATCCGAACCCAACCCACTATGATCAGATTGATAAAAAATCAACACAACCCAATCCAATCAAGTTTCGATCGGGTTGGGTGGTTTGGACTTTAGTCCAATTAGCAAAAAATCTTTAAAATTAAAAAATTAAGCCCATAAATCAACTATTAACTCAAATCAATTATGTGCAATACAATAAGCTCTAATATAATAAATTGAATACTTGTTAATAAAACTAAAATATGTTCAAACCGCATTCAAATTTTATCCAAATTATAAATGGGCTTGAGATTCTTGAAATTTAAATGGTTATATATATTTTTTTTAAATTTTTATTGGGTTAGGTCACCCAACCTGACCAAATTTTTTTTATAGAACCCGAACCCAGCTTAATTTTCATAAAAAATAGACCAAAATCGATTGGGTTGGGTTGGTCGGTTTGAGCAGTTTTGGTGGGCATTAGCCCACCCCTACTTAAATTACACAAATTAGGATTTGTTTGGTAACATTGTAACAATTATAAATTGATTTATTTATATTTTTGAGGTACAATGTGTGGTTAAATAGTGGAGAGATAGAGAAAATTGTGTGGTTAGAAGGTGATTTAGAAAATTGTATTGTTTATAAATTGTAATGATTGCGTTAAAGAACGGATGCTTAGTTATATATTTCATCAAATATGGAGCTTATGTTTGGTAAACTTGTTTATAAACAACATATTAATTTTTAACCACATGTGTGTGTGTGTGTGTATATATATATATAACCACGTATTCTACCTCAAAAAATCACATTCTTTGTTTATGTAAAAAAAACTTTTACCAAACAAAGGCTAAGATTTGCAAACGACTATAGAATTTGTTTATAAATGATTTTTGGTGTTTTCGAGATAACATGTGTGATTGAAAAGTGTTTTACTAAAAAATATCTATAATTGAAAAATATTTTTATAAAACATATCCCTTCCCTATCCCTATACTATAAAATACCCTTCCCTATCCCTATACTATAAAAGAGTGAATTTTTATTACTGTTTATAAGCCGAACATATCAGCTTCAGCCGAGCCGATGAATGAATCTAATTAAGGGCAACATTAGGATTTTGTTCATAGCCAATCCTCATTATCTCCCTTTTTTCTGCCTTTTCTCTTTGTGTCGTCGCTCTGCAACACACGTCGATTGATTGTCTCACATCCAACCCTCATCTCCAGTGGACTCTTCTCTGGCTATCAAATCCCTGGCTACGACTTTCATCATCCGCTCTCACCTACGTGTTGAAGGTGCAAGATAACAGCTCTTTCATGTAAGATTTCTTATTCTACTTTTCATCTATCTTTGAAGCTGGATATGATGCTCCTTTACAGATCTTCGTTTCTCTTTTCCATTTATCTAAACTAGTATTGCACATGTGCATTGCACGGGAGAACAATATGAAATGATTTTACTGTAAATATAATTGCAAAATAAAAAAATAAATTGAAAATACAATTTGATTTGATTAATGATGAAACTGTCAACAAATGCTCAAACTAAAAATGAATTAGAATTCTCATGAAATTTGGAAAACTTCTTTAAATACTAAATCTTTTTACAGTTTGTAGTTGTTCACACCTGTTTGATGTAGGGAAGTTGTTATAGACAATATATTTAAACTAGAGATGGGTGTGGGTTGAGTTGCGTCGATTTTTTGCCTAATCCTAACACAATCCACTGTGGTCGGGTTGATAAAAAATCGACCAAACCCAACTACGAGTTTAAACCCAACCTAACCAAGTTTGGGTAGGGTTGGTCGGTTTGGGCTTTGTCCCAACTGGTAAAAAAATTTGAAAAAGAAAAAAAAGCCCATGAATAAATTATTACCTCAAATCAATTATATACAGTACAATAACCCTTAATACAATAAATTGAATCTTGCTAATAAATTAAATTAAAATATGTTCAATCAATATTTAAATAAGTTACGTTTTTTTTAAAAAAAAAAAGTAACTAGCAAGTTTACAGTCTAAAGAAAGAAATGCACTCAATGTAAATGTCGAAAGAGTGTCACAAAAAGAAAGAAAGAGAGAAACCTTCAGAAAGTTACAGTAAATGGGTGAGTTAATAATTTTACACGTCATATATAACACATGTTAACTGAAAAGAAAAATGTTTTTCCACTTTAAAGATTTTTCAGAAGACGCTATGTACGTAAACAAGAAAAACTAATATAGAACTATTTAGAATTGATCATTATGTAGAAAAGAAAAATATTTTATATTAATACAACGCTAACTTAAAAAAAAAAAAAAAAAAAAAATCGGGTCGGGTCGGATTTTTCATCAAACCCGCAACCCGACCAAAAAATTTAAAAAAAATCCAAACTCAATCCAATTTTCATGAAAAACCGACCTAAACCGATCGGGTCGTGTCGATTTGGGCGGGTTGTGTCGGTTTATGTCCACCTCTAATTTAAACAGTTTTTTCAAACTTAAATTAAATAATCCAATTTTTCAAACCTATGTTGCAAAGAATAAATAAAAATTTTGTCCAAATATTTTTTACTTCAGTTTGTGGTTGTCTACACCTGTGTGGTGCAGGGAAGTTGTTATTAACAAAATATATTTTCAACATTTTCTCAAACTTAAATTAAATAATGCAATTTTTCAAATCTATCTTGCATAGAATAAATAAGAAATTTGTCCAAATATTTTTTACTTCCATGAATAGAAATAATAACCTTCAAAATATTATGATTTACATAAACTAAAGTAATTGCAACAAATTAAATATATGCAGTCCTATATTTAAATGAATGTACCAAATTAAGCAATATTGACGATGCATGAAAGTGAAAATCAACTCAAAAATTTGGGATGCACGAAAGTAAAATTAAACTCAAGAGACCCTCCGGATAATTTTTTTTTTAAATGCGGTGTATTTAATTGAAAGTAATTAATTGCATATTTAATTATGAGTCAATAAATAAATAAAAAATAAATTATTATTGAAAATCTGAATAAAATATATGTAATGTGTCTTCTTGTCTATGCCCCTATTTGATATTTTAAAAAAAAAGAGTTTATTGGAAATAAATAGTGATTTTTAAGAGAATGTGTGATTAAAAAGTAGTGAATCTTTTTTTAGTTTATGTATAATATTATTTTATTGATAAATATGTGGTTGAAAGGGGGCTATAGCGATTGTACCACAAACATATCAACTCGATTTCTGAATTTAAGTTTCAATAAAAAAATCTTTTTTAAAAAACTTTTGAACTCCAAAATTAGGCTTATACAATATATGTATAAGACTCAACTTACAATATTCTCCTTATGATCGACACTTTTCTTTTTATACATTGTTTTTCATCACATTCTTCCTAAAAAGAGATGTAGGATAGTTTTTTTAAGCATTCTTCATCAATAGTTTTAATAAATATTGTTACATTAATTTGTTTTTATTTCTTCATATTGTCAATTTATTTATTCATAATATTACACTATTATTTTAATATTTCAATTAAAATTGTTGACCGATCAATTGTTTAATAAAAGCTATATGAACTAATTGTTAAAATTTGTAATATATATTCTGCATATTATAGTTATTTAAGATTATACTAAAAAAATATATAATGAATATAATCAGTAAATAAATAAAAATAATGTCAGAATGATGAAGGAATTAATCAAAATCTTAAGTTGTAAAAATTAATACAATTTAGCTGAATTTACTTCGAAAATTCGTATATTTATTATTTGTTTGAATTTAATAAGAAAAATAACTAGAACTGAAATTAATCATTTGTAACTAAATTGAATTTAGTTAACAAAATATTTATAGTATTATAGGACTTACATGATATAATTTATATTGAATAAGATATTGAGGAAAAAAAAAACAAAACTTTTACCTTTGATCTTTGAGACAATTTTACGAACAATATGTTTATAGTTTGCTCTACTTGTTAGCTTGTATTAAACTTCTCATTGAGATCTTCGATTTGACATCCATATTACATGTTTTTCAACTTCAAAATAATAGAATAATTATAAAAAATAATAATAATTATTATAAAAAAATAGTTTATCCATTAAAAAAATAGCGTATTGATGTCATTAATAGTACAACACGGATGCCTATGCTAATTGCCATTAATGACACACATGTACCATAATATTTTCTAAAATATTTAATACACTAATATATATATATATATATATATATATATTGCAAAAATTTTCAAATTTAGAAAGTTATTTTGGCGGGAAACTATGTGCGAATTTTTGTGACGACTATTTTAATTTAATATATAGTAAGTATAGATGTTAACATTTTTATGACTTTCTTTCGCTCGGATTAAGAGGTTTATCATTTGCATCTGATTACTGAAGTTAAATAAAGAGATTAGTTGAAACAAGTATTTAAAAAGCACAGAATGTGCTTAATTAAATGGATAAATGAAATAATTTTTTTAAATCTCGTGATTAGGATATGGTTTTCTGAATTGTACCTGTTTTGATTGATTATCAGTTATGGAACTTCATAATATGTGGGTTTAAGTTAGGTATTTCAACAAACTAGAGTAGTGGGTGGATTCAATTGAGTTTAAACTTTAATGTTTGTTTCACTTTGTTGTTTCAAACTTGCTCAAAACTTCTTATGCTTTAGTGTTGTATCTTTGTATTTACGTAGGGGGGCGGACACAGAAGGGGGGGGGGGGGGGAGGTGGGCCCCCCAATTTTGAAAACCTCTTTTTTTTTTTTTTTTTTAAATTCAAAAAAGATGTTTTGAATAGTTGAATAATTGATATATATATATTTGTATTGAATTGAGGTAATGTTTGAACTTTGAATGATTGAAATTTATTCGTATTGAATATATTGTTTTAAATGAAATATATGTAAAAGATTGTAGCATGTACTCAGTAAATATATCCTCTTTTTGATACCAATTAAAATCTAGGTTTTAATCTTGGTTAAAGTCAACGATCAATCTCAAACATAAATTTCATGGGACCCGCAATTTTTCAACCACACATCTCATCAACTTTTATCAAAATCAACTAAAAATCTGATTTTGATATACACTAAACAGGGACATAATTGATTTGAATTTGAATATGTAATTGATTGTTTACTACGATATAATATATCAATTTCTTTTGAATTATAACGTAGATCTTACTAAAAATAATTTAATATATTTGTGAAATTGCATATTATTTAGTACATTGTCTTTTGTGAATTAGAATTTTATTTTTTATTTTCTATCTTTTCCTAAAAAAAAAAAACTTCGGGAACAGTGACCCCCGTGGGGTCTACCGTAAACTGTGCCCCTGCTATAAAATGTCTCCATCCGTTACTGTATTCACGTATGTTGTGCCCAAGAACATGTTTTACTTCATTTGGGGAAATATAATATATATACTTTGTAACATGGTGAAAGCTTTCTCGTTTATTCTATGCAAGTGGCAATTTCAGTATTTCTTCTAAGTAATGTTTACTGTCCATAATTGTAGCCACTGCAACGAGCCTGATGTTATTTAGTTTTGGCATTTTTTTGCAAAGATAACAATGCGACATTGAAATCTGAAATAGAGATGTGATTTGATAATAATCTGTTTACTTATGCAATTTCAATATTTATTCTGCTTCTGTTTCGGTTTACTAAAGAACAAAGACTTGATCTTTATTTTTGTTTGCGAATCCTGCTTAAAAGGTAGATTTCTAAGCACGACCTTTTATGTTCAGACTTCAGAGCATCTTTTTTTCTTATTTATTTCTTTTTGTGAGTCGTGCATTTTGGTGTATGTTTCTGTGAGCTGTGTAATATAATTTTTTTTATGTAGAACTACTCGTGTTTCTGTTTCAATTTACTGAAGAAAGACAATTCAATCCCAATAATGATTGTGAATCCTGCTTCTGAGGTTGTTATTTTTTTTTTAACACACTTTTATATTCAGTGCATCAGTTTGACTTCCAATTTTTTTTTTTCCTGTTTTTAATGTGTGTGTTTTCGGCTTATGTGATACATAAATTGCATTGCCAATACATTTGTTCTGTTTTTCCTTCTCCATTTTTCGATCCAAAATACACGCAACTTTCTATAAAAAATACTTACTTATTGTTATGCTATTTGTTTCCCTTGTCCTAACGGAGCTGATCAAGGTTACGCTACTTATGTTGAAAATATCTTTGGAGGATATTTTGGCTTGCATCGATGGGCACTTTCTTTATCAAACCCTAGTTCTTAGCTTGGATATTTTGAGGTCTCTTGAGAGCACATTGAAGAGGTAAAATCTTTTCTTATCTTGGAACTTCTTTAATTTTATTTGGGAATATTATTCTTGTGTATTGTTATTGTTGTTTTCACAAAATCTTGATATTTGTTTTATTCTCTTCATTGAGCTGTAATCTATTTCCTTATAATTTTGGTTAGGGTGAGCTTGGGTCAAGATTCATCACTTTCCTATCATTTTTAGCTTTCTTAAGTTGATATTAAATTGTTGTGAAAATTTTTGGTCCAAACACCAAATGGGTTCGCATCACCCAAATTTGAAGTTTTCCTAAGTGTTCAAACATCAATATGAAAAAGATTAGTGGTTCAATGATAGAGAAATCAAAAGCAAAACAATTTTGAGAGGTGTTTTAGAAGAAGACGAAATGTTGAGAGATTTGAAGGATTCCCGGCAATTGTGTAATTTTCTTGGCTTCTTAAGGGTATTTTGGTAATCTTTCCATGGGTTGTTCGGGTGGTTGTCCATAAAAGGTTGTTCGTGTAGAATTTTCGTTATAATTTTATCACGTTTCTCTATCTCCTATTTTCAATCACACATCTTTCAATAATGGACCATGCTATATGAATATAGAGAGTGTCATCCCTGGTGCCACCCCCCTCACATGGTGGGTGAGGTCGCTCATTATGAGGCCGGCCCCACACACATTCATGTGAGGGGGGTGACACATCGGGTGGTACCCTATATGTTCAAATATCATTATTTTTCAATAATAGGGTTCAGGCTGTCTTAGGTAAACTAGGATGAATTTTTTGGTAACATGTGGAATAATATTATATGTCAGCCTGATATTCTAAAACATAAAAAGTCATGTCAATACATTGAGATCCATGTGTTTAAATTCTTTTCCAAAAACTTGTTTGTCAAACAAAGGTTAATATTAAATGTAAATAATTTTTTTCCTTATTTTTTAACCACCCATTTTTTTTTTTTAAATTTACTATTTAAAAATTCATTTTTGACTAAATATTTTCACACCACAATTTCTTATATATGCACCACATTTTAATTACATGAAAAGTATATAATATTTAACCCTTGTTTGATTTTATAACTTTTTCATAAAATCTACTACTTTTTTCTACAGTAATCAATCTCAACTATTCAAAAAGTCAAGCCCACAACTTTTTAACTACACGATTTCCTAAAACTTTTTTCTTTTCCCACAAAGTTATAAAATCACACACACACATAGTTAATATCACAACTATGTCCCAAATTTTTTTCGTTGTATTCTTATTTTGAGTCTTTCATTAAGCCTGTGTTTGGAAAAAATAAATTGGGAAAAAACAATACCTCGGTTCCTCTGTTTGACTGCAAAAATTACTGACATGGTCACTATCATGAGTTTGTGGGCCAAAGAAATTTGACAATTACTACAGCTATGACAACTTGCATAAAACTTTCCACCTAATTCCGTTTGTACCCTTAGTCTTCAGCACAAATGAATGCGTTCCGATTGGACAAAAATATTACAGCCCCGATTTTTTCGTGCACACAGAGGAATTTTTTTTTTAAAAAATAAATAAAATAAATCATACAAATTAAAAAACGATACATAGAGAACTCAAGATGGGCACATCATGCGTGTGAGATTTTCCCGAAATTGATCCCACGCACGTCGATCTCTCGTCATTTGCTGACTTGTACTTGGTGCATCCTCAGTATGAAGATCATTCGGCTCAACTGGAATGTATTCGGGCCTCAGTGCTGAGACAAACCCCGGATCCCATGTGTCTACCATACGCAAATAATTGTGCACGGCCATGCACGCTACAACTATCGACGTTTGCGCATCGAATTTGTACTCGGGCATCCTTTGCAGTATTAAAAATATTTTTTTCAACACACCGAAGCTCCTTTCAATAATATTCCTGCACGAATAGTGCATGTAGTTAAAATATTCCTCGGGGTTGTTTGGTTGGCGAGCTTGCGGGGTAGATGCCCTATGGAACTCCTGCATGTGGTATCGTACATTATGACCCCTGTAAGGGCCAAGATAACCCTTCTTGTTTGGGAATCCGGAATCCACGAAATAGTACTTATTCCAAGAAGGCCGTAGGAAATTACTGTTTGGGTTCTCCAATGCTTCATTCAACATACGACTGTCATGTGTGGAACCTTCCCATCCAGCACCAACAAATGTGAAACATATGTTGAAATCGACAATAGCCAGCACATTTTGCCTAAGATCACCATGCCTATTACGGTATCTCTCTTGACCACCCTCTGGTGGAACAGCTGGTATGTGGGTACCGTCCATTGCCCCGATGCAATCCTGTTGCACGACGTGCGCGAAGTGTTAATTGAGAGCATAGTGATATTGTACATAATATAACCTCAAATACTACACAACGGAAACAGATAATAGCAGCCATTTTTACTTTTTCCATTTTAGCATAACAATTTTTATCTTTGAAGATACTATAAATCTGCTGTGAACGTAACAAATGTTAATGGTCTCCAAAAAATAGGAAATATTGTGGGCAAAATAAAATGTTGTTCATCGAATCACAGTGACATATAACTATTATTCCTATTTGGTCTTTCTATTTAGGAAACTACAAATATAGGTGCTAACGCAATTATTTGCGTTACGTTATGTGCCACGGAAAAGAGCAGACCAACAAAATTATTTGAAAGGCTGCGTGTCGCGGGTTGGTTGGTGAATGTGCCCCCTCACCGTTCAAGTAGTTCACATGTGGCCGTATAATATCAAATGACAAGTGTTTTAGCTTCCCAAGCACATAGTGGAAGTTTTCATGTATCGTGGCAGTCGAGTGCCCAAAGAATATGTGAGCCAATCTTATTCCAGCAGAGTGTCTCAGTATGAAAAGACTAAAAGCTAGTCTCTCCTCCGCTGAGATGTACCTCGAACTCACGAAGTTATATCTCTGTTTCAAGAGACCAAGCAAACTCAAGAATGCTTGGGGTCTCATTCTACACAATTGGAGACAGTCGTCCCCGCTTGGTTGGTTCAAGATGCGCTCAACTATGTGCTGCCCTGTTTGCCCAGGTGCATTGATTCGGCCGTCCAATCTGTTGTTCACGTAAATATATTCGACAATGTGGCATGTCACGCTACAAAAGTCAATCCACGAGGCCTCCTCCGCTTGTAAATCGTGAATTTCATGTATTATTTCAGCCTCGGTCATCGACCCCATGACAGTTCCGCGAAGTTGCAAAAAATTCTTTTGGCAAAGAATAGAGAAGCAAAAAATAACTATTTTTTTTTTTTTGAAATTCGGATGCATTAGAAGCACAATGGTTGGTGCTACTTATAGCCATACACTAGTTGATGCAGATGTGAATTACAATTATTGTCCTGTAATTTTTAACGCAATTGGGGACAGCTCTTAGGCGCAAGAAAACTTGCAACAGATGGGGCTAACATCTACTTTTACTACTTTTACGTCATGACAAAGCTAATGGAGAAAATGTTGATGAATCTAACCATGTGCTATGGGATATGTTTGTACTATCCTATAAATGCTCCAACTAAAACCTCTATGACATTGAATGTGGACAATGCAGGGTACAATTTATGTGGGACCACATGCTGTATCCCTAATAATGACATTTGAAGAGCTTTTTTTTTTCCTCAACTGCATGCAGCCTCATGGCATAGAAGTGTCACCTACACGTGAAACAATTAGTCGAAAAGTGCTTGTACATTAAATGAAAAAGCCAGGTCTACCAAGACAAGCTTTGCATCTAAACATAGACGAGATTACAGACAATTACTACATGTTGAACAGGATGGTAATGACGATGATGATCATATTATTTATTGTATAATTCAGCTATCAAGTTAATAAAATTCAATGTCGATAGAGGTATTCATATTACAACTTGTCATTACCAAATAATGCTGCTTATATAATATTCAATTGAAATCGAACTTGATTTTTAATTAATCATATAACCATGGTTTGGTAAATCGATTGAACGGACACCGTAGATCTGACGTATTTATAGTAAATGAAAACTATGGAACTTATATAATATTCAATTGAAATCAAACTTGATTTTTAATTAATCATATAACCATGGTTTGGTAAATCGATTAAACGGCTACCGTAGACCTGACGTATTTATAGTAAATGAAAATTATGTATGGATTCCAGCGTAAGAATTAAAATCTTGATTGGTTACTTTTGGACAATATCATGCACGAAGATACAGATAAGAGGGTCTGACTGAATATGAAAAATAAGATCGAACTGCTGTGCTAGCCGAAGGGGATCCTCTTCACCCCTGACCAGCTATCTATTATAATGCGTCCGAGTTAAGCTACATGAAATTTAGAGAAATCCTACATGATCAATACAAACAACACAACAACAATGGTTTCGATGTTATTGAAGTAACTCACACCCACAGAGGCCACAAGTACGAGCTCCAACACAAGCATACATACATATTTTTTTTAAAAAAAAAATGGAGCTCTTGAATACTTACTCTAACCTATAGTCGCGCCAATTGACGGAAACCCAACTTGGTAGTCACTTGTACCCTGACATCTCCATGTACTCTAACCATTCCACCTTCTCCTCCAGGGTACCCCACCCCAGAAAGAGGTTCCTTTGTTGAGGGTTATACTCTAATAATACGGATGCATACATTGCGAGCTTACTGTTGACACCACGAATATCACGAAGGTGAGGCCAACACTCGTCTATTGATGGAAACAGTGGCTCCTTCATTGCCTTCGCCTTACTCACCTCCGCAAGAGAATCAAGTAGATGTGATCCAACCATAGGCCTTTTCCCCCTAAGGTTTGATTCACTTGCATCAACTGATTTATGCTTACTGCTTCGACGGCCCGGAGTCACCTCCGGGGATATGACACCAATTGTGAAATCAATCAGAGGCAAGCCTGACCCTGTTCCAGGACCTGCATCTGGCCCAACATTTAGGTCCAGCCTTCGAGTTAATTCTGGTAAACCCTGCACTCCGCAAATTGTTGAAGCATAGACGACATGCTCTCCAGTAGAAGTGACATTCTTAAAAAGAATGTCCCCGTAGTGAATAATCTCCTCTATGTTTTTCTTTTGGAGGGATTTTAGCTCTGGTTTAACCTGCACGATGCAAAAAAACATTGGAATTATACAACAATTTTGAAGTCATCAGAAACACGGAGAAACGCTCATCACATCCTGTTGAGGTGATGAAACCTCGACTGAATTAGTAGAAACAGGAAAATAATGCGGGGTAGTTAAATATGGAATGTATAATTTTTGATTACTTGATAATTATCGGATCACGCAGAACAAATCATTGGCACAATTAAGCAGTTCATTAGTGCAATTGTGAAGGGCCAACATCTGTGTTCCCTGCTTATAATCACAACACTGAAACTGTAGAATATTATTGAATCGCTACAATTGGTAATAGAATCCCATTATGTAGCAAGTTCTATGTTGTAACAAAAGTTTATGCCTATCCATGCCAGTTGAATTCCTTCATAACCTCATATTTCTACCAGCATTCATTCTCGGAGAATATAATTTTTTTGCCCTTCAGTGCCGCAAGAATTGATACATAGATTGGAATTAGAACAATGAAAAAAGCATCAGATAAACTAGAATATGTACGAATTAATGTTGTAAATCGTGCAGTCACAATGAAGAGGAAAAATGTTCATGTTTCCAGCACCGTACATGTTATTGAACAATGGATTCAACAATTGTTTTGTGGAAAAATTTGCGTGAAATTTGTAAGCCTAACCATGACATCGAACACTTGTGCACATTGCAGCTGGGGGGAAGAGGCCTTACCTGCAATGCGTGATTCCACCAGTCCTCGTCGGCGGTGATGCAGGCGTTCACGGGATCAACACCTAGGCCAGTCGTAGATCGCAGCCAGTTCACGAGCGACCATAGTTTTTTTGTTTGTTCCAAAAATTCCTTACTTGCGTGACAGTACACTCACCATCGAACCTGGAGTTCATTTCTCCAGCAATCTTCTTCAAGGATTCATGCTTCATCCCACCACCTGCACGTTTTCAGGTCATTTGTTCTTCAACTCAGAGGGTGAAAAACAGAGATCATCGTTCGTCGTCCCAACTCAAGCTTTGACTCGTCGGCTCTTTTGTAGCCTTATTTACCTTCTTCGGCGAAGACCGTGTGTAATACGGTGGTTCGCCGACGACCTGTGGAACGGAAACGGAGATTGTAAGAGTCTCTGTAAAGCTGGAAGTAGAAAATGAGCAGCAAAATTGACATTCCCTAGCTGGGTACCGTCCATCTTTCTGGCTTGGAGACGTGTGAAAGGGTGCCTGTGCCGGTGATGCTGCAGTCGGGTAACTGGGCTCATGGAGAACTACCTTCGGCTGCCGACAAAAATGGAATTTAAGGGACTTCAGGAAAGAAGAGAGAAGAAGGTAGAGAGAGAACGAGTGAAAGACGTGATGGACATGTATGTCAGGGGCAGTCCTTTCTCTGATACTTGGAATCGGTCAAGGCATTAAAAAGTTGATAAGATGGAAATGCTTAAAAATTTTGATAAAAAACACACTTGCCAAACGGAGCCTTAGTAATACATTTTGTCTCTCTTATCGATTTCTACCAAAAATTTCGCTAAGATGAAATAAAAAGAAATATTTATTCATCGTATATTTAACAAGTAAAAATAAAAAATTATAATTAAATACATGTACATCGTTTTAAAGCACGATAACAAATTTTTTGGAGGAAAATTATCATTAAAGAGAAATTTTGCTAATTGTTGAAAATAAGAAAGTGACAAAAAATTAAGAACGAAAATATAATTATAAAGATGATGGACCAATAATACAATTAAAATGTGGTGTATTTATAAAAATTGTGGTGCTTATTAAAAAAAAAAAAAAAATCTCCTCTATTTGTTAAAATTTTGGTGTTTAAAAACATTTTTTTTATATTTTTTATGTAAGATGTGTGGTTAAACAGTGAAGAGACAAAATATGTGTGATTAAAAGATGATTTGAGAAATTGTGATGTTTAAAAACTTGTTTTTTTCGCTTTTGCCAAACAGAGCTAAACCTCTCGTATCTCGAGCCCTCCTAAATTTGAATTCGAAAAACCCTAAACGATATTTCTCGTCTCCATTGTCCGCCTGCATTCTACCTTATCTCCTCGAGTTGAAGTGCGCATTACCCATTTACCTCAGCCATAAAAATAATAAATCTCAGAAAACCCTAAACCTCATATCTTCCATCCTCTCGTTTGCCACAAAAAAAGTAAAAAATACAAGAAACCAAGGCAGAGCACACCAATAAAAGCAATGGCGAAGAAGAAAGTGTCCAACACCCACCACGAGAACCCGCATCAGAAGCAAGAGAAACTCGTTCAGATCCCGCGGCAGGACTCAGTAGCTATGGAGAATGAGGCTTCAGTGAAGTTTGAGAGTCTCAAATCTCTGAATAAGAGGCTTATTGAGGAGGCAGTCGAGCGCCGCCAACAGGTGGACACGCTCATGCAGTCGAAACGGTCTCTGGAATCGGAGCTGGTTCGATCTAACTCGGAGATGGAGTGGTTGCGGAACGAGTTGACTCAGGTGAGTGAGAGTGTCGTGCATTTGGAACTGGAAAGGAGTGTTGTGTCTGTATTTGTTGCTTCGCAGGTCAATCACCAGGCTGAGGTGGTTGACGGGAAAACCAAGGGATTGGAGAGTAAAATAAAGGATTTGTTAAGGGTCATTAACGAAAATGAACGCAGAATCGGGTTGTTGAATGAGGAATTGAGCAAGAGTGGAGCAGAATTGGAATTCGAGCGAGAGAGTACGAGAAGGGTTATTGAAGAGAGGGATGAAATGAAGGGTAAACTTGATGTGCAAATAGAAGAGGCCGATGGATTGTGGGCGAATTTGGTTGAACTGGAGGAAGGAAAAAAACTGATCGAGCAAGAACTAGAAAAATCACAGGTTGAATATAATCGCGCCATGGAGGAAAAACAAGAGGGGGAGAGGAAAATCGAAGTAATGATGAGTGATAAAAATTTTGCTGACAAGAGTTTAGTTGAGTCAAATAAGTTGATAGAGGAAATGAAGAAAGAAGTTCAGGAGGTTATCAAGGAAAAACAAAGAATTGAAGAAGAGAAACGGATGGAAATAGTGAAGGGAAGTGAGTTGGAGAATGTGGTGAGTGGACTGAATGAGAAGGTGATGAGTTTGCTAAAGGAGGAGGAAAAGTTGCGTGTAAATGTAGCAGAGTTGGAGAAGAAATGCATTGAAGGCGTGGAGAAGGAAAAAGATATGGGAAGGGAGATTGATGAATTGATGAAGAAGAAGAAGCTGAATGAGAAGTTCCGTGTGGGATTGATTGAAGAGAAGAAGCTGAATGAGAAGAATATGAACGAAATGTTGAATCAATTAGATGAGCATAGTCGGAAAATTGACGAATTAATCAATGACAAGATTGCCTTGGTGAATGCTAAAGATAGACTTGCAAGTGAAGTTGACTCATTGCAAAATGAAGTGGCTAAGTTCCAAGGCGTAGTCATAGAATTGGAAGAGTCTGGTAGGGATAAGACAGACAAAATTAAGAACTTTGAATCTGAAATAAGTGGTTATAAATATGAGATTGAGCAGATTAAGGGTGAGAGGGACAATGTTAGAAAGTATTTGGATGAAGAGAGACAGATTGCGGTAGGAATGAAGGAGAAGGTTGAAGATATGGAGAAAAGAATTGAAGAAAGCAAAAATGCCACTGGGGAATTGAAGGCTGAGAATCTCACCATACTTGGAGAAAAGAAAGAACTGGAATTCCAATGTGATGTGTTGAAAAAGTCTATAGCCTCTCTTGAAAGATCACTTGGAGAGGCGCACAATGGACTTGACGTCATGCGGGGTAAATTGGAATTTGCAGATGCCAATACAAGCCTAGTTATGAACATGTTGAGGGACACAGCAGCTTTTTGTTCAAAGGATGAAAAAGGGAATGCTGTAGATGGTGATTTGCTTGGTGAAAAACAGGTTAATGGTGAAGAAATGAAGTCACACGAGGTGGAATTGGGGACGATTAAGAAGGCTTTTTTGAGTAAAGAAACTAAAGTTGAAAACATGAAGAGACAACTCGAATTCCTGCAGATTTCGGTAGCTGAAGCGCACAAGAAGAAGAGCTTTTGGACTGTTATATCCTCGGTAACTGCACTTTTGGCTGCCGTTTCTATTGCATTCGCTGCACACAGTCGCTGAATACCTTTACATAGGTTTCACTAATGAAGTCTAACAAATTTTGGTGTTAAAAACTAATGGCATTATGATGCTATACTGAGGGCTATGACTATTTAGTTCTCTAGTTTCTTTTTTGTATTAAGTCTCTTGAAGCTGATATATCATATATTAAACTTGTTCTAACTTTTGATGGTAGTGCAAGAGATGTAACTGAACAAATGCAATGCAAATTTATGCATCTGAATCTGAATGTCTAATGTTTTGATTATTTTTTGCATTCCATACAGAATGGAGTATATACTTTGTTTATGGAACACCCTTTTAAATAATGATGAAGTGAAAAACGCAAGTAATCGGGATTTATGACACGGCACAGAATCAGTACCAGTAATGATGGGGGCAAGGATGGGAAACCACTATTTATAATGTGTTCAGCGACTCTGCAGCCAATTTTTTTTTTTAATTTTTTTTTTGGTATTTTCTAGGTAGATGTATGGTTGAAAATTGAAGAGAGAAAATATATGGTTAAAAAATAGTTTGAAAAATTGTGTTGTTTATGATTACAATTTATAAACAAATTTATAATTTTTCAAACTATTTTTTAATCACACATATTTTCTCTCTAATTTTTAAATATTGATCTACTTAGAAAACACAAAAAATTCAAAAAATAAACGGTGGCTCAAGCCGTCGAACACTTAATTATAAATTTCTTTATAAATTGTAATCATTGTGTAAAAAAACGGTGTGTAAATTTGTTCTTCATGTCAAGTGTGCATGGTCCAATTCTAGATGAAGATGATAGCCCCCCAGTTCAAAATACATATCGAATACGTGAGAAAACAGAGCTTCTCTTTGATAACAGTCATTCATAGGGGAGTTCAGAGCGGATCTAATCATAGATGGAGAATACTGAAACCTGTGTGGGGGAGTAGGGCTTATATTATAGGTAAGGAGCAGCTGGTCTTTCGAGAAATCCATAGACTCTTTTCTCGGAGGGAGTATTAAGTCATAGATCCCCCAAGGACTCCCTTGCCTTTCTTGGTTGGACCAACCAACTGACCATTTTCAGGAAGTCTTTCTTCATTTTTAGAGCAAGAAAGCTTTCTCTATCTTTAAGCATAACCAATTCATTTTCAAATATAGTTGAGATATTTTATTTTCACCCGAGCAGAAGAGGAATAATTCTGGTAATGAGGTCACGTGAATGCCTGAGCAAAATATAAATTATGTTAAGAGAGCACAGTGGGAGGCAAGTAATACGGGGGAAGCAACACACAATAGGGGAGATGAAAAATCAGAGAAGATATTAAGGAGAGACTGTAATCTCGAAAGCCAAATTATCTTCAGCATTTCTGTTATTTCCTTGAAACCTTTCAATTCAGCATTTCCCATAATTTTCCTTAAGAAATCCGTAGTTCATTGACAAGATATCTTATACTTCCTCCGTCTCAATTATATAAATTGTCTTTCGTTTTTTTTTTTGTCACAATTATACATACTTATTTCTTTATTGAGAAGTAGCCTCCAGGGCACATCTCCCAAGCACATCTCCCAAGGGTGAAAGGGATGGTGGTTTAAAGACCAGCCTCGCTTGATCAGGGGTTCGAATCTGACCCTTGCCAAGTTAAAAGGTAAGCCCTCACCCTGCACTCTGGGAGGCATAACCTGCGATTTACATCATTCATCAAGACCCAAAGCAGGGTCGATGGGGGACCTCAAGGTTGGGGCTCAACCTTTTTTTTTTCCACCTTTATTGGGAAATATTTATTTTATTTGTTTACTAATGTAACCCTATTTATTACTTTTAATATAATAATTTTGATATTAAATAAGAGTAAGTTGAAATTTTTCTTTACAAAAACTATTTTTTCAATGACATTAAATATTTTTTTTTTAATCTGTACGAAAAATAAAACAAGCCCATATAATTAGAACGGAGGGAGTATCAATTTAAAAGTAATCAGTGTTGAAATTATGTTGATCCTTAGATACCAATTTTGGCTCAATAAGCTTTTCAAAACGACACCTCAACTTCAAGCTCGTCTCAATAATACTGAACTTGGTTGCCACTTGCCACAAACTAGGAAGGAGAAGAAAAATAAGAATAACAATGGAGACTACCAAGAAAGACTCCAACCTCGGCTGCTCTAGTTTTTTCCCTCCCACGGTCATAGGGATGACAGTAATATTCACATATCCGATACCCGTTAGAGACCCTACATAAACGGACGAGAATTACCCGACTAAATGAGTTTGTGGTCGGGTATGGAGGTAAATGTTAAAACCCGACATGAGTATGGATAGGGTGTGGATTTTACTACAAAACACATACCCGACCTGCATACCCATTAGTTTCCTTAAAGAAGTATAGAATTTAAAATAAAAGTGAATGTGTGAAAAAAATAAATAAGGGAGATATATAACCATATATTGTCATTGGGAAGTAATTTTTTGAAATTGTAAAATCATTAAAAAGATAAGTACAACTGTATTATAGATAAGATCAAGTTCTCTAAACTTCAATATGTCGTGTCTAGTAGCGATTTTTTAGCTAAACTTTATCAGATTTTGATAATTTTGATAATAAAATATTATATATTTTTTATCAACAGTAGTTGCTACCTGTGGAAAAGAGTCAAAAATTCATTTTTTAATATCTTGCAGAGATCATTATATATCAACGTGAATCGTGAAATTATATATATATAGTTTTAGAGTTTGTCATACCAACAAGTATATTAAAAAAATTAAATAAATAGATAATAGTAAATGAGTTTCAAATGGATATGCAAGCGTACCCGCATCCGACCCATCCCCGACCCGCCATTTTTAAATGGGTAATGAATAGGGTATGGATGTTGTAAATTTCTAGTGGGTAGGGTACGAGTTTGGCAAATCCGACCCATTGCCATCCCTACGGTCATGTTCGAAAACAACCTTAGGTGAGAAGGCAAAGGATATATACATATAATTTTGGGCTAGGTTACCAATAAATGGTTCAATAATCCAGAACCCAAGTCCAATATATAACCAAGTCAGATGGCCCAACAAGCAACAAGTCCAAAGTTTATGTCCATAACCACCACAATTGAGTCTTCCAAGTGGACTACGGGTAACTATCAATTAAGTTGCTTTAAGTGGCCCTATCGAGTTGAACTATTCATTTTAGTGTCGATATAATTTCACAATTGTTTTACATCATTAACCGAATTTATCGGGTATCAAAAACCAAACAAATCTTCACCTTAATATCCAATCAATCTGTAAGAAAAACAACACAATGTTTATACTTGCCCAATCAAGGTTATCAAATAAAAATTGCACTCACAGACCTTACTTCGATTCTCACACCAGAGACATACACCATACTTGCTTCAAGAATACTCAAGTAAAAGACAGATAATCACAGTAATCAATCAAGAACATACAACACGTGTAATGACAGATATAACCATAGGATAATAAAAAAAAAACTTTTCAAACATACTCTCAAAAGAGCATAAGACTAACTCCTAGTTAATCAAACACAACGGCCAATACATATACAACATAATGCATAAATGAAGACTTTACACAACTATCATATCCCATTCTGTGTAGCTCGCTCCTCGAGTACAAATATCATACACATCGTCACCATGCTCACTAGATTGATCACTATACATGTCTAACTGGTAAACAAGAATAGATCCTAAATTCATGAGATGCTCTTCTATCAATACTTCACTTCTCTCTCAACCTAAGGGGATAATCAGTCTCCATCTAATAGAAGTGATTATAGTATCTCTTACACTCCACCAGGTCAGGATTTTCAGATAAAAGATTTACAGTACATTTAATCACATTTCAACTCGTGATTCAAATGTTACACTCACCCCTTGTACATCTCATCAATGCACCATCAAGCATTTACCTCATACATTATCAGAAGACATTCACAATTACTACTAATGCATAACAAACCCACTATGCATGTCAACACATTACACTCGATAAAATTGATTACACGCAAATTCATGCAAAGTAACACATATCAAATAAATTGAATACTTCTTTTGTGAATATTGAACTGCTTCCTCGAATTAGATAAGATGGCAATGTGCATTTTCTCCTATTCTATGTATTCTGTGTTGGTTATTCCTGAAAAATTGTAAAAGGGAGATGAGGTAATGAAGGCATTTTTCCATTACTGTAAAAGATGAAACACTTCCATAGGTTATCCCAGTTTTAGTAATGAGAATTTTTGTTTGTCAAGTTTTGAATAGAGAAGAGAATTACTAATTTTTGTTTCAAACCATGATTTTATCCTCGAAAAGAAATAGAAAAGGGCATAATCAAGAACTTTTGATGCCCGTGGACAAACATTATTTTCTTGTATGCATTTTTCAGAAGATTTTGGGGGTACTCTCTTTGATGAAGTGAAGCTCAATATATTTTGACTAAAAAACCATGCTTGTTTCTCGGAGCGAATTGGATGATCGGCCGAGGACTTCCCCATCTTCCCCTCACTCTCCTATAATGCAGCATTATATGACCTGAATGTTTTCCAAAATAGAAGTTTTCAAAACTGAAGGTTACTCTTAAAGTATGGCTTTCATTATAAAACTTCCTGAAAATAGAAGTACTTAAAGAGGATACTTTCTTTATTTTTTATTTATTTATTTATTTGTACAAGTGATTTGGACTCATTGGTTTGAATAATACTAAACTGGTTAAACTTCCAGAGAATTGGAGAGGTCACAACGATCCCACTTAAAACTCAATTTCAACTCATTCTTATTCTAATAATTTGAATGGTAGATAACAGAGCCATTATTTGCAAGACAAAAACATAACAGGAAATGTTCATGTAAACCCCAAGTTATACAAGGAAAAGCAAAGTTGATAACACCTGTGCAGTTAAAAAAAAAATAAAAAAAAATATCACAATCAAAGAAAAATGGTTAGCCATATATGTATTAAAAATTGCAGCATATTCCCTTTAACCATGAATTCAAATGAAAACAACCACCTATGCTAAAATGTGTAGAATTCACACATTTACAGGCAACGTGAAGAAAATATAGTGTCACCTTCATCTTCTTTTTCCTCCTCCTACATCAAAACCAACCCCCGAGTATACTTCTATATCAAAACCTTGTTCCTGTAACACGAAATCAATCATCCATTCAATCTCAACCCATTTAAAATATCACTAATCCATACACTATAACGTGACAATAATTAACATGACAAACATGTATGCGAATGCTCATATTAAAAAAATATTTCATATGTATACACAATGGCATAAATAAATCTAACAAAACACGAGCTCAACCCATTTTGAATATCTAACCCCACAAAAAATTAAAAACCAATATTGGACACCAATGCAGATTGCAAAAAATAAATAACCTGGGCTTTCGGCTATTATTCTGAAAAAAAAAAATTAAAAAAAAAAAAAATGGATATTTAAATTTTTTCCAAATAATAATATGAGAAAGGCACACCTACGTCTGTTTGGAGTATGATGAAGAGGAAGGAACTCTTTTGTTGCGAAACATCATATAGCCCACGGGCAACACTACTCCCAACATCATTATGGCCGCTCCGATCAAGTATCTGAATACGCTTGGCGGCTCCACCTGGATCAATACCCCTCTCCTCAACTGCATCACCACCCAATCAAAAAGACCCATTTCAATTTAACCCTAAACTATAAATAAACTTGTGAAAATAAGAATTCATTTTAGCACAAGAAGACCCATTTCAATTGAACACTAAAATATGAATATGAATAAACTGACGCAAATAAATAGTAACTCTTGCACAAGAAGGTCCATTTCGATTTTAGACTGAATTATGGATAAAGCGACTCAAATGCGAAGAATTGTCATTTGTAAAAGTAAATTGTGAGTTGTGATCTGGATCCAGAGATGAAAAGGAACTTACTGTCATCGTTCTTCGATATTTATCAATAAATTCAATTCGATTTCAGTTGATTCTATAACAGAGGAAAGGGTGTGAAAGGAAATTGTGAAGTAACGACTACCGATGAAAGTATGGGAATACTTTCAATCCCCAAAACAATAATTTGTTGTTGAATTAATCCATGTGCATACAATTATTTTGATAATGTGGACGATAATCTGATTATGTGAAAGTATTATTATTGTTGATTTAAAAAATGATTTGATGTGTGAAAAATAAGGATTGCGCAACGTAGACAAATTGTCTTTCTTATTGTGACCCTTCTTGTGAGTGTAGTAAAGTTGAAATATATCCTCATTTTTTTGTGAAAAATTGTTTATAAACTTTCACGTACCAACATTTAATTGGTTCATTTTGTTAAAAAATAAAAAATGGTGAATAGAAATCGTTGATCGGTCAAGATTGTTAACTTTCGAGAGAAATGGTTCAATGAAATATTGTCATGTATCCGTTGATATGCGACTTCGCCTAAATAGATTAAGAAAACTAGAGAATGGATAATTAGCTGTTAAAATAAATATGAAAGTCGGAATTTTATGTTTTACTTTTCTTGATATTTTTTATTATATATGAATGCATAATTTATGTCGGGCATTGTATGTAATTTTACAACTTATATTCAATAAATAATTATCAATTCCGTGCATCACACGAGTACTATTACTAGTTCGAAAAAAGGGAATAAAAACAGATACATGATTACAAATTATTAAATATTTCCTTAAATACAATATTTGTTGTTGAATTAATTCGATTGCCATCCTTGTCACATATCAAACTTTTCAAACCTCTACATTTTATTTAGTACATTAACATAAACATAAACATAAACATCAACTAAATTTTAATTTTACAAAACATCAACTAAATTTTAATTTTACAAAATTAGTTTGATTACTTACGTTCTCTTTTTTAATATGCACCTTGAACAATACATTTTTTTTTCTTACTAGTGCTTATACTTATGTTGGGTTTGTTTCAACCTCAGACGTCCTCTATTGTAAATTGTAGTTGTTACGTTAGTCATAAGGAATGCATATTCAAATAAGTCTTAGTAATGTAAGTCATAGAACTATCCCCACCTTGGTAGCCTCATCTCTAAGTTGAAGGGCCCTTTTTTCAATGAACTCAACACATTCGTGATCCCAAAGTAGAAATGGTGCATTTCCCGTGTGGTCTATTGCACGCACTTTCATTTTGTACCTAAAATTTAGTTCATTGTTGCAGCACCAAAAAATCATAAAATGAGGAGCATCTTATTAAAAATCTATATCTATACTATGCATAATAAGGGAAAAGTGTTGACCATTTCTTGACCTCTTTTCCCACCCATCTGCTCATTTTTTGCCTGTACACATATTATATTATTATTACTAGTTGTCTACCCGTGCGATGCACGGAATATATAATTTTTAAATCATAATTTTAAAAACATTTTGATTCAATCATATTAAATAAAAAACATAATTTAAATGAAATCTCAATACAAAATGTTATTGAATTTGAAACTTTAAAAAAGATAAAATTATTCAAAATAAAAAAAATGTTACATGTACATTTAATATACCGCGCCACTCAAAATTTGACATTCATTTAAATTTTTTATATAATATTTTTTTAAAACTTTTATTTACATTTTTCTCTGAAAATTTGCCCACTTCATCATCTATTTCCCTTTTAATAAGTTATAATTTATTATTAACTATATTTTTTAATGTGTTACTTAGATATATTTTATTTGAAATTCAATATATTAATTAATATATTTTATTTTTCCTTATTTTTTAAACATGTCAATTTTTATCAAAATAATGAAATAATTAAGCCTCCATTTGGTAATAATTTTTGTGATATGCTTATTGAAAAACCTACTCATTTATTGACATATTAGGAAGTAAAATTTCAATAATTTTATTTATTTATTTTCAAAATATATTGATTCAAAATATATTAATCCGAAATTTTCAATTTCAATTTAACATATTTACATAGATATGACATTTATTTATGTTCAAATATATTAATACAATTTTTTGATTTCATAAATAAAATAACATATTTACATAGATATTATATTTATTTATGTTAAAATATATTAACTCAATTTTTTCATTTCCTACATAACACATTTACATAAATATCACATTAATTATGTTCAAATATATTAATCTAGTTGTCTACCCGTGCGATGCACGGAATATATAATTTTTATATCATAAATTTGAAAATATCTTGATTATATAATCATATCAAATAAAAAAAAAAACATAAATCAAATAAAATTTCAATACAAAATATTGTTGAATTTGAAACTTTAAAAAAGACAAAACTAATCAAAATAAAAAAATGTTACATGTATACTAAGTATACCGCACCACTCAAAATTCGACACTTATAAATTTTTTATATAAAATTTTTTTGATTTTTAATTACATTTTTCTCTTAAAATTTTTCCACTTCATCACCTATTTCCTTTTTAACATGTTATAATTTTTTATTAACTATATTTTTTAATGTGTTACTCACATATATTTTATTTGAAATCCAATATATTAATTAATATAATTTATTTTTTTCTTATTTTTTAAACATGTCAATTTTTGTCAAAATGATGTAAAGATTAAGCCACCGTTTGATAATATTATTTGATTTATAAAACTGTATAAATGATTTTGAGGTAAAAAAAATAATGGCTGAAAATTGGAGAGAAAAATATGTGTGGTTAAAAAGTTGATAGAAAATAATTAATTATTTTTGTAACATGCGTATTGAAGATCCTACTCATTTATTGACATATTAGGAAGTAAAATTTCAATGATTTTATTTATTTATTTTCAAAATATATTAATTCAATTTTTAAATTTCCAACTTAACAAATTTATATAGCATATATTTATTTATTTTAAAATACATTAATCCAATTTTTTCATTTCCTCCATAACACATGTCATTGAGTTAAATTTTTTTTTTTAAAAAAGCAAAACTAATCAAAATAAAAAATGGTGCACACACAGTGTACTGCACCATTCAAAATTTGACATTTAATTAAATTTTTTATATTAAATTTCTTTTGACTTTTATTTACGTTTTTCTCTTAAAATTTGCCCACCTTATCACCAATAATATGTTATAATTTTTAATTAACTTTATTTTTTAATATGTTGCTTACATATATTTTATTTTTCCTTATTTTTTAAATATACCAATTTTTGTCAAAATGATAAAAGGATTAAATTTTCTATCAACTTATCATTAGCTGTAAAAGGTTGATAGCAAATAATTAATTATTTTTGTAATATACTTATTGAAGAACCTACTCATTTATTGACATATTAGGAAGTAAAATTTCAATGATTTTATTTATTTATTTTCAAAATATATTAATTCAAATTTTCATTTTTAACTTAACAAATTTATATAGCACGTATTTATTTATTTATTTTCAAATATATTAATCCAAAATTTTCATTTTCAATATAACACATTTACATATATATGACATTTATTTATATTCAAATATATTAAAACAATTTTCTCATTTTCTATATAACACATTTAAATAGATATCACATTTAATTATGTTCATTTCCTACAAAACACATTTACATAGATATCACATTATTTATATTTAAATATATTAATCTAATTTTTTTCATTTCCAATGTAACACATTTACAAATATTACATTTACTACAACTCTTACTAAATATGTAATAAATAATAAATTTTCCTACGAGATCTTTATCTTTTCTATATTTATTTTATTCATTTATTTTCAAAATATATTAATTCAAAATTTTAATTTCTATGTTAGCAAATTTATATAGCATGTATTTATTTATTTTCAAATATATTAATCCAAAATTTTCATTTTCAATATAACACATTCATATAGATATGACATTTATTTATGTTCAAATATATTAATACAATTTTTTCATTTCCTACATAACACAATTAAATAGATATCACATTTATTTATGTTCAAATATATTAATCTAATTTTTTCATTTCCAATGTAATACATTTATACATAATATATTTATTATAACTCTTATTAAATATGTAATAAATAATAAATTTTCCTACAAAAGTTTTTATCTTTTATTTATATATATATATAAGTAGAATTGAGGAGAGAGAATCATTAAATGCAAATTTCCCTTCAAAATGACTCTCTCTCCTCACTTCTATACATGTGAAATAAAAAATAATCAGCTGAACTTCAAATCAACCCAACTTTCATGTATGTGAAGCTTCCCATTCTCATTCCCCAAGCAAAATGTTGAAAGGAACGTACACTTTACACAGACCAAAAAACAAAACCAAATGAAATGAAATAGATAACCAAAGCTCGGATAAAAATTCGTTTCCCAGTCTCCCAAAATCGGTGCCAAAATCGTTTTCCATAATCCCAACAGTGTGTAATTAAAATCAGGTACCATTCCCCGATCGACCCTGCCATCGACTGCGACGCTCAGTCCAGATATTGTTGCCCAAATTCCCGCAGATCGTTGCCCCAAATCAATTGCTTCTTCCATGGTTTCGTCTACACGCCGTCTCCTTGATGTGCGTCCGACTGTGATGTTGTCCGACTACACACTCTGGTTGCTTACCCGGTTTCACTGCACTTAGGGGAGTTTATTTATTTTATTTACTTATTTTTCCTTTTCTGCATCAGTTGATGATTATTATTATTATTATTTAGTTTATAAAATTAAATTTAAATTAAAAAAAGTCATTCGTTCACATCAACTATGAGGTTGATTTTATGTTGCGTTTCGTTTTTCCATACAAGGTCCTTGCATTTCGACTTTACACCAAATTTGCTATTGTTACTCTGCTTATACGCCATATGTTAAACATTGTTAGTAATGATTACGTTACATTTAAATTTCCCATGCCAAAAGTCCATAGAAGTCTGTAAAAGATCAAGCCAGCATATTGTTTTGCAGTTCAACGTAAATCAGCCGGGGCAAGTAAATGAAGCCGGCTGGAACGCTTCCATTCAAGTAGTTTTTCCCCAGCCGCACCCTAACAAGACTCGAACACGTTTTTTTTGAGAATTAGTACTGTTTCAAGGCACTCAAGTCCTTAGGGATTGTAGCAGTCAGCTTGTTGGAAGACAAATCGAGGTCCTTAATATCCTAGTTTCGTCCAAGATTCTTCGGTATAGTTCCACTGAAATTGTTATTCCAGAGTTCAAGAACTTCAAGAGTTGGATAATCAGCCATGTAACTCGGTATTGATCCATGCAATATGTTCGCAAACAGTTTGAGAAGCTTGATCTTTCTGAGGTTGATAAGCTCATATGAGACTTCCACAGTGAGTGCATTGAAAGAAAGATCGAGTCTCTTCAAGCTTGTTAAGTTTCCAATTTGCTTTGGCATTGGACTGGAGAGGCGATTGATGTACAGAAACAATGTATTAAGTGACTTCAAATTCCCCAACTCAGAAGGGATTGAACCACCCAATATGTAGTCTTAAAGATCCATGATAACTAAATTCACCAACTTGCCAAATTCTCTTGGGGATACCTCCCTCAAAAACATTGATATGGCCAGAGTAAATTTGTCTCAAGTTAGTGAGATTACCCAATTCTTTCGGTATCGTTCCTCGAAGATCATTTCCTTCAAGAGACAGATACTCCAAACCTGTCAAACCTCCATGTTTTACTAATAACCAAATATTAATCAAAAGGAAAGTATGTCTGTAGCGACAGAAAATTTTCTGTGACTTATTTAAATATTATTTAAAATGTGTCGCTACGACTTTGCCTATTTATTTTTAAACACATTTTCGTCTAGCTTTTTTAAATGAAATTAAATTTATTTTGAATTAAATATTAGTCAAATTCCAAAATTTATTAAATGATGTCCCAAGTCCATTATTTATTTTGAAAGTCTAATTTTCAATCAATTGAATTCAAATTGAGGTAATTACATGTGCCACCTCATATTTTATCATTATTCAAACAATACGTCACTATTATTACAAACCCACATATACTGACTTCTTTGCAGTATTTAAAAAAAAAACAAACAAACCACTCATGGTCAATGATCTACGTTGAACACTGGAATTACTCATCCAAACATGCCTTTCCTAAATTACTCATCCAAACATGCTTTTCATAAAAGAGCACATTATCTGTACAATACCCCAAATTGACTTCACTTTCCAAAACAAAAACCCTTATTTCAATCTATCGTATTTTAACCAAATCAAATCCCCAAATTGTTTAAACAAGAAATCGTAGATCAGCACATTGATCGGCAATGTCATAAACCATTATCTAGAAATCCGCCTACTATATATCTATCAATGATTTCTAAGATCAATCATTTTGATAACATAATCTTTTTTCGACAAATAAAAGAACCCATTTCCACAAAACTCCACAAAGCAAGATAGGTTCTGAAATTTGGAGGTTTAAGTTACGTAAACTAGGTTTTCAGTTGGATTATGGAGTCACCAACTCGAACTTCGTTCACCCGTCACGATTACAGCAGTATGTCAGTCGAAGATTCACCAATATTGGGCATTACAAACCGACCATTACCATTGGGTTCAATTTACATTTCGCAACCGGAGTTTGAGAAACATAAAGTGGTTACACCAAAAAGGAGGCTGAAATTGGTACGTGAAAAGGTTACTAGCATAGGAGATAATTCAAAATCAGTGGAGATTCTGGAGCCAGAAATTAGATGTGAACGTACTCCTAACCGTAGAATCACACGCTCAATAACCATATTGTCAGATTCGAAGGAAAGAGACACTCAAGCTGATAAGGAAGCGGTGAAGAGGACAGCTCAAAAGAATATTAGTGGGAAGAGGATGATTGACAAACTAGATGGCGATTCATCACCAAAGAAGAAGAAACTAGAGTTTTGTGATGGCCCCTGGCCAACAATTTCGCCATGCCAGACAAAAATATCACAAAATAAGGTATTTTATCCATCATCCTAAGTTATATTACAGATTCCTTAGATTACATATCATATAGTCTTAGCTGCATTACAACTAGCGCTTGAAAATTATGTGACTTTTTGTCTCAATACACGCATTACATATAGTGGAAATTATAAATGGATGGGATTTTGGGGCTCACAACTATGGTTTAGTAATCTGCCCACAGTTATTGGTTTTCGAAATGAACTTTAGGTGAAATGATTATTACAGATTCCTTAGCTTACATAACACATTACTGGCATGAAGCATCCCATTGGATAATTACATAATTGAGACGTAACAAAATCCACACCCCCCCACATGTAGTATGACACATTGCTAGTCTCTCTGTGTGTGTGTATATATATATTAGTCCACCAGTATGACTATTATGGGATTTTTGTTGAGACTATACCATAGTTAAGAAAATTATGTGATTTGATGTAGCATTACATATAATGGAAATTATAAATAGAATGGATTTTGGGACTCACAATCAATATTAATTTAATATAGTTCATAATAAATCACGTTTGAGGTCATACATAGTTTTAAAAGTCCACCGTTAAATTTATTGGAATGATTACCATCCCTGATTACTGGCTTCCTATTTCTTTTCCCGGTCATTGAACAGGCACATGAATTTATCATCCCCCCAGAAGACAGATTTGGTGGAACCATTAATGTTTTCTTCAAAAATGAAGTAATAGCAAACTTGAATGCAAAGCTCTCTGAAACTCAGAAGGAGTTGTTCCGAAGTACGTGCTTCGATCATTTCCTAGGGCTGAGCGACATCCGATTACAAAATCAAGTTATACACAAACCACTCCTTCTGGAAGTCAGGCAACCAGCAATCGATGAGATGTGGTTTGTATTCGATGGGAATCTTCTAAAATTTTCAATTCATGAGTTTTGTCTTGCTACTGGACTTAAATGTGATGGTGATGACAACACCAACATGTTCAAGATGGGGGGTGAAAACCGGATTAGAGACAAGTACTTCAAGGAATTGAAAAGTGTTTTTAGAAAAGATGTTAAGCATACATTTAAGAAACTTCCAGCCGATACACCAGATGAGGATGTTGTGAAGATAGGTATTCTGTACTTGATTTCAACATTCTTTTTCACATCCACGCAACGCAAGGTTGTTAACGATGCAATGATGCGATTGGTCGACTCTCCATATATGAACTCATTTCCGTGGGGTAAGGAACTCTTCCAGATAACCTTCAAATACCTTAAGAATGCTCTAAGCAAAGCCCAGCCTAGCGGAGGCGATGTGAAGGGAATCCTAACCTATCAGCTGCATGGATTTCCACTTGCATTTCAAACTTGGATATACGAGTCAATCCCATCATTATCCAGAAAGTTTTGTAGAAGAGTGAGATACGGCTCACCACACATTGTGAACTGGACAAATGACGACAAAAGGGTATCAGCAGCATCTTTGGAGAAGTTCCTATTCGAGCTTGAGGAGGTATATCCTATCTCTGTTTAATTTCTTGAATTATATTTTTAAGTCCAGATTGATTTATAATTTTCCGTCCTCAAAAAATAATGTTCACATATCACAGCACAATCATTACATAGCGACGAATACATAAATTTTTGTCTTTGCAGATTGAGGTTGTTCAAGTCAAGGCTACAGAACAGGAGAAACTTGCTCCCTACTACATTGGATTATGTGGAAATGAGACAGCTAGTCCGAATCATCACAATGTATCAGGGATACATATTTTGAAAAGTCTCCCAATAAAATCAAAGCAAAGAGAGCAACCAACGACCTCTAAACCCGCGATGTTTCCATCACATTACAATCTGACACCGGATGCTTCATATTTGAGTGAGGTCAGCATAAGCTCGGTTATATGACTGACAAGATTATGGCACACATTTATATAGAAGTAACCACATTGCTTTATTTCCACAGGCACAACTTTCTCAGATTATTAAGGAAGTGAAGTCCGAAATAGCTAAACAAAGGGATAACCAAGTTCAGATAATAGAATCCCAGCAAGAGATCAAATCAGATATCTCACGAATTGAAGCTAACATCAACTACAACTTCCAAAGGTTCATGGAGGAACTGAGCAAGAAAAACTATGCGAGTCAGGACAATGAAATAGAATTAAGATCCCCCGGACCATCAAATAGACCTGTATCACTGAATAAGAAGGTATTATCTTCCTGGCATCTATTTCTTATTATGGAAATATTATTTTATGCCTAACTGTCTGTACAAAAGTTTCAGACATTAACCAATAATACGATGCCATGATCAGGTGCTCGCGAGCATTGAAAAATCCAATCTCGAGAAAAGAGATGCAAGTTTATCTAAATCCAAATCTGCACCTGCAGTTGCACTGGAAAGGGAGGGATTGATGGAGAAAAATTCTGTAAGTGAGGATTCTGGCAAGAAATCGAGTGAACCTTCTTCCGAACCATTCAGCCCCGACGAAATTCAATACACGGAAGAAGATCTGATCCTGGTTGACCAAATAGTGAAAAGCGCTCGATCAATGAAGGGAAAATGCTTAGATCAGGTTCGTAACATTTAATCTTAGCATGTGTTAGTAAATTTAATCATGTAATGTCATGTCACACTGAATGGACATCACAATGAAATTAAATAACATTGTCACGAAATAAGTATTTATATGTGACGATCATTTTCCATACCCCATTTTGTAACATATACCCTATCTTGAGCAGGGTGATGGTCCCAGATTTCATTCACATACACTGCAAAATAACTTGAGTTTTACAAGTCAAGTCGTCGTATAAGCACTTTTTGCCCAAGTGAGCTATGTGATGAAACTATGATATCACATCACTTGTTTATGTGACAACTACACGTTCACACCTGGGCTATTGGATGCCTTTTGTGTGTAATCCTCTGCATAGGTCAAGAATACTTATTTATTAATCAGTTTTCTCACTTCCTGTTCAATGTCACTCATGCGGGCAATGATGTTGAATTTTTTTTTCCTTCCCTTTTAACAAAACTAATACGAGGAAGATTTGAAAATAAACTCAGAGTAGGTTTACGTGTCTCACTTAGATAATCTGCCTTCATGGGAATGGAGAGCTAATCAACAGTCATATTGTTTCTTACAAATATAAATTTTACTATTATGATCATTTTCAAAAAATGAAACAACACAGACACAAAACACTCCATTGGTTCATATATATTTACGCGTAATATGTATCTTGCAGGCTCCTGAACACTCGCAAATCGAACAGGTCACACTCCCTCATACTCAAACCCCGATAAATGATAAGATGGGATCCACCAATAGGGTATAATATCTCACAACTGATTTCTTTTGCATAATTAGTATTACAAAATTACCTTACCCTTATTTTCATCAATACTAATCGACGTCTCTAACATTTCTACTATATGATTATACTAGGTGACGGATATAAATGGCGCAGGTGATATTCTAACATATTACTTAGAAGTGTTATTTTCTGTATATTACATCTTCATTTCAATGAATTATGTTGTATCTTCATCAAACTTGCAAGTGTTCAAATAATACAATTTTTCCTATGCCATTAACAGGACAGGAGAGTTATACAAGATACGACATGTTCCCATTCAAGGTAGATTTCTCCCAGCCGGGCGAAGATGATGTTGCTGCATTTGACAGTTGGTTTAGCGAAGGGTACAAGCCTGGACTCATGTAAGTAGCTACATATTTTATCAATTTTGATGCATGTTCATGTTAATATGTCTAAATCAGAATATCAACTATAATTTTTCTTTGTGATATAATTCAACTTTTAGAAAATTCAAGTTCCCACCAGCTAAGGATGCAATAACACCTCCCTTTCAATTCGGCCCATATGTCATTGCAACAAAGACGTGGTGGCACGAGCTACGACAGATGAATGTATACCTGAGGGATTCAGTAAGGCTTCAATGCAATGATGGCACTTTGTGAAATACCTGTTTTATTAAGCAAAATAATAATCTGAAATTACCTCATGCAGCATATTAACATCTGTCTGTTTCTACTACTTCCGGAAAATGCTAAAGTTCAGTGTGCTGAAATCATTCAAGTGTACCACGACTGACTCATTTTTTGGATCCATGGTTCGAGGTGCCTATCGATCATGCAGGGAGGATATAAATGCAATATCAAATTTCAAGTCTCTAATGGACATAGCTAGGGGTGACTATACACATTGTAACACGAATTGGTCAGAAGTGGAACACGTTCTCATGCCAATCATGATGGAGAAGAAAGCGTATTGGGTTCTAGCACACTTTCACATTAATGACAGAACATTATACGTCTACAACCCCAGCCGACATACTGTTAGAGATAGAGTCGTTATATCTGACATGGAGGCTTTTGCATACGTGATCCCATGCATAATGGTTGAGTTGTAAATCTGGGAGACCTCTGCCATGCTCGTTGATCCGCGCATCCATCCACTTGATGTGAAGATCATGATGGACATCCCTCAGGACGAACACGGGTAACTATTGATTCACTCAATGTAGATCGAAATGCTGTAACTAAGTCCTATAAATGTGTTAGCCTTAAGAATTGCAGTAGAATGCGTAGTAATTAACACAACATTGCATAAATTTTCAGCCATGATTGCGGACTATATGTCCTCAAGTACGCAGAATCTATAATGCGTCAGGATAAAAGCCTCATGGCACATAAATTCAATCCTGGCAGTTATAGGTTGCAATTAGCTGTTCAGCTATACAAGCACGCGTGTGAGAAGATAATCGAGGGATACGAAATGGACTACGACAATGTGCCGCGAAGCGTCAGGAGACAGAGGAAGCTTAGTGCATCAAAGAATGTTTAAGTTGCAATACCAATCATGGATATAGGATCAGATTAGGGTGCCCTTTTGTCATCTGTCGATGCTAATTTATTATTTTGATGCAACAAACAACTTCCAGTTGGATATTAGTTTTTGTTTGCTTTAAGTGGTATCCCACTCCTTTTGAATATTAAATAAAGCATCGCTTTCCAAGTCATAGATTGCAGTTTATACTGTCATTGGGAATGGGTAGTGTGAAATTGACATGAAGTCGATGTACACAACCCTATGTAGTTTCATGTGTTTTCATTTGGTTTGTGATAATATAATCGAAAAATAGGTAAAAGCATCGATAGTTATCATGTCCGCACAAAAAAAAAAGCGCAAATATAAATACTCAAAAGTATCATGCGTGAAACACTCCCATATGAATAATTATCTCGGGAGAATCCTTTCTTAAGTTGATGTCATAAGATGCATGATGTCAATTAATATTTACAAAAGGTTCTGCCAGATTACGCATATGAAATGTTGATCAAGTCATTTAGAAGTTCTGTGTATAACTAAAAAAATATTTAAGTATTTATACCAACTGTGCTATAAAATTTATTCCTAATGATAAAGTAGTTCTCACAATTATTCTATTACTTCCAATTTCCACCAAAAAAAAAAAAAAATCTTGATAGTACATTCAAAAAATTTACTAAATCTTAACTAAATAAGAGAGACGTGGGATCAACACATCATATCGTTGGGACATGAATAAATCAAGATAACACTTGATGGCTAATCAATTATCAGATGTCAATCCTCGTCTGCGCTTCCCCAGTAGACAATTTGGTAATGGTTGATTACATGTCCTCCTGTTGTGTCCTCGACCGCCGCACCTTCCGCATAATGTTGCTTGTGACCCCTCGACCCTAGCCCTTCTTCTTGTCTTCTTTGGCCTACCTGGTGGCCTCTTAGATTTAGGTGGAATTATTTCACCCCCATTCTGACATTTTTTCACCGTCCACTGCGAAGGATTACCAAGTGGAGTGACGTATCCAAAGTAGGATGCCAAATACCACTCCTTTGTGTGGTAACGTGAGCAATACTTATATGGCTGATCGCGTCTATCCCCAATGACGGCCATGGCATGTTCGCACGGTAAACCATCTATTTGGAACTTATTGCACGTGCAAGTCAACTCTTTCAAATCAATGACATGCTGCCTTCTCTCTTCGGAAACTTGGTACATATTCTCGTTCGATGCTGAAACCTGATAGAGACATACATGATTTTATTAGACTTGAAATAGAATCACAAAGGAATGTAATCTGTGCAAAAAAACTAGATTGCAAAATTCTAAAGTTCACTTGATGTTAATGTTCCTGACACAGTTATTCTTCCAGTCCTAATGATTGAATAATTATATAACTAAATGGAAACTACCTTCAATTTCAGCGAAGCCTTGGCATTTGATCTCAATAAGATCTCTGATTTCGACGTCAGATGTGTGAAGGTACCCTGTGCAGTAGATCTATTTTTAGAAAACCAAGTTTGTATTATGTGCCTCAACGATTCAAACAAGTAGTCAATCGGGCAGTGCTTGACAGATTTTGTGACTGCATTAACCGACTCGACGATGTTTGACGTCATAGCGAAATATCTATTAACAGGTGAGTATGATCTCGCCCATTTGTGATATCCAATGTCCTCCTGCAGCATAGATAAAGCATATAAATGCATGCACTTTTAAATTGTTCGGACATATTATGATGGGAGAAAATTAGTTATAGGGTTAGAGTCATACCAGGTCTCTCCTTATTCTTGTACTAATCTTATCAAGTTGTTTCATATTGTAATTAAAATCATGCTTCGGGTATGCTCTCGCAACTGCGTTGAACGGCTTAGCAATATCCTTAGCATATCTATTGTAACTAACTATCAGATTTTGTAGAATATGGTGAGCACAAAAACCGTGATGCACACCTTCATACACCTCACGAACGGCGTGCTCGATGCTCCCATGACGGTCTGAAACGAAACACATTTCACCCCTCACCCCATAGGCTTCCTTGAATCGACTAAGGAACCAACCCCACGATTCATTATTCTCAGAGTCTCCAATCCCAAAAGCTAATATATAGATCGAATTACTAGCATCTTGCGTACAAGCAGTTAATAGGCTACCACCGAATCTTCCGGTCAAGAAAGTCGCGTCTATCACTACTACGGGCTTGTAGTATTTCCACCCTTCAATGGACGCACCTAGTGCCATGAACGCATACTTGAAATGTCCATCCGCGTCTATCTCAATACTAGTCTTTGAACCAGGATTCTTCAGCTCTAACTCACTAAAATACAATGGCAATCTACCATAAGCGTTTTTTGGATCACCCATCACCTCCTCTAATGCGTACTCCCTCGCTCTCCAAGCCTTACCGTATTTCAACGTCAACCCATATGTTGATGCCATGTCATTCATGATATCAATTGGTGTGTATATTGTTCTGGTTGAGGTATATTTGTGCTTTATGAATTCCCCAACTAAAGCGCTTTTTGCTTGCAAGTGGTCTCTAATTACACAGTCCATCGCGCATGTATGACCATTACGAATGTAACGAATTTTGAACATATCGGTCTGACCAATCCTCGATCCCCTCAACCTCCAATTGCATCCTTCGCCTTTACACACTAGCACGTACTCACGAATGTCGGACTTGTAAACTATAAACTCAAAGTTGTTTTTAATGGCATACAATGCAAGGGTGTCCTTCAGCAGCTTCTTATCCCGAAAAATTTGGTTCTCAGCTACTAGATCAACACTGAAACCCGTGATAACGTCATAGTCAACTTCAGTTTCATCTTCAAGTCGTTTCAGCTCAGATATATCAACAGTGGCTACATATTCATCCATTGTAGGAATGGATTCAGAGCACTTATTTAGATCCATCCTATTTGCTGATGCAACCTTGTCCTTATGTCCTGATGATAATACCAACCCCATGCACCTGCCTTCATCACACATAGGTTCCGTATGGTTAAGGTCGACAACAACTCGTAGTGCATATGCCGTCAAACTCGGTTCCTTTCTTTTCAACTCCATGTAGAACAGTAAGGAACTATCATTGGTAATCCTCACAGGGGCCATATCTCCACCAACATCATAATCTATCCTCAAACACGAATATCTGCTATCAATATTCATCTCATTGCATATCATCACGACTAGATCCACGTACTTGCAACCAGTAGGAAGGAGGAGTCCAAATGTATCATTGTTTGATTTCACAAATACATTCATGGAGTCCATATCCTGCAACAATTATATTGTAAGTATCATTTAGAATTATCAAAGCTATATCCTATAAAAAGATCCTTATGACATGATCAAACTTATGGAATCTTGTAAATAATTTTCCAGTTTTATGTATACCACCATTATTGTGCAAACATACTAAATCATAGACACCCATTCAACTACTGTAAGTGTGATGATTAGTAAATTAATATAGAGAGCACAAACTGTTTCTTGCGTTATCCCACGCCAACACACAAGTTTTCGTAGGAATATATATGAAATGAAATATCCACATTGACGTGAATTCCCATTACAAATTTTAAATCATATAGATTTGGTACATTGAAGGGGATGAAGTAAAAACTAGCTTAAAACATTAATGGTGTGATAACGCATAAATTTGAATAATCAAAAAGAAGGAATCTTGTAATTAGCGATTTTTTCAATATCATGAACATGGACATCACATAAAGGATTCAGATGTAGTATATAATGGTGATCCAAAACTATAATCATTATAATACTATATATAATATTTAATTTCTATCTAAATAATTTACTAAACAGTGCAACAATTCCCAACCCACTCCCCATAATATCACTGGCAAAACAATCAAAATGAGGGACATACATGTGAGGATTTCTTCTTACACCACTGGAAGATGAAGCTTAATTGGGGTCACGGAGAAATTCCAATGGCGGACTTGCAGTGTGTAATGGTGTAATCGCAAGGATGCTCATCTGATTTACGTTTCGACATTACCATTTTGGGTTCAGAGAAATTAATGTGCTGCTTGATATTTGGCATTAAAAACAAATTTCAGTTACAATTGTTTATTTAGGGTAAGTTATGCAGACAGTAGAGTTGGAATTCTTTTATTGAGAAATTGGTATTATATGTAATTACACATTATTATAGTATTTCTTGAAATATTATAGATTACACGTGTAATTGCCGTTTTTTCCCATTCAAATTATTTCAAGTCCAAATTTTAAATTTATTTTGGATCCAAACTTTTTATCCCAAATTATATTTACAAATCATTAAAGCCCAATTTCTATTTATTGTGGATTCAATCTATTATTATTATTATTATTATTATTATTATTATTATTATTATTATTATTATTATTATTATTATTATTATTATTATTATTATTATTATTATTATTATTATTATCATCATCAAATTCCGATGTAACCCAATCAAATTCTTCAGGTCCAATTATAAAGCCCAACATATCTATCAAAATCCTCAATTAACTATTTTTGAATCTCAAAATTTATTTCCCTACATGGACACACAATTTCCTTCCCCCATTTCCTTCCCCATGATCACTCCCCAACCAATTCATCAGCATAATCATCTCCAAAACCCCCTCCAATTTCCACACATTTTCCCCAATAACATACCTATATCCCATAATCAAATCCTACCTCTCTCAATCATCAGCAATCGTGCTGATGAGATCCCAATCGGGGAATCTCGTCGAAAACGCGGAAAAACGAAATTTAAAACCTAGGAAAGATCTAGATCAGATTTGACGCGAAAAATAAACAAGAATTAAAATACTGGAAAGATAAAATTGACGATAGGACCTTGACCCAAGATTCACGACGTAAGAAATTGACGATGTGAAATCGAGATCCAAGGTATTCGAAACACCACAAGGACTTGTCAATTTCCTTGATAAGATTCTAAATTGGAAACGCCACAAATATTCTCGGGAATATTTGATAAGTTCAACGCCACAAATATTTCACAATATTTGATAAGTTGGATTTGTTCTCGAAGAACACAAAAGGGACTCCTCAACCTTTTAATTGGAGAAAACTCTCTCAACTTTATTAATCTCAAAATCAAACTTGTCTGTTTACAATGAATTGAAAAAGCGTATAAATAAGCAAAATAACCTAGCATCTAATTTACTCAAAATAGAATTCTAATTAGACTAAAATTCTAAAATAGGAAAATAACCAAAAACTAAAAAAGGAATAAAATAATTAAAAATCCCCGAAAATCTGGCACTCCTCATTTACGGCCGTGAGGAACTCTCTTATGGCAGTAATGGCCTTTCTGATAAAAATTTGATTTGTTAGTTACGGCCGTGACACAATGATTAGTTCCGTGAATTTCCTCTGGTTTGAATGTTACGGCCGTAAGACTGGACGTTACGGCCGTAAGACCTGTTCTGCCTGAATTCATCATGTCTCTTATATAATTGGTTACGGCCGTGATAACATGGTTTACGGCCATGAATATATGTATTACGGCCGTGAAGATCCTCTTTTACGGCCGTAAGGTATTTTCTGCCTAAATTACTTGTTTTACTCGACTCGGCTTGATCCGTCCCTCTTCTCGGCTCGACCCCAACACGGAACTTGCTCCGTTTTGCACGTAGATCACTGTCATATTGCTGATGGCTCGACTTCGCCCTTCGATGCCTGGTCCGGATCACATCATACTCCCTCTCTTGAAAAGGATTCGACCTCGAATCCGTTTTTGGTCGGATTTTCAAACTCCTGCTGCTTTTCTGAGCTTGATGATAATGTTTAAACTTCGTGCAATCCTTTAGACTTTTAGCCTGCTCATTTTTTCCAATGAATTTCTTTCCCGCTTTAAGTTCATGGCTTGACTTCGGTACCTGTATAACAGATTTTAAAGAACTAAGGAGGGGTGTGTTAGCATGAGTAAGTGCAAATAGACTCATTTTTGTGATAGACTCTCTTTTCTTTTGCTTTTTGTACTCAGTCTCTCCTTTTTCTGAGGTTTGAACCTCAACCCTCTTTTCTTTATTTTTCTCCCTCTCCTTTTTCTGAGGTCGTGGCCTCAACTCTCTTTTCTTTAATTTCCACTCCCTCTCCTTTTTCTTAGGTCATGGCCTCAACTCTTTTATTTTTCCCCTCAAACTCACTTTTCACTTTCAATTGATCTTTCAACTCTTCAGTTGGAGATAGTGGCATTAGAGTAAACTTTTTCCCCCTTTTTACCAAACCGTATCTATTCGTATACCCATCATGTAGCACAGCCCTTTCGTGCTGCCAAGGTCTCCCCAACAGTATGTGACTAATTTGCATTGGTACCACGTCACAAATTACCTCATCCGAATACCCACCAAAAGAAAATGTCACCAAGGCCTGTCTCTTCACCTTAACTTCCCCTGACTCAGTCAACCATTGAAATTTATAAGGTGTTGGATGTTTCATTAAAGGTAAGCCTAATTTTTCCACCAACATTGTACTAACTACATTAGTACAACTTCCCCCGTCAATCACCAAGCTACAAACTTTTTCATCCACTAAGCATCTAGTGCGAAAAATATTATCACTTTGCTCATCCACATTTTCCAAAACATTCGCCTTACGCTTAATGCTAAGAGCATGCCTATCAATAATTGACTTATCCACCACAACACTTTTCGTCCCTTCACTATCACACCTAACATTTTTACGTGGACAATCAAGTACAATGTGACCCCGTTCCAAGCATTTAAAGCACTTAATATTTTTATCCTTAAGAGGCTTGGAATCAGAATTATTTTTACCTTTGGTTGTCGTTTCCTCCCTCCTTTTGTGAACATGATCACTACTCTCCCGTTTTGATGTCTCCTTTCGCTTTAATGGCCTTTCATTACCCACACCAACCTCACGTCTATTACCTCTCCTAACCCGAGAACCATCATGAGATTGATCCCGGGTCGTTGTTCACGTTCTGTACCTCGATTCTCCATCTGAGCCATAAACCTCTCAAATTGTGCCCTCATTGCTGCAATATTATCATTACCATGTTCATCCTTTCTATTCACACCCCTGGGCTGTTTCCTGTCTCCAATAGAAGATATGGAAACCTTTCTATCCGACATTTTTAAGATACGAACAAGGAAATTCGGAATATTTGGGGAATATCTGGGAATTTTCGAATTTTTTTTAATAATCTGTCAGAGAATTGGACTACGAGTATGGCAGAAAAAACGGAACTGGATTTGGACGAAAAACGAACAAGAAAAACACTTTTGAATTTTTGGGACTGACTCTTATGGATCAAACTGAAGAAAATTATGACTGACACAAAGAACGCGAAGAACACGAAAAAAAATCAAGAAACGCAAGAATCTGAAATAGATCCAAGCTCTGATACCAGATGATGAGATCCCAATCGGGGAATCTCGTCGAAAACGCGGAAAAACGAAATTTAAAACCTAGGAAAGATCTAGATCAGATTTGACGCGAAAAATAAACAAGAATTAAAATACTGGAAAGATAAAATTGACGATAGGACCTTGATCAAAGATTCACGACGCAAGAAATTGACGATGCGAAATCGAGATCAAAGGTATTCGAAACACCACAAGGACTTGTCAATTTCCTTGATAAGATTCTAAATTGGAAACGCCACAAATATTCTCGGGAATATTTGATAAGTTCAACGCCACAAATATTTCACAATATTTGATAAGTTGGATTTGTTCTCGAAGAACACAAAAGGGACTCCTCAACCTTTTAATTGGAGAAAACTCTCTCAACTTTATTAATCTCAAAATCAAACTTGTCTGTTTACAATGAATTGAAAAAGCGTATAAATAAGCAAAATAACCTAGCATCTAATTTACTCAAAATAGAATTCTAATTAGACTAAAATTCTAAAATAGGAAAATAACCAAAAACTAAAAAAGGAATAAAATAATTAAAAATCCCCGAAAATCTGGCACTCCTCATTTACGGCCGTGAGGAACTCTCTTACGGCAGTAATGGCCTTTCTGATAAAAATCTGATTTGTTAGTTACGGCCGTGACACAATGATTACTGCCGTGAATTTCCTCTGGTTTGAATGTTACAGCCGTAAGACTGGACGTTACGGCCGTAAGACCTGTTCTGCCTGAATTCATCATGTCTCTTATATAATTGGTTATGGCCGTGATAACATGGTTTACGGCCATGAATATATGTATTACGGCCGTGAAGATCCTCTTTTACGGCTGTAAGGTATTTTCTGCCCAAATTACTTGTTTTACTCGACTCGGCTTGATCCGTACCTCTTCTCGGCTCGACCCCAACACGGAACTTGCTCCGTTTTGCACGTAGATCACTGTCATATTGCCGATGGCTCGACTTCGCCCTTCGATGCCTGGTCCGGATCACATCACGTGCATTTACCAAATTTAAGCACAACTTACACATTAATAATTTTCCATTCACATGCATCATTCAGACACACACGACAACTTTGGTATGACACTTCTCCTTTCAATTTTCGTTCACTGTAGCCATGGCTGAAGCTCATACTTTGGTGCTAGAAAACCAATTCCTAGCCACCAACCACATGAAATTTTACTCAATACAATCACACATAGACCAATCCAAGCGCTAACTTGAGACTCCAATTCATGTACACATGTTGCAAGCACTCAATCTGTACAGCCAAATTCTCGAACCCAAGTTTACAAACTCACGACACCATCCACTGCATTACCACAACCAAAATTTGCAGAAACTCCACCAGTTCATCACCTAGCCGAATCTAACAACACCATCACCCGCAACTCCAAGAACCACCACCAGCCACCACCTACTGCCCATACCCAACCACCGAAACACCACCAATTCATCACCAACCGAACCCAATTTCACAACCACCCACATCTCCACCACATCGCCGCCTAGACCCCGCAACTGACACTGCCCGACTCACCTTTCCTCCAACAAATCCCCAACCTAAGCCCAAATTTAAAATCCAAAATCCACGAATAAGCCTTACCCAATAACTTACCTTGACGACCACCTGTTTTGGTCGGGAAAACCGCAGTCCCAAACTCGAACTATCAGCCTCGGATTTGCTTTCGATTTACACACCAAATCAGCCCCAAATCGTTTTCAGTCGCCACCCCTCTACCCATCTTCGTAGCCGCCGCGTGATGGCGGCATCCCCATCGGCGTAACGCCGACAAAGGGCGCTGGCAGCGCCTGTACCGAGAGGGTCGGTTTCCCCTCTCTTCTCTCTCTATCAGTTTCATAGAGAGAGAGAGAGAGAGATGAGATATATATATATATATATATATATATATATATATATATATATATATATATATATATATATATATTTTATTTTTTTTTACAATTTTAAGTTTTGAAATTTATCCCTTTAGTCCCCAGTTTTCAGAATCTTTTCATTTCAGTCCTTTAGTTTTGAGAATGATTTAGTCAGTCCCAAATTCCTAAAGTATTGAATTCAGCCCTTAGTTTTAAAATTCGTGATTTAGTCTCCAAGATTTCTGAGAAATCTGCTTTAGCCCAACTCTTTTCAAACCAATTATTTTGGAATTTCAATTCAACCCCTAAGCTTTTATTTTCATCTTAAAACTTTAAATCCTAAAATACTAATTTTAATTTATTTATTGTTAGGGCTAGACGAGACGCGAGAACATTAGAAAGTATTTATTCCCGTTTGCTCAATACTCGAGAAATTAAGGTGGACTCTAATTTACAAATTTTTCTCTTTTCAAAAATGCGCATCAATTATTATTTGTATTATAAGTTTAGCATATAAGAATGTGTTCATGAGAATAACTTGCTTTACAAGCATGAGATTATGTTATGAGAAATTGACTTGCTTAAATGCATGAGACTTGAACTTGTATTTATTACTTGTTCATGAGATTACTGGTGATCATTGGACACCTGAGACTTGAATATCTTGATTATGTGTTTTAATTTATAATATTAAATGATTATTGTGAGCGAGTCTACTGAGTATTTCTTTGAAATACCCAAGTTTTCCAAAATATTTTTTTTTGCAGATGATGGAGTTGGCGGCGAAGCGTACGATGGTGGCTATTAATGAGACTTTAGAATGTTTTATTTGAAATTGTAAACTTATTATTTTATTATGTTCAAGTTATTTTCCATATTCGAATTGTCGAAATTACAACTTTATTTTATTATGTCCAAGTTAAATTCATATTCAAACATTTTGGCCATTTGAGCCAAGTTTATGAAGTTATGTGAATTGAGATTTTAGTTATTAAATTTATTTTTCGCTAAATTATTATTTTTTAAAGTTAATTTGAGACGATGAAGTGGTGTTCCGAGTGTTCAGAATCCAGGGCGTTACAACGTGGTATCAGAGCGGGTCTACGTTTCTGTAGACATGCAAATTTAAGAAAAAAATAAAAAAAGAAATTTTGAGCATAATTTGGAATAATTAAAGATGTTATTTTACGTCCTCGTAATTTAACTTAGAGAGATTAAAGAACTTATCCCTAATTGGACTTTGCATAATTGATTTTAGGACATGACATCAAGTTCCAAGAACGTATTTAGTTACGCAGAAATAGCCGCTAGGGACTATGACAATTTTAAACCTAGGCCGGAATGGAATATCAACCAACATGTTGGGCAAGAGAGCTACTTACGTAATCGAGCAATATAAGACGGCTACGTGACCAACGACTTCCAGTCGATCAATCAGTTGATCTCGTCCTTTCCGGATAATACACAGGATATAGCTCGCTTGATATACATGGACGTGAATACTTCCATTAATGTGGATCTCGACTATGACTCATTCTGTGAGAGACTTGTGGCGTATTGGCCTATGTACCACAAGGACCTTTTGGGGTTCTCTCCAGATGAGGCGCACGCACCCGACCCCGAATCGGGGAAAGGAATTGAATTGGTGCCCGAGATTGATCCAGAGGAGGACCCGGTAGAAGAAGATCCGGAAGAAGAAGAACCTGAAGAAGATCATCCAGAGGAGGACCCAGAAGAAGGAGATCCAGAAGAAGAAGATCCAGAAGAAGAACCCGAGGAGGAACCAGAGGAAGATGCTGAAGTAGCACTACGGGAATTCTCGGATGTCGAGTCGTGTGTTACCCAGTAGATCACTAGAGTTGATAGTAGAATAGGCTTCGCTTAAAATTTTAAAACTATGTAGCATTTCGCACCCTTCTATTTTTGTATCCTCACTTGAAGGACTTTGAATTATTAATAAAAATATTATTTTAATAAGGATATATTTTGTTTAGTACATTATCATGATGTTTATTTTATGTTTTTGTAAAAAAAAAAAAGAAAGAAAAAAGAAAAGAAATTGAATATTTTTTTTTTTCTTTTTAAGGAAATGTCGAGACGTGGAAGCAGAAGTACAGCGGATCAAGCTATCCCAGAACAGGACCCCACGACTCAATCCACAGTTATCAGGGATCTACTCCAGGTAGTACAAGGCTTGAGACAGGCTCCAACAGCTTCCACAGTGCCGATAATAGAGCAATTCATAAGGTATCGACCGCCAACTTTCGATGGCGGAAATGGTCCATTAGCTGTTGAGGAATGGCTGCAAACTATCGAGAAAATCTTCAGACACATATCTTGCCCTGAGGATAAGAAGGTTTTATGTGCTGAGTTCATGTTGGTCGGAAGAGCAGGCTTTTCGTGGGAATCTGCATCGCGGACTAGAATCGAAGTAGAACAGGCAACTCTAACTTGGGATGAATTTAAAGCCGAGATCAAAGAAAAATTCTTCCCACAAGCCCTTCGAGACCATAAGGAGACTGCGTTTCTGCGTTTGAATCAAGGAGAGATGGACATAACGGATTACGAGAGAAAGTTCGAGGAACTATCACGGTATGCTCCACATCTGGTGGAGACTGAAGCTAAAAAGGCTCGTCGATTTGAGAGAGGCCTACGCTCGAAAATCAGACAAATTGTCAGTTCGCATGAGTTGCCTACCTATCGTAAGGTTTAAGGAAAGCTCAGGCTGTGACTTATGCTAGTGTGAAGTATGGAGGACAGGGTTCCGAGAACAAGTATGGTAAAAGAAAATGGCAGAACCACAATCGAGATCGGAACGCGAACGAGAGCAACGCTCCTAACAAGAAACCCAACAATAAGCCTAATGAAGGACAAATATCGACTTTTACTCCCTTATGCCCAAAATATTAGAAGCCCCATCGCGAGGAGTGTTTGTGGGGTAAGGGCTTTTGCTACAAATGCTGGAAGTCGAGTCACATGGCAAAGGATTGTCGCTCCGGGTCAGCTGGGAACAATGGACAGACGGGAAAGGCCAGGGTATTCTCTATGACCTATAATGACGCCAATCGAGATTCTGATGTGAGCCCAGGTATACTATCAGCATCCCTATATTTTCATAACAAACTTTGATGAAGCATTTTATCTGAAGCATGCCTAGCTAGTTCCGAACTAGTAATATTTTCGAGATTAGTATACCATCAGGAGAAACGATTAATACCGATATGATAGCTAGGACAATATTGATAGATTTCGATGGTTTAGTCTTGGGAATAGATTTGCTCGTAATTGAGATGGTTGATTTTGATGTTGAGAAAAGCCCATGTCCTTAGAAATCGAAAGGTTCCTTTAGTCAAAGTCCAATGGGATAGATATAATAAAGTTGAGGTCATTTGGGAAAAAAGAAGAATATGTTCTTACCAAATACCCAGGCCTCCCAGAATAAAAGAGTTAAATTTCGAGCACATAATTATTTTAAGTGGGGAAGGTTTGTAGCGACTGAGAAACTCCCAAATTTAAAGTTAGTTTTACCGAACTTGTCCATACAACTCTCCAACCTTAACTGTCATTATTTTCAAAACTAGCGCTCTCGTCTAGTCATATTAATTATTTTAAGATTTTAAGAAAGAAATTTAAATTCGTTTAAATCTTTAAGTCCAAATTTCGATTTTAGATTTTACCTTAGTTGCATTATTTATTTTAAAAGTCCAACGGAGTAGACATGGTAGTGATGAAGCTACCTAGAAAAGAAAAAAAAAATTTGGTCTAGTGCCCAAATATTTTAGACCAAGAAAGTTTAAAATTTTGATGACGAAATTATTTTAAGGTGGTGGGTTGTAGAGACCGAGAATTTTCCGTGACTTATTTAAATATTATTTAAAATGTGTCGTTACGACTTTGCCTATTTATTTTTAAACACATTTTCGTCTATCTATTTTAAGTGAAATTAAATTTATTTTGAATTAAATATTAGTCAAATTCCAAAAGTTATTAAATGATATCCCAAGTCCATTATTTATTTTGAAAGTCCAATTTTCAAGTCCAAATTTTAAATTTATTTTGAATCCAAACTTTTTAGCCCAAATTATATTTGCCAATCATTCAAGCCCAATTTCTATTTATTGTGGATTCAATTTATTATTATTATTATTATTATTATTATTATTATTATTATTATTATTATTATTATTATTATTATTATCCAATTCCGATGTAACCCAATCAAAATCTATAGGCCCAATTATAAAGCCCAACATATCTATCAAAATCCTCAATTAACTATTTTTGAATCACAAAATTTATCCCATAATTCTTCCCTATATGGACACACAATTTCCTTCCCCAATTTCCTCCCCCATGATCACTCCCCCAACTAACTCATCAGCATAATCCTCCCCAAAACCCCCTCCAATTTCCACACATTTTCCCCAATAACATACCTATATCCCATAATCAAATCCTACCTCCCTCAATCATCAGCAAGCACATTTACCAAATTTAAGCACAACTTACACATTAATAATTTCCCATTCACCTGCATCATTCAGACACACACGACAACTCTGATATGACACTTCTCCTTTCAATTTTCGTTCACTATAGCCATGGCTGAAGCTCAAACTTTGGTGCTAGAAAACCAATTCCTAGCCACCAACCACATGAAATTTTACTTAATACAGTCACACATAGACCAATCCAAGCGCTAACTTGAGACTCCAATTCATGCACACATGTTGCAAGCCCTCAACCTGTACAGCCAAATTCTTGAACCCAAGTTCACAAACTCACGACACCATCCACTGCATTACCACAACCAAAATTTGCAGAAACTCCACCAGTTCATCACCTAGCCGAATCGAACAACACTACCACCCATTCACTACAGCCACCACCCGCAACTCCAAGAACCACCACCAGCCACCACCTACTGCCCATACCCAACCACCGGAACACCACCAATTCATCACCAACCGAACCCAATTTCACAACCACCCACATCTCCACCTCACCGCCGCTTAGACCCCGCGACCAACACTGCCCGCCTCACCTTTCCTCCAACAAAGCCCCAACCTATGCGTAATTTAAAATCCAAAATCCAAGAATAAGCCTTACCCAATAACTTACCTCGACGACCGCCTGTTTTGGTCAGGAAAACCGCAATCCCAAACTCGAACTATCAGCCTCAGATTTGCTTTCGATTTACACACCAAATCAGCCCCAAATCGTTTTCAGTCGCCACCACTCTACCCATCTTCGTAGCCGCCTCGTGATGGTGGCATCCCCACTGGCGTAATGCCGACGAAGGGCGCTGGCAGCGCCTGTACCGAGAGGGCCGGTTTCCCCTCTTTTCTCTCTCTATCAGTTTCATAGAGAGAGAGAGAGAGAGAGAGAGAGAGAGAGAGAGAGAGAGAGAGAGAGAGAGAGAGAGAGAGAGAGAGAGAGAGAGAGAGAGAGAGAGAGAGAGTTTTACAATTTTAAGTTTTGAAATTTATCCCTTTAGTCCCCAATTTTCAGAATCTTTTCATTTCAGTCCTTTAGTTTTGATAATGATTTAATTAGTCCCCAATTCCTAAAGTATTGAATTCAGCCCTTAGTTTTAAAATTCGTAATTTAGTCCCCAAGATCTCTGAAAATTCTGCTTTAGCCCAACTCTTTTCAAACCAGTTATTTTGGATTTTCAATTCAACCCCTAAGCTTTTATTTTCATCTTAAAACTTTAAATCCCAAAATACTAATTTTAATTTATTTATTTATTGTTAGGGCTAGACAAGGCGCGAGAACATTAGAAAATATTTATTCCCGTTTGCTCAATACTCGAGAAATTAAGGTAGACTCTAATTTACAAATTTTTCTATTTTCAAAAATGCGCATCAATTATTATTTGTATTATAAGTTTAGCATATATGAATGTGTTCATGTGAATAACTCGCTTTACAAGTATGAGATTATGTTATGAGAAATTTACTTGCTTAAATGCATGAGACTTGAACTTTTATTTATTATTTGTTCATGAGATTACTGGTGATCGTTGGACACAACTGAAACTTGAATATCATGATTATGTGTTTTAATTTATAATATTAAATGATTATTGTGAGCGAGTTTACTGAGTATTTCTTTGAAATACTCAAGTTTTCCAAAATAAATTTTTTGCAGATGATGGAGTTGGCGGAGAGGCGTACGATTGTGGCTATTAATGAGACTTTAGAATGTTTTATTTGAAATTATAAACTTATTATTTTATTATGTTCAAGTTATTTTCCATATTCGAATTGTCAAAATTACAAATTTATTTTATTATGTCCAAGTTAAATTCATATTCAAACATGTTGGCTGTTTGAGCCAAGTTTATGAAGTTATGTGGATTGAGATTTTAGTTATTAAATTTATCTTTCGCTAAATTATTATTTTTCAAAATTAATTTGAGACGATGAATTGACGTTCCGGATGTTCAGAATTCGGGGCGTTACAATGTCATTCATGTTACTAGTGGTAAGGAAAATCTATATTCATTATTCTCATTCTTTCTTTCCTAGCAAGGGGTAATCGGTAATCACAATTCAACTGAAATAATCTTGTTTGTTGGAGAGTTCCCATTCTGTCTATATACCAACGGTATGTTGCTGAATCAATTTCAAACTAGTGTACCATAAATCCTTTTATCACCAGTATTTTGTTGACCCCCAAGTCAATACAACTACAAAAAAAGGGTTTTTTCCGACAGACATCAATCCGTTGAAAATTCGTTGGAGAAGCATGGATCGATAATACTTTTTCTACGGAAAAATTAGATCCGTCGAAAATTTCCGACGGCTTTAAATTCCGTTGAAAAAAAAATAAAATTGTTAGACCCGCCCACCCGCTAACCCAAGACCCGACTGACCCGATCCGCGAAGCCTATCTTGGAGTTTAATTTTTTTATGTAAAGTGTGTAGTTGAGGGGATTCGAACCCTTGACTAAAGGATAAGATGGAAGCAAATCAACCATTGAGCCAATTGAGTTTTTGTGAATGAGTTTTCATAAATATATATATTAGTTATTTATGTTAGTTAATTAAACTCAATTATTTTAAATTAATTACATTTTAAAAATGATAGTTATAATTTTTTAAAAATTACTTGTTAATTTTCGACGACAATCAAGATCGTCGAAAATTACTGACGAAATTTTGTTTGTCGAAAATTTCCGACGGCATCTACATTCCATCGGAAATTTTCGGCAGTCCCAACTGTCGCCGGAAAAATTCCGTCGCTCAAAGCTTGTTTTCAAGTAGTGACATACCCAAAGCAAGAATAGAGTTATCAAGAAGTGTATACTGAAAATCTCGTCCAGACGATGGTCATGAGAGTGGAAAATACATAAAGTTCAAGGAGATTCTCGCACGAAAATTTCCAAAACGACCAATTTTCATCGAAGGTCGATTTTGAACAAGGTAACTATATTTTCTAGTCATTTGAAGTCATCAGAAATTTGTAATTTGATATGTATTGTGTGTTTATCATTTCCATATTGTTAATTTATGATTCATGTTACTATTGTTGGAAATTGGTTTAAGAATTCGAGAAATTGGTTAAGTATTGAAAACAAACTAAAGTGACTTCATGTCAACTTCGGTCAAATATTCAAACTCGAAATAATTCGTTAGGCAAATTTGTTTGCCATTTCACCGCTTCGAATGAATGAAAAATTATGGAGAAGGAGACAAAAAAATTGTCAAATTTTTTAGCATGCGATCGAGTGGTATAACGAGCCATGCGAACATGATACATTTTTGTTTATTTTTCAATTTCACATAAAGCCATGCGATCGCTTGACTTATAACTATGTGATCGCATGGTAGACCGAACTGTCGCGTCCTTTCAAAGTCTTGCATGATTTGACTTCATACCACTTCGTTCACAAGTAATCTTCATCATCTATAAATACGACCCTTGAGATGTCCTATTCCTCACACTAAATGATGAGGACCCCCTTGGTATATTTACCAAGAATTCTCACAACTATTTGAAATCTTCCCACGAAAGCTAAGATGGTAAAGAAAGTGATAAAACATCTTAACCCAAGTTTAAATCTAACCCAAAATTAATTTTTTAAAGAACCAAGCCCAATGGGTATCAACTAAAAAAATTCTAAGGTGGTGAAAATCAACAACAAACATAAGAATAATAATACTCTAGATTTAATTGAAGAAATTCCAAAGAGTTACAAGATAAAGGAAGAGTTTACCTCACCCAAAGGAAGACTCTCTCAAGAGCAATCACCATGAACATCCAAGTTAATTCTAGGGTTTGTGAAGAAAATCATATTTATATTACAAATTGTGGAAAGTAAAGTAAATGAAAATTTGCAACAAAACCCGATTTTTGAACTTCGGCATGTTTCTGTCGACCGGACCGGTCCACTTTCGGTCGACCGAAATGACAGTTTTGGTTAAACATTCCTCAACCGAAACTGACTGAGGCTGAACAAAAGTTTTCTGCAAAAGTTCGATCGATCGCAAGGGAGATCGGTCGACCAATCTTGGCTGAAGCTCCATTCTTCATTCCTTTTCTCCAAATTTGATTTTTGGCTTGTTTTCTTGACTCTAATCACTTATTTAAGCCTTGAATCTTCTTCTTTGATGCCCCGGGAGTCCTTCAAAAATAGACTTGAGAATTATTTGGCTCGAATGATTAGTTTTCTTTGCTGAACCTCCTTTGATTCTAATCACTAATGGTATGCAAATATATTATCATTCTCTCTTCTTCTCTTAAACAAAATTCTTGCATTTTTGTTGCATAATTTTGGTTCCTTCTTTTAATATTCATTTTGGAGTACAAAAGTCATTATTCTGGTTTGTTGAGCTTGTGTTTTGAAGTGCTACAAATACAAGTTGTAATCGTTGTATCTTGGGAGTTGATTTTTATAAATCATAGGCACCGTTGATGGGTAAATTCGATTTAAAGACAAAGTGTTCAACACAAAGAAGTTCATAATGAGAAAGTTCTTGGACTACAAGATGGTAGATTCAAAAATGGTCATCAATCAAATGCAAGAGTTGCAAGTCATATTCCATGACATTCATGCAGAGAATATGTCTTTAAGCGAGTCATTTCAGTGGCTGCAATCATTGAGAAACTTTTACCCATGTGGAGGGACTTCAAGAACTATCTGAAGCATGAGTGCAAAGAGGTGAACGTGTAGAGGCAAAACCTCCAAAAACACATTTTCATTCGGTTGAACGAACCACAACACCTTTAGAACTAATTCATACGGATGTGGGTGATTTAAAGTTCATATAAACAAGAGGTAGTAAAAAGTATTTCATCACGTTCATAAATGATTGTACAAGGTACTGCTACGTATACTTGTTGAAAAGCAAAAATGAAGTTTTGGAAGTGTTCAAAAAAATACAAAAACGAAGTTGAAAATCAACTTGGAAAACGAATAAAAATTATTCGTAGTGATAGTGAAGAATATGTTGCATCGTTTGAAGAATTTTGTGCAGAATCTAAAATCATTCATCAAATTACTGCTCCATATTTACCTCAATCTAATGTGATTATTGAACGCAAGATTTGAATATTAAAGGAAATGATGAATGCAATGTTGATTAGTTCAGATTTACCTCAAAACTTGTGGGAAGCTATATTTTTTGCAAATCATATCCTAAATAAAATATCACACAAGAATAATGTTCAATCACCTTATGAATTATGAAAATGTTGGAAACCTTCATATAAATATCTCAAAGTGTGGGAGTGCTTAGTAAAAGTACAAATACCCAAACATAAAAAAGTTAGGATTAGACTAAAGACAATTGATTATATCTTTATTGAATATATGCAATCAATAGTAGTGTATATCGATTATTGGTTCATAAATCTGAAGAACGTGATGTACATGAATGTACAATTATTGAATCAAGAAGTGCGGTCTTTTTTTAAAACAATTTTCCTTGTAAAGAGAGGGAAGTAAGTTCAAATAAAGGAACTTATGATAACATACATAGAAATGATGACAATCTTCAAGTAAATGAAGAACCAAAAAGTAGTAAAAGGCAACGAATTCAAAAGACACTCAGTCCAAAATTCATAACCAATTACTTGAAAATGATTCAAGGACATTTGATGAAGCAATGTCCTCTCCAAAAGCTCCTTTTTGAAAAGAAGTTGTACGTAACGAAATTGAATCCATCATATGTAAGCATACTTGGGAATTGGTTGAACTTACTCGAGGAAACAAAGCTCTATGCTATAAATGGATCTTGAAAAAGAAATTGGGGTCGGATGGATCAATAAATAAATACAAGGCTAGATTAGTAGCCTAAGGGTATCGACAAAAGGAAGGATTGAATTTCTTTGATACTTATTCACATGACAAGAATCACATCTATACGTGTCTTAATTGCAATCAAGGCATTGCATAATCTTGAAATACATCAAATGAATATTAAAATTGTGTTTCTAAACGGTGAATTAGAAGAAGAAATCTACATGAAACATTCATATCAGACTTATATATGAACCTCAAACCATTAATTTGTGACTCCGATCCAAAATTCGATAATTTACAGGATGAATTGAGATGTTCACTGTGTAAGATATTCTCGGTAATATGTGACCTCAAATCAAATTTTCATCATTTGAATACAAAGAATCAATAAGACTTGTGACCGACATCATGAAGAATTTTTGAGTATTTGGTTGGAGGTTTTCAATCAGTCGTGGAAGATGGTTGATGAGGAGTTTCTGTTCAGGGAGGAAAGAAAATTGATTTCAAAATATAAAGGAATCCTGATTTTTTGCAATTGATAAAGAAGTATGGTAAAATAATATATTATCATTTACATAACCAGTAATTAAGAAATACATTATTTATTTATATTATTAAATTAACATTCTTATGATATTTCTATTTATCACCTGAATGGTGAGAGAAATTTTCAATTTTGTCAATTTTGAATATGATCTTTAAAGTTAGGTAGTTACGTACTTTTCCTTTGGATATTTGATCTAGGGTCATGCTATTCGTACAAATAATTGTACAGACAGGTGCATAGATAGCCTAATAAGGCAGAATTGTAAATAGTGTTTGACAATTAGTCGTTTTATTTCTGGTTAATTTATATTTTAGTTTTATTCTTTCAGATAATCTATGTTTTAATTTCATATTGATATTCTTTGTTTTATATTTTGTAACCTATTTTTTAATAGATCTATTTTTTCTTGAATTTTCATAATATTCTCTCGATTTATTTTATCATTTTTGATAAGATAAATTATTTCATCCATTCTTATTTCAATAATTTCAATTTCTCTTTTAATAGTTAATCCAGACATCTATCCTTGTTATTATTCTGAATTGTTTTGTATAAATCCATTTTTTGATCTACAATATTAGAATAGTCTATCATAAGTTGATCATAATTTTCTATGAGTATGTAATATTCTTCAGATGATTCATCCATATTTCTTAAGTGAGATACAATTCTATCCATTTTTCCTAATAATTTTTCTAAAAGTTTGTTTATTCCTTCAATAGTATATCCTGACATTTTGTTGAATAAAACTGTATAAAATAGTTATGTTTTATAAGGTTTCAAGTAGTTTTTCAAATTCAATTAATGTCTGAGAATTGATAATATCAATATCAGTCACGATATCTATATTTGGTTCAAGTGGTATGTTATATTTTGAAATATTATATTTTTTTTCTTTTTCTAATTTATCAATTATGTTTTAAACATCTTGTACTACTATAGTTCTTATAGTCCCTATAGCAAAGTTTTCTATCATATTATTTTTAAAACTTTTAAGTACTTCTTATGATGCATAAAGTTGTTCTAGATATCCTACTTTATTAATTTCATTTTTTTATCCAACTTTATATGTTCCTCTTTTAGATCTAGATTTTTTCATAATATAATCTCTTTTTATTCATGATGTCAGATTTTTCAAAAATTGGTAAAGAATGATTCATCTCTTCCATCACTATCATAATCTATTACAGGATCATAATCATTGTCACTACTAAATATATATTCTAAATACAATTCATTATTTATTTCAGTATTATCACTATCAAGCCAAAAGTAGATGATTGACTTAGTAATTTTTATTCCAAATAATTCTTTAAATTTAGGATAAACAACTAATAAACATGGCATAAAAATATGATATAACTTTTTTTATCTCATTGTTAGGTCTGGTAAATTGTTTATGCATGAACAAATGTTCGATTATGCTATGATATTCATCTTTGTAAGGACTGCTTTGATAATTAAACTTAATAATTATATGTTCTCCTATGATAATTTTTTCAGAAATTCTTCTTCCTCCTAATTCCATAAGACAGATATATTAAGAATACCAACATCTTTTCTTTTTCTTTGTACCTTTGTATCTTCCTTCTTTTGTTAGTGACTTTCAGGCTTGTAGGTTTCTGCTATCACACCCTTCAACGGCCTCTTGCCTTCAGGGGTAACTAGCCATTCCTGACTCCATGTCTTCACTGTATAACAACTTAATAGAAAATATTTCTAGACAAAGTGTAGGGAGTGTTCTTAATAATATATCTTCTTCTAGGAAATAGGATTCAGAAGAAAGAAATTTAGAAACTCATAATTTTTTATGAAACATTTAAAATTTTATTGATATGAGAAATTTGGTACACAGATTGGTATGAGAATTTTAAAGACGGAGAATTTTCTTGGCTTTCTCACAGACTGAGTGCTCTATTCCCTTCACTCTCCTAACTCTACCTTATCCTAACCCTTATACCTCTATTTATAACACTACATGAGGCTCAATTATTAACCTCTTACATCATTGCATACATTACATAAATAATTGAAAACTTTACATCACATTACAAAGGACACCTATCCCTCTATCCTATCTACTTTTCTTAAAGCGATTACATGGTGTTGTCTTAGCTTGTTGTAAAAAGTAGATTCCATTTTATCTTCATTGTCAGCATCTTAACAACTGTCCATCACCTTTTTTGTTGGCATGTAGGGCAATTCCGGGCTATACACGCTTCTTGTAGGGTCAAAAAGCTTCCTTGGATTTGATGAATATCAAATTTGTTGATGTAATCCTTCAGAATAGTTGATTTTTCATGTCCTCCATTTGTAACAAGGGTCCGTCATTCGTATTGGCATATGCATTTGAATTTTTTATTATACAAATTTTTGGGAATATTTTAAAGAACCTTAATTTCCAAAACTCTTCGGGATCTAAATCATGATCTGGTAATGTTTGGTACTGGTTTGGTATTTTTTCCAACTTCAATTTGAAAATTTCTTGCAACGTATCAAATTGTAATAATGTTTTCAGCAGGGTAGTACATCCTACCATCAATTTCAGTGTTGATTGAATAAAATTTTAAGCAAATAGGTTTTCCTTGAGCAAATTTTGATATTTCACATTTTAATAAATTGTTAAAATTTTCAATTTCTTTTAAATCTTTGCCTGGGTAAATAAGATCCAAAAATCCATAATCAGCTGTCATCTTTATCATAACTGGATCTCCTTCTTGGGTGACAATTAATCGTGGGTAAACGTGATCTCCTGAAGAAATGTAGTAACAATCATTTTCCTGAAGTTCATAAATGATTCTAGCATTTTGTTTATATTCGTCTTTTCTTGGTAAAAAAGGAGAGTCATCTTCCTCCTCAGCAAGGATTTTTATAACTCTTGTATGTTCATCTCTGGTATTGATTGTCAATTTCCTTGGACTGGGTTCATTTATAGTAACCTTCTTTGGACTTTCATCTCTTTTGATCAATGGTCCACCACTGCTTCCATATTATGTACATGTTTGTATTATTGGTAAAATATGTTTGGTATTCAACGATTCAAACTGAAATTCAATCCCAATTATATTGTCGTTCAATTCTTTGGTATAATTGTAATGAAAAGTTGAGATTTCCATCAGTTGCTTAAAACTCTCTTGGAGAGTTTCTCCAAATTGTTCGATTCCAATCTTTATATCTTCAACTTCTTCAAATAAGAATTTGATTCACTCCTTGGCGTCTATCAGGGACTTTTTGATATTATCCATCTGCAAATTCAATATTCCTGTTTAAAAAATCTGCAAGATAGTTATTAATACCCTTAATATGGACTATATCAAAGTTGTAAAATGTCAAATAAGCTTGCCATCTGTACAGTCTCCTATATTGAGGTTCTGGTGGCAACTTATTTTTGATTAATCCTGCAACTTGAGAGTTATCAGTTTCAACAATGAATCTTTTAGATAATAAGAATAATGAAGATTTTTTTATTCCTCTGATAATAGCTAATAATTCTTTTTCATGAGTGGTATAATTTATTTCTGTTTGGTTGAATGTTCCACTGGAATATCTGTAAATTTCATTTAAATTTGTTTTCAATATTACTGCCCAATATTTATCTGAGGCATCAGTATATACAATCATATTATCTTTTTCATCTGGTAATCTTAGTTTTGGTAAATTTTTGCATTCTTCTTTAAGTAATTTAACAATTTCTGTATGTTTATTACTCCATCATTTAGAATTTGTTTTTTTGAGTAAAATTTAGATTTTATGTCTCTTTTTTGAAATATTTTCAATAAAACCTTCTGCATAATTTAGATATCCTAAAAAATTTTATATTTTTTCTTTTGATTCTAATTTATCTGAAAAGTTTATTATCTTTTTGGATATGTGAGTTTGTAATTTTATTCATTTTTTATCTATTGATAATCCAATAAAATCAATTTCTTGTTTTTCTATTATAACTTTGTTTTTTGAAAGAACAATTCCTTCCTTTTTGCGTTCATTTATAAATTTCATTAAATGATTTCTATGTTCTTTTTTTATCATTAGAACATATTAATATATCATCAATATAAACAATTAAAAATTCATTAAATTTTCTAAATATGTTATCCATTTTTCTTTGGTATATTTGTGGTGCATTTTTCAATCCAAAAGGTATAACCATCCATTCGTACTTACCTTGAGGTGTACTGAATGCTGTGTATTGTATGCTATCTTCTTCCATCTTGACTTGGTAAAATCCTGATTTGCAATCAAATTTGGAATAATATTATTTTCCTTTTGCAAGGTTTATTAGTACTTCTTTGTTTGGTAAAAAATATTCATCAAATTTGGTATATTTATTTAATTCTTTATAATTTATTACCATTTTCGCTTTTCCTCTAACCTGTTCAGAATGTTTCATAACCATAAAGGCCGGACTACTGTGGGTCCATTACTAGGCCTGATAAGTTTTTGATCAAGTAATTCTTTAATTTGGGTTTTGAGTTCCTGTGTATCTGGTATGGTATACATCATTGGTCTGACCCTATTTTTTCTAATTGTTCAATTATTCTTTCCATACTAATTTCTATTTCTGTTTTTAAAACCTTTTTGTATAAAATTCTGTTATTTTTTTATTTTATTTTGTATGATTGATGTTTTTTTCTATTTATTTTCCCATTTATCACCACGTTGGGCTGGCTGAACTCTGTAAGGTCTAAATTCTTTTGGTATTTTTAACAAATGGGCGCAAGGTGTTTGTAACATTCTCATATAATTTTTTACATTTGCATTTACTTTTATCCGTTTTATATGGCTTATTTTTCTGTTTTTGATTTGAATTATATTTTCTTTTATAATATCCTCGTTTAGGTTTTATATATCTTTTCTTAAAAATTCTATATTTTTTGAAATTTTTATTTTTAAATTTCCTTTTTATATTTTTTTCTTTCAATATGACATCCTCATTGTGTAGGTTTTTCCATATCCTCACAACATATTCTGATTAATTTTCCTGATTTTTTCAATAATTGTCTTTGTTGACATATATATGCTAATCTTTCAAATAGAAATTTTATTCTTGATCCTAACGTTCTTGGTATTCCATTATTATCTCTGTAATATTTTTCAAATTCTATCTTAAAATGTACTTTCCATGAGTCTGGTAATTTATTATAGTACATATCTTGGTATACTTCCTGATTTTCATTACTGTAAAATTGGGTATAGTAGTATTTTTTAAATTCACAAGTATATTCTTTGATTTTGCACATATCGCAAATTGTTAGATTTATTAATTTGACTATGACATCATCTTTTTCTCTAATTGATTCTCTTTCAACATTACTTATCCAATCTTCTCCTAGGAATTCATCTCCTATATATCCTACCATTCTTTCTATACCTTCTTTATCTGATTTTATTATTTCAGTTTGAACGTTTCTTCTTATTAATTCTTTAGTATCATTATTAATTCCTTCCCACCCGTTTTTAACATCTCCATCAAAAGATGCAACTAGATAATCTATTCTTCTTTCAGTACTTTCCCATATATCAACTTTGTTATATAAAAAGTATAATATCATTGATTCTGCCCAAGTTAATAATGCTTTCTTAATATCTATCTTACAATCTAAATCTAATTTTATTCCTCCATGGTTCATGAGTTTATCATAATTGTCATATGGTAAAAATCTATCACTGTATTTATTTCCTTTTGGCGGTTGTCTTTCTTTAATTCTATCATAATATCGTTTTTGTGATTTACTATATAAAGGTGCATAACTTTCATCTCAATTTGATAATTCTGCTTTAGCTCCAGAAGTTCCTATTGGGACTGGATTTGGTGCTCCTCTAGTGTTCATTAAAATCTGGTATTCGTTTAAACCGTCTATGTTTAATTTGTCAAAATTTTCTATTAGTAAATCTATCTCTTCATTCATCTTTCTTTTGATCTTGTTTTTCTTTAATGTTTTCACCGATCTTTAATTTTCCTATGGTTTTTTCTATAGGTTTTTGTAATTCCATTTCTTCTTCTAATATTTTTGGTAATATGTTGTTTCTGAATTCATAATTCATGCTTCATGTTTCTATCACAATTTTTTCTTGTTCGATATGTTTTTTTCCTATTCTAACCATTTCTTTTTCTATAAGTTTTTTGTCTATTTTCTTTTCTTTACTTTTATTATTTTCTTTTAGTTCTCTGATTTCAAGTTTTAATATATTTATGTCATTTCTTGCTTCTGTTAGTTCGTTTTTAACTTCTTTAATATCACTGATTAATGATTTTATTAATATTTTTAAGTCTTCAAAATATCCAGTTATATCCATATTAAAATTTTCCTTTAATACTTTCTATTTTAAGTATGAGTTCTGATTGGTATTTATCTTCTTTGCATCTGATTATCATGTATTCACAAAATTTCTTATTTGATTCTAACATTTCTTTTCGTCTTTGGATTCTCCAATATTTTCTTAGTGTATTTTGATTTTTGGTTTTGTCATATAATTCTGAGTAAATTTTTTCTTTGCTATTTAGAATTTCTTGTATCTTAGGTAATTGTTTTAATATTTTACTAAAGTATTCTCTTTTCTTTTCTATAGATTTTAATCCTAGGATTTCCTTTCTTTTTATCTTTCTTTCTTCACTAATCATTCCGTATAAGTTACTTCTTTGATTATTTATTAAGTCCAATTTTTCCTTTGTTTCTATATTTAAATATTTTTCTAATATAGGATCTGCTCTATGATAATCCATATATCCAATTTATTTCATCTTTATATAATTCTTCTGTTATGTTATAATCTAGTAAATCTAATATTTCTCTTATTATAAATTCTTCTTTTATAATATCGAAATTTATTAGATCATATACTTGTATTCTTATGTTTTCGTCTAAATCTTTTAAAGCTCTTAAGATTTCTATTTTATAATTACGGGGTAATATCAGTATTCTTGTAATTATAAATTATGGTGTATTTATTATATATTTGTTTTTATTTTTTTTCATGTAATATTTGTCCTTAAGATCTGTCATATGGCTCTGATACCAATTGAGTTGGGTGCTACTACGAGCGAACAAAAATCAAATATCATAAATAAAATATTAACAAATAAGGGTTGTATATAAAATGTTATTTAAAGGATAATTTGGTAAAGTTTCTTTATCTATATGGTAGTCTGTAGCATTTTTCTGTACAAGAAGTTTTTTCCTTTGATCTAAGGCCACTCAAACTTTGAGACTCTACGTCATCTAGGTGGATTTGGCCAAGTATTGGGAATGAAAAAAGTATTTATAGTTTTTCGTTTCTCAATCTATTTATTTTAGAGTGACACCTAAAATAAAGGGAAAATTAAAAAAAAAAAAGTACTCCTTCCGTCCCATTTATATAGGCTATCTTTCCTTTTTCTCTTGTCCAGATTATATAGGTTTGTTTCTTTATTAAGAAGTATTTATTTGTTTTATTTACTAATGTACCCATATTTATTAATTCCAATAATAATAGTTTTAATACCTCAAATCCTTTCACCCAACTACATAGCGACGAGATCGCCACCTTTGAGAGTGACGTCTGCCAGTAGGGAGATCGCCACTGCTGTAGCGACAGATGCTATCTCATCATTGGAGATCGTAGCTACTAGCAGCAGAGCCGAATCTCCGCCATCACTTCATATCACCAACAAAACTAGTAAGAAGCAACGATCTCACAACACCCCCCTGCTTCCATCTAGTAGCGGTGTAGTTCACTTCTATCTAGCAACAGTGTTCTAGGTTTTGTTGATGGTGATTAATGTCAGGTATCGAAATTTTGTGATCGATTTGGGGAGTTTGTTGCGGCATTGTGGGTGGTGGTGGTTTGACGAAGCAGATATGGTGATAATGGTTGTGTTGTGGACTTGAGGTATTTGTGGTGGTGCGATGAAGGTTTCAATGTCACTGATGGTGATTTGTCAACTTTCTTGTGGAGTGGTAGGGTACAATAAGGTTAGGGTAGGGTAAGATAGGGTGAGGTGAGGAGAGGTGGGCGGGTAGCTTGTTTGTGGTACAATGTGTAGGTGACTAGCGCTTGTTATGGTGGTGTTGCTGGCAACGTCGATGGTCGCACAGGTGAGGTGAGTGGTGGTGGGAGTGCCTCGGTGACGGGCGATTGTGGTGGTGGAGGAATGGGGTGGGTTGGGGTTGGGGTTGGGTTTAATTGAATAGTGTGATCAATTATTAGATAATGTAATCAAAATATTGACTAATTGTGACTTTGCATAACTTGTGACGAGTACAAGATGTGGTCGGTTTAATTAAATTATCAATCACAAATTTTTATTTCAGGCCAAATTTGCAATTGTGACCAATAATTTGTGACATCCAAGACTTTTTGTGACCATTGACTAGTATGAGACGTGGTTCGTTTAATTAATTTATATGTTACAAATTTAACCGATCACAAGTGTGACCTATTATTATGTAATTGTGACCAAAATATTGACTAGTTATGACCAAGAAAACATGCAACTGGTCACAAAAAATAATATGTGACAAAAATGTTTGATTGCGACTATATTTATTGATTCCGACTTTGTGCAACTTATGACGAGTACGTGATGTGATATGTTTAATTAAATTATTGGCTACAAAATTTGATTTGCAATAAATTGTAATTGTGGCATAACCGTGACTTTGTATGACCATTGACTAGTACGTGTAGTGATCTGTTTAATTAAGTTACGTGTTACATTTTTTTGTCGGTCATAAGTTTGATTAATTATTTGGTAATTGTAACCAAAATGTTGACTAATTTTGATCAAGTAAACGAGTAAGTTGCGATCAATAAATAATATGTGACTAAAAATATTTAATTGCGATTATATTTGTAATTGTGACAATATTTGTGTTGATTGTGGCTTTGTGCAACTTGTGACGAGTAAATGATGCGCATTTTACTTGCGACGAGGAAAGGATGTGAATTTTCTTTAATATGTGACTAAAAATATTTATTATTAAACACCTATTATGGGAAAGGATGCGCATTTTACTTTGTGTTGATATTTTTTTTAAGCATGATAATGGAGAACTAGGAGGTGGTAAGTTTTTTGTTAGTCAAGGATTTCGTAATTGGAAAAATAAATGAAGACTTTGAACTTGTGTCGAACGTGTTAGGGGTTCAGACAGCGAAGCTCAAAATAGGTGCGATTAATAATAAAAACAAAACGTTGAGATAGTTTTCTATAAGGTGACATTTGATACCATGCAAGAGACCTAGTACGATAAAATCAAGTTTCAAGCATCAAAATGCGTAACTCAAATCTCAAAAATTGAAGTACAAAGCATTATTAAACTTGTTGAAAGTGACGATGATTCCCCGTCCATATGATAATTGAGTGACTATCACATTATTCAATTAACAAAAATGCATTCTTGGATAAGATCGATAATCATCATTCTGGATAAATATCATTGTTGTTCGTGATCAATTTTTCGAGGGAGAGAGCACCGAACTAGGCAATGGCAAAGCGGATGGGTTTTAAAAAGTCGAATGAATGCAACTATTGAACTCGTTTAATTAATTATATAAAAGTTTCTTATTCTATTTAAATAATAAATAATTGTTTATATGAACTTAATCTAAAAGCTCGTTTCAGATAGAAAACTCTTTTAAAAATTAATTTACAAACACTAATTGAAATCACTTTTTCAGGGAACTCTTCTATAAGAAGAAGCAAAATCATAAATCATATCAATGGACTCTAAAAATAACTGGGGGCAAGAGGTCGTACGAATGGCGTGAGATGACTTAAGTAAATAAGTAGTGATTGAATTATTAGTAAGAAAAGTGTCAAATGATCCACTCAGGACTATTTTGGTTTGTCCCCTTTATCTTATCCCCTATTTGGAAAAAAGTTGTAGACCACACCTTGAGGACCTCAATCGATCATGTCCTGAATCATTGATTGATGAGGTTAATCGCAGGTTATACCTCTCAGAGTCAAGGTGAAGGACTTGATGGTAAGTCCAAAATTTGGGTAACTCCCGCCGACGACAAAACACAAATCCAATATTTCAGGATTCAAATCCTGCCCCCGGTTCTTGAGGGAAAATTGTAGTTTGAAATAGTATTTTTTGAAGAATATATAGTTAAAAATTATTTGAAAAGTCAAATATTATGGACTTGACTAAAATAGATGACTGAGATTGAGTGTTTTAAAAACTTGATTTTGCAAAAATAGTGGCCAAAAAGGGCTTAATTTGCTAATTTGCTTCATTTTATTCTTTGTATTATAATGACACGTAGTGATAATGTATGAAATTATGTATATAAAATAAATTATAGATCATAGAAACTAATCAATCAAAATTAAAATTAAAATTAGTTTACTTTACTACGTTAACTAAATAGAAACACTGATGCAATTGTTTAGTAGGATTCAAGTCCTATAATTTGCCTTAATTACGATAAGTGAATCATCCACAACATAAACTTATTAAAGCCTAATATATAAAACTATTAACTTTCCCAATCCATCCTAAACGCTATTGTCTTCTACTAACAAAGGTGTACAGAGTGAACCTACATCTCCATCACCAGTAAATATATATCCTCTACACAGCCCGAATTGGGCTGTGCCTAGAGCTCATACCTGACTCGCCAGACCCGGGTTAGCATGGAAAGCAGATGGCCTCGTAGATCCTTCGACGAGTTTTAGAGAGAGAGAAGACGACCCTGAATCGCCAATGGATTCCCCTAAGCTTAGTTTCGACATGCCAACGAGCTCGTCAACGTTAATTGGATTCTTCGAATGGACGGCTGTTGGCTTCAGCACCTCATGGGTTTCTTCTTTAACGGGCTCCGCACTGTACCCTGGCCAAAATGGCACGGAAAATGGAAAGAACTGGGCGACATAAGCAGGATATACAGCAGGGTAAGGGTATTGGGTGCCCTCAGGTTTAGGAAGCGTGGCTTCGCCATCATTGGAGTTTGCAGATTCCATTGATTCACATTCTTCATCCACAGGAGGAGGAAATGCACTGCTGCTTTGTGTCTCGGCTTGTGGAGGGTCTGCAGCGAAAAAATCTCTCGATACCACAGGATTGTCGACTGCCTGTAAAATTATCGCAAGAAATTAGAAACTAGTGAATCCTCCAAGTGATCACATAAATACACATTTTCATGTTCATATTCAATGCATATCTCAAGAACATATTTCAGTCCAAAATCATTAGACTTGTGCTGAAGCTCTTGCAGCCATTGATCAATAGGAATATACCGATCATCTACCAATCATGTTGCATATCATGTTAACCAAAATCATTTTAGTGAGCTTCACAAAAATTTAAAAAAAAAAAAAAAAAAAAAAAAAAAAAGCCATTCAATCCTCCTTTCTATGTAATGGTATCATCCTCTTTATGCATAAAAGTTAAAAAGGAATGCTTACTTTGTCTGCCACAATGTCGAAGAGGCTGGAACGTCTTCGTCTCCTGGATATATTGATTTGCCTGATGAAGTATTTTTGGGCGTGGCTAGCCACCTGAGTAGGTGTTCTGGTTATTACATAATTACGAGCAATTCCGCGCCAGTCGCCTTTACCAAGCTTTTGCAAACCAAGCAGAAACATTCTATGCTCTTCTTCAGTCCATGGAACACCTGAAATCAAATAAATGACTGTTTCAAACATAAAACAGATACGCAACAGATGACAAGAGAACGTCTAGAAGAAGTATGCGTGACGGAGATTACGAGTGTGTATAATGACAGATACACCCAGGGACGGAGGCCTATAAGGCCCAGTGGGGGCCATGGCCCCCACTGAAAAAAAAAATTTTTTAGTCCAAAAAAAAAAAAAAACAAATAGAATTGGCATCTTGAATTTATTTCCTTTGATTTTAATTCTCTCTGCAATTAGTATGTTTATGCAAGAAGTAAATACAATATTTATTACTAGTATCTCTCACATTGAAAGTTTACATTTACTTTTCAGTTATAGGTATTTTCTTTCGTAAATTACTAGTTTACACTAGTTATTTGTTACTTGTTAGTTAACTTAGTTTAGCTTTTGGTTTGTTGCTTCATAATGTCAATCATTTTGGTTCAAAAAAATTTCGGAGGCGGAGGCCACCATTTGAAAATTTTGGCCCCTACTCAATTAAGATCCTAGCTCCGTCCTTGGATACACCACCAATGTTCAAAATGATGGTCAGTCTAAATCAGGCAATCTATTGAAACTTTGGCACCCTCACAGGTGACAATAACCGATGAACAGAAGTTTCATACTGAATCTGTTATTTTTTTGGTGGGGAACCTATGGAGACGTTACGAAGTTACAAACAATAAAATCAACACGGACTTCTTTTTCTTTCTTAATTCTATCAAGCTCTATCCAATCCTCCTTCCCAAACATGCCATCTGAGATTACTTGGCCTATGTTTGAAATATGTTTTTTACAACACAAATTTCCAAATCACTTTTTAACCACACATTTTCTCTCTCCACTTTTCAACCACACATTTTACATAGAAAACATTAAAAAAAAATGTTTTTAAACAAAACAAAAAATAAATTTAACGAACAGAGCTCAAAGTCTTCAGATCCACAATAACTTAACAATAGGCCACAACCATAACCAGTTATTGAGACAAACTCAAGTTATGAACTTATCAATTCACAAAAACCTAGAAAAGAATTCCAAGGTATTAAATAATGGATATAATAGAAGAATCACATGGCCAACTGCATTCAAAAGATGGCTGCTTAGTAATAACAAAAACTCAAAGAAACCAAACAGAACAGAAATTTAAACCAAGTCATTCAGGAAGACAGTGACTACAATCTGCAACCGAGTGTCTCTTTTACTATTATATAGATAGATATAGATATAGATATAGTCATATAGATCTCTCTTTGGAGTACAGAGAGCTAAATCTAGTTGTAGGTCACAAGATGCAAACCAACCAAAGGAGTGATCTGTTTTCTCCTTTGGTTTTCGCCCATAACTCTAAAGAAAAACATAGGAACTCGAATGTGCTTCTCGTTTTGTCTAATGAATTTCTCTGTGCATTTTGACCTTGAAAGCAATGGTTCCTATTCATGGCTCTCTGTCATTTAAAAATAAAAAATAGATAGAGATATAACCATTATAACATGAGGATGATCTTCATCATATTTCTTCGAGTCTATACTATCTTATAAAAACCCAAATTTTTAATTATTTCTAAAATGTCTTCCCATCTGCAATTAACCTAAGAATAGAAGAATCAAAAGAAAAGTAAGAAAATAAAATCCCCCACTTTCTTGCATTAATTCTTCACTAGAATGTAAACAGAACCAAATCACTTCCAAACAACCTAACGAACTTTTAAAAGCCATGTATGAACAAAACACAAAATCTTTGAGCAGACAGAGAGATACATAGACCCACACACATCATTTTGTATGCATGTTGATAATTGAAAAGAATATGAGAAGACACACAGAGAAAGAGAAGAACAGAAAAATCACAATCTGAGCACTTCCCATTTCTGTTTGGGCTGAAAATTTATTCGCAAAACCTGGAAATACAAATTCATAGGGACTTCCCGAAAGGGAAATCCTTAGTTGTAATTTCTAGAAAAACGCAATTATACACCAAAAAAAGAATTCAAAGATTATTAAATTGTGAACCTTTCTTCCTCTCGCGGCTGGAAGACGACCCAGCAACAAAGTCTTCTGAGGCATATCCATCGGCGACAGCAGAACCAGATGAGGGATGGTCGGGCGTGTCGGCCGGGGAATCATGAGCGAGGCCATTTAAAGGGGTCCCACTTCCACTCCCACCACCACCCGTATAATGGGTCAAGTTACCCATACTTGCACTCTTCCGGATCAATCCATCAGTCAATCGGACCCCAAAAAGTTTCACCCCTCGATTTGGGCACGTCCGAGAATTATGCCCGTTGTGACTGCAATGCGAGCACCTCCTTGTCATTATTGGAAAAAAAAAAAAAAAAACCCCACAGATTTAATAGCAAAAATATTAATCAAAGACAGAAAATTGGATTGAATTCAAAATGGATCTGATCTTTATGGGTGTTACTACATCATCGGGAATATGGGATTTTTTCTGATGGTTTCGGTTTTTTTGTGTGGTTCAGACGAAGCTGCTGTTGTATGGACACGAAGAGAGAGAGAGAGAGAGAGAGAGAGGGAGGGAGGGAGGGGGGGGGGGGCAACAAATTGTTGAGATATTTGATCCAAATTAAGAATGATAATATTTTGGACAATTGATTCTCTTGTTAAAGTGATTAACTTGGATACCAAGTTAAAGATGAAAACAAAAGGAATATAATCTTTTGACATGTAATTTTTTCCTTATTCTGATTATTCTACTTTAACAAGGAAATATCTTGGGGTACGAGTAATACACGTTTTTGGGTTATGTTTACCTATGAATATGTGTATTGAGGAGCCAATTAATTGCACATTGATTAGAGATTATTGTGAGGAAAAAGGTAGTCTAACATTTTAGTTTTTCTTGGTTTCTTTGTGGGTTGCACAAAGAAGTAGAAATTTGTAGATGTGGTAAAATTTGATTATTTTTCTTATAATGCTTGGGGGGTTTGGTGAGTGAAAATTCTATATAATTGTAACAATTTATTATATAGTGAAAAGTTTTGGCGAAGGTCCGTGGACGTAGGCAAGTTGCCGAACCACGTAAATTTCTGCGTTGTTTTATTTTCTTGTTGGCTCAATTATTTCTTGAATATAAAAAATTCCTGTAGGTTAATTAGAAAGGGAATTTGTGTGTAATTCTCAACAGTGGCGCCGTCGACGGGGAAATCGACATTTAATTAATAGAGCATCAGGTGATTCGAAGATTTTTTGGAGCAAAAGAAAATATGTTTGGAAAGTACAGCATGGAGAAATTTGACTGGAAGATCAATTTTGGCTTGTGGTAAGTACAAGTTATGAATGTATTGATTCAGTTGGGACTGGAGAAAGCTTTGAAGGAAAACCAACCCCGAGTTCTGATAAAGAAACTGAATCTAGCACGAGAGATGAAGATTGGGAAGATTTGGTTTTGAAGACTGCTGGCATGTTACAACTTTGTTTGGCCAAAAATGTTCTTGCAAATATTTATGAGATATTTGCTGTGATGGAATTGTGGGAAAAACTGAAAAAATTGTATCAAATGAAGAGCTTATCAAATAACTTGTACTTGAAAGAGTAGTTTCATTCTTTGAGAATGAATGCAGATATGAAAATCTTAGACCATCTTAGTGTTCTCAATGAGATTGTTTCTACACTAAAATCTATTGGAATTAAGATTGATGATGAGGATAAGGTTCATCTGGTCTCTTCTATCTACATTTGAGTACATCATGCTGATTTTGATGTACGTGAAGGAAATGATGGAATTTTTCAGAAGTTAAGTTGATTAGGGTGAAGTGACAGTTCATCTGAAAAGTTTTACTTGTTACTGAAAAGTGGAAGAAAGGCAACTCCATGAAGAAGAAGCTAATGTGTTGGAACTGTGGTAAATCTAGTCATGTGAGAAGAAATTGTCCAAAAGGTGGAGTAGAGCCGACTAATTGCTCGGAGGTGGACAATGCAACTCTCCTGGTGGAAGGTGGTGATGATATACTTTAGTAAAATGGGACTTCCTTATGACATGAAGTCAGTTGCTATGATAGAGAATGTGTTTTTGCTGGTAAGTGCATGTGTTTGCACATGAGCATTGGTTTGGCGTTAATGCAAGGTGTGTGATGAATTTGATGTCGATGGCTGATGAGCTCCCAGGGAAAGTCAAACATGGGAGTTGTACCATAATTTTTCAGCAAGGTTTATTTCGACATGAGCCGATGAAAAGCTCGGAATTCGTTGATAATTCTGAGTGCTGGTTATAGTCATATGGTGGAGTATGAGATCGTCAAAGTGTTAAATGCTTACATGTTTACCTAATGATTGAATTTGAATTTTTTGGCTTTGATGAATTTGTGTCAAGGTGGAGATTGTTGGGATATTTGACCCAAATTAAGAATGAGAATATCTTGGACAATTGATTCTCTTGTTAAAGTGATTAACTTGGAGACCAAGTTAAAGATGAAAAAAAAGGAAGATAATCTTTTGGTGTTGAATTCTTTTCTTATTCTGATTATTCTACTTCAACAAGGAAATATCTTGGGGCACAAGTAATACACGTTTTTGGGTTATGTTTACCTATAAATATGTGTATTGAGGAGCCAATTAATTGCACATTGATTAGAGAGTATTGTGAGGAAAAATGTAGTCTAACATCTTAGTTTTTCTTGGGTTCTTTGTGGGTTGTACAAATAAGTAGAAATTGGTAGATGTGGTAAAATTTTGTTATTTTTTTCATAATACTTGGGAGGTTTGGTGAGGGAAAATTTTATATAATTGTAACAATTTATTATATAGTGAAAAGTTTTGGCGAAAGTTCGTGCACGTAGGCAAGTTGTCGAACCACGTAAATTTCTGCGTTGTTTTATTTTCTTATTGGCTCAATTATTTCTTGAACATAAAAAATTAATGTAAGTTAATTAGAGAAAGAATTTATGTGTAATTCCCAACAGGAGTAAGGTGTCTGCATAAAAATGATAAATGTAGGTCAAATGAGGTAACTTCATGTTTGGCTAAACTTAAAAAACCTGTTATGTAAATTTACCGATAAGTAAAATAGTTACTTTTTTGAAACAAATTGTTTTTATTGGTGAAAATCAAAATAAAAAAGTTGCGATTTTTTCTGTGCTCTAAAATATGTGTTTAGGCGAACACCTAGGCAAGTATATGTAAGATGATTCTTTCACATCTCACTGTTCATCTTACATTATTCCTCATTAATCGTGCATTAATGCGCAGTAGCACGCTTATTCGTGATGCACGACCTTGTCGTCTCGTTTCACATTACTCATTTTGTCTCACATTACTCATTTTAGAACCTTGAATATTATTGTAATTTCTGTAGAACCTGTCGTGCTCCATCACTTTTCATATCACTAAAAATTCTCATGTAAAGTTTATCTTTATATAATGTATGGAATATATAATTCTTTTTAGTTTGTGGTCAAATGTTTCTATCACATTCCCCTCCCCCCCCCCCCCCCCCAGAAGTGAGAACTGCTTGAAAGAAATTTTTATATTTAGAAAATATTATAATAATTTAAGACGTTTTAAAGTTATATTGTCCACCGAAATATTAGACTGGTCGAAAAATCAAGCAATTCACTTATCATAATAATGAAATAATTCCTTCACAATATAATGAATAATGATGATTAATCCCTTGTTTCGGCCCCATAATTGTAAAAAATGAGTGAGTTTTGTAATAGTATTTTTCTTTAGAATGGGTGGCTAAAAATATGGACAAATTTTGAATTTATGTACAAGTCTAATACGTAATTATTAATTACAATATATAAATAAGTTTATAAATAACACAATTTCTCAACCACTTTTTAACTACTCTCTCTCTCTCCACACACATTTTAACTCCAAAAACACAAGTAAACAAATTTATAATTGGTAAGTGTTGTCGAACAGAGAGTAAATTATTTTATTTATAAAATGCGGTTGAAATAAGTTTGAGAAAAAATGAAGGCTAAATTCTTTGATGAAGTAACCTCTTGTCTGAGACACATTATTTTTAAAACTAAGTTTTTATTTTTTTAAATCCATTTTTAATTATACATTTTTTCATAAAATAAATTTACATGTAAATCAATTTTTCTAATTTATTAATCACACATTATCCTTAAAATCACTATTAAAAAATACATTTTTCTTCATATGACGAGTCTCATTACTTATCCCTCCCAACAAGTTGTAGTCGGTGATAATTGTTTTTAAAAATAAAATTTGTAAAATAAAATTCTTGATCACGTGCTAAATTCTCTTACAATCATCGAAAAAGTAGAAGTAATATTTCAGAAAAGGACATTTCCTTGGAGAGGTCTGTATTGCCTTTAAAAGTAAGGGGATAGGCCAAAATATGAAAAGGGAAAATTGCATTTGAAGTATAACCTTTTGGGAAAATGCAAAGAAGGAGCTAATAGTTTACTTTTACCAACGAAGGACCCAATCTGAGGTTAAGTCCCTATTTGAATCACATTACTCATAATTATTTTTTTCTGAAACTCATTTTCAACCACATATTATAAAATAATTTTCACTGAATTTTTTTTCTTCCTATTTTTAACTGTAAATTCTTCAAAAAAGTTATTATTCTATAACTCATGTTCGATAAAAATGAAGCTCAAACAAGGGCTAAATAAGTAATCTAAAGGATATGTGGATGTTTTCCGTCCAAAATTTCATTAGTCTAACTAATGGTTCAATTTTGGTCAAAATTGATCAAATTTAGCTCCCATTTGATTTTCATTATTTCAAAATTATGATTTTTTTCTCTTCTTTTTCAATCATACAATTATTAATAAAATAATATTAGAAAAAAATAAAAAAAGATTCCTTAGTTTTTAACCGTACATATTGTCACGGACTTGGAGATTTCAAGCTCCGTGCGACACTTAGCTCCTCAATATTCTCGTAAGATATTAGCTAAGTCAGCATCGCTCCTTGACCAAGCACTCCCCAAGTGCTTACAAACAAATGATAAAGGAAAACTAGCAAACTATATTAGAGAGAAATACATTCTTTGTATTAAAACTCTCCAATATTACAATACTCGACCAACACTTGGGACTCTCCTCCACAAGTGCTTTATACAAGCTCTCTTTATAAGCTAGCCACTTCAAATCCTTGGATGCTTACAAATGAGGATCCCTACCCCTATTTATACTACCACTAATCCATCTTCTAGATAATTCTACAATAGTATATATCACCTAGAAAATTCTACACACATCTATACAAATATACCACTTTCTATAATATTTTATAATATTACTTACCAACCTAGATTCTTCTAGAATCTTCCGGAAGAGTTGAAGCTTGGTTGAATCTAGAACCTTCCGTACTCTTCTAGGACACTCCATTCCTTTCTAGAATGTTCCGTCCAATTCTAGAATATTCCACACATTTCTATAACATTCCGCACTTTTCTATAACGTTCCTTCCCCACGTAACATGCTTGCATTTCATAACTTCTTTCAAAATGCGAGATGCATCTTTCAAAACTCGACCATGGATCTTTCCAGAACGTACTAGCGTAATCAAGTCTCGTAATCTTCTAGAGTCCTCCATCTCCTTCGAGTACCTTCCTTCCTTGCTATTCTTGCATTGGTCTCTCGAAGATTTAGGCATTACATCCTGCAAGCATCCTTGGCCTACGAACTTGCGTCTGCCCTGTGCTACTCCAAATGCCTTTGTGTTTGGAGTTTCAATCATGTGACACACGGGGCATGACACTCTCCCCCGTCTATTATGTCGACGCCCTCGTCGACATGGAGTACAAGACTCCATCTCCATCCCTCGTCCCAGCTCAATTGTCCCCAAGTAGTATACATTGCACATACCTCTCTCCTTGACGTGCTGCATCCCTCTGAGTCTCATCTCACGTGACCCTTCCACCATTGGGATCCTGATAGACGTCTTTCCTCTAAATACACATAATGATTTTGTGGTTGGAACCAATGTTGCATTGTTCCTCTGTAGAAAATCTAATCCCAACACAATCTTGTGTTGATCCATCGGTGACACTGTAAAATCAACACGAGCCTCCCATGCGCCAAGGTGTAGCATTACTCCTCGTGCTACACCCGAAATTGGTTTGGCCTTATCATTTACGATCTTCATCCATCCATCTTCCCTTGAGACTTGGATGCTAAGTCGTTTGGCCTCATCTGCAGTGATAAAATTATGGGTAGCTCCCGTGTCTATCAAAGCCAGAATATTTTTCCCATTAAGGTGGCCTTCCACGATCAATAGGTTCCCACCTTCAGACATCCCGTTGGATGACCCCTTGGATCCCGCTTCCAAGTTGTTCAATACTTGAATTGCCCCGAATTGCTGCGACTCTTTACCCGTGTCTCGTTCTTCACTGGGTTCTTCTACAATAGCAGCTAAGTTCTTAAATTTGTGGCAGTTCCGCATCATATGAGGTCCTCCACAGTTGAAACATCCGCTTGATTGTGGCCTTGATGTTTTCTTCTCTTCATAGACCCTTCGACCTTAGGACCTCGTGTCCTTGCCACTAAATAAGTGATTAATCCTTGGAGGGAAATGACTGCTTTTCAGATGGGATGACGTCTTCCCTTCGTCTTCCCCAGCTTTCTCATTGTTATCTCGTGGCTCCTTATATTTTGAGGTATCATCCTTCGAATAGTCCACCAATGACTCTGCTATTGCAATTGCCTCATCAACGTTGCTAACTCCACGCCTTAGCAACTCCATTCGTGCCCAATGTTGGAGCCCATCCGTGAAGTGGAAGAGCAAGTCTTCTTCCGCCATGATTGGGATTTGAAGCATCAGAGTGGTGAACACTTGTACATAGTCCCGAATTGTAGACCTTTGCTTTAATAGACTCATCTTCTTTCGAGCCTCATAGACTACATTTTCAGGATAGAATTGCCGCTTCAATTCTCGTTTGAAATCAGCCCATGTGTCTATCTTGCACTTCCCATGCTCTATGTCGGCATGCTTACGACACCACCATAAAGCTGCAACATCACTAAGGTAAAGAGTGGCGCTCCGTACCTTTGTTTCCTCATCCATGATGTTAATGCCCTCGAAGTAGACCTCCATAGGAAATTCTCTACCTCCTTGGCGTCCCTCTTGCCATCGAACTCCTTCGGCTTGGGGTACTCGATTCTTGATGCCAATGTAGTATTGTTAGAACTTATGCTATCCATGGCGCGTTGACAGGCGGCCATGTCCTTACGCAAATCCTCACAAAGCTTGTTTACTTGGGCTTGGATGGACGTGACGACATCCATCACCCTTGCCTCCACTACGGCAATCTCATTCCTTAGAGCATCCTGTCCTTCCTTTAGAAAATCAATTTGCTCTAAGGTATGAGTCTCCAAGGTAGAGAATGACTCCTCCACCATCTCAATGCGCTCTCCCATATTAAGGAAGACGTCTTCAAGAGACTCCGTTGCTGAAGCTCGAGGTCGGCTCTTACTAGGGTGCATACCGTAGACTTCTTGCCTTCCACCATCGCTTCAACCGCTCACCCACGCTCCATCTCAGTAGTGCCAGAAACTTCCTCACTCAACATCACGTCAAGATATACACAAGCCAAACCTAGGCTCTGATACCAACTGTCACAGACTTGGAGATTTCAAGCTCCGTGCGGCACTTTGCTCCTCAATATTCTCGTAGGATATTAGCTAAGTCAGCCTCACTCCTTGACCAAGCACTCCCCAAGTGCTTACAAAAAAATGACAAAGGAAAGCTAGCAAACTATATTAGAAAGAAATACACTCTTTGTATTAAAACTCTCCAATATTACAATACTCGACCAACACTTGGGACTCTCTTCCACAAGTACTTTATACAAGCTCTCAAGCTTTCTCTATAAGCTAACCACTCCAAATCATTGGATGCTTACAAATGAGGATCCCTACCCCTATTTATACTACCACTAATCCATTTTCTAGATAATTCTACAATAGTATCTATCACCTAGAAAATTCTACACACATCTATACAAATATACCACTTTCTATAATATTCTTTAATATTACTTACCAACCTAGATTCTTCTAGAATCTTCCGGAAGAGTTGAAGCTTGGTTGAATCTAGAACCTTCCGTACTCTTCTAGGACACTCCATTCCTTTCTAGAATGTTTCGTCCAATTCTAGAATAGTCCACACACTTCTAGAACGTTCCGCACTTTTTTAGAACGTTCCTTCCCCATGCAACATGCTTGCATTTCATAGCTTCTTTCAATATGCGAGATGCATCTTTCAAAACTCGACCATGGATCTTTCCAGAACGTACTAGCGTAATCAAGTCTCGTAATCTTCTAGAGTCCTCCATCTCCTTCGAGTACCTTCCTTCCTTGCTATTCTTGCATTGGTCTCTCGAAAATTTAAACATTGCATCCCGCAAGCATCATTGGCCTACGAACTTGGGCCTGCTCTGTGCTACTCCAAATGCCTTTGTGTTTGGAGTTTCGGTCATGTGACACGAGAGGCTTGGCAATATGCTCCTAAAAATCACTATTCAAAACCACAAAACTCTTATATATATATATAGTCAAAGTCGACAATTAATTTTAACTACACAATTTTATGGGTCAATCATACCTCTTATCAACTTTTATCAAAATTTACTAAAAATCTTATTTTAATCTATATCAAACAGGGTCTTAGGCTCTTTTTGGTAACATTGTAACAATTATAAATTGGTTTATATATGTTTTTAATGTAAAATATGTGGTTAAAAAGTGAAGAGAGAAAATACGTGTGACTAAAAAATTATTTGAAAAAAGTATTGTTTGTAAATTAATTTATAAATTGCAATGATTTTTTAAATAACATAAGCATGTATGTTGTTTTTAAATTCAGCCAATGTTTGGTTCCGATTAAAATCAAATTTCAGTATATAATAAAAGTTAAAGTTAATAATTATTTTTAACTACATATTTTATGGGTCAATCATGCATTCATCAACTTTTATTAAAATCTTCTAAAAATTCTATTTTAATCTATACAAAACAAGGTTTTAATTACAGGAGGAAATTGCTTCAGCACATATCAGTCTTACACAAAATGTGGGTAATGATTGAAGACAATGAAATTATTACATTCACAATATACATATTGTACACTATGAAATTTGATTAGTCAGCTCAATTTTTGAAATTTTCGAATGTAATATTTTAAGTATTATATTAATATTTTATATCATAATAATATTTATTAAGTGTCTGTTTGGCAAAATAGTTTTTAAACATGTTTTTTATCACACAATTCCCCAAATCACTTTTTAATTATATACATTTTCTCTCTTCACTTTTTAATCACACATTTTACTGAGAAAATATAAAAAAACATATTTTTAAACAAAAAAATTTTAACAAACAGAACTGACGAAGTAAAAATACAACAGTCTTTTTTTCTTAATACTAAATAAATGAAAAAAGTATAATAATATGAAATTTTATTAAAACATTGCAAATTATTAGATAATAAATTAAATTAAAACGAGAAAATGTAATAATATGACATATATAATAACATTGTAAATTGCCTGGTTATATGATAATGTAATGAATTATTTGATTTGCATGCCTCAGTATTTGATTTATTTGTGTTTCGATCTATGGTTTTTATTCTTCTGTCATTTTACATTAATTGTATTTACATTTCAACCTTGATCTTTCAATTTTTGTCTTGTTGACTATATTTCTCAAAACTTAGCATAAAGTACTTAGGATTGACAACGGGACGGGTATGGGGCGGGGATGCATATTCCTGTTCCCGCCCCATTAATAATTTACCATTCTCATCCCCGCCCCGTCCCCATTTAATCGGGAACGGGGCGGGTCGGGGATGGGGACGGAGATGGGAAAATCCCCGTTTACATCCCTATTTTTTTTTTTTTTTTTTTTAAGTTTTAAAATAATTTTATGCAGATAATATAAGAAAACATGTAGGAACAATCATAACATTTTCTAAGTCCAATAATCTTTACACATTATTTGGATATTAATCGAATAAATATATTCATCTTTATTTGTGCCGTTATTTTATATTTGATTAGATGAAAAAATACAACTCGATAAAGTTAATAACTAATAATCAGTAACTTTTTCAAAATAAGCATTTAAAGTTTATAACTTGATAAGTAATAAATTTTTGGTGCAAGAAATTTGATATCATAGGACTTATATACAAATAATATATGATTTTTTTTGGCTTTCTAAATTTTAATAGAACTTATTAATTGGAGATTAGGGACGGGACGTGGCGGGGCAGGGCAGGGATGAAGATAAGACGGTCATCCCCGTCCCTGCTCCATCCCCGGTTCGGGGATGCCTTTTCATTCCATCCCATCCCGGTCCGATCCTCGTCTTTGTCGGGGATTTCCCGCCCCGTTCGGGGCGGGTCTCCGTCTATTTCAGTTATTCCCCGCCCCGTTGTCATTCCTAAAAGTACTCCATATTTTTAACTTCATCTTCATTTATTCTCTCAAAATCACGTTCAACACCGAGTTTTGTCTAAGCAAACAATATTTAAACAAGATTAAACAATAATTTTTTAAAAGTACCCCCAAATATTCAGATTTAACTGCATAATTTTTTTTATCATAGTCATAAGCAAATGCAATATATTTTCTACAATATAATATTAAGTTTCAAAGACAATATAAATTGTATTACGTAATCTTATTGTCACTAAATTATTTATATTTATATTATACAACTTATTAATCTATACCATTTTCAAGTTAATCGTATATGTAATATTATTATATTTTTCAGTTATATATAAGAATTTTTTTTTATTAATTGTATATTAATAATCAGTTATATTTGTCGGAAATTAATTAACTTTATTTTTCAAAAACAAAAATATTAATTAATAATAATTGTATTTAATGGAAATCAATTGAACGTTAAGGATATTAATAAACATAAAAACATAAATAAGGGTAAAATAAAAAAATTAATGTTTTTAACATATCCACACTTTTTATATATTTTAGATTAACAAAATAATGAAAAACAACTAAATGATTTCTTTTATGAGTAGGAAGTCGCGGGGCGGGGCGGGGCGGGGCGGGTCGGGTCGACCTCCCGCCCCGCTAAGGACCCAATTTTTTTTTTTTTTTTAAATAAATAAATTGGTAATGAAATTTTACGTGAAAAATTTAGGCGTTGAACTAGTTAGAGTTTTTAAGTTTGAACTTTAAAAATAATATGTATATATTTGAAGAAAAAATCAATAAATAATATAATGGTATAGTGGTTGTATATTCTCATATCTCTAAATTCCACCAATGTTCAATTCTTCTGGACTTCATCAAATTTATTTTAGTTTCTCATTTCATTTAAAAAAAAAAATTTACCGGGTCACGGGGCGGGTCCGCCCCGAACCCGCCCCGAAACCCGTTTCGGGGCGGAAAACCCGCCCCGCGAACCCGGCGGGGCGGGTAATTTTCGGGGCAGGTCATTTCGGGTCCTTCGGATTTTTTTGCCATCCCTATTTATGAGATTCCATTGGAGATGAAAAAGTTCTTCGTCTATATTCATTTTATGTGATAGTCAAGCAAAATTATCAAGAGAATGCAATGAAATCTATGAGGAAAAAATTAGACATATGAGTTTAAGACATGACTGAAAATTAATCAAAGCGGAATAATTTTCCTAAATTATATTAAGTCAATAGAAAATCTAGCAGAACATCTCAAGTCATAGTCAATAATTAATTTTAAACATACGTTTTATAGAATTCACAGCTTTTTAACTATATATCTCATCAATTTTATGAAAAATTAAATAAAAATAAAAATATCATTAATACCGTGCTTTTAAAAAAAAATTATTTAGGAAGAAAATCATAACAAGGATCCAAACGTCCATCTAGGGATGAAATCGGTGGTGGATTCGGTTAAAAATACTTAATTTTTTTTTAATTGTTTTTAATTGAATTTGTTAAGTAAAAGGAAAGGTACACCTGAGAGCATTAGAATGAGAAAATGTTTCTTTGACGGTATATATGATTGTTTATAGGGTAATTATATTTACACGACATTTTTTATATCTGCATCATAGTTTAATTGCAAGAAAGATCTTCAGTATTTATTTTACCTTTGCTTTTATATCCCCAACTTGTTTTTTAATCGCATTATTATTCATAACATTCAATAAATTAACATATTTTGTTTCTATTAATCTGCATTGAAAAGATGTGTAAATATTTTATTTAACTTTTGTATTAGTTATTTATTTTGATTATTTAAAAGTATGAAATAAAAACAAGTATTTTTCGCACTCGTAACAAATATTTTGAACGAAAATCATTTATAAAAACTATATGAAAATTAATAAAGAATTGATTATAAAAAAATTCTAAAAAAAATTTGGCGGGTTAAATATAAAAATAAGGAAATATTAAAAATCTTCATTACAATTAAAATATAGTATGATTAATAAAAAGTGTAGTATCAATATATTTACCTTGTTTATATCGTACAAATGGGATAATATAACCTTATCTCCACTATATCGTACAAATGGGATATATAACCTTATCTTCACAGCCTATCCATTTTATCTCTTTATGTCTTCAACATCCACGTTCCTATCAATGGTCAAACCGTAAAATGACGTAAATTATATTAGTATGTTTGTTCACATGGTTTATAAACCGTGGTTTATAAACGTCGTTTATAATAATAATAATGTGGCAATATTTCATTAATTAATTAATTTAAAAGTAAAAATTAATAGACGATAATCTTTGATTAATCGAATAAATAGTCTTATTAATTATTATTAGACCTATGTTTGAATATGATTTTCTCAAACCTCGTTTTTTTGTCCTTGTACTCATTTTAATTATACATTAACACAATAAAATTTTGTACACATAAACTCAAAATCTTTCCTTCTAAAATTTTTAATTAGACTTGGGCAGGTCTGGGCTCCTCTCCCGCCCTGCCGATAATAGTTAGGAATATACTAATATTATTAAGCTCATGTTTGATGTTTATTTATTTACGAGTAATATTATTTTATTGATAAATGCGTAATTGAAAAGAAAAAAGAAAAAAAAAATGTACAAAATTTGAAAAGTCTCAAACAGGGGTTAATGATCAATTCATGTCGACTGTATCAATTGAAAATAAATAAATATAAAATATCGAACATCGATTCAAATTTTGGTTTCATTTGCAAGTTCTTGGTTCTTTAACATCGTTTCAATTATAAATTTATTTATTTATATTTTTTAGGTTAAATATGATTAAAAAGCAGATAGGGAAATGTATGTAGTTAAAAAGTTATTTACAAAGTTATTTTATTTATAAATTGTAATGATTATGTTAAATAAATAAAGCCTCCATTCTTTATCGCAATCATTATAATTTATAAATAACACAATTTCTTAAATTATTTTTTAATCACATACATTTTATTTCTTCATTTTTTCAACCACACATTTTACCTCAAAAATATAAATAAATCAATTTATAATAGCTCTGTTTATTAAAAACATGTTTTTTTATATTTTCGAGATAAGATATGTGATTGAAAAATGAAGAGAAAAAATTTGTGTACTTAAAAAATAAATTGAAAAAACGTGGTATTTAAAAATATATTTTTAAACATATTTGCATAAAAGAGGATATGATTTTAATATCGATCAATTCGATGAAAGAACATTCACAGAATAAAAACGTCCGGGGCACGAGCATGATCTGCCAGAAGATGGGCCCACAATATACCAATTTTTTCCTTCAACAACGGCTGATATTGATCACAATGATTGCCGACTATGAATATAGGGGACCCCATATATCTTCGGGAACCATATTGTGATCCACAGGACCTCTAAAAAAATAATATTAAAATAATAATAATAATAATAATAATAATAATAATAATAATAAAATCCAACATTTTAAAGTTGGGTAAACAGCACAAATAGTCCCTTCTGTTTGGATTTCTTGCAAAAATAGTCTCTAACGTTTAGATTTTGACATTTATACCTTCAGATTCACTAAACGTTGCGAAAATGGTCCATGTCGTTATATTTTGTTAATTTCAACCGTTAATTGCACTATTCGACCTTATTTTTCATATTTTCTTAAGGACATTTATGTATTTATCTAATTTTTTCCCTATTTTACATCAAATTGAAATGTTGTATGCAGATAACATCTTGGAATGAAAAAGTTTTGACGCATTAAGTCCCTAATTTACAAGCGTTTGACGTATTTAGTCCATAACCTACAAACGTTTGACATCTTTAGTCCTTAACATATTATTTCACTGTTTGAAACTCATTATTTTTAAATAATGTGATTTGTAATTGTAATTTTTTTTTGAAGAATTTGTGGTTAGAAAGCAAGTTTTATTTTATTTTTTATTTACGTCTAAATTATTTTATTAATTGAAGACATCATTTTTTTTTTAAAAACTCATTTTCAACCGCACATTGTAATTTTAATTGTTCCAAATAATGCGATTTGTAATTGTAATTTTTTGAGAAATTTGTGGTTAAAAAGTAAGATTTTTTTTATTTACGTCTAAATTATTTTATTGATTGAAAAAACTTCATTTTTATTTAAAATTCGTTTTAAACCTTACATTCAATAAATAAAATATTATATACATAAATTTATAAATGATTTAACAAATAGTGGCTTATTAATTTACAGATATTGATTAATTAAAATTCAACAACAATGTGTCACACTATTTGATTTGGATTAAAAAAATTAGGAATTGAATAAAAAATATTTAGGGGCTGACAAAAAAGGGAACTGAGCCGACAGAATTGAAATCGAACCAAAAAAATTGAAGTTATTTTTTATTTTAAAGTTAATAAAAGATTTAACAAAAAATCACCACAATGATAGTTCAACACATTGGTAAAAAAACAAAAATTAATAGATTATTTTTTTGATAGAATGTGCTGTTGAAAATAAATTTTGAAAAAAATGATGTTTTCAATCAATAAAATAATCTAGACATCAATAAAAATATCTTGATTTTTAACCACAGATTATTCAAAAATTACAATGTGCGGTTGAAAATGAATTTTAAAAAAATGATGTTTTCAATCAATAAAATAACCAAGACGTAAATAAAAAAAATATTGTTATAAATATTATACTATTTAGTGAATGACATTCATACCCTTGTAACCCTAGGGATAATTACTTTGTATATCCCTTTCTTCCCCTATATATATGGGGCTCTAATTTTTAATAAAATACAAGTTTATTTGTCTATTTATTTTCTTCTCTCTTTCTCTCTATTTCATAACACGTTATCAGCACGATTCTCTCAAAATTATTTGAAGGTAAATTTTTTTAAGCATAATCATCTATCATGTGCACCAAAATTAATTTGGTGATATATGAATTTGTTTTTATGCATCTAAATTCCAAATTTCCATCGACCTAGGCATTTATCATCAGAATTCAGAATATGTGGCGATGGTTATATTAATTCTTTCCTGCCAATGAATTCTTTTCAATTGAGAACCAATGCATAAATCTGACTTTTCAATGTGTAAACTGTGCATGATTGGATGATTTCCAATTGGTTACTTTCCAATCCGTATGGAATAATTGATTACCAATTCAGATTTCAAGTTTGAGTTTTTATTTATGCGTGTTTAATTTATAATATATTATTGTTATTGTTGATTTTTTTTTATCATTTAAATTAGTAGTTCATTACGTTGTTGCTCCTGAAGTAGCGCAACCGTATAATTAATATTACAGAAGAATATTAATATGACTATCATAAATAATTTGTTGTTGCTCCTAGAGTAGCGCAACTGTATATAATTAAAATTCCAGAAGAATATTAATATGACTATCATGAATAGTTTGTTGTTGCTCCTGAAGTAGCACAACTTTATAATATTCAATAAAGATTATTATTTGCTCCATAAGAGCATAAATTATAATTGTCAATATTCCAAAAGAATATTTGACCTATTATTGAAGAAATAATAGAAAAATACAACATGCTCCCGAAGTAGCATGTATATCGAAGAATATGTCATAATGTTTATCCCTGAAGGAAAACATACAACTTTTGTGATGTTGATGATTTGATTTATTATTATGTGGTTTAATCACATTCTTCGAAATTAATTGTATTTTTTTTATTCATTGTGTAGTTATACAAATGGCCAACATCACTAAACTCGAGCTTGTTGCACTCGACATATCTGGCAAAAATTATTTATCATGGTCTTAGATGCTGATATTCACCTTGTCTCGAAAGGTTTGGGAGAGACAATAAAAGAAGGAAACAAAGAATTCCTCCAGGATCGTGCAAAAGCACTCATATTCCTTCGTCACTGATAAGTGTATTTTATACACTTATTTATCTATCGAAATAAGAATATTATTTTATTTTTCTCGAATAAATTCTACTTAGTTTGTGTTTATTTGTTATTATTTCAGGTTTTATCACAAAATCAAGAAAAGTAAGGAATTGAAGCAAATACATAATAATGGGATGAAAAGTGGAGTTAATTGAAGACGTTTTGAAACTCAAGGGCTTAATTGCACAATTGAAGACTCAAGGACCAACTTAGTTTATTTAAAAGAATTGAGATGCTTAAAGGATAATTTATTTTATTTAGGCTTAGGGTTGAATTTTGTATATATATATAAACATAACATTGCTGAAAGAAAAGGAGCCGTGAGGTGAAACATAGAGAGCAGCCGAGAAGTGAGAAGTGCCGACTGGGGGAATTAAATAGGAAGTGGGGCAGGAGATATACATATATTATATATATTTTGACAATTGGGAATTGGAGTAGGGGACAAGAATTTTGGATTGGTGTGGTTGGTCGGCTGGTTAGAATTAAGAATAGAAGAAGGGACTCCCACAAAAATCGACAAAGCCATATTCAAGGAGGGGGCCGACTGGAATTTACAAAAGGTTCGGCTGCTACAAGGAGACAAGAAGTGAGGTTGGCAGTTTAATTGGATTGAGTTGCTGCAAATTCAAAAGAAGTAGGCTGGTTATTTATACACATATATACACAAAAATCTGTGTGATATTGCTGGGTGGAAGTAAGTGAAACAAGAATTGAGGTCAAATTGTGGTTGCTCGGCTGAGTGGAGAGGCTGCTGGGAATCCTTTTGGTAGTGCAAGGTGGGTGATTAAATTTGAGAGGTGCTCGACTGGAAATAGAAGGAAGATTGAGGAAGCCAACTGGGTGCAGCAAACGACTCGGTAGAATCGGAAGGAGGAGATGCTAATTTTTCAACACTTCAAACTTCGGGTTTTATTTACGTTATTATTTATTGATTTTTCTCTCAATAACATGAGTAGCTAAATTTTAAATCGGGATTGACGATAAAGATTTAATGTTTTAGTTTAATTTTAATTCTCAAGTTGGTGCTTTGATATTTATATGTATTGATTTTATTATTGCGTTTAATGCTTGAGTTGCTTGATCACCAATTCATGAATTAATGGTTGTTTTCATAATCCGAGAGGTGAGTTAACAATTAGATCACGTAATAAAACCCGGCAATTTCAACAAAAAGATAGAGATATGAATTTGTGGTTGCATGTGGTCACTTAGGAATTCCTAGGAAATTTAATGCATTTAGCTAAGGAGAACTCTGACCCGCTGTAGAGATACATGGTTGACTTAGTTAAATAGGCCTAATTTGAACTCGAGAGAGGTAAATTAGATATATGCGTGAATTCGACCAAATACAATTTTAGAAAACAACTTGAGATGAGAAATTAAGCTAGAACGTTATTTCGAAATCGTTAGTCCCGATATTCATTCAATTGTTCAAAATCCACCACGTTTGTTTCTTGCTTTCGTTAATTGTTTTTAGTTTAATTTGTTATTTTCATTTTAATTGATTTGTTTATTTAATTGATTTTCAATTATTTGTCGTTTTTGTTTTTATTATTTTACAATTTATTTTCTTAGTTAGTTTTGGTTTTTGTCTAGGAATTCTATATTCGAAGTAAATTTATAGCGAATTAAATAGTCCTCGTGGGATCGACAACCCGGACTCAAAAGTCAACTTTTACTACTTGTTAGCGATATCGTACACTTGCGATATTTCAACACAACAAGTTTTTGGCGCCGTTGCCGGGGACTATTTTAATTTGTTATATATTTATTTTGATTTTGGTATTCTTAGACTTTTAGATTTAGTTTGCCTTTAATTGTTTATTTTATTTTTTTTAATTTTTTTTTTCATATGATCTTCTTGCTTTTCTGTGTGACATTGTTGATAGTGATAGAAGAACAGCTAAGAAATCAAGACATCACGGGAGGACATGAGCTATATGACAGAATATAATACTTTTGCCAACGTGGATGATGAGTACTTGGGCTCTGAACTACTAATGACCCAATCGATCATTATTAGGGACCATTTGGAAATTCAAACAAGTTCAACATGTGAATACTGTGGAGCAATCCATAATACTGCAGATTGTATACTGCTGGCCACATCAGAGGAAGTGAAGAACTTTATAAATGATGATACATGTCTATTTTATAAGGCTGAAAAATACAAGACACAACTGCCAGAGATTCATTTGACAAGGCCAGAGGAGGACGAACCAGTGGAAATTAATAAAGAAGAAGTTAATGAACAATCTGCACCATCAAAAGAGGAAGATGAGCATGTTGAGAATGAAGAGTTGATTTTAATTGAGAACATAACGGTGGACAAGGGTGTAGCTATCAAGCAATCCTTGTACTCAATTGATTCTCATAAAATTGATTTTGTGATAGGGCCCGAAGAAAAGATAGAAATATACATACTTGAGGTCGAATCTGATGGTAATATTGACTCTGATTTTGAACAGGGCAGTATAAAAATTTGGAGTGAAAGTATGAATTGGAGCAAAGGCAACTTCAGCAAATATAGCAGATTGTCAAAATCATTATTTCGAGTGCCTTGAAGTCACTATCAAAAGTCGGGCTTTAGACTATAAACGAAGCGCTTATTGGGAGGCAACCCAATTTTCTTTCCTTTTCATTTATTTTGTTTTATTTATAGCTTTACATTTAAATTTTTAGGTAGTATTTGCATTTTTATCTTTCTTGGAGTTTGAAGTTAGCATCTCTAGCACCAACCTCTTTGATTTGATTTTCAAGTGCATTTTTAGTTTAAATTCATACATCATCCATGAGCTTACAATTTTGCATCACATTGTTTTAACCTCATTGCTCTTATCATATTAAAAATAAATCATATATATGATTTTGCACACTTTGATCGTGTTTGGAAATTCAAAATTTTTCCTATGTTTTAGATGGGATTGTTGCTGTTGATATATTTCAATTTGTTAATGGTGTGTATGATTCTAATGTTATTTATTTTTTTACTTGCGAGGAACACACACCACCGGTAACACTTCCAACCAAGCACGGAAACACAAGAAACGGGTCGAAATCGTCCGAACAAGATCCAAACCAAGCTTCAAGTTATAACATCGCTCCTCTAAACCTGGGAAGTACCTAACTCCCTTTTTTATGTATTGTTATCAATTGATATATCTTTTCTTTTACATTGAGGACAATGTAACTTTCTAGTTTGGGGGGGTGGTATCTCATTTCTTACCGTGAAAGATTCACAAATTCTCTGAAAAAACTTGACTGAAAGGTTTGACCATCAGAGGACTGTAGTTCTCCCCAAAGCCCGCTATGAGTGGATGCATCTCCGTTTGTAGGATTTCAAAACGGTCAGTGAGTACAATTCTGAATTGTTCAGAATAAGTTCTAATTTAAACTTGTGTGTAGAAAAAATCACTGATCAAGATATGTTGGAAAAAACTTTTTCCACTTTCCATGCCTCGAATGTGCTCTTGCAGCAGCAATATCGTGAGCGTGGTTTTAAAAAGTACTCAGAACTTATATCATGTCTGCTTGTAGCTGAACAAAATAATGAATTGTTGCTGAAAAATCATGGGTTACGTCCAACTGGTTCTGTACCATTGCCTGAAGCAAATGGTACCGCATTTCCTGAAGTAAATGCAATATCAAGACATGGACGTGGATGCGGACGCGGACGCGGACGCGGACATGGACGTGGAAGAAACCATGGACGAAGTTTTCAGCAAAACAATAAGCAACAAGGGAGCAATTTTAAAAGGCATAAAGCAAACGAAAATAGCATATCAGGAAAGGAGCATGAAGAAATTTGCTTTAGATGTGGAATGAAAGGGCATTGGGTACGTACCTGTCGTACGGAAAAATATCTTGTGAATCTTTATCAAAAATCAGTCAAGGGGAAAGAAAAAGTAGAGACAAATTTCGCTGATTATGATGGTCCAATTGATGTGACTCATTTGGACGTCTCTGACTTCTTTGCTGACCTAAATGGCAATATCGATCATTTAAGGCGGTGTACTTGAGAATATTGATTAGTTTAATTTTCAGTATCTGAATTGTTCTTTTTCTTTAAAAGTCAGTATGAATTATGTTTTTACTTATTTTTTTTTTGAAATTAGAGACATTTACATTATTAGGCATTTTTAGTTGATTAAAAATGTCGCTAAATTTCTTTTTATGAAATCAAAGTTTTAGAATATTTATTTTGTTTTGTTTATAAATTCAGGATGAATGACTAGGATATCTGTTTAGTCGATAGTGCAACTACACATACTATTTTTCAAGACAAAAAGTATTTCTTGAGCTTAACATTATCAGAGAATAATGTTAATACAATATCAGGTGCATCAAAAATTGTTGAAGGCTCCGGAAAAGCTTGTATTATTTTATCAAATAATACAAAATTATATATTGACGATGCACTTTATTCTAGCAAATCCAAAAGAAATTTGCTTAATTTTAAAGATATTCGCTGCAATGGATATCACATTGAGACGATGCATGAAAATAATGCAGAATATCTTTGCATAACTTCTTTTATATTTGGCCAGAAGCAGATAAAAGAAAAACTTCCGACACTCCCTTGTGGCATGTATTGTACATCTATAAAGATGATTGAATCAAATATTATCACGAACCAGAAGCTCGTTGATCCAAAAAGTTTTATACTTTGGCATGATAGACTTGGACATCCAGGAACAATAATGATGCGCCGAATAATTAACAACTCACATGGACATCCTCTAAAGAACCAAAAGATTCTTTTACTTAATGATTATCCACGTGCTGCTTGTTCGCAAGGCAAGTTGGTCATTAGACCTTCGACTACAAAAGTCAATATTGAATCTCCAACTTTCTTGGAAAGAATTTATGGAGATATATGTGGGCCAATACACCCACCATGTGGACCATTTCAGTATTTTATGGTTTTAATTGATTCATCTACTAGATGGTCCCATGTTTGCCTACTTTCCACTAGGAATGTAGCCTTTGCTAGACTACTTGCTCAAATTATAAAATTACGAGTTCAATTCCCTGATTATTCAATCAAGAAAATTCGTCTTGATAATGCTGGTGAGTTTAGATCACAGACATTCAATTATTATTGTATGTCAATTGGAATTGAGGTTGAACATTCGGTTGCTTATGTCCATGCACAAAATGGATTAGCTGAGTCGTTTATCAAACGTCTACAATTAATTGCTAGACCATTACTCATGAAAACAAAACTTCCAACTTCTGTTTGGGGTCATGTCATATTACATGTTGCATCATTGGTTCGTTTAAGACCAATTGCGTATTATCAATATTCTCCTTTGCAACTTGCAATTGGTCATGAGCCTAATATTTCTCACTTACGAGTTTTTGGTTGTGCCGTCCAAGTCCCAATTTCACCCCCACAACGTACAAAAATGGGTCCCCAACGAAGACTTGGAATTTATGTTGGTTTTGATTCACCATCAATAATAAGGTATATTGAACCTTTAACGGGTGATCTATTCACTGCACGTTTTGTAGATTGTCATTTTGACGAAATGACTTTCCCAACCTTGGGAGGAACAAAACTACATCCTAAAAAACATGGTAAAATTTCATGGAATGAAACAACTTTGTCTCACTTTGATCCTCGCAGCAATCAAAGTGAGCAAGAGGTTAGAAAAATCATTCATTTGCAAAGAGTTGCAAATCAATTACCGGATGTATTTGTTGACACAAGAAAAGTGACAAAGTCACATATACCAGCAGAAAATATTCCTGCACAAATTGATGTCGCTGAAGGACAATCTACTGTAGCAAATGAATCTCAAATACGCCAGAAGCGTGGTCGACCAGTTGGTGCTAAAGACTTTGTACCTCGAAAAAGAAAAGTACAAGAGAAAATCGACCAAAAACTTTAGAAAAAGTAGTATTTGAAAAGATTGATCAATCGGATATTGAGAATATGGATTAATCGGATATTGAGAATATGGTTCCTACAGAACCACAAGTATCCGAAAATAATGAGATTTCAATAAACTATTTAGTATCTCGTAAACTATGGGAAAGAAATACTATTGTCATAGATGACATTTTCGCCTTTAATGTGGCTCTTGAAATAATGAAAGATGAGGATCCTGAACCACTGTCTGTGAAAGACTGTCAGCATAGAAATGATTGGCCAAAATGGAAAGAAGCCATACAGGCGGAGTTAAATTCCTTAGAGAAACGAAAAGTATTCGGACCTGTAGTTCGAACACCTGAAAATGTAATCCCTGTAGGATACAAATGGGTTTTTGTAAGGAAAATGAATGAAAATAATGAGATTACAAGATATAAAGCTCGACTTGTAGCTCAAGGTTTCTCTTAAAGACCAGGAATTGATTATGAGGAAACGTATTCTCCCGTAATGGATACTATCACTTTTAGATTCTTAATTAGTTTGACTGTGTCACAAAGGCTTGATATGCGCCTTATGGATGTAGTAACTGCCTATCTATATGGTTCACTTGATAGTGACATATACATGAAAGTCCCTGAAGGACTCAAAATTCCAGAAGCAAATAATACATGCCCGAGAACTATGTTCTCTATTAAATTGCAAAGATCATTATATGGATTGAAACAATCCGGATGCATGTGGTATAATCGCCTTAGCGAATATTTGTTAAAGGAGGGTTATAAAAATTATGACATTTGCCCCTGTGTTTTCATAAAGAAAACAAATAGTGGATTTGCAATTATTACAGTATATGTGGATGATTTAAATCTGATTGGAACTCCTGAAGAGCTCAATAAAACTGCAGATTATTTAAAGAATGAATTTGAGATGAAAGATTTGGGAAAAACTAAGTTTTGTTTTGGGTTGCAAATTGAACATTTCCCAGAAGGATTATTTGTTCATCAATCTTCTTATACAGAAAAAGTTTTAAATCGTTTTTATATGGACAAAGCACATCCATTGGCATCCCCTATGGTTGTTCGATCACTTGATGTGAAAATATATCCATTTCATCCACCTGAAGACGGAGAAAAAATTATTGGTCCTGAAGTACCATATCTTAGTGCAACTGGAGCGCTAACATATCTTGCAAATTGTACTCAACCTGACATAGCTTTTTCTGTAAATCTCCTTGCAAGATATAACTCTACACCAACTCAAAGACATTGAAATGGTGTTAAACACATTTTTCGATACCTAAAGGGTACTATTGATATGGTATTATTTTATTCTCAAAAATTGGGATCTTCTTTAGTGAGATATGCAGATGCAGGTTATCTCTCTGATCCACATAAAGCTAAATCGCAAACAGGATATGTGTTTACATGTGGAGGAACATCTATATCATGGAGATCCGTGAAGCAAACCTTGACAGCAACATCCTCAAATCATTCAAAAATTATTGCAATCCACGAGGCAAGTCGAGAATGTGTATGGTTGAGGAACATGACCCATCATATCCAAGCATCATGCGGATTAACTTCGACTAGAGACAGCCCAACAATTTTGTATGAAGACAATGCAGCTTGTATTGCACAACTCAAAGGATGCTTCATCAAAGGAGACAGAACAAAACATATCTCTCCAAAATTCTTCTACACGCATGAGCTTCAGAAAACTGGGAATATTGATGTTCAACAAATTCGCTCGAGTGACAATGTAGCTGATTTATTTACAAAGGCATTGCCAACATCCACATTCAAGAAATTGATTCATGAGATTGGGATGCGTCGACTCAAAGATTACAACGATCAGTATCAGGGGGAGTAGTTGTACTCTTTTTCCTTCGCCCAAGTTTTGTCCCACTGGATTTTCTTGGCAAGGTTTTGACGAGGCAGCATTTATTGTAATACTCCAAAATAACTGTACTCTTTTTCCTTCATTTGATTTTTTTTTCCATTGGATTTTTATCAAACAATGTTTTAACGAGGCAGATATTTTGTAATATGTCATTCAAGGGGGAGTGTTATAAATATTATACTATTTAGTGAATGGCATTCATAGCCCTGTAACCCTAGGGATAATTACTTTGTATATCCCTTTCTTCCCCTATATATATGGGTCTCTAATTCTTAATAAAACACAAGTTTATTTGTCTCTTTATTTTCTTCTCTCTTTCTCTCTATTTCATAACAAATATTGTTTTTTAACCACAAAATTTTCAAAAAATTACAATTACAAACGCATTATTTGAAATAATGGTTCTCAAACACTGAAGTAATATGTTAGGGACTAAAGATGTTAGAGACTAAATACGCCAAATGTTTGTAGGTTAGAGAGTTAATACGTCAAAACATTTTCATATCAGGGATGTTATCTGCATACAACCTTTCAATTGGATGTAAAATAAGTGAAAAATTAGATAAAGACATAAATGTCAATATGAAAATATGAAAAATAAGGTCAAATAGTGCAATTAACGGTTGAAATTAGCAGAATATACCGACAGAGACCATTTTCGCAACATTTGATGAATATGGAGGTATAAATGTCAAAATCTAAACGTTGTGGACTATTTTCGCAACAAACCCAAACATTGGGACCATTTGTGCTGTTTACCCTTTTAAAGGTGGCTTTGTACGTGGCTAATTTAACCTCTGTTTCATAAAGAGTCTGTTTATAAATAAAAGATATAAGAGTGCGTTTGATCGCAAAGGTGAAAAATGAATGAAAAGAAAATATTTCTAAGGAAAAGATTTTGCCTAGAAATTATTTTCGTGGAAAATATCATTTAAAGTGTCATTGGTTTAATTTTATACAAGTAAAAAGTGGGGCATTTTCCAAGTTTTAATATTTGATTGACATTACTTTCATGACAAATAAAGTAAAATTTAATTTTTCTTTATTTTTTTTACTTTTTAACATATTTGTACTTAATAATTATAGTATTATTTTTTCAAACAAAAAATAAGTCAATTAATAATAATAAAATTGATCAAACTTAACGTAAAATGTTTGCCAACTAACCTGAAAAATATTTTCTTTGCCAAAGTAAGAACATTTTCTGTGGAAACCAAGAAAATGGGGTCACGTGCACCATTCTTGGAAAATGTTTGATTTGCAAATTTTAACCCATCAAACAGGTGAAAAAGATAAAACTAAGAAAACATTTTTCATCTTCCTTGAAAAAAGAAATCAATCAAACACTGCCTAAGTGTACGATATGCGAGGGTGGAAAGAAAATATTTTTCAAGTAAAAGATTTGGTTGAAAAATATTTTCATGAAAAATATCAATTGAAAATGTTTAATTTGTTTAATTTTTTAGATGGAAAAAAGTGAGAAATTTTCCAAATTTTGACATTTGATTGACATTATTTATCATGACAAATAATGTAAAATTTAGCTATTTTTATTTTTATATATTTGTACTTGATAATAATTGATGTTGTAAAAAATCCTAACATTGATGTGACAAAGATCGGAGTTGCGTGATCGCTGGAAAAGATGAACGAATTCGCCTTGAATAACCTGCAAAAAGACGAGGAGGATTCTCCTATTCGCTCATCCGGTGTGAGAATTAGTATTCTAAAAAAAAGTAGAGAGAATATATAACTGAAAAACATAAAGAATAATGAATGAATAATACGTGATCAAAGGAGCTGTATTTATAGGTTTGAAAAGCCCATAACCTTCTTTAATTAAAGAAGGAATCCTTTTTGGTATAAACTTACATTTAGTTAGAGTTATAACCTTACAAAAATTGAGCTCTCCCTTTTCTAGGTTGTTTCTTTTTAGGATACGTCTTTTTTTGGGGGTCTAAGAAGGTAGCCAATTGATGAAGTCCATAAACGAAAAAGGCTTAGAGTCCTGTTTGTATTAGGCCTCTAGGAGTATTGTGGCCGGGATGGACCGACCACCGCACCTAAAAAAGGAATATGCCAAGATAAGGTCGGGTTATGACAAGAGAAGCGCGGGCACATAATCTGTCCTATGAATAAGTGTATTGAAGAACCTAATCACCATGGGAAAAGGCTCGATCCACGCATGCCCGAGCACAAATGCTCGACCTATCGATCGCTTTGGTTACTGATTATAGAGACCGGGCACACAGGCCAACCTCATGATCAAGATGGACTGACCTGTCATGTTTCAAACCCCTAGCCCATCCTGGTGTCGTTAAATTGTACCGGTTAATAATAATGTTATTTCTTGAAACAAAAATTAAGTCAATTAACAACAATAAAATTGATCAAACATAATGAAAAATTTAACTAAACTTACCAAAGTGAGAGAAATTGTTTTCAATGCAAACAGAGAAAATCAGGCACTTGGTTTGCTGCGAAGAAAAAAAATTTCAGTTCAAAGGTTGGCTGTCAAACATTAAAAAAGGCAAAAAGATGGAATTTTTTTTGATTTTCCTTGGAAAATATGGCTCATCAAACAAACCCTAATATTTTCAAAGTAAAATATATGGTAGAAAAGTGATTTTAAAAAATACGCATAATTAAAATTTAATTTAACAAAATATAGTGTTTATCAATACCAAACTGTTTGATAAACTTAATTATAAATTTTAAATTCCGTTTGATAACCTATTTATAAATAAGCAGATATTTGGTAAACACGTTAAAAACATGTTTTTTAACATCTCAATTTTTTTAAATCACTTTTTAACCATATATATTTTCTTTATTTACTTTTCAACCACATATTTTATAACAGAAAAAACTTGTTTTTAAACACAAAAAGTTTAACAAACAGAGACAAATACATTTTCACATACCATTTTTTAACCAAATACATAGGGATGACAATAATACCCACGAACTCGATACCCGTTGAAGATCCGACATAAATGGGTGGAGATTACCCGACTAAATGGGTTCGTGGGCAGGGTATAGAGGTGAATTTTAAAACTCGACATGAGTATTGGTCGGATGTGAGTTTTATTACAATACACATACCCGACCCGCATATCCATTAATTTCCTTAAAAATTATAGAATTTAAAACAAAAGTGATTGTGTAAAAAAAAATAATGAATAAATTAAAAATAGAACCCAAATATCTATTGAAATTGTTAACGTCTAAACTTTAATATGTTTAAACTATTGACTTTGTTAAAATCTAAAAAAATCGTTCAAATTCGCTTTTTTAGTTTCAACATATAACAAGTTTTTTTTAATTCAAATTCAAGGAAAGCCCAACATTTAACTGATTTAAGTTAATCCGGAGCACCTTATAGCCTAAGAAAAATAATAAAATAATAAATAATTAGTAATGAATTTCAAATGGGTATAAAAGCAAATCCGCCCCCAACCCGCAATTCTTAAATGGGTATATGGGTATGGTATGGAGGTTGTAAATCTTTAGTGAGTAGGATATGGGTTTGGAAAACCCGACCCATTGCCATCTCTACAAATACATTTCTCTAAACCACTTTTCATATTTTACTTCGAAAGGAACATATTCGTTATTTATAAACAAAAATATTTTTTACCATACAGAAGCTTTTTCACATTTCTTCAAAACCACATTTTAATTGTCTACATTTTTTTGAAATTATCTTTCAACCTCAATGCCCCATACTTTACCTTCAAAAGTAAAATTCCTTGCTAATAAACAATCAACTCATAAATGTAATGATCAAAATTCGATATTTTAAATTTCAGTGATCAGTCATAGACATAGTTCAATGATAATTGAGAAAAATAATTCCTAAATTTAATGGTCAAAAGTGAACACTTTAAATTTCAGTAATCAATCGAATATATATATATATATATATAAAAAAAAGTTTAGTAATTATTGTGACGATTAACTCATACTCTAATAGTTTACCTTTTTGATGTGATCCAATGTAGGAAGTCAAAGGAGAAATCTAGCTACAATAAAGGCAACAATTATCTACATGGAGAAACGAGTAAGTTCCGTGTTGAGCCCGAGTCAAGATTCAAATTGGATCAAGTCACTTCAAATGATCGAAAAATGATGCAGCCTGACACTTACGGTTGTAAATAATTTTTTGGTTTAAGTTACTGCCATAACCAAAATCACTTACGGCCGTAAGTGTGGTTCTGGCCCCGCAACGCTACTAAGTCTGAAAATCGTGAATTTTTAATTGTTTTCCATTTTTAATTATTTATTTCCATATTTTAAACCTTATTGCGACTAGGGCTATGTTAGATGCAATTTTTACCTTATGTTATGTTTTGTTTCATTATTGAACAACAACTTTGATATTTTTGATTAATCAATCGAATATTTTCTTTCTAAAATGAGGATTCATTTTCTTGTTCTTCAAGAACAACTCAACGAACTTATCAAAGTTTCTTGATTCTTTGTGGCGTTCCAATCCAAACTTATCAAGGAATTTTACAATCCTTATGGCGTTCAACAACCTTGGTTCTTATTATGCATCGTCAATCTTGCGTTTTGAATATTGGGTCAAGGTTCTATCGTCTAATCTATCGATTCTTTCCCATTATTTTTTATTCTTGGGTCTTGTTATTTTTTGCTGAATTTAAATATTTTCTATCATTTGTAGTTTATTTTGCGTCATTTATTGTGTTTCCCACAAGGAATCGCATAAGATGGTATCAGAGTTTGGATCTAAATTAAGTTCTTGATATTTCTTGGTTTTCTTGTTTTTTCATGTTCTTCAGGTTCTTCGAATTCTTCATAGTTTTATTTAATTTTGATCCATTTGAAAACCTCACAAAAATTCAAACTTATTTTACTCAATTCTTATCCGAACTCAGTTCCATTTGTTTTACCGTACTCCAAGTTGAATTTTTGATTTAAAAAAATTTCGAAAATTCATCATTTCCCCCAAATATTCCGAAATTTCTCGCAATTTCCAAATTTTCTTGTTCTTATTCGTGTCTTATGTTGTCCTACCCTTATTTGAGTTCTTGGATTTTTTTTTGGAGTTCTTGGAAGGGAATTAAGAGTGATATACGAACGAAAACAATTACGTGACAAAATTTTTATTTGTTTCTTTTTGGGAACTAACAATGTCTCACGAGGAAATATCTTCATTATCTTCATCATCAGGTGACAAAAACAATTTAAATTTGTTGGAAGCCATGCATGATCAAGTTGAGAAGTTCATGGCTAAGATGGATAGGAGGGAAACAATTATTGCTCAATTGCAAAAGGAGCAATCCCAGTGGATTCTAGGGCTAGGAGGGATAAGAGGCGTGAATGCAATACTAGATTTGGTTATGGGGTTAATGAAAGGTCATTAGTCATATCCGGGATCCTATCCTATATCACGATCAAAAGGGAGAGTAGTGGTCATGTTACAAAAAGGAGGGAGGACCCAACGTCCAAACGTAAATATAATTCTGAGTCCAAACCTACTATAGATAGAAACATTAAATGTTTTAAGTGTTTGGATTTGGGGCACATTGCACTTCAATGTCCACATAAAAAGGTGATAATTGGTTGTGATGGGAAGGTTGTTTCAAGGAGTGAAAATAAAGTCAAGAAAATGCCAAAGTTAAAGAATGCTCGTGATAGTGATAAATTGAAAAATGTTGGAGTAGTTGAATCAGTTGTTAATAGGAGATCTCGTAGCACTAAGTGTAAGGAGAATGATGTGGGAGATAAATGAGATAATATTTTAAGTACTAGGTGCTTCGTAGATAATAAGGTTTGTAGTATGGTGATTGGTGGAGGAAATTGCACCAACGTGGCTAATACTACCTTAGTGGAGAAATTGATGCAGCCATTGATCAAACATCCTAATCCTTATAAATTATAGTGGTTGACTGAATCTGGTGAAGTTAAGGTGAACAAACAAGTTATGATAAATTTTTCTATTGGTGGATATAATGACGAGGTAGTATGTGATGTATTTCCTATGCATGTTGGACATATATTGTTGGGGAGGTCATAACAACATGATAGGGCGGTGCTCTATGATGGGTTTAAAAATCGATATAGCTTGGTGAAAGGTGGAAGAAAATTCACTCTTGTTCCTTTATTACAAACGGAATCCCATGAAGATAAATTGAAATTGAAAGATGAGTTTGAGAGGAAAAATAAGAGAGTTGAGGACACAATCTCATAAAAAGGAGATGAAGAGGAAATTGAAAAAAAAAAAAAAAGAGTTGAGGCCACGACCTCAGAAAAATAAGAGGGAGTGAAAATTGAGAAAAGGAGAGTTGTGAACTAAACCTCAGAAAATTGAGAGAATGAGTGGAAGGTGAAAAAGAAATGAGAGTCCACCACAAAAAAAATGAGTTTATTTGCACTTGGCCATGCTAACACATTCATCCCTATTTTGGCTAATTTTGTTTTCCAGGTACCTAAGTCAGATTCCAAGCTTAGAGTTGGGATTGAATTTAATAGCAAGAAGGAGCAGCCCAAAAAATCTAAGGAACGCACAAAACACCAATATGAACATCAAGCCAATAAAAGCAAAGATAGACACGATCCAAGAGCCAACAAATCCAGGAGTTACAAGAGGATTGAACAATTAGAAGATTCGATGTCGAATCCTTTCCAAGAGAAGGGGGATGATGTAATCCAATGTAGGATGTCAAAGGAGAAATCAAGCTACAATCAAGGCAACAACTATCTACATTGGAAAATGATAGAAACTTGGTTCTTGTAGATATTTTCTATTGAATGAGCAAGTTTTGTGTTGGGCTCGAATCGAGATTCAAATTGGATAAAGTCACTTCAAAAGATAGAAAATTGATGAAACCTGACACTTATGGCTGTAAATAATTTTTTACTTCAAGTTACGACCGTAAGTGTGGTTCTGGCCACGGATGCTACCAAGTCCGAATTTCGAGAATTTTTAATTATTTACCTTTTTTAATTAATTATTTCCATATTTTAAACCCTATCGCGACTAGGGCTAGGTTAGAGACAATTTTTACCTTATATTATGTTTTCTTTCATTATTGAACAACAACTTTAATATTTTTGATTAATCAATTGAGTATTTGATCTCTAAAAGGAGGATTTCTTTTCTTTTTTTTCAAGAACAATCCAACGAACTTATCAGAAATTCTTGAGTGTTTGTGATGTTCAACAACCTTGATTCTTATTCCACATCGTCAATCCCGCGTCGTGAATATTGGGTTAAGGTGTCTACTCCTGGGCAACCCGTGTTCGGATCACAACTCATACAATTTTATTAAATTTTTTTTGTAATTTGCATTCTTAAAAAAAAAAAAAAAAAGTCATTTCCATTGCAATAAGTGGTGCTAATTCAAACTTGAGACCTCCTATTGTAGCATACCCAGCCAGCTGAGCTACAACTACTATTATTAAAAATGTGTGTTTTTAGCGTTTTTGACATTTTGCCTGGTTTCTACTGACAATGGCCAAAACAACTTTTGCCCGTTTTGCTATTTCTTTGTATTTTTTTTCGTTTTTTGAATTTCATTTTCAAAAATAGGTAAGTATATGTGTTTTTCAGTGTTTTCAAAAACTCAAAACTAAAAATGACTTGAAAATAGTAAAGAGAGTGATGTCTTATGTTTCAAAGTTTTGAGTCTTTTTCAAGGTTTCTTTTTACCAATCTCTCCTTTTTCAAGGTTTTCTTGGTAGCTTTTTACCATGTGAATTCGTGGTTAGAAGTGTGGTTTCCCACAGATGGTACCAAAATGTTGACAACAAAATTTGGTGGAACCTTGGATCAACACGTCCAGCTTCTACCTTTTGAACACGTGGACTTCCTATGCACTTGGACAAACAATCAGCGTGCTACGGGTGCTGGGGTGGCTCCCTATGCACTTCGACGCTCAAGTCAAAACTTATTTTGAGTAAATATAATTTGGATGCAGAATATATAAGTGTGAAAGATAGAAAAGGGAGTGAGTATTGACTTAATAATCTTTTACTTCGAGGCAAATGTGATTTATTTATAGAGTTAGTGGTTATCCCAGATAGTGATACGTGTTATACTTTACAAGTGGTAGGTCTTGACCTTTTATGAGGTAAATGATTTCTTTAGTTATAATCATTACTATATACCATAAGATTACGGATGCCATCACATCTCCTTAAAAACGTTGTCACATCAAGCCACCACTTGCAAAAAGGTCACATCTCTCTGACACATTGACCGGAGTGATAAGATATGTCCAGAGTGATGACCATATAAAATGAGTCGGAACTAGTAGACTCCTAACTATATAATCCAGAGTACAGTTGGATACCTGTGGGCCCCTTGTGGGCTTTTATTGATGACGTGTCAAGTTCATTTAGACATGGTAGTAAGAAGCCCAAAGATACAAAAAATGATCAATTGCTCATCTCAAAGGTCAAATAGTTTTCTATTAACTATATGAAACAAGCAAACTTTTCTATTCAATTATGCCCCAATAGCATGAATCGATAAAACAAACAGATCAAACATCATTTTTCTATAAGAAATGAATTCACATTAATCAGGAGAATATTGTACTACAAATGAATACCCAGATTGGAGTTATGTTTACTATAGTTACAAAATGCTCGTGATTTTGAAATTCGAACTGAGGAGATGTGTTACATATCCATTTTGCATTATATGATTTTTTCGAGTCCAATTGACTGATGTTCGTTTTGCGTAAGAATGAAATAGAGCTCATTTTGACAAATTTGTGCACGAAAGAGTTGCATCAATGCGTTAGAAAATGCAAGAAATAACTATCTGGAGTCAAGTACAAATTTCTATTACTTCATTTATTGAACAAGAATTAACTTAGACTTATTTGATTTTGGGTTGTTACTTGTTAACTATAGTTAGAGCTACATCGATAAATGTTTTAATGTCACCATAAGTATTGATTAATTCGATTAAGTTTTTTTTGTTATATATTTAGCAGTGTTCTAAAATGCACCAAAATGCACCGCCTAGGCGCAATGCGCGGCCAACATGCGTCGAATAAGTGGTATGTTCGTAAAAATGAGGTCAAACTTTTTTTTGACTGCTTAGTCGAGCCTAATCTCACCTAATCTCTCCTAGGCATCGCCTAAGCGCGTTTAATCCCGCATTATGACATTTTTTTCAAAAGGTAAAAAAAATATTTTTTATATAAAAATATATTTAATGTCTTAAAATAATATTAAAAATACGAAACGTATTATGATGTTTATTCTTCTCATTAACACGCCTAAACTTGTGATTCTTGATTCTCGACCTCGACCTCGACGCCTCGTAACGTATTACCCTTTTAGAACATTGATATTTAGTATGGAAACGTTCTTGAATCTTTATACTCTTATTTAAATATAGTATCTAAATCAAAATAATTTAAGAATTTAAAAAATATATAATAATAAATGGGGATGTAAATGGGGATTTTGACATCCCCGCCCCGCCTCATCCCCGTTTAAATGAGGATGGGGCAGGGACGGGGATGGTAAGTTTTGGAAGGGGGCGGCGGAGATGGGAATGACATCCCCACCTCGAACCCTTCTCATTGCCATCCCTGCCTAAATTCATCGGTTTGAAATGGGAACTTTGGCTATTGGAACTAGTACTTATGAGCTTATTCTATAAATAGGGCTTGTACAGTACAGTTCCCACATAGATTCGCCCTTGTATGTTGTTCACTAAAATCACACCGCAAGTCTACCGATCCTGACAAGTAATAAAGTGGACCTATGAGTCCAGATTATAGTTTCCACGAGGATTATTATTAATTATCGAAATTTTTTAGTTCTCAACTCTATTGGAATGGTTGAATTTGGAATGTTGCGAATAAGGTAAATTAATAAACTAAAATATCTAAATAAAATAGAAATTTTCCACTTATGATTTTCATAAGTGATGAATAAATCAAATTGTTGTGACATACGATTTCACCAAAGTTATTACTATTAATTCTATTCATCCAAGTCTTCTTCCTATTCATGTGCTCGATTGAATTAGCTAATACATATGAAATTTCTCTCTTGAGTTTAAATCAAATATACCTAATTTAGTCAACTGTGTATCTAGACAGTAGATTGTAAAGATTATGTGCATGAAATACAAGAATTCTACTGGTGATCATATAATAATAAAGGTATATCTCTATCATTTGTTATGTTACCAGATTTTATTCCATTATCTAAGTGTTAGCTCACCTTAGGATTATGAAAACATCCATACAATCTATGAATAAGTGATAAAATTATTCAAGCATTAAGCACAAAATAAAATTAACACATTCAACATATGTGCAAAACTTGTAATCTGAAATTAACAATAATTAATTAGGATCCGATGTTTGTCCCACCTAACTATTTAGTTGTTCATCACAAAATAATTAAGAACGAAGAAAATAAATAACAAAAACATGTTGAAGTTGTCAAATAAATGAAGTAAAAAGGAATCTTGCACCAAGAGTCGAATTAGCCTTGTTGATCTTCTCAATTCCAACGCTCATGCCTCCTTTAAATCTTCAAGAGAAATTCATGTTTAAAACCTCCTTGTTGATAGAAGAAAAGTTGGGCAAAAGTCCCTTCAAAGCGTGCCTCTCTTTCCATTAAAAACCAAGGAAGACAATCAGGAAAAATCGTGCATAAGACCTGACTTTATGTTGGGCCAGATAACTACGTGGCCGCGCAGTTTTGGATTTGGTGGCCCCGCAATTCCCCTTATTTCGGATATGTTGAATTTACTTTTGTACGCGCGGCCACCTGCTAGGGTTGGCGTGGTCGAGCAGTACAATTGTTAAGCGCAATTTTTCATCTTTCAGCATGTGGAAGTAGGTCTCTACTCTTTAATTTCATGTCGGTCCTTCATCTTCTAATTATGACAATTTAGGTACCAAACTCTTGATTTTTTTCGATTTTTCTTTCCATTATTAATTTTTGCAATTAGGTCCTCATAATTCACTTTCTTGAGCTTAAATCCAAGATGTGAGTCTTTGTAGTCCTCATTTGTGCATTTTTAGCTCAAATATTCACCCCAATGCTCGTGATTTCCATAGCTTGTCCCATTTTCACAGTTTTGAAATCTTGAAATGTGAACAAAATAAAAAGTAATTAAGTAGAATTTATTCAAGAATGACAGGAGATTATTCTAATTTAGATGCACAAATAAGTGTATAAAATACACTGATCATATGTCGATATAATTTTTTCCCAAATGAACATTGATTATAATAATTCTCTTATTACTTTTAGTTGTTACTATAATTAATATTGTAAAATTTATTTATTTCTTTTTTGTAATGTTATTTTACCTTTATAACACTATAATATTATATAATATTTATCTAAAACTGTATATTCATTTTGTACTATGATTAATGCTGTAAAACTTATTCAATTTTTAGTAAGGTTAATTTACTTCAATGACAATGTTTTATATAATCATCTTAAGTATTAGTATATATCTACTAAATCACAAAATAAACAATTTAGAATACCAGTAAATAAAAAAAAAATTAGTTCTATTCACAGTGCTTAAAATAGTTGTGACTTGTGATTGTTTGACAATCAGAAATTGGAGTTCTAACATGTTAATTGTGAGAGGTAGAAATTTGTGAAACAGGAATGAAGTTCATGGATTGTCATCTTGGTAGTATGTAAATTATGAGACTTTTGATTTATGTAGTATTGATGTATAATGAATAAAATTTCATCTCCAATGAATTTTGTCAATATTTCAAATTTATCTATAATTTATATTTTATATGAGAGAGAAAAAAAATTAATAGACAAGAGAGACAAATAAAAATAATGAACTGACCCAAAATTAAATCTTCTAAAATCTTGTTCATAAAGAAAGGTTTTGGTGAGTTAGTGATCCCTACCAAACTTTTCTATCCCAAATAAGAGGAAGCAAGAGCGGCCACGAAAAGGAACTTGATGGGCCCCACTCACCACTCAACTCTATTATCCTCTTCATCTCACTTGGGACACAATCACAAATTGAAGGGTTAATTTTTTATTTATTTTTTTTGTTTAAAAATGATCTTCTTTACGTGTCAAATAGGTTTAAGAATAATTTCTCGTCTCTTATTCTTGTTTGTCTTGAAAAGAGACAACTAATACTTTGACTATTGAACAAAGTTCTATCGTCAATTTTGACGCGTACGTGATTGTAGCTTTTACGATTTTAATCTATTCTCAATCCAGAGGTCGAGATTTTTTTTTATAATAAAAGGGTACCCACAAAAACAATTTCAAAATAGAGCAAGCAATTTCTTTTAGCAAAACAAATCGTAATAAAGCACACACAAAAAGCAAGAATCTTTTGATAATGATAAAGGCAGGACAAGGGAAGATTGTCCCAACTTCATCCATTCAAAAGAACGAGGAAAGGGTACGTGAAGACCGATCGTCCATTTAAAAAGATTACTAGATTATGATGCTTTAGCAGGTTGCTTTTAGAAAGAAAAAAATTCGGCCATGACACATTTTTCATTTTCTAATGTATATTATGAATTTTTGCGTTACATTAAATTTCACAAAATATACAAGTATTTGTTGACAAAATAAAAAAAAATTGGATGAAAAGTATGTGTAACAAATCGGACGGAATAAATATAGATTAGAAAATATTTCAAGTTTAGGAAATATCTACGATGGATATGAATGAATGGTTGGAAGATTTTATGGATAGTTTGTTCATTGTTGTAATTTGGTTTTGCAAACATTATGAAGAGAAAGTATAAAAACATATGACGAGCCCCTTTATATAGTGGTGAGAGTCATGTTACAAGTATGGAAAATAATACAACGGTATCACCTAAATTAGGCATCTATACAATTATGTAGGGTACAATATATAATTCATTGCCAAAAAAATATTTTATACTAATCATAATACATTATAATTGATATTATATTGATTATGATATTCTTCAATATTTAAAATCCCTCCTCAAACTCAAGGTGGTAAACGTGAGACCATCTTGAGTTTGGAAAGAAGATCCTGAAAAAGGCAAGGTGAATGAGCTTTGCTGAAGAAGTGAGCTGGTTGGTCTTCGGAGGAAATGGAGACAAGATGGATAGAATTGTGAGTGACGTGTGTTGACGAACAAAATGACAGTCAAACTCAATATGCTTGGTTCGTTCATTAAAACATTATTGTAAGCAATCTGAATAGCACTTCGATTCTCACAATCAATGGAGGCAGGAAGATTTTGAGGTACATTTTTTTAAGGAATTTAAGTAAGTAATTGTACATTTTTTTACATGATACGCTAGAAGAAATTAGTAAATAGTTATATTCTTAACTACGTTAACATCTTATATTTTATTATCATTGTCATCAATAGATACAAATGGATTTTACACTGTTACACACATGTCGATCAATACACGTGCCCTAACTAATCTAAAATAAAGGCTCGATAGAGGTTACCTTATCCATTTTGTGTGACAGCGAAGATCTTAGAATCCTATGTTGGATATTGGTTAAATAAATTGAGAATTGAAAATCGATTAAAGTGACTTCGTGTCGATTTCGACTAAATACTCAAAAGCTCGACTCAATCTATTTAGGTAAAATTGTTTGTCATTTCGTCCCTACCATTTCATTGTCTATAAATAGGACCTTTTTGATGTCATATTCCTCACAATTTGATATGCAAAACATATATTATCCTCTATTCTCTCCAAAAACAAAGTCATTGCATTTGTTTTGATTTTCCTCCATTTCATCCTTAGAGTACATAATCCAAAATGTGGTTCGTTGTACTTGTGTTTTGGAGTGCTACAAACACAAGTATAGCCGTTGTATCTTGAGAGTCGATTGTCGGAATCCGTAGGCACCATTGCGGGGCAAATTTGACTTAAGGACAAAGAGTCCACGCTTGCCTCGGCTTTGTCCCTACTTTTCTTCTTCTTCTTGTTTGTATTTTCCTTGCCGTTACTCTGTCCAATTTTCGGCACGAATTTACAAACTATCTTTCTACTTGTTTTGGCGTCACTATTCACAAATTCATCCAACATCCTAATTTCTTTTTCATTTCTTATCATATCATATCCATGATGAGAATTGTCAAAGTTCAAATAAAAAATTACCAAATCCATTATGAGAAACTGGGATTTTTTTTTCTCCGAAATTGCACTATAAGAAAAGTGAGCAAAAACGACGAAAATTAGAGACAAAGACAAATAGAGACGACATTATGGAGTAGTCTCTATTGATCCTACAAATAGAGATAACTTTTCTTGTCGTCTCTATTGTTTCGATAAATTGAGACCTGTCATATCTATTGTTCCGATAAATTGAGACCACTTGGTCTCAATTTATTGGAACAATAGAGACGACCTAGTTGTCTCTATTAGTCTTTTTTTTATTTATTTTTTTAATGTGATTTATCATAGTATATTTTTTCAATTTCTATATTTTTTTGTTGATTTATTTGATTATTTACATTTATAGAATTAATATTAAAGTTAATTTGTTGAGAAAAATATTATTAAGATATAATTTAATGGAATAAATATTCGTTACGTTTAAAAAATTAGGTCCTGAGTTCGAATCCAAGTCATACGCAATTATTATATGAATTAAAGAAATTTCGTGGATTGACGATTCGGATCGAGATTGGGGTCGGGTTGAAAAGAGATTGAATCAGGTCAAAATAAATAAGTAAAATTTAATTAAATATTTTTCACAATTAGAGACGACAAAGTTGTCTCTGTAGGTGTCAAGGTATTAGAGACGACACTTAATTGTCTTTAATTGGCATCAGATACGGGCCTAAAGGAACGACAAATAGAGACAACAAATATGAAATAACAATAATATTTGAACTTTCAGATATCACTTTTGTCGTCGTTGTTGGAAAATATTCTTGTAGCAAGGTTGACTAATGTTCCTCAACGACCAAAATCATCAACTAGATTATGATGTTAGAACACGTTATCTTTGAGAAATGGATTTATTGTGTAACTATTTTGGAAAGAAATTTGGAAGATTTTTATTTATACTATTTCACTGTTTTAGAAATTTTAGTATTGCTATTGTCAAAACAAATAAAATTAGTATTGTTACGTTTATGCTTAGAAAGTAAATTTAAACATCGTATTATGATTTCAAACCAATGTATTTTTGTTTTCAGTTATTTATTAAATGTTATTTTTTGCCACTATAAATTATTGTTTGAAATCAAACCAAACCAAATAAATAAAGAATGATTTGTTTTGTTTTGTTTAGAATCGTTTTCAACACAAGTCCAACTGTCCAAGACCTCACAAGTGAAAGTTCATAAAATACGAGGACGGCTTGTTACAATCTTGTAACTATAGTTTTCATATTCGATCTGTATAAAGGAATTATATTCACTAATTTCAACTAATAAACCGAACAGCTCACTACTATGCAACTAACCAATATTGCCATACCAAATAAAATAGGATTTCTACATGCTGGAACTAGGGCTGTAACACGCAGCATTTTAAAAAGCGTGGAGCTCGAAAGTCAAGTTTTACAAGCTTAAGCTGGAGTAGCGTTAAAAAATATTAGAAAGCGTTTTTCAAATTCTATATTCTAAATTTAAACTTTACACATACTTTAACGGATAAAGAAGAAAGAAAAAATCAAACGCTTTTTGCGGGCCTAGGTGCCACTTCAACGTGCTTACGCGCTTTTTTTAAAACAAAATTGTAAAAAACGCTTTTGCGCAGGAGGCATGAGTTGTGCTCGCACAATGTGTGCGTTTTAGAACACTAGTAATACGAACTGATTTATGACACATTTTATTACGAGGATTAGACAACACTTGACACTTGTAAGGGGGAAAAAAAAAAAGCTAAATGGGTAATTGACGCAAAATATCCTTACATTAAGGCTCTATTGTGCAGTTCATCTGTACCTTTGATTTTTTGACAATTTCACCCTTACCTTTACCATTTCTTACGAAAAACCATCAAAAAATCTGTTAGTTGACCCTAAATAATATATTGACCATTATAATGAAGGGTAATAATGTCTTTATATTATTTCATTTCATTTAAAATCTCAAAAATAAAAAAGAAAGAAAAAACAAAAAACAAAAATAAAAATGAAAAACAAAATTTTATCTGCTTCTTCACCCATCAAAGACTATTCTTTTTTCTGATTGAATTTCAACCAGATAGATACCCCAATGCCATAGACAATTTCAGTTTTCGAATTCTGGGCCCTAAGTCGGTGATTGGACAACCCAGCAGAGCCGATGAACATGAGGAGCAAAGTTATTCTGTCTCTGTTTGGTAAATATGTTACAAAAACATGTTTTTTCCAACCACATATTTTATTTTAAAAACATAAAAAACATGTTTTTAAATACAAAACTTTAACAAACATGATTAATGTAAAGAGCAAATGAAGGCAATCCACCCATATGCAATGTAATGTAATAAGGAGCTACACTAGCAAAGAGTAATCTCCAAGGTGCAAGGAGCTCGGTAGGATATTTTCTTTACTTTTCTTGATTCCTGACTTTCCAATGGCTTAAACAAGGCAGAAGTTATTATTCAATAATAAGTGAGAAGAATTTTCATATAATATATTATCAAAAAATATTAGCAATCCCTGTTTGAATAGATTCCAGTCTGTATAATGCAGAATTCTCCTCTAAATTCACTCTGAACAAAACTCTTTATAAGAAATCTTACTAATGGCAAGTACACATTACTTGAATAAACTGTGAACTGCTCAACCTAAAAAGAAAAGTACACCTTACTCTTGTACGCGCAAATTCAGTCTATGACTACCAGGCACCAGCAAACGGGTCCAAAATCGCAGCAGGAATAAGCGAGTCCACCACCTAGAAATCGTCATAGAAAAGCACTAAATAATCTCCAAAATCTCCTCAAAAAATGGCTCGAACAAATCATAACCTTAAAAATTTGACCAGCATCGAAAAGGAATCAATCTTCCCAAGCTCCACAAAATATCCGATTCTCTCTTCACAAATCGCCGAAGCTTTTTGACAAAGACCAAATGGGTGTTGCTAGGTGTGGAATGATAGAAAAGGCAAAGGAATTGGTGAAAGAGGAGAAGATTATAGAAAAGCATAGTGATAAGGTTGCAAAGTATGTGACTAAAATGCTGATGATGGCAGTTTAAAAGCGTCGACCACTAGATAAGATCACACTTCAGACGGGATTTTGGGTCGCTTATGGATTTAGGAAGCACCGGGTGCAATTTGCAAAAGTGTCCTGAAATCCTATCTCCTTTTTCTTTCACCAACCGGAGAATTATCATCATATTCACATAGTTTGGGGAAAAGCTCAAGCATCACCTTGAAAGAGAAATAATTCTCCGATGGGTGAAAGAACAAGAAGATAGGATTTCCTTTTTCATTTTTTATGTGATTTTAAATGAAATAATATAAAAACACATTCTTACCCTTCATTATAATCATCAATAGATTATTTAAGGGTCAACTAATATATTTTTTGAGGGGATTAGACAGTTGAGACATTTTTCACAAGAAATGGTAAAGGTGCAGGTGAAATTATAAAATAATCAAAAGTAAAGACGAATTTCACAAGAGAACTCAAAGGCAGGAACGTTTTGCATCAATTACTCAAGCTAAATCTAGTTTATTATCGTATATAGTAATATTGATTAGAACGTAACAAACATCCACTTAATGTTTATTTTGCAATAGGATGGAGAAGTAGGCTCAACCATGTAAAATGTTATCCTCAAATTATGTCTCATCTTAGTAATTTTGAGTGCTTCAAGGACTACTTAACAAATGATTTGTAGGATTAAATCAAGTTAAATGTAGAAGAAAACTTAAAGCACTTCAATTTCTTTTAAAAGCTTGAAGAACACAAGAATTAGAATAATTTTGGCATATTTTGGACAAGACTTTTAATCTTTTATTGATTTTGATAATTGATGTATTTTGTTTAAAAATCTATCACATATTTATAGATTTTCAAACATCTCCACGAAATGGAGCAAGCTACGTCAAGAAAAGTCACGTCTTTCCTCCAAAATATTTGAGAAAAACCAAATTTGCAATTCTCAATGATCATATTCAGACCACCATGCTATCACATGACACATGATTATAACATCTTGCAATCGTATGGCCCAAAATTACCCATCAAAAGTGAACCTTGCAATTGCACGACTTTACCAATTTTAAGTTTGAATCAAAATATGTACCAGTTACGATCGCAAGGCCTTTAGCCCATACAATTGCATAGTTATAAATGTTGTCTCTTGAAATTTAATTTCCTTATTTAATCAATCTCTTAGTCCAGACATTTTGCACTCAACATCAAGGAGTAAAAAATAGCTAGAGCCAAATGATCAAGTAGCAGATCCATGGAAGGGACCAAAAATTATAGCGAGAAAAAATTGCAGCCAAGAAAGGCTGATGAACATTATATTTATGTGAAAACTGGATCCAAAACAATGAGAATATAAGTTTTAAGCAGCTATCCATATAAAGGTTTCCATCCATATGAAGAAAATGAGGAAATACGAGAACTCAATCCTGAAAAATATACGAAGGCTCGATTGAGGTTTACCACATAAAGTTAGCGCAGGCATGGTTGTGCATACAAGTTAGACAAATTTACTCCTCAAAACGAGTGTTACCACACTTTCTAGAAAATAAGCTTTTAAGTATAGTAAAAAAAAAAAAAAAAAAACCCAACTAACATTCCAACTTTAAATTAACATAAGATTTTAGTTTTGTTCCACGTTCAATACTATCTAGTGCTGTCAAGTCTACTTACCAAGCACGCCATTACTATTAACATATGAAAATAATCAGCTCCATAGCATTAGCTGTCTGCTCTCAAGGTTGGGCAGTAAGGGTCGGATCGGAAAAGGACAATCACTCATTCTTCAAATCAGTTTTCTTAATACCAAAAAGAGTGAGGCGAAAAGGGGGTTCTCCAACTCCTCCACCCCTCGTCTTTCAACAACTCACTCACTTTCACTTTTCTTGCCGTTACTATTAGTCTATAGTAGCTCTATCCATATTATGCACATCATTTTTTAACATAACACATTTAGTTCAAATACATAAACAAGGGAGCAAGATATTCAATTAGAAAAAGGTATTAAAAATACATAAAATTTTAAAAAAAAAGATTAAAAAGTCTTTTTCAGACTATTCATTTTCCTTTTCATCAATGTGTTTTAACTTCCTAACTACGCACATTTTATATCCACAATATTACCACCTATGCATACTCATCCTTAAATTACACAATAATAATGTGATGAATTTTGTAAATGTAGCTTGACACTAAGTTGACAAATACAGTGCAAAACTTAAGCAGAATATAATTCCACAGCTCATAAAAAAGATGCAGTGGATAAATTCCAACCTTGCCCAGAACTGGGTATAAGCAAGCTGAGACTCTGTTAATATTTCTCAAAATACCTGCATGTATGGGGCCTTCCGTCAAGCAGAGTCGGGAAGCCTGTGGGTCACATTAAGAATTTCATGAAGATCATTTTTTTTTTTTCCCCAAATCAAAACCAAAAGTTCCCTTAGAAGCAAAAATAGGAAAATGCATCATAATCAAATTCTAGTCATTCATACAATGCAAAAGTTCACTGTTTAATCTTAAATGCATCGATAAGATAAGATAATCTGATCCATAAAAAGCAAACTAGAACATTAAAGTGCAAAAGAAATAATCCAATCTTATTCCTTTCTGCAAACATTCACCTTTTACATATTAAACGTGATCAAGATAATTCAATCCTGAAATTTAAATTAAAAAAAAAAAAAAAGGCAAAACTAGCATCGTATCAAAGATAATCCAATTCTATTCATTCATGCAAACATTCATTGTACAAATCTTAAACACGATCCATAAGATAATCCACTTGTGCTAACATTCACTGGTTACATCTTTAAATCAACTAATAAGAGACAGATGTTAAACCCCTAATTCTACTTAATGGTCTGAAATGAGCTGCAAACGAAAAGTAATATTCTAGGGCTATCTACCAATTTCAAAAGTATATAAAGCATTGTTTACATAATTCAGTACTTTAATACCTCAACCGAGGTGTTTGTACACCACTCCAGATTCTTCCGGCCTCCATCCCAGCATTAAGTCCACCTCTACATCAGATTATCAAACAGGTCCAGGTTACATAACATCCAGAAAAAAAATAAACCATTCAAAATGAAAATTGAGAAACCATAACATATGTGGAGGCAGATTGGTGAGAAAGGCCAGGGTACCTTGCGCTAAAGGATCAAGAATCTGGCTTCGTCTACCTAATTAGATGTACCTCTGCAAGGTATAAAATCCCAAATTGTCAAGTTTTGAAATCAACCCACAAGAAATTGATTACTTAATACAGAAATCCGAGTTTGCCCATTAAAAGTCGGGATATACAAAAAATTAATTATGCGCACAAATGGGATTTTTTTTTACCAGAGCATCATGAACCCCGTAAGAGTCAGCCGTAAGCCCCACCAAATACAATCCGGGAAATACACCCTGCAAAACAAAACAACACAAATGAAAAAATCCCACCAAACACCGGAAAAAGAAATCAAAACACTGGTTTTAACTGACATACATCGAGTTGTTTCTGAATGTTTTTGGGTCTCTTCTTGGGTCTACGAGCAGGTTTCGACCCAGCTAGCGCGTAAACATCCTCATCGATCTCCTCCCTTGACAACGAAATCCAAATCTTCATCTTCTCCTTCTCCTTCCTCTCCATGCCAGAGCCCATACCCAGTACCCTACTCTGCTCTCCTCCTCCTTCTGACCATGCCCTCAGCCTATTCGACTTTACAGCACTAGTAGTGCTATTGATTCTACTATTTTCAACAGTTGTTTCCTTCTTGGCAGCTGCCGCCTTGACCTCCTTCCTCGGCCGCAGATACCACTCCTTGTACCCCCAATTCTCCTCCTCGGTACAAACCATATCATTTTTCGGTGGGATTTTCTGAATAGTTGGGAGCTGTTCCGTTCTAGTCTTAACGACTCGACTCTCGGAATAAAAATCAGGGTCGAGGTGGCGGTTGTCGGGGGCATCGCCGCGGCGTAACCGGTGGTATTGTGAGGTGGAATTCTTTCGGGCCCATTTGAGTTGGGGCAAAGAGAAGTTGTGCAATAGCTTTGATTTTATGGGCTCCGTCTCCATCAGAAGCACCACAACTTGAACACATTCAGACGTTTCAATTTCAGTTTAAGAAATTCTACCACGAGAACTGAAAATCCGGAAAGAACAAAGAAGAAGTGTGTGTAGATGTATGCGTTGAGCAAGAAGGTCGGAAGAGGAGGGAATTGAAAAGAGGTTGTGACTTGTGAGGGATGAGAATAGGTCACAGAGAAAGAGTAGAGGACGCGCTCCATGGGAGGAATTAGTGGCCAATAGCCGGATCCTTCAACCCATTTTTTAAAATACCCTTTGACCCATTTGTAAGTTAAAAAAAAAAAATGAAATAGATTTATTATTTACAAAGTCCAAAATATCCTTATAACTTATTCAAAAGAGTCCGGCTCCTCACCATTTATATTGTTCGGTCCGACGAATTTCTCCTCTCCAAAGAATAGTTCGATCGTTGCGAAGAAGAAGAACTTCACTCCGCATTGTTCAAGATTCAAACTTTAGACAAGGTTAGATTACATTTTTAGCTTTGATTCCTAGATTTATAGCTTGAAGTTTGAAATTTTTGTTATGAAAATCGAGTTTTTTTGGGTTTATAGAAGAGTTTTTCTTGATCCACCATTGTTGGAGCTTGAGATTTGTGAAGAAGATGAAGTCCGACCGTCATTTCCGTTAATAAAAAGGTCCGGTCGGACCTTTTTGTGAATCTGGTACTGCCGGACCATTTTGGTCCCGCGGACCTTTTTGAAATGGTCCGATCGGACAATTTTGGTCCTGCCGGACCATTTTTGAAAATGGTTTGACCATTTTTGAAAATTAAATTTTAAATTTGTAAATAATTATTTTATTTTTAATATTATTCATTTATTACAAAAATAATTTCATTACTAAATATAATTAGAATTAACAAATGGCTAACTATGATTTCATAATTGTAATAAAAATTTAATAATTTCATAATAATTAGAAGTAAGATATGTAATTATAATTTCATAATGCAAATAAGAAATTTATTAATAATATCAAAATAAATATAATTATAATAATTAAATATTGTTGATAAAAAATTATTAATATTTTTCATAATAATTAGAAATAATAAATATGAACTATAATTTCATAAATGTAAAAATATATATTATAGTTTCATAACATTAATAATTATAATTACACAACTTTAATAAATAAAAAAATAATACAATAATAATTAATATTGTTTATATATAAACCATAATAATAAAAATAATAATAATAAAGTCTTTGACGACAAATTTTTTTACATTATAAATAAATTATAAAATTATAAATAATTTTTTTATTCTTAATATTATTTATATTTATTACAAAAAAAAAAATTATTACTAAATATAATTAGAATTAACAAATGGCTAACTATGATTTCATAATTGTAACAAAAATTTAATAATTCCACAATGTTGGAAAATGTAATTATAATGTCATAATTTGTTAATAATAATTACAAATAAGATATGTAATTACAATTTCATAATTTCTTAATAAAAATGAATTAATAATTTCACAATAATTAGAAATAAGATATGTAATTATAATTTCATCATGCAAATAAGAAATTTATTAATAATATCAAAATAAATATTAAATATAAATATAATAATTAAATATTGTTGATAAAAAATTATTAATATTTTTCATAATAATTAGAAATAATAAATATGAACTATAATTTCATAAATGTAAAAATATATACAATAGTTTCATAACATTAATAATTATAATTATAATTACACAACTTTAATAAAAAATAATAATAATACAATAATAATTAATAATGTTTATATATAAACCATAATAATAAAAAATAATAATAATAAAGTTTTTCCTGTAATGTTTAATTTTCCTACTTGTTCATTTTTACGTGCGGTAGTTTACAATGTAGAATGGTTAAATATTGCGGCTTACTTTTTTGAACTTTGATTCTAACATTTGAAATTATTGCAGAATGGAGCATGCTATTGGTCTTGAACTGAGAGGGCTTCCGGCTAAAGTTTCCCAGTACAGGGAAAATGAATTCGACGAAGTTCTAAAGACTCTTGATGAGTATCATCAAGATATCTTGAAGCGATCATTCCTATGGCGATTCAAGGAATTGACCAAGATGCAATTTTCGGCTCAGATTATAGATTCTCTGGTACTTCGACTTCTGAAGCCAGTAGACGGTGGTGCATATAGTTTTTGCTTCGGGGATGACAAGATAGTCACATTCTCGAGGTTTGAGTTTTCCCTCATCACGGGATTAAAGTGTGATCGCGAAACGAAAAAAACGCCCGAATTACGTTCAAAATCGAGGCTTCATCTGAAATACTTTGAAGAACAAAGGGCCATTTACATGGAGGAGCTCTTGAATACTATAAAGACTTGTCCCGATATGTTGGACAGATTGAAATTATGCATGGTCTATATTCTTGAGAGCTTCGTAAAGGGCAAGCAAGCAAAGAATGGTATCGACTTATATGGTTTGGAACTTGTTGATGATATTGAAGCCTTCAACAACTATCCATGGGGGTCTATAATTTATGTCGATACCGTTAACATATTTAAGAAAACTCATTCGATGCCCAAGGTGAATAAGGGCCCCCGGAAGTATGATGCGTACGGCTTCCCTTTTGCTCTGCAGGTAATAATTTTAAACTTTTCATTTTGAATTAGTTTATTATTTTTTCATCGTCATAATAATTGTAAGTTTCACAGATATGGGCATATGAGGTAATTCCCGCCTTAGGTGACAGGTGGGCAGTTAAGACGGGGACGCGGTTTCCTCGGATGTTAAATTGGATAGCAACGGAGGCGCCAACTTCTAGGAAGCTTTCGACTATCCTCGATGATCCTGACGTGAGCGTTTATAAATTATTATTAATGTAATATAATATTTGACACATGATTTATAAATTGTTTGAATGTTAATATATTAGCTCGAAGTCCTTCATGCGTTGACGGCTTCGACCGTAGAGGAGGAGCGGGACTACATGCGTGGACTGGTATGTAATGTAATTTTAAATTGTTATTTACCTTTTGGGTTAAATAATTAATCTTCACTTTTGTTATATCTAGGATCAACGCAGTCCAGTACGAGACATGTCCCCGCCGCTCATGAGATCTCATTCACCGGGGGCATCTCGCGGACCTCTACGCTCCTCCACTCCTCCGGTATGTTCATGGATTCAATAAGCTATAATATTTTACTGGGGGTTAGTTTATTTCCTATTATATTATTTGGAGTTTATAATTTGAATTTGATATGTTTTTGAGTTGAGAATTATTTTTGGAGTAGTCGGTGATATGGGACTATTATTGAGTTGTGGTTGGTGTTTTGAATTGTCGTGGTTGAGTGGTTGAATGTTTTTGCTTTATTATGACATTTTGATGTCCCTTTAAAGGGTGGCTAAGTCCAATTTTAAGGGGAGACTCTGTCGAAAAATTTGTAGAATCTTAAATAAACAATATTCGACATTTAATTTTCACTTTTGTTATATCTAGGATCAAAGCAGTCCAATACGAGACATGTCCCCTCCGCTCATGAGATCTCATTCACCAGGGGCATCTCGCAGACCTTTACGCACCCCCACTCCCCCGGTATGTTAATGGATTCAGTTTTCTATAATATTTTACTGGGGGTTAGTTTATTTCCTATTATATTATTTGGAGTTTATAATTTGAATTTGATATGTTTTTGAGTTGAGAATTATTTTTGGAGTAGTCGGTGATATGGGACTATTATTGAGTTGTGGTTGGTGTTTTGAATTGTCGTGGTTGAGTGGTTGAATGTTTTTGCTTTATTATGACATTTTGATGTCCCTTTAAAGGGTGGCTAAGTCCAATTTTAAGGGGAGACTCTGTCGAAAAATTTGTAGAATCTTAAATAAACAATATTCGACATTTAATTTTCACTTTTGTTATATCTAGGATCAAAGCAGTCCAATACGAGACATGTCCCCTCCGCTCATGAGATCTCATTCACCAGGGGCATCTCGCAGACCTTTACGCACCCCCACTCCCCCGGTATGTTAATGGATTCAGTTTTCTATAATATTTTACTGGGGGTTAGTTTATTTCCTATTATATTATTTGGAGTTTATAATTTGAATTTGATATGTTTTTGAGTTGAGAATTATTTTTGGAGTAGTCGGTGATATGGGAGTATTATTGAGTTATGGTTGGTGTTTTGAATTGTCGTGGTTGAGTGGTTGAATGTTTTTGCTTTATTATGACATTTTGATGTCCCTTTATAGGGTGACTAAGTCCAATTTTAAGGGGAGACTCTGTCGAAAATTTTGTAGAATCTTAAATAAACAATATTCGACATTTAATTTCCACTTTTGTTATATCTAGGATCAAAGCAGTCCAATACGAGACATGTCCCCTCCGCTCATGAGATCTCATTCACCAGGGGCATCTCGCAGACCTTTACGCACCCACACTCCCCCGGTATGTTAATGGATTCAGTTTTCTATAATATTTTACTGGGGGTTAGTTTATTTCCTATTATATTATTTGGAGTTTATAATTTGAATTTGATATGTTTTTGAGTTGAGAATTATTTTTGGAGTAGTCGGTGATATGGGAGTATTATTGAGTTGTGGTTGGTGTTTTGAATTGTCGTGGTTGAGTGGTTGAATGTTTTTACTTTATTATGACATTTTGATGTCCCTTTATAGGGTGGCTAAGTCCAATTTTAAGGGGAGACTCTGTTGAAAATTTTGTAGAATCTTAAATAAACAATATTCAACATTTAATTTCCACTTTTGTTATATCTAGGATCAAAGCAGTCCAATACGAGACATGTCCCCTCCGCTCATGAGATCTCATTCACCAGGGGCATCTCGCAGACCTTTACGCACCCCCACTCCCCCGGTATGTTAATGGATTCAGTTTTCAATAAACAATAGTATTTTAATGATCACATTTACATGTTATAATATTTGAGTTAAATAATCAATTGTCATTTTTGTTTTCAGCGCCCAGTACCTCACATTGATGATTTGTTTGAGCTTCTGGTGGGGGTCATTCGTGATGAGATGCATGCCCTTGGGGATGAGCTCCGAGGTAAGGTCGACGCCCTCGAAGTGAAGGTCGACGCCCTTGGAGGTAAGGTCGACGCCCTTAGGGATGAGCTCCGAGATGGGCATGGAGCCTCATATATGATTCCAGAGCATGATGAGCTGGATGATATGATAGCTCGGATGACGGAGCAAGATTTCTACGGGGTGCCGACTGAGGGGGTGCCTCGTGTGGAGGAGGAGGTGCCTCGGGGGGCGGCGGAGGAGGAGGTGCCTCGGGTGTCGGAGGAGGAGGTGACTCGGGGGGCGGAGGAGGTGGTTCCTCGAGAGCCGGAGGAGGAGGTGACTCGGGGGGCGGAGGAGGTGGTGCCTCAAGAGCCGGAGGAGGAGGTGACTCGGGGGGCGGAGGAGGTGGTGCCTCGGGGGGCGGAGGAGGAGGTGCCTCGAGTGGAGGAGGAGGTACATCAGGAGGCGGAGGAGGAGGAGGTTCCTCGGGTGTCGGAGGTGCCGGAGGATGAGTCGACTGAGCGGCTGACGGATATGGTCGAGAAGAGGGGACGGAAACGTACTGTCGAGGTGAAGGAGCAGATTATAAGTAAGAGGACAAGACAACCCTCACAGCATGTTCTTTCTCCCTTCACGGCCGAGGCGAAGAAGAGGACATTCGTGGACGGCACTTATGTAAACTTATTCCGCGAAGTCGATCCGGCGAAGCAAAAGGTGTTCGATATGTGGTACTCTCAACTTAAGTCGAAGTAAGTTTGTTATCTACTTGTTTATTTATTTCTTAACTGTAAAAATGATTATATATGAATCTCTAATTATTTATTCATTCAGGTTTCGCTTCGCTATTGGGAAGACAACAATATCGGATGCCAAAGATTGGTTCGCAATAGTCCTCAGAAGCGGAGCTTGGCTTGCCGACGATGTGAGTGCATAATCGTAATTATGTGAACTCACTATATTATTTGTTGATTAAATAATATTTAATTCGCTTATATTTTATGTTGTAGCATGTTGATCTTGCAATGGAGTTGCTGCGCGATCGGGCTAGTAGGTACCCGAAATCGTTCTGCTTTCCCGGGCGAGTGATCTTGTGTTGCGGCTTTAAAAATGCTGTCGACATTGAGTACTCAATGTTCGAAAGCAACCCTACCTCGTACGTGTTTCCAGATTACATGTCGGACTACGTGGTAGGGACAGAGCCCGTGTGTGACCAGTCGTGGACGGGTTGTACACACATCTATATTCCGGTGATCGGGAACTCGCACATCATTGCTGTTGAGGTCGTGTTCTCCGAATCGAAAATGTATGTGTACGACTCCGAACATGGTTGTTTCACAGAGACCCAGCTCCAAGAAACTCTGATGCCCTTGGCATTCATTGTTCCTCTAATGGCTAAGCGTGCTGGAATTCATGTCGATGATCTACTAGCCATTGAGAGGATCAAGGGGATTTCCAAACAAGGTGTCAGGTAAATTTTCTTATACTCGTATTCTAGTATTTAATTAAATTCTTAACTATATTCATTTATTTCACTAAAGTTTTTTTTTTTTTTTTTACTTACAGTGGAGATTGCGGGATTTTTGCAATAAAATATATTGAGTTCTTGAGCATCGGACGAGATGTCAAGATGATCAATCAAGAACATATACAGAAGTGGAGAATAAAGTAGGCTACTGATTTATTTACCTACAATTGTGATCCATAAGATTTAGAAATGTAAAAATATAGTTTTTATATGTAATTGTGTATATATATTTATTTGTCAATTTTTTTATTACCGTCAATTTTTTTATTATTGTTTTTATTTGTCAGTTTCTTTAGTTGAATAAATTTCCTCACAAGTATAGATAACAATATATTTTTTGGAACAAAAAAATAGTATATATATAAACCCTAAACCCTAAACCCCAAACCCCAAAATAGAAAACTATACCTTAAACCCCAAACCCCAAAATAGAAAACTATACCCCAAATCCCAAAATAGAAAACTATACCCTAAACCCCAAACCTCAAAATAGAAAACTATATCCTAGACCCTAAAATATCTTTTTTTCCCCCAAGAAACATTTATCATCTTTCACCGTTTAATAAGCCATTCACGAACTTTATTAACATAGACAAAATAAGATAATTTATTATCAACAACACTACAATTACAGTAAAAGTTTTAATAGTGATAAAATTAATTATTCAAGGGAATCTGACTAGTACAAGTTTGGCGAGTATGACCGACTGCGCCGCACCTGCCGCACTTTCGCGGTCGGGGAAACTCTCCAATAGATGGTATTCTAGACGTACGTACAGGTCCAGGAGTACGTCTTCGGACATTCGGTGGCAGTAAATTATCAAGCGGGAGCAAGTGTTCGGGAAGTTCCCACTCACCCTCATTTGGTAGAGGAAATATAGTTTCAGCATATGCTTCTCTCCAAAAAGCAGTCGTATAGTACTCAGTTGATAATGACTGTGGTGAAAAGCCCCTATGTCTAGCAACTGCAACTGCATAAGAGCATGGAAAGCGCTCAAGCTGAAACTGTTTACACGTGCACGTGTTCTCATTCAAGTCCACAACATAACCAACATTACGTCCGCATACAACGTTGAATCTAAACTGATCCAGTGGCTTCACGCCCAACCTTCTAGCCAGGTCTAATGTCTTGAAGAGTTTGGTTTCCATGGCAGGGGTGAGATAAGATGTGCATGATTGAGATTCCTCGCGTCTATCGTGAAACCAAACCTGTAACTTCTCCCTAATGTTCTCAATCATTGCCAGAATTGGTAACTCTCGATCCTTCTTAAATAATGCATTCAAAGACTCCACATTATTTGACGTCATCATATTGTATCGACGTCCTGGAAATTGACACCGTGCCCAATGTTGAATCCCCAATTTATCTATTAAGTACTCCGAGGCTTTCTCACTCTTGTTATTTATTTCAATCATGAACTTATTATAATCTTCAAAAGTGTAAGCCTCTGCCGCTCTCTTAAACAAGGCAACGATCCCAGTACCACGGTACGTCGTCTTCAAATTTCCTTGTATATGGTACATGCAATAACCGTGGTGTGCCCCGGGAAAAACTTCAGCTATACCATTTATGATAGAATTTCCGCGATCAGTTATAAAAGCAAGCTCATGGACATCTCCAATTACTTCCCTCAACTTTGAGAAAAACCAATTCATCGCTAGATCATTTTCGCTATCCACTATGCCGAACGCAAGAGGGTATATTTGAATGTTGGCATCTTAACATGTAGCAATAATTAACTTCCCTTCATATCTAGCTTTCAATGTTGTACCATCTACTAGAATTAGAGGTCGCATCGATCTTCTAAATCCATTTATACATTGTCCAAGAGCCATGAAAAAATACTTGAAGCGATTGTCATCGTCAGCCTCAATAAAGAATGTCGAACCAGGATTAGTTCTCGACATGTTATGACAATACCTGGCTAATTTCGCATAACTTTCCTCGGGTGAACCCATTAAATCCTCTAACGCACATTCTCTAACCTTCCAGGCCTTCTGGTAGCTCATGGTCACCCCAAAATCTCTCTGCACATCGTTAATGATGTCTCTGGGTCTGTAAATAGTCCTTGGGTCATCAAACTTATGCATTATCTGTCGTCCTATAAACCATGAACAAGCTTGTCTGTGATCATTTCAACGAATGCCCACTTGACAAGTATGCTCTCGTGCATACTTGCGAACTACGAAGAATTGATTTGTGTCCATCCGCGTTGCTCGCAGACGCCAACTACAATTATCATCTACACAGACAATTGTGTAGGTACTCTTGTCTGACTTCTTCACTTTAAACTCGAAATTGTGCTTAAGTGCAATATTGTGCACCGCTTCTTGGAGATCTTGCTTGGTATTAAATAATTGCTGGACTTCCAAATCTTCATCATCTGGAACCACACGTGAACAATTAGTCGATCGTGAACTTGGCCCAGCCTGTGAGTTCTCGAAGTGCTCATGTTGACGTCTGGATAAATTAATCAGATCATTGTTTGTAAATGGAATGTCCTCCTGATTGTCTCCGACTACATCGTGACCTCTATGGGTGATAAGAGGAACTGTATCAGGGATAACATCATCATCCTCACGAACTATTTCTAATGTGTCCCAAATATCATTCACATTCTGATCCCCACCATCAAATTCTTCATTATGATTATCAGGGGTATCCTTTCGTACTAAAGTTACACATAGAGGAATAGTTTCCTTTTTATTCGCCTCAATTAACCACGTAATTTGCACATCAGAAGTAACAAACAAGGGTGGCAATGCAACAGTAGAATTAGAGTTATATAGAAATCCAAATTTCATATCATATTCAGATTGATTAACTTCGAGTTGATCTTGTAATTTGCTGTACATGTCTGTAAATGACATACCTGGAGTTAACAAAATTACAGAAATGTTTTGATCACTTGTATATTTCCATGACCATCACAGATTTTCATCAACCACGAATTCACCAAAATAAGAAACTGGTATGAAAGTCATATCTGCATTAATTAAAAATAATAAAATTTCAAAACAACAATTTAGGAAAATCAGAGTAACTGATAAAAAATAATTATAAAAAAATAGTTGTCGGGCCGTAGCCTCGGTCCGGTCGGACCATGCTTCCGCAATATTTAATCATTCTACATTGTAGACTACCTCACGTAAATGAACAAATAAGAAAATTAAACATTATTTAATTATTATAATTATATTTATTTTGATATTATTAATAAATTTGTTATTTGCATTATGAAATTATAATTACATATCTTATTTCTAATTATTATGTAATTATTAATTCATTTTTATTAAGAAATTATGAAATTATAATTACATATCTTATTTGTAATTATTATTAACAAATTATGACATTATTTAGTAATGAAATTATTTTTGTAACATATGATAAATAATATTAAGAATAAAAAAATTATTTAGAATTTTATAATTTATTTATAATGTAAAAAATTAAGTTAGAATAATCATTTTTGAAATTGGTCCGGCCGGACCGTGCATTGGTCCGGCCGGACCCTATAATGGTCCGGCTGGTCCCTGCAAGGGTCTGGCCGGACCATTGCAGGCACCTTTTTCAGCTCTTATGTTCAATTTTTCCGATTTTGTTATTAAAATGATAAAAATCACACTTCACCATATTAATTTTAATTGTTTAGTCTACATAATTATAGATCTATAATTATTATTAACTAAAAAATTAACAATATATGAATTTTTCGTTAATTTTTGGTTACTGAAGTTATAGATCTGTTGAATAAGTTTAACACAACGAGAACAAAATTAAATACAGTATAATAAATATTGCTAAATCAACTTACCGATAAGAAGTAGCGAATGAAATCTTTTAGTTGAGATTTGTATATTTTTTGCGGATTTTTTTTAGTACAAGCAGATAAAAATGAGAGAATAATTTATCTGCGTATTGAGCACAAACAGATGAAAAAATGAGAGAATAATGAAAAGTGAGAATTGTATTGTTTCCGTTTTAATATAAATATGAAATATGAGATAAATGAAGGGTATAAGAGAAATATGGTTATTAAGGGTATACACGTCATTTTAAAGAAAAAAGGGTATTGTGGTTAGTTTTTGAAAAGTTAGGGTATTTTGACTTAGCCATTGTTTGACTTGGGTATTTTTAAAATTCCCCCCGCTCCATGGCCCAAATATATATATCAACAGTCTATCGACGTCCTCCGTTTGGTAATAATACTGCAGTAACATAAATTGATTTATCTATATTTTTTTTTTAAAAAAAAAATTATTTATAATTTTGAAGTAAAATATGTGATTAAAAAATGGAGAGAGAAAATTTGAATGGTAAAAAGTGATTTGAAAAATTATGTGGTTTATAAACCGTTTACCAAATGCTACAAAGTGTTGTTTTGATTTCCTATTTTGTCCTTGTATTTTTCTCTTTATAATTATTTAGTATTACATCCGTTCATTGCACGGAAAAAAGATATAAATAATTTTACTGTAAATATAATTTCAAAATAGAAAAATGTTTAAACACACAATTTGTTTTGATTAATTATTAAAATTGTCAACAAAAGTTCAAAATAGAAATGAATTAGAATTCTTATAAATTTTGGAAAACCTCTTTAAATATTATCCCTTTGTTTGAGATCCATTACTTCAAAATAATGTGGTTTATAATAGTAAATTTTGAAGAATGTGTGGTTAAAAAATAAGGAATCTTTTTGAATTTATGCGTGGATTATTTTATTGATACAATGTGTGGTTCAATATATATATATATATATATATATATATATATATATATATATATATATATATATATATATATAATGAACATTTTGTCTATGTCCCTATTTGATTGTTGTTTAAAAAGAGTTTATTTGAAATGAATAATGATTTTTAGGAGAATGTGATGTTAAAATGTAGTGAATATTTTTTTGAGTTTATGTATAATATTATTTTATTGATAAATGTGTGATTAAAAAAAGAGAAAATGTGTTAAAAATTTAAAGGAGACCAAACATGAGCTATATATGTTAATAAAATTAAAAAAAAATGTTTTACCATTTTTTACGACATATAATTATTATTTTAATATTCTAATAAAATTGAGAATCAATGAATTGTTTTACCATTTTTCGAGGAAACGAGTCATGAATTAAGTATTATAGCGTGTGTACCACAAACATATCAACTCGATTTTTGGATTTAACATTCAATAAATACAATTTTCTTTTTAAAAAGTTTTTGAACTACAAAATTAGGCTCATACAATACACTTGGAAGACTCAACTTACATAATCTCCTTAGGACCGACGGTTTTCCTTTTATAGATTGTTTTTCATCATTTTTTTTCTTCAAAAAAAGTACCAAACTCAAGAAGCTTGTCTCTGGCCATGAGGTCATCATTTATGGCGAGCCAAGCTATAAAGGAGTAGCAAGGCACTGCTGATGTAAGATAGATTTTTTGAGTATGTTTTATTTTTAAACATTAATTATTAATTTCAAGTGTTTTCCTAAAGAATTAATCATTAGTTTTAATAAATATTGTTACATGAATTTTTTTTAATTTCTTTATATTGACAATTTCTTTATTCATATTATAAAATTATTATTTTAATAAAAAAAATTAACGATAAATTGTTTAATAAAAATTATATGAATTATTTGTTAAAAACTGTAATATATATTCTGTATATTTGTGGTTATTTAAATTTATAATAAAAAACAAACAATGAATATAATCAGTAAATAAATAAGAATAATGTCAAAATGATAAATAAATTGATCGAAATCTTAAGTTCTAAAAATTAATACAACTCAATTGAGTTTACTTTGAAAACTCGTATATTTATTATTTATTTTAATTTGATAAGAAAAAACTTGAACTAAATTTAATCATCTATGACTAAATTGAATTTAGTTAACAAAATTGTTGATAGTATTATAAGACTTAAATAATATAATTTGTAATGAATGTGTTATTGAAGAAAAGTAAAAAATATATAAAATAAAACTTTTACTTTTGATCTTTGAGACAATTTTACGGATAATATTTTTACTATTTGTTTTCACTTGTTAACTTGAATTAAATTTCTTCTTGAGATTTTCGATTTGACATCCGTATTATATATTTTTCAATTTCAAAATAATACAATAATTATTAAAAAATAACTATTATTCTAAAAAACATAGTTTATTATAGATTTAAAAATAACATATTGAATCATTGATCTATTAATATCATAGTGCGGATGCCAATGCTAATGCCATTAACAGCATCTCCAATGCACTCCGTCAATTGGGAAAAAAGACTTGACACGTCAGCAAATTGACGAAATAAGTTAAAAATATCTCTCCAATGCACAGTGTCAATTACAATGTTAAGCTGACGTGGTTGAAAAAAAATTTGACAATATCAAGTGCTCTGTCTACATATTGACATTTCATTTGACTGAATGAGTCATCATTTATTTATTTTATAATTATTTTAACTATATTGAAAAGGGGCGTAGGCGTTATGACATTAAGAATTTCATTGAGAATTATCTCTGATCAAGCACTTTTTTATTACTTTCATTCAAACTTTTCATGATTATATTAAATTTAAGATTAATAATTTAAAAAATGCATTTTAATAAATATAATTTATCAATAAAAAATTATCGCTAAATAAAGTTATTAAAATTATTAGTTATTGAAATATTTTAACAAAATAATAATAAAAAATAATAATTTAAGATTAATAAATAATTTTTTGTGCGTAATAATTAAAAAAAAAAAAAATCTCATTATAAATTTAACTATCAAAATAAAAATATAAAAAATGAAATATTGTCCAAGAAAATTAATATTTATAGTTTATAATAACGAAAAGTTTAATATTATAGTAATCATTTTGTGAATAAGTTATTGTTTTTAAATTTAAAAAAATGCAACGTAATTAACAATATTTAAATGTAGACGAAATCATTGGGGATGAAATTTAAGACTTTCTCTATCAATTTATCCACGTTCTCTAGAAGTCTGTCAATTTTATTGTCATGTCAGTTCTAATTGACATAGAGCATCGATACTCTAATGGCACATGTACTATAATATTTGGTAAAATATCTAATACAATACTTTTTTTTTTTGCAAAAAGTTCTAGGTTTAGAAAGTTATTTTGGCGGGGAATTATGTGCGGACTTTGGTGACGGCTATTCTACTTTAATATATAATTAAGATTAAGATTAAGATTAAGATAAATATATATATAAATATAAATATTATAATTAAGATTAAGATAGTACCCTTTTATACTTATCTCTTTTCATTAATATCTGATATGTGTTTTTCATTATTTAATTTTCTTTCATTTACGATAACTTTAATGTGTATGTTGAGTTATAGCTTAAAATAACTTTGATGTGTATGTTGAGTTATAGCTTAAAACTTCTTTTACATATAAAGTATTATTTATAGTGCCGGATATCTTCTCTGAACTTGTAATTATTATTATTTTTGGACACTTCTCCCATAATGCATTTCAATTATATTATATATAAATGCTACGCTATTGGTCAAAAAATTTTTACTAACGAATATACTTACCTAAATATCGATATATTGTTGTAAGTAAATTTTATGAGGTCCTCTCGTCCAACGATAACTTCAGGCTACATGCATGCAAAAAGAGGATAATGGGAAGATTTTGGTTCCAACGAGTTCTATTAGTGTTCTTCAATAAATTGCTAAGGAAATATAGTGGCATTTTTGAATGACATAAAAGGGAATATTAGGCTATGACAATGAGTCATAACTATTGATAGATTTACAATCACCAGTTGATTAGAATTTCATTGATTTTACCTTTATATCGTGTTTGATCATTAACAAATACGTTAGTAAGAAAATATGTAAATTTTAAAATAAATTAAAGTTAAAAAAAACTAATAATTGTGTTAAAAAAAAGTATTGAAAGTATGAATGCTCTTATTGTATAGGTATTGGCTTATTTTCTTTGACGTTATATATATTGACAAATTTAATATAGTTTGGGAATTAAGTATGTAAATATTTTAATTTACAATCTCGAGTAGAAAAATTTAAGTCTCACCCTCATAAATTTTCTTAATATTTTGATATTTCAAAATGTTGTAGACTTCAGAAATGCTGAGGAAATTATATGAATTAAATATTATCCTTTAAGATAATATAGATTTTAATTATTAATAATGTCAAGTTCAAAATGTTTTGTCATAATAACTTACACTATATAGTCGTGGACTATGTAAGTAAATTATAAACTAAAAATAAATAAAAAACAATAATTACCTAACAATGAAAATCCTTGAATCTAAAACTTTATATTCAAAGTATATCATAATTTTTTTTCCTAAAACACATTGCCATCTTTATTGACTCTTATTAAAACTTTTTTTTTTAGAAAAAAAATTGTTACAAAAAGCTTGAGTTTTTATGATTTATTTGAATTTGCATATTTTCCTTAAAAATTTTAATTTAGACGAGAGACATAATATGTAATTACAAATATTAACATTATAAACTAAAAATATATTAAAATTTTAATTTCAATGCAACGCACGTAGGACAAACTAGTATATAGAAAAAATGATGGGAATCACCGCGGGGTCATCACTCCCGCGGTGACCCCCACTCCACCCCCTCTATGTAAGGGGAGGTCACCCCGCGGTGACTAAAACACAGCTCGTGAATCAAAGAACAAGGCTTTGACATCGCTGTGGTAATAGTGGTCCCTTTTTTAATGCTAGACACGGGACTCGACTTAGGTTTTTGGAGTCCGAGTCAGGATGACCTTTTTTATTATTAAATCATTTTTATAAACGTAATTTTAGCACAAGTAATGCGAATTATAGATATAATCCAAATTTAAATGTAAATATCGTAAAATTTAGCCCTTGTTTGGGAGCGATTTTTTGTTAACTTTCTACCAAATCTCGATAGTCCAAGTTCTGACTAAACATTTAATATTCTTTTCCTTGTAGGACCCAAATCTGTGTACTCCACAGGTTTGTTGGTGGTTGTATACAATTTTGCCCTTGCAATTAGGTGGGTTGAATTTTCAGCTGAACTTATTGTAGGTCAGGACAGTAATTTGAACAAAAAATCACAGCTGTCTAGTAGAGGCCCAGATGCCTCTCTCTTCAATAAAATGATTATTAAATTATTTCTTCAGAACTTGGACCATCAGAAATCTGATAGAATTTTGCAACCCTCCTTTTTTAGGGTTTGAGATCGACTACAATCAACTTATGCAAGTTAAATTGTACATGAAAAAATATTTCGTGTACAATATTTTGAAAACATAAGAATTTAAAAAGAACATAATGAGGTTAAAAACATCCAATATCTTATCCTTTAAATCACTACAACTCCTTAACCATTATGCTGTCAACTTTATTTGAAGTTGTAAATTTGGACATTCACAATCCTTCAAACATACTAGAGCCACTACAACAAATTAGTTCATCAATAGCATGCGAAGAATGCTATCTATCACATTCCATAGCATTTTCCCAAATGCTATTACTGTTGATGTGATAAGTGTATTTTATACACTTATTTCTATCCTAAAAGTAGGATTTTTATTGTTTATTTAAGAAAATTTGCTATTTATTTTGGTTGTATTTGTTTATATTTCAGAAATAACCCAAAGTCGAGAAAATAATGGAATTGAAGTCAAAATCAAGTAATTGGATGATAAAAATGTCAAAGTGTGCAAATCAAGAGTTGATGCAGCTAATCAAATGGCCAATGGGAAGAAAATTGAAGAAGAAATCAAATTTTGAAGAAATCGGGAATTCAAAGACTAAATTGCAACAATCCAAAGTTGGAGGACTTGCTGTGCAATTAAAAGACAGGGACTAACTTACAACATTTAAAAGACGGAAATTGCCTTCAACTGCAACACCGTGCGGTCGCATGACTTAACACCGTGTGGTCGCACGGTCATGAAAATGCTCGACTGAAGCCAACCTACAGAGTAGCGCGACCGCAACATTTTGAACCATGCGGTAGCACGGTAGAAATTATGTGCCGCAGCTGGGCTTTTTGCGCGGAATTCAGCATTCTTTATCCCCAAGTAACCTAAATTATGAGAATATCTATAAATACATGGCTGGGGGTACGAAATTAGGGGTTCCCAACTTGCTCAATTCATGCCAGAACATTATCCAATTACTGGGGGATCCATTGAAGGCCAAATTAAAGATTGAAGAACAAGGATCAAGGAGATGAATATGGTGACATCTATCCGTTATTCTTGTGAATTTTCTTTAACCATGTTTTTAGGCTAGATTTCTTGTGTTAGGATTGTGATGAAATTTTAATCATTGATTCCATGTTATGACCTATTATTTAATATATGCAGTTTATGAGTTTGATTTAATTAAATAAGTACTTATATTATTATGCAATTGTTTGGCTAGCTTTTGTATGATCGTCTTTATGATTTTCTATGTTCGAAAGGGTAGGATTTCATTGTAAGCTATTTAATTGGCACAAAGTCTGATAGGGGATATAAATATACCCATATACTTTGTGTTATCCTATATAGTGTTCATTGATCTTTAATGCTTTATTACACATTCGGATTCAACATAAAAATATAGTTGGGTCGTGCGTAGAAATATGTGTTAATGCTTGTCCGAAAAGGAGTTTTAACAACATTTGGAACATGGATATTCAAAACACCGTGAATTGTATTTAAATGATTTGGTCAAATACATGGATTATTTTGTTAAAATGGATTTATAATTCTGATGCGTTTGTTTCCATTCGTTTAAATCAAATTTTTATTGTTTCTTTAGTTTAATTTTTATTTTTTTTTAAAATCAAAATTCTCAATCAAAGTTTTTCTAGTTCCAGTTAAGGTAGTAGTTTAAAATACAATTTAAAACAATCTCTATGGGATTGATACTTGGACTCACATCCACTTTATTACTTGCACGACCCGTGCACTTGTGGTAGCGAACAAATTTTTGAACAGCAAGTGCACGGGTCGCGCAAGTAATATAATGGACGTGAATCCAAGTATCGATCCCACGAGAATTGTTGTAAATTGTATTTTAGATTACAAATCCTTAACCGGAGTTAGAAAATTGATTGAGTTGAAAATTTTGATTTTAAACTTAACTAAAAAAAAAAGAAGAAAATTTGTTTTGTAAAAACTATAAAATGAATATGCTAGAATTGAGAATCCACATTAATTCCATCAATTATGCATTACTCTAATTGTCTAATGATAATTCACGTGGTTTTGAAAATTCATATTCCTAATGTTTTAAAACTCCATTTCGGACAAGCATTAACGCCTATTCCTACACATAACCCAACTATATTTCTATGTTGAATACGAATGCGCAAGAAAGCATTAAATAACTGTGAATACTATTGTCGATAGCACAAAACATAGGGGTATATTTTTATCTCCTATTGGACTTTGTGGCAATTGAAGCTTGTCTAATGTATTCCTAATCTTTTGAATTTAAGAAAACATAACCTAAAATCATACAATTAGTGATCAGGTAATTGCATAATAAGAAAGCACGCATCAATTTCTCAAACCCATGAATTAATTAAATTAAACATCAAAGTAACACATAAAATCCGAAATTTAATGCTTCATCACAATTCTAACATTTAAAACCTAGCCTAGATATATAATTTAATAAAAATCACAAGAAAAATGGATAGATGTCACCATATTCATCCCTTGATCTTCAGTCTTCAATTGTGTTCTTGGCGTGGCATGGATCCATCGGCACTTTGACAGCGTTTGGCATGAATTGAGCAAGTTGGGAACCCCTAATTTCTTGTCCCAAGTCTGGTATATATAGATATTCATGAAAATTAGGTTACTTGGAGAGAAAGAATGCTGAATTCCACACAAAAAGCCCAGCTGCGGCCCAGAATTTCTACCGTGCGACTGCACGGTTCAAAATGTTGCGGTCGCCCTACTATGCAAGTTAGCTTATGTCGAGGATTTTTATGACCGTGAGACCGCACGGTGTTATGTCATGCGACTGCACGGTGTTGCGGTTGAAGGCAATTTCCAACTTTTGAAGCGCTACAAGTTGGTCCCTGTCTTTTAATTTTACAGCTGGTCCTCCAACTTTCGATTGTTGCAATTTGGCCCATGAACTTTTGATTTCTTCCAAATTTGATTTCTTATTCGAATATTCTTCTAATTGGCCATTTAATCTACTCTTTCAACTCTTGATTTGCACATTTTGACACCTTTAACATCCAATTGTAGTGTTCTAAAATGCGTAATGCGTTACGTTGCGATGCGTCGAGATCGAGAATCAAGAATCACAAGTTTAGGCATGTCAATGCGAAGAATAAGCGCCATAATGCGTTTCGTATTTTTAATATTATTTTAATTATTTTAAGACATTAAATATATTTTTATATAAAAAAATAGAATTTTACCCTTTAAAAAAAAAAAAAAACTGATTAGGCGGCGCCTAGGCGCGGTAAAAAAAAACCGTTGACCGCATTTTTACGCGAATACCACTTATTCGACGCGTTTTGGTCACGCATCGCGCCAAGGCGGCGCATTTTCGCGCATTTTAGAACACTGTCCAATTGCTCGATTTTTGCTTCAATTCCATTGTTTTCTCGACTTTGGGTTATTCCTGTAATATAAACAAATAACAACGAAATAAATAGCAAATATTCTTGAACAAACAATAAAAATCCTACTTTTAGGATAGAAATAAGTGTATAAAATACACTTATCAACACCTCCAAACTAGAACTATTGTCCGTCTTCGAACAAAAATAAAACTAAACTATAAAATTGAAGTTAAAATGTTTTTGTTTCTGTTGACTCATTTACCATGTACTTCAACAATCCAAATTGACGATTCACTTTAGAGAAGAAATACGAATAACAAAAATTATTTTCATTGTGTGACTAGTCATGCAGAAATAAGTCTGAATCCCATATGGTCAACAATAATTTTCTTTTTATTTTTCTTACCTTCTCATGGATGATCACAACCTTATTGCTTTTCTCTCATATCCCGAGGTCTTTCCTATTGATGTGGTTTCTAAACATGTATAAGTTGTATTTTTCTATACAAGGCAGTTAAGATTAGACAAGTATGCACGATAGAACAAGAATAATTAACAAAGTGTTAGAGGTTTCAATCAACCAAGCTTATACCATTTTTATTTTATTTGGACGACTTTTTATTTTAATGTCCTTGTCTTTTACCATCTTTGTGCAATACTTTTCATACTTGCTTTCTATATGACCCCTATAGCGAGCTTTAGGTTGACAGCTCCCAACTCAGTTGAGCTTAGGGTACCAGGTTCAAAGAACCCCTCAAACTTAATTACTCGAGTCATAAATGCTTAAATAGAAAAGTTAAAGATGTTTTTGCATCTTATGTGTAAGTTCACTCTCCGTACTTGCTTTCTAATTGACCCCTGTAGCGAGTTTTAGGTTGGCAGCTCCCAACTCAGTTGAGTTTAGGGTACCAGGTTCAGAGAACCCCTCAGATTTAATTACTCGAGTCAAAAAGGAATTTGAAGAGCGGAATAAGACCTTCAACATTTTTCTGTTTTTATACTGTTTATTATGGTTTATACATGTTGATCAAAACCCTTTACACTAAAAATACAAAATTAAAAATTTCAGATCTTCAATCCATCAATGCATACTCATACTAACATTCCCACCCGCGAGCAGTTTGGTTCTACATTTCAGGTCGGGATCTAATTTTCTTAAGATTTGGAATTTTTCAGTCAATTCTATGTTCAACTTTCACAAGTTTACCCCACAAGTATCAAGCATCTTCCTGCACAAGTTATTATTCGAAAGTGGTTATGTGCTCAAGTTTTAATTAAGTCTTACATGGATGAATGTTAAGAAAATATTAGTTCACATGTTGTCCAATTTTCTAATTAAAGCACAAATGTCAATTAAAATCATGTCAAACAATAAAAAAATCAATAAAAAAATTTCAAAATTTTCCCTTTTTTAATGGTCTTTTTTTTTCACTTTTTATGAATTTTCTACCCAAAATCGAATGAATGTTTTAAATAAAAAAAATACATGAATGAAATTCCCACCCCCAACTAGAATTATGCATTGTCCTCAATGTATTCTAAGCAAATAAATAGAATAAACACAAAATAACAAAGTGGGTTTATGTACTTCCCGGGTTTGGAGAGATGGTGTTTCCATTTTGAAGATTTGACTTGAATGTTTGGTTGGATGATACAACCATTTTCTTTCTTATCCAAGTTTGGCTCGAGGTGCCCCATGATGATCTGTTCTTTGCAAACAAGAATTAATGATCATTAAAAGCATAAATATCACATAGGAACTAAAGTAAATTGATAAGTGCTTTATTAGTATGTATTTAATTCACTTATTATCTTATTTTGTTATTGGTTTGATCGTATTAAAGTATCGTTTAATGCATTTTCATTTATTGTGTTATGTAAGGTCAAAAAGAAGAAAATGAAGGAAACATGACCAAAGAAATATCAAAAATCAGGTAGAAAGTTCAATGGCATATTCAAATGGCTCCAAATCAATAATAACATGTGGTAAGAAGATTAGATGCAAAAATTATGATCAAATAAGGTTTGGGGTGAAGTTGGAAATCAAAAACCCGCAAGGATTGTGATCATGAATTTTAGTTAGAGATTGAAGCTCAAGTTGTTCATAGAATAATTTCGAATTTGGGAACATCTATTTCAATTCTTTGAGTCTTCTTTCTAATGAACTTTGAATCACCACAATCGGACATCGGGAGAGAAAGTTATGACCAAAACATTAAGCATGGGTGCTGATCGGCAGAGGTTCACTTGCCGTAACCCTCAAAGTCTCAAAAAACCACCAGATGCCCAATTACGGCCGTAATGACCATAGTTACGGTCGTAACTTGCATGCAAAGTAATTTCCTTATCTGGTTCAAGGTCTATCTTTGGTATTTCTTGTGGGTAAAGTTAGGGCACGATTTTGGAGGCTTAAAAAGAGAAAATTGCCACAAGAAAAGGCAAGAAAATTGAGAGGAAAATTAGAGATTAAAAGAGAGATTTCTTGGGATTGATACAAGAAGCATCAATGGAATTCATGGAGCAAATTGAAGATTTTGCCACAATTATGATGGGCTAAATTTCCATGTCTTGTTCAAAGGGGAAGTTGTGTCAGTTTAATTATGTTATCTTCTTTTCCTACAAACGAGTAACGTTGTATCTATTCCTTTATTTCAATTGTTGGATTATTATATTTTGAATGTTCATTGAGTTTATTTGATTAATAGTTTAATTTGGTCAGTTGGATTATTGATCTTTAGATTAATAATTCAACTTGGATTAATTAATTCGAGCTTGTGAAATTAACGATCTAATTCAATCTATTATTCTAAATTTTCATACTAGTCGTGCATTAAATCCTAAGAGCTTGTTTAGGATTGTCCGTGACTAGAATTAGTTCGAAGAGCTTGTTTTGAATCAATACACATAAGGAAGAATTTAGATAATTAGAACTTGTTGATTATTTATGATTGATAATTGAATTAGGGATAAAAACACGTTATAAGGAAAGGTATAACATTAATTGAGGGTACAACCGAACCCGAGAACAAGATTTCTTCTCATATTAATTCTCTAATCCTATTTAATTATTTATTTTATGCATAGTTTACATTTAAGCAATTCAAACAATAAAACCCCCTAATTCTATTCTAATTGATCAAACAAATATTTTTAGTTCACTGTTCCTCATGGGATCGACCCTTACTCTCATTACTACATTATTAATTAATATTTGGCGAGTAGGAATTATTTATTATTTTGGTGCATTGCGACACGCATCAAATTTTTGGCGCCGTTGCCGGGGAACAATCAACCAATTTAGTTGTTTAGTTAATTAGAATTTTATTTTCCAGCATTTATTTTATTTTCTCTATTTTTCATTAATTATTGCTTGCCTGCTTCATTGTTTGTATGCGTAAAACTCGATCAACTAATATTGAATATTTTGATTTTGAACCAGAGATCGAGAGGACTTTTCGACAGCAGAGAAGGGCAGCCCAAAAACCAATGGAAGCTAACAACAATAATCTAACTCTCAAACAACTAGCTACCCCGGATGTTGCTCAACAACCATCATGTATAACTTTTCCAGCTGTGGAAGAAGGCAGAACTTTTGAGCCAAAATTCGGCATGATCCATCTTCTGCCAACTTTTAGAGGACATCCAGGTGAGGACCCATACAGACATCTGAAGGAGTTCCATGTCATTTGTAATAGCATGAGACCCACGGGTATTACTGAGGAACAAATCAAGATGAGGGCCTTTCCATTCTCGCTGAAGGATGCTGCTACTGATTGGTTGTATTGTCTACCATCCGGATCAGTTACCACCTGAAATGACATGAAGAGGCTCTTCCTAGAAAAGTACTTTCCTGCATCGAGAGCTGGGACAATCAGAAAGGAAATATGCGGGGTGCGCTAAAACAGTGGCGAAACACTGTATGAATATTGGGAGCGCTTCAAGAAGCTCATCTCGAACTGCCCCCATCACCAGATCAGTGAGCAGCTCTTGGTACAATACTTCTATGAAGGACTGTCACCGATGGACAGGAGCATGATCGACGCAGCAAATGGAGGTGCATTAATGGATAAAACAGCGGAACAAGCACTGGCCCTGATCTCTAATATGGCTGAGAACACTCAGCAATTCAATTCAAATAGGGATATGCAAGTCCGCCGCGTTAATGATGGAAGTGGTTCCAATATTGAAAGTCAATTGTCTGAACTAACCAATCTTGTAAAACAACTTGCAGTAGGAAAGTTACAAAAAGTCAAAGCCCGTGGGATATGCACGAATTTTGGACATCCAACTGATACTTATCTAGTGTTGCAAGAGGAAAATAGTGCCCAGGTGAATGCTGCAGAAGGTTTCCCTTTCCAAAGACAGTAGTACAATCCGTACTCTAATACCTACAATTCAGGATGTAGGGATCACCCCAACCTAAGCTACGGAATTAACAAGCCCCTGGGTTTCATTTCCAACAAACCTCAAGGGCAATTTCAGTAACAAGGAACCTTCCCACGACAAGGGCAGTATCAGCAAAAACCTCAAGGCTCAAGTATGTCTCTTGAAGACATGGTAAAAACACTAGCAACTAACACATTACAATTTCCTTAGGATGCAAAGTCCAGCATTTAAAATTTGGAGAACCAGATGAGCCAAATGGCCACACCCATCAACAGGTTGGAAGCACAATCCGGAGGTAAACTACCATCTCAACCTGAGGTGAATCCTAAAAATGTTAGTGTCATCACTCTCCGGAAAGGAAAAGAGGTTAAGGGTCCACAAATGAAACCTGTTGCAGTTGAAAAGGAGGAAGTTGAAGAAGAAGGGGTCGGAAAGAAAAAAACGGCACTTCGCAAAAATCTCTGGTAAAAATTGATCTCAATTTAAATGTTAAACTAACTCCTCCACCTTTCCTTAGAAGGTTGGCAAAGGCAACCAAGGAGGGCAAAGAAAAAGAAATTTTGGAGATTTTTAGGAAGGTGGAAATCAACATTCCATTATTTGATGCCATCAAATAAGTTCCCCGATATGCAAAGTTCCTGAAGGAACTGTGTACCAACAAAAGGAAACTAATAGGGAATGAGAGGGTAAGAATGGGGGAATCCGTGTCTGCACTTTTTCAAAGAAAGCTGCCTCCCAAGTGTAAAGATCCGGGTATGTTCACTATACCATGTCAAATATGTAACACTAAGGTGGATCGTGTATTGATAGACTTATGAGCATCTATAAATGTAATGCCTAGATCTACTTACACTGCATTAAAACTTGCCAAAATGACTGAAATTGGTGTTATCATTCAACTAGCCGATCGTTCCAATGCTTATCCAGATGGGACATTTGAGGATGTTCTAGTGCAAGTTGGGGGGTTAGTATTTCCTGCAGATTTTTATGTGTTAGACATGAACGATGATCATTCTCCAAACCCCCACTCATATTTTGTTTGGCAGACCATTCCTAAGAACAGCTAAGACTAATATAAATGTTAGTAGTGGCACACTCACTATGAAATTTGATAATGAAACTGTTCAATTTAATATTCATGATTCCATAACAAACCTTGATTATGCTAACTATATTAATTCTACTTTCGTGAGTGATTCTCCAGTGCAGGAAGCTGTTGCTATGTTTAATGATTATCTAAAGTTACCGCAATTAGGTAAAATCTCTCAAGTAGCATCACTAGTTTCTAATGAGAATCTTTTTCTCCTTATTTTGCAGGCCCTGATGAAGAGCATGAAGAAGAAATTGAGCTTTGGGAGTCCAGTTGATCCCGACTGAAGAAAGAAGAAACTCATCGAGCCAACGACAGTAAACAAAGGCACTGCTCGGGAGGCAACTCGAGAGGGGAGTTTCTTTACTCTCTAATTTTTCTTTGTTATTATGTTCATTTCATTTCACCCAAAAAAAAAAAAAAAAAAAAAAATTGGGACAGAAGTTAAGTTACTTCCGTAAACACTTATCTCACGGTCGTAACTAACTCAAGCATTTTTTTTATCCAGCGAGACACTTACGGCTGTAAGTTTTGCACACTTTTAAAATTCCATCTCTTCTTCTGATTCCATTTACATTCCCCTTTTTTGTTTTGTAGTGTCACGCTCCACATTAAGGACAATGTGGAATTCAAGTGTGGGGGGATGATTATCTATTATTTTTTGTTATCCCTATTTTATTCATTTTCATTTAGTTTTTTGTTAGTTAGCTTTAATTGTGCTCAAACCCTTAGTTCGGTTTAATAGGGAACAACCCCACTTATGATAATTTTTGAACCACCACCTTCCTAAATTGTATAATCGGACAAACAATAAGCACATAGAGATGAGTTTTCCAATAATTCCTGAATTAGTTTGAAAATGGGGACATGTTGAAAAGTTTATGCAACCTAATATAGTCAAACCAAAATTAATATGATAAAATACCACCCCGAGTAACTTCATTCTATCCTTATCCACTCGATTTTGAGTTCGAAACCAAGACTGAGCAATGACCTATACTCATAATTGGATGAGAGGAACACATATAAACCATAATTTGTGAGCTTTTGAGCTGCTTTTACTCTTTATATTAAGCTCTTATTTCTTTGATGTGTGTCCTGCATGGTTGGTTTGTCTTGGATGTGCTCTTTTGTGCATGCCGTTGTAGCCTCTTGACTCAAATGCAAAATATAGTAAAGGCGGATCGTGTATTGATAGACTTAGGAGCATCTATAAATGTAATGCCTAGATCTACTTACACTGCATTAAAACTTGTCAAAATGACTGAAATTGGTGTTATCATTCAACTAGCCGATCGTTCCAATGCTTATCCGGATGGGGCAGTTGAGGATGTTCTAGTGCAAGTTGGGGGGTGAGTATTTCCTGCAGATTTTTATGTGTTAGACATGAACGATGATCACTCTCCAAACCCCCACTCATATTTTGTTTGGCAGACCATTCCTAAGAACAGCTAAGATTAAGATAGATGTTAGTAGTGGCACACTCACTATGAAATTTGATAATGAAACTGTTTAATATAATATTCATGATTCCATAACAGACCTTGATTATGCTAACTCAATTAATTCTACTTTCGTGAGTGATTCTCCAGTTTAGGAAGCTGTTGCTATGTTTAATGATTATCCAAAGTTACCGCAATCAGGTAAAATCTCTCAAGTAGCATCACTAGTTTCTAATGAGAATCTTTTGCTCCTTATTTTGCAGGCCCTGATGAAGAGCATGAAGAAGAAATTGAGCTTTGGAAGTCCAGTTGATCCCGATTGAAGAAAGAAGAAACTCGTCGAGCCAACGACAGTAAACAAAGGCACTGCTCGGGAGGCCACCCGAGAGGGGAGTTTCTTTACTCTCTCATTTTTCTTTGTTATTATGTTCATTTCATTTCACCAAAAAAAAAAAAAAAAAAATTTGGGACAAAAGTTAAGTTACTTCCGTAAACACTTATCTCACGGTCGTAACTAACTCAAGCATTTTTTTTTATCCAGCGAGACACTTACGGCCGTAAGTTTTGCACACTTTTAAAATTCCATCTCTTCTTTTGATTCCATTTACATTCCCCTTTTTGTTTTGTATTGTCACGCTCAACATTGAGAACAATGTGAAATTCAAGTGTGGGGATGATTATCTATTATTTTTTGTTATCCCTGTTTTATTCATCTTCATTTAGTTGTTAGTTAGCTTTAATTGTGCTCAAACCCTCAGCTCGGTTTAATAGGGAACAACCCCACTTATGATAATTTTTGAACCACCACCTTCCTAAATTGTATAATCGAACAAACAATGAGCACATAGAGATGAGTTTTCCAATAATTTCTGAATTAGTTTGAAAATGGGAACAGGTTGAAAAGTTTATGCAACCTAACATAGTCAAACCAAAATTAATATGATAAAATATCACCCCGAGTAACTTCATTCTATCCTTATCCACTCGATTTTGAGTTCGAAACCAAGACTGAGCAATGACCTATACTCATAATTAGATGAGAGGAACACATATAAACCATAATTTGTGAGCTTTTGAGCTGCTTTTACTCTTTATATTAAGCTCTTATTTCTTTGATGTGTGTCCTGCATGGTTGGTTTGTTCTTGGATGTGCTCTTTTGTGCATGCCGTTGTAACCTCTTGACTCAAATGCAAAATATAGTAAAGGCATTAGGTTAAACCAAATTTGACCTGCTAAAAGGGCCTACCATGCTACATGTACCAATAGAAGCCCCTTTAAGCCCTAGCCTTTCTTTGAATTTTTGATAGCACGCTACAAGCCATGAATACCTTTTCTTTCGCATTGTCTCTATTTTGAACCCATAGAGAAGGGATTCGCAAGCTTTTGTTGATTAAGGATCGTGTTGGGTGATGGTTGTGTAATGGACTGAATTCAGGGGAGTGTAATTCTATCTTGTACCAATTGATGACTGCGTAATGATTTGAACAAAAGAGAAAAAGTTGCAGTCTGTACTCGAAGAAAAAAAAGAGAGAAAAATAAATGAAAATGAAGTTTAGTCAAGAAAATTAGTAGTAAAGGAAGTCAAACACTCAACTTGTGAAAAAAAAAAAGGAAAAATTTCAAGCGTTAACTAAGTTGGGTAGCGGGAAACAACGAAGTTCATATTAAGAGGTGAAAAAAGTAATGTCATTTTGAATTGACTTGGTTTGTGAAATTCCTTCTCGACTCAATCTAAATATGTCATTTTATCCTACCTGACCCGAAGTCCCGTTACAACCAAATAAAGACATTTACTTTGCACTTGTATTATTGTTGACTCCAGTTATGACATTTGGGCAGTCTGTGGTAATGAATTCTCCATGCAGTGAGTTGAGTGAAAATTCTCGCCCTTATACACTTTATGCGAAGAGAGAAATATTTGGTGAGGGTGTTAACTATCATTACATATGCTTATGAGTGGTTTAAATTGTTTGATTTATATTATGTGCTTTTGAGTTGGTCAAAACTAACACCCTTGCAACATTAGAAACTTGTGCATTATCCTTTGCACTAGCTCTACATAATGTGGTTGCTTCAATTGATACACCACTGTTTTGTGTAGACTTCTCAACATATTTTATATGAAAATGTTACCCTTTGATAATGTAGCCAGTGTAGGAGATTGCTTGCATTTTAGGACCATAAGCAAGCCACTTCAGAATATCTGATTCATTACTTGCAATAGAACAAAGTTTAATCTGCCATAAAGTTAAATATGAGTTAGTGAGATTAATATTGAAAATATTTATACTTAAGATTTGAACTTAAACAATATATATACTTAAGATGTGAGCTTAAAAAATTATCAAGTTTCATTGAACCTTATGCTTCAACCAAGTTGGAAATTTTTCATTGTGCATTTTCCAAAGCAAGCTTTCATTTTTTTCAAGACTTCTATTGTTTTGCTTCAACTCCTCTTCATGCATCCTAATAATGAAGAAGGTATTGATTCATGTACAATATTATACAACTAGAAATATTGAAGGACTTACTTCAAATAAGGTTCCACAACTGATGTATTAAATAACACATAACAATGTGCTATTTCTAGCATTTCATTACTCAATGCAATGAAAGTAGGAGCAGAGATGGGACGTCCCTCAATAATAACGTTGCTCATATAACTTTGATTGTGACTCTCTTGATGATCCACTTCATTTAATTGTTGCATAAAATTAGTACAAAAATCGCTGCATTCATCCGCAAGATAATATTCTGCAATGCAACCTTCAAGTCGTGCACGATTCTTCACATGTCCTTTGAATATCTTCACATGTCTAAATAAAATAAAGAATTAATATCAAAACTAAAATTATATATGTAAACTCGAGCAAAATAAGTATGTATTTTTCACCTCTCAAAAGGATACATCCAACGAAAATGAACAGGACCGCACAATCGTACTTCTCTTCCCAAATGTACCACCAAATGTATCATGACATCAAAGAATGAAGGGGGAAAGAACCTTTCAAACATGCATAAAGTTTCAACGACTTCTTCTTCAAGGATTGCTATTTTCTCCCTATCAATAACACATTGACATAATCTATTGAAGAACGTACATAATCTAAAAATTGCATTTCTTGGTCCTTTTGGAAGTAATCCTCTCAAAGCTACAATCAAGAGTTGTTGCATGAGGACATGACAGTCATGTGACTTGAGGCCAATGATTTTGCATTCATTTAATGATATGCAATATTTGAGCTATATGCATCAGGCAACTTCAAGTTTAACAACTTCTTGCAAAAAGTTTGTTTTTCCGACTTTGATAATGTATGTGGAGCTGGAGGAAGATAAGTTCTATTGCCCCGATCTATCAGATGTAATTCCCGCCTAATTCCCATGTCTTGTAAATCCTTACGACCATTCAATCCATCTTTCGATTTACCATTGATGTCTAGCAAAGTCCCAATGATGCTTTCACATACGTTTTTTTTCAATGTGTATTACATATAAATTATGACGTAATGGTAACACCTATTAATGAGACAAGGAAAAGAAATTTTTGTTAACAATGTAAAATAACTCAATTAAAATAATTGAAATAGATTAAATAAAGGTCAGTGAAACTTACCTCCCAGTATGGCAACTCAAAAAGATTGATCTCTTTTTCCACGTCAACAAGCTCCCGTCATCGCGCTTTCTTTTTCTTTTTCCACATTTCCCAAAATCATTAACATATTCCTTAAGAGTAAAAAAAACATTGTTTCCTGTCATGATTTTAGGTTTACATCCCTTTTATTCATTTCCATCAAACCAAAACTTTTTTCCCCTAAATGGATGAGAATACGACAAAAATCTCCTGTGACCCATGTATGCAAACTTTCTACTAAATTTTAACCACTGTGAATGAGTATTATCGGCACATACTGGACAACCTGTCCTACCTTTAACGGCACATCCATCAAGATTTCCAAGAGCAGGGAGATTATTAATAGTCCACATTAAAATTGCTCTTAAGTTGAAAACTGACTTAGCATGTGTGTCGTACACATTAATTCCAATAGTCCATAATTCATGTAAATCGTCTACAAGTGGTTACAAATATATATCAATATCATTCCCAGGCTGTTTCGGCCCTGGAATTAATAATGGAAACAAGATATTTTCTTTCTTCATGCACAACCATGGGGGTAGTTTATAAATGACCAACATAACTGGCCAGCAACTATAGGTGTAGCTCAAATTACTAAATGGATTGAAACCATCCGTAGCGAGCCCAAGCCTAGCGTGGATCCTTTGCAAATTCAGGCCATTTATTGTCAATTAAATCCCAGGACGGTGAATCTGCTGGATAACACATTTTAACATCATCACTTTTATTGGTTGAAGGCCATATTAAAGATTCAGCCATGCTAGGTATTTTAAACATCATTTCAAACCTAGGTTTTATAGGAAAGTATCTCAAGACTTTAGCAGGTACACCAACATTAATCCTTTGGGTATTTTTATCAACTTTCCATCTCGATGAACCATATACTTTGGACAATTCTCAAGTTCTTTTTTGTCTTTTCTAAACAAACAGCAATCCTTGGCACATGCATGAATCTTTTCATATCTTAACTCTAATGTTTTAAGATATCTTTTAACAGATTGTGTAGATGTGAGAATTACATTTTTGATAGGTAACTTATCCTCTAAAATTTCTAGAAGTTCAATAAAACTATTATCTGACCGACCATTAATAGTTTTTAGCTTATATAATGTCACGATTGAAGATAATTTTGTGTACCTATTACTTTCTGGGTACAAATGAGTTTCAGCATCCTTAACTAATTGACTAATTTCATCCTCCAAACCCTCCTCAGAAGCTACCATATTATGTTCTTCATTTACTTGTGCAGCTTCATATAAATTAAATGTTTCAGTCTTACTTGGAGGTGTATCATTACTAACTAGTTTTCTCCATGGTGAATCCAATTCGTATAAGTAGGATACATTCCTCTTATGACCAAATGCTCATGAACAATACTCACATATTGGTGACTTAAGTTTCTACAACCCTTACAAGGACATAAAATCTTTTCTTGATTGCCTGAATTACGAAAAGCTATGTTAACAAAAACATTTCGATCCTTTCATGTACTCTTCTGATGCTTTAAGAAATTCAAAAGATATTGTTCTAAGATATCCGCATAACATGTAAATTTTAAGAAAAAAAGACAAAGTAATAATACCTGTTAAGATGTACCCATTCTTTATCCATAATATGTGAGCACAAAAACATTGCCCTAGTTGAATAGAAATATTGAACACAATGTAAGTTCAATATATATTTTTATCGATCTATTCTAATCAAAGACACAATTATATATTTAGATTAATATGGTCTTAGTTTAATTGAATAATTGATAGACAGATAATTACGAATGAATAGATGAAAGAGAATGCTTGGTTGTGCTTAAAACTAGTAAATTCAAGTTACTTATTTTCCAAACATGATTTCAGAGTTACTTATTTATTAATAAAACATACTTTCAAGAGAAGTATATTATAATCACAACCAAACATGGTTCATGAATGAATAGATGAAAGAGAATGCTTGGTTGTGCTTAAAACTAGTAAATTCAAGTTACTTATTTTCCAAACATGATTTCAGAGTTACTTATTTATTAATAAAACATACTTTCAAGAGAAGTATATTATAAGCACAACCAAACATGGTTCCCAGTTTCCTCCCTCCAATTCCTGGTTCGCCCATGCACAAGTCTCTATTTAAGCCAGTAAGTAGACAAGCCTTTCTAAATACATGTACATATTTGTGCAGGGGCTCTAACTCAATTCCGCTTTACACTAGTAATTGACAATGGGAGGTGTATAGGATAAGAGTGAATCTCCTACTTTTTAAATACTGGAGACAAAATTCAAGGCCAAAGTGACTGAGGCAATGAAGAGGAGAGAAACAAAAGGGAGTTTCTTGAAATCATTTAACAGCATTATTTTAAAATTTCCCAAAATTGATGAGAGCTTAAGAAATACAATTGAACTTGATGACGAGCGTTCCGTTTTAAGAAAAGGAAAGACATTGAATTACAATCTTATACTGGGAACATATCAATCAAACTTTATTAAGAAGCCTACATAATGACATGAATACATGTTAAATCTTAGGTTGAACTATTAAATCCTTTGGTCATATGATTATGCTAATGGATAACTAAATTTATTTAAGAAAACCTAAAGCAGGAATATCAAGTTTGAGTTGCACACCATTTGTATTCTGACTAGCCAGACTAATATATGATGGACGGGAGGGCGGGAGCCAGTCCTAGGATTGTAGTTGCCCACTTTGTCTAGCTTTGCAATAATAAAATTAACACTGCTACAAGCACACTACATGCCACATTAAATTTAAAACTGAGATACATAGGTTGAAAATGAATAAATTACAATATAACTAGAATTTGGATTCGCCAGTCTCTTCCCAATTTTTCAGCAAGCTAGAGATACATTAGTAGTAGACTGTAATTTTTCAAAATTTTCAAACATTTACAATGTACTAACAGTATTACATTCAACCGAGACCATGATCATCACTTCCATCGTTAATTTAAAAGCTATGTCTTTTCATGCACTTGATTATACAACAAATTAGTTTATAAAACTAGTTAATATTAATGTAAGACATACATCAGAATAAGTTTCTAGTCACATTCTACTCTAAATCACCCACATATCTGTCCTATAGAAATTACCGCCATGAAAAATAACAACAAAACAGATTCTCATCTTTTCAAATACTTATGGTGTACCCGGAATATGCCCAGTCCCAGAAATTTGAGATGCTGCATCATATTTAGATATGCCGAATAATTCAATAATGGTCAAATAGGACAAATCAAATTCCAAACTAAATTCTACCAAAAAAATGAAACTACAAATTCTTTGTTAAAACCCAGTAAACAAAACAATTTGTAGAATGATATACCAAATCATCAAAATAAAAGCAGTCGCTGGTTTCATGAACAATAACAAGTTCCATATCACAGCCTTCTCTTCAGAATAAAAAACAATTAGAACTTTGAAACAAAAAAAAAATTAAAAACTAACTAGGGATTCGTTAGTTGAAGGAAGCATCAGAAGTCCTAATTTCTTCATATCGTAACTTGCAGATTATTATTAAGCACAAGTCTCAGACTGATTATTAACCTGAAACAAAACGTGTTAAATATCAATTTTAACATCAAAGAAAACAAGTCTCAGACTGATGGAAGTAAACCTGGGTTCGAGATTCCGAAGAACTCAGAGAGAACAATGGTGTCGACCTTGGAATTAGGGCTTGTTAGCGGCTAGAGATAAAACTATATTGGAGCAGATGAAATTTGGATTGCAGGGAGGGAAAAAACTAAAGGGCGCGCCAGAACATGAGTTGATTTATTTAGAGCGAAATGTGTTTTCTTTGTTAAATGGGACTGGGTACGCTATGTATTTGGGCTGGGATGTAGTTATCTTATCTTAATATATATAATAATAGTATAGCCGTCAAAAAAATTCACACATAGTTTCCCGTCATTTTTTCCTACTATTTTAGGAAACTTTGTAATTTTATTAATTATTTTAATAATTGAATTATGAAACTTCAATTAATGCAAAATTAATTATAAGTGACATGTAATAAATGACTTATTGATTGTAAAAAATAAAAAATCTATTAAAAGATCAAATTGTATATTATTTTTATTCTTTTGATAATTATTGTAATATTTTTTCGTCAAAAAATATGCAATATAGGTGTCAAATTCGTAATCTTAACGAGAATTTCAATACAAGTTAACAAATGAAAGTAAACTCTAAATATATCATTCTTAAAATTGCCTCAAATAATAAAGGTAAAAGTTTTACTTATACTTTTTACTTTTTTCAATATCTAATCTTTTTAATTTATCTCATCTAAGACATAAAATGATATTTATCATTTCTTACCTAACTTCAATTTGACATAAATGATTAATTTCAAATATTTCTTCTTATCAAATTAAAAGAAATAATGATATTCGATTTTTCTAAATAAATTCAATTGAATCATTTTAATTTCTACAACTGCAGGTTTCGATAAACTCTTTGGTAATTTTGGAATTAATTTTATAAATTTACTCATTTTGTTCATTTATCTATTTTTTAATTTTTATAAATTTAAAATAACATCAATTTGTAAAATATATACTACAGACTTTAATAATTAATTCATTGAATTTTATAGAAAATAAAAATATAAGGTTTTATCAAACTTATTATATTTAAAAATAAAATATAGTCTATACATTTATTTAACATGTACAAAAAATAGTTTTTTTTGTGTGTGGGTAACATGGCAATTTTCAATAGTTGGTGAAAAATAAAATGTCACATTGTATTTGAAACCATTGAATATGAGTAAGTTTGATATAAACTATAGAAATTGTTTTAAATGTGTGATTGAAAGTGAAAGAATGTAGTATAAAAAATAAAATAAGTGTCAAATCAATCAATTGAGTGGTTAAAAATTGATTTTCTTTTTTTAGAATGTGTGGTTAAAAAGTAATCTGTGCAATTGTGAAAAATTAGTTTTTAATAATATGTGGTTGTGAATGAACATTAAAAAAAAAAATTATTTTTGAATAATCAATTTTATATGAATAAATAAACTAAGGAAACTAGATAATGAACAATTAACTGTTAAAAAAATGCAATTCATAACTTTTCTTTCTTTTTTTTATTGTATATTGAATATACAATTTATGCATTAAAGTAAGAAATCTTATAGGGAGAAATGAAATTACAAATTATTCACAATTTGTGTATGCAAGTTATTATTATTATTTTTTTATTGTATTATTTTTATCGGGTATTGTATTTTTATAACTTATTCAATAAATATTATTTATTCCGTGCATCGCACGGGTGCGATTACTAGTGTTTTAATTAATAGCATTGTTATTAAGAATTCTATACTTAAATGCTATAGAAGGCCAAAAATGTTGTAGTGAGCTTAAAATATGTATTCCTTTAGTCTTGATCGTTCGAATTACAAATCCTACCACTTAAACTAAATGTAGCCTCTGATACAACGGTAGACACCGCAAGTGTTAGTAAATCATGTGAAATTTTTGCTACAATTAGATATTTCCTTTCATTACACCTCCTCCAAGATAGAGCCTCAAAATTCTAAATTTTTGTGGTGTTAATAGACTACGAATATCCACACACATGTACTTAGCTAACTCAAATGAAATTTCAGCATTTACACCACTTACATCTATCAAGATATGTTATCACGGGAACTAATTAATGGAGAATTTACATTTTTATTTATATAGTCCCATAAAGAATTAGTATGCATAGGAGCATTTCGCGAAAAGTTACTTTGGGAAATATAACTGTTTTGACATCTTTTGTAGCATAATAATTGTACATTTTCAGATGCATCGAAGGCAATTTGAGTGCTCAAGCTACCCTTAAATTGATTAACTTCATCACTAGTAAAATTTATTTGTAGCTTTAAAATTTTGAAGTATTCAAATTGAAAAATTATAGAACAATAAAAGTAATATTATAGCATAAATAAAGAGAATGCAGAGACGTTAAAAGTAATATTAGAAAAATTCAAAGATACGTTAGTCTCCACTTTGGCCCAAACATGGGCCAACCCGTGCATCTCGACGAGCCATACCGGTTGAGCTTGAGCTCGAGTTGTCCGAACTGACAATCCCTTTTACCAACCCATACAGGGGTGGAGGTTTTTAGTGTATTTTGCTACAAGGTTAATGAAAAAAGACATTTGTTTCTATCTTTAACTATTCATCAATTTTTATGTGTAACTTTTAATTAATTATCCCATTTAATCCTTGAAGATGATGAAAATATTCTTTTTGCGCACATTGAAATGAATGAAAAATACATTTATTCTGTAACATTATCTTTATTAGGGCAGTATGTTCCAAATAATGAAATGTTGATAATAAGAATGCATCGAAAAAGTTAGGGACGTAAATAAAGACTATAATAAGCAAAATTTGAGAATTTTAATTGCAATCTATACTATACTTATACTTACTTACAAAAGCAAGTGTGAATGCAAAAAGTGGGTAGGTGTTAGTGCAAAATATGTATTTGGCTTAATTAATGTGCGTGTTTATTGTTTTAATACAAATAATTTTCACAAAAAACATGTCAAATGATTGAGTATTGGGAGATGAAAAGTCATTGAGTTTTATTCTAAAAAAAGATGTAATCCACACTTTGAGGGCCTCAATCAACCCTGCCTTGAGCCATTGGTTGAGGAGGTTAATTGCAGGTTATGCCTCTCAGAGTCAGGGTGGAAGAGTTGATGAAAAATCATTGAGTTTTATTCAAGACTAGATTGTCATGTGGGCATATGATAATATTTATGCATATCTAATGGGCATGGCAATTTTTATCGATGGCTCTCGATATTTACAACTTTAAGTACAGCCAAATATTAATAATAAAAATTCTAAAAAAAATATTAATACTTTATATAAAATTTAGGTATCGTTTGAGATTTATTTTAGAACCGGAAGTTGTTATAGGTAAAAAATAAAAAAATAAAAAATAAAATAAAATAAAAAAGAAGAAGAAGTAGGTATATGGTAATATTTTGATAAATGGATCATATACGATGATGTCTTAGCTTTTCACATTATATTTTGGCCATTTCAAATTATTATAATTCAAATTCAATTTTATATATAGTTTGATTTGTTTGTTGGAACCTGTTCAACCATATTATATACAATTGTTATGCATTATTTTTGGAATATCAATATACAGAGTACAGAAATTGAATTGATTAGTTAAAAATTGCATTTCAATTATAAAAATTTGAAAAGGCCAAAATATAATATGATCACAATATATACTCCCTCCGTCCTGTGAAGATAAACTTATATTCCTTATTTATTGAAAGTCAACATATTTTTAAGTTTTCTAATATGCACTTATTTAATATCTATATCAACAAATGTAAAATAATCATATTTATTACGTTACTTAATGTAATGATACATTAGTCAAATGTAATAAAAATTTATATTTCCAACAACATTAATTGACATTTTCTTATTTTATGTGAAAACAAGAGTAAGTCTATCTTCACGAGACGGATGAAGTATTTTTTTCATTTATTTACTGAAAAAAGTATGATTACGAACAATGACTCTTCGCATTCAAGAAATTGATTTCTCAATTTTCTGCCTGAAAATTCAAATAGCCGATTTTGGGTTATCATTTCACTATGATCTTGGTTTTCTGACCCTGTGCATATTTTCAAGACAAATGGTGCATTTTTTCAAGACAAATAGGGCAAATCAAGCGCATTAAGGACATTACGATCACAGAAAGCTGGCCGCGTGCCCGTCTGTGTTCTCTTCTTTATCTGATGAAGAGTGTTGCACTTCTTCTTCTCATGGGCTACTATTCGGAATTTCGCGTCTCAATATTTGTGATTATCGCGGATAATATAAAGAAATAATCAAGAAAACGCAACAATAACAAAGAACACAATCTTGACGAGCCAGTTCAGTGCCAATCGCACCTACATCTGGGGGGGCTCCGAATCGAACCCGTTCCACTAACCAAATTCCAATTAAAGTCTTTACAAGATTCCCGCATACAAACCGTGCGCCAATTCCTTTACGAGGAATTACCAAATCACAACCCCTATTCTCTACAATATCACCGCACCATCATACTACACAATAGCACTTCCAATTGGCCTATACAATGATTCAATTATGCTACAAAGTATTTTCTACATGATGCAAGAACTTGGGTGGATTTCACAAGAAAGAAGAGGGAGATGGCTAAACTATTCTATTCCATTTCATTATGCCAAATGAACCCAAGTCAAGAATATATTAATTGCCAACTTAATCCTAACCATAGGATCTTGATCAATGGTCCACAATAAAAGCATAATAACACTAATTGCACCTTTAAGTCCTCCAACTTTAAGCTGGTTGCTAATTAGACCCTCCAAGTATGAAATGTTCCAATTTGGGGATTACATATTAATAAACTTCACCTTGATCTCCAAATTGCTATAGGCTAAGTGGGTGAGCTCGATCATCATCGCCCTATACCTGCAAATGAAAGTAAATGAAATTAGTCACAACTCAACATAGAATCCAATAACATTGGACTTCACCTCTTTTTACCAATGTTCAAGAGTACAACAATCAAACCACAAACTTCAAACTTGCGCACCCACCGTTCCTTCTGAAGAAACCAAAATCCGACCCTTCTCAACAATGACTAACACCGTGCCAAACACTATACAGTAGTACTGCCAATCTAGCCTACACTATGACCTAGATTCTACTACAAATGATTATACATGGCTGCAAGAATCGCTAAAACAGAAAGGCAAATATGAACAAAAACGTGCGCGTTGTGTCTAAAATGAACTCTTGAATTTTTACCATGTCATGACTCTAGTACCATATCTGAGGAAATGTGATAACAACATTTATTCAGGCTTTACAACACCATATGACACCTCAAGTAAAATGCAACATATAATCTATATGTATAGTGCAACCGTGAAAAACTGGATTTTTCCAAAAATGTATATTATGCTAAAAGTCAAAGTATATAATCATGTTCCCAATAAAACCACAATGTTTAAATCATATGATGTCAATATACTAAGACTTAATCATGGATAATAGAACTATGTGCAAAAAAAATGTGATATGCATCTCACATAACCATCACCCAAAGTGAAACACATAGGAGGAAAATCACCATCCAATTACCTATATCCCCAACATAACATACATATATAAATCCTCACACTATCACATTATGTATAGCACATACACATAAGACTCATCACAATATCCCCTCAAATCCAACGTACACATTTCAATACTTTCCATTTACAATTGTTAACAATGAATCAATCAAGAGCAATATCGTCAATTTATAATAACATGAACTGAATCAAATCATATATACCACAACCAGGTAACATTTAAGTCATACTAGAACCTTTCAAGATAAAACACACATGCACAAGTTTTTATTATCACCAAAAAATCAAGAGGTTGAAACATAAAAGAAAACTTTTATAAAAATGTAATTCAACATAAGGTTGTTTAAGTTGTCATGACCAACTAAACTACCAACAAAAGTTTTCATATAACATTCACCTCAATCTATGTGTGTACCCCTTTATCCAGTCTACTACTCTAACAAAGGTCATTCCCAATGGTATATCTCATTTTGATTCAAAACAAGAGAATGCATCTCTATCCATTGCTCCATCCATACTATCGATTGTTCATTCTCATAGAGTCTCATCACTCTATCAATTGTTCATCATCATAGAGTCTCATCACTCTATCACACTAGTCAACAACTAGTCAACCCAAAAATAGGTTATAACGGGTGTATCCATATCATTCTATTACCACTCTCTTATAATCTTCAGGACGCTGAATATTGGAGTCTTCACCTCACTCTGAGTACCCTAGGCCTAGGGATAGTACTATCATTATAACCAACTCCACCTGCAACTGATAACTAGCACTACCTTGCTGTTTTTCTCTCAATTGCACTAAAAAACCCATGTTCTGAACATGACACATCAGCCTCATTAATCGTGACCACACTACTCCATGATCTAACCACACTTTTGGCTTCTACACAATAACCTATAATCATCAATCCTCCGGAGGACATCCTAGAAACACATATCTAGCCATAGGTTCAACATTTCCCCCCATTCTCAAATGGTGAAAATATAAGCACAGCCAAAAGTCTACAGCATAAAATGATCAACACATTTATTATGCAATCTATCATGAGTAGTATCACAAACCTGAAGAAAAAAAAACACGACGTTGCTTACCAAGCACACGCCGATCACATAAAAGCAAATCCGACATATAGTCATTTCCAAGCAAGCTTTTATGAAACATACCACACACACAATGACCACATAAATGCATATAAGACATACAGTCTACATATAACCCGCATTTATCACATCAAGGTACATAAGACCCACGGTCTCCTACAACAGCACCTATATCATCAAGAAGCTTCTTATCATTCATTCGTGCACCCGTAGTGTGCAACTCATACAAGTCATTTGTGTTGGTAAACGAAACAGAGGAATCAACACCTCTAATCACATAAACAGTGGTAACACATACATCATCTCTTGTAACTCTCTTACATGTTACAAGAACACCGTTAATAATTTTCATGAGCCCATGCTCAATTTTAAGAGTCAGCCCCATCTATTCTAATTGACCCACATATATCAAATTCATATTCGTCTCATGAATATATCTAACTCCACTCAATAATGAGCACACAGCCCCCATCAAATTTAACAGAAATATCACCCATCCCAACACTCTTGCATGCAATGTCATTACACAACACAACGTGATCAAAGTCATGTTCATGCAAATTGTTGAACAAATCAATATGGGATATAACATGAAAATATGTGTTAAATCAAGTAGCCATTCATGCATATGAAATTTCACAATTAAATTTTTATCACAGGAGTCAACAGGATTTAATAACACATAATCCTCATTCGGGTCCAAATTAGAACAAGATACCACATACTCCACATCTCTCTCTATCTATCTGTTCATGCTTCTTTTTATAACAATCTTATAAAGTGACCAAAAACAACAACAAATAAGTCAAGAACTCTCTCCCAAATCTCACTACTATTTCAAGTCAAGATTTACCATAATCTCACTACTATTTCTAGTCAAGATTAAATACCATTGGATACCCAAACTTGGAGAGAGAGACTTATTTCACGTTTGATATAGCATTAGACCCACATATGTGGCTAGTAACTTATTTAAATGGAAACTTGTATCTAGTCTAGTTATTTATTACCACTGATCCGATCAATAGAAATAACATATCAATTAGAAACACTAACCTCGTCACTCCATTTAGTGACATATTTAAATGGAAACTTGTATCTAATGTAGTTATCAACCACCATTGATCGTACCAACTAGAAACACTAACCTCGTCACTCCCTATCTAATCCAATCAAACAATTAACAGGTCCAAGAAGCAACAATAACAGATCAATATCGAACACAGCTCAGCAAAACAAGTTGCTACCAGCAAGGTGAATATTTTTCAAAGATAATTAACCTAAACAGATTGCTACCAACAAGGTAAAGCAATAAAAAAGATTAAAGTTTAGGGATATCACCGAGCGAACAATGCGTGTTCGTATTATGCGTTTGGAATCTTGCAAAACTAACTTCGGAAATGGACTCAGCAGGTCGGGATGATGAAACTGCCCAAAAATGTGCTCGCCGGAATTTCGCCGGACCACCGCCGGACCACCACCTGCCGCCGCCAGATTTTCTGTCGGGAAAAACAAAGAAACTACTGCAAGAGCTCCTCAACCTCACGAACTCGATGGTGGTGGCCGTTTTTTATTTGGAGTCACCGTTTAGCCAGAATCGAGAAATGAAGTTCCGGTTAGTTTTCTTCTCCGACCAAAAATGACTACCGCCGCCTGGAAACTCTGCCATCTTTGCTTCTACGGTCGGTCCTCTTCTCCTTTGCCCCACGAACCCAAAAACGGTGTTCATTTATCGATCGGAGACATGGTGTGGCCGAAATATTGAAATGACAGCTGGGTCAGATTCTTGTTCTTGCTTGCAATCCGGTTTCTTCTTCTTCCGCCACCTCGAGCATCCGTCGGATTTCAAGCCAAAACAAGAATGACAGTCACCTGCCCGGTAGTTGGTTGCACTTTCCTCTTTCAGAATTTTGCAAATTCAGCACTACAAGCAGTCGATCTCAACATGTAAATCGGTCACTGCCAAGTCGGTCACTACTTCCTTCTTGGTTCGGGTCAGTGAGCCCTCTTATTTCTGATTTTAATCCCGCCTGAAGCTTTGATCTTCCCCAATTGGCAATTTCACCTTTCTTGCCAATTTTTCTTGTTCTCATTTTTGCGCTTCGTTTTTTTATTTCTTTCTTCCTCTTTCCACTTTTGGCATGATTTTGATTCTTTGCTATTACTTCCACTTTCCACAAATGAAAGGTGTTGAACCCCTTTTTCAAATCCGATCGATTCTTGATTTCCAAGATTTTGGCGAACTTTTTCTTTTCTTGATTTCTTCGATTTTGCTTCACTCCAACCACAAAAAATTCTCCAAGCCCTTAATCCTCATGCAAGGCTCTGATACCAGTTGTTCGGAATTTCGCGTCTCAATATTTGTGATTATCGCGGATAATATAAAGAAATGATCAAGAAAATGCAACAATAACAAAGAACACAATCTTGATGACCCAGTTCAGTGCCAATCGCACCTACATCTGGGGGGCTCCGAATCGAACCCGTTCCACTAGCCAAATTCCAATGAAAGTCTTTACAAGATTCCCGCATACAAACCGTGCGCCAATTCCTTCACGAGGAATTACCAAATCACAACCCCTATTCTCTACAATATCACCGCACCATCATACTACACAATAGCACTTCCAATTGGCCTATACAAGGATTCAATTATGCTACAAAGTATTTTCTACATGATGCAAGAACTTGGGTGGATTTCACTAGAGAGGAGAGGGAGAGGGCTAAATTATTCTATTCCATTTCATTATGCCAAATGAACCCAAGTCAAGAATATATTAATTGCCAACTTAATCATAACCATAGAATCTTGATCAATGGTCCACAATAAAAGCATAATAACACTAATTGCACCTTTAAGTCCTCCAACTTTAAGCTGGTTGCTAATTAGACCCTCCAAGTATGAAATGTTCCAATTTGGGGATCACATATTAATAGCTACATGATTTAATTCCCGAGGCGGCTTCATTACAGATTTTATTGGAAGGCTTATTTGCTTCCAATTTGTCGATGCTAACACATTGCTTAAGGCATGAAGGCAGTGCTTAATTTAGTTGAAGAAATCAACTCTACAAAAACCCAATGAGCTATCACGATACGTATTAACAGCAATTTAAGTTTTTCGTTTTTTGCTTGATTTCAAATTCTAATTTTCTTGTTTTTAAACTGTCAGTCTATGCTAGGGAGCAGTTGCTTGAACTGGAACCAAAAATGCCTTGGTTCACAGATTAAATTCTCATATGTATGATTTAAGTGGGATTTTCCTAGCATCTTTGGAAATGGAAAGGCCTGGAAAAAGAAATGTTCCTAAAGAATATTTTGGATGTAATTGGATTGAAGCAAAAAAGTAGTGCATTCTTTTGACTGAATTTGGACGGCAATTAAATCCAATGGATCTTTTGACTTCATTACTTAGAAAGTAAATTGTCGTGCGACTCTTCATCTTCAAAAAATAATAAGATATCATCAATGTAGATCAATATCTTAATCTACTTAATATGTAAAAGTAGAAGAGCCTGGGCAATTCTCCCGCCCAGACCTTCCCGCCCATAAACAATCTGTGCAAGTAAATTAAAAAAATTATAAAATATTATTCACTTTTCTGTAAAAAAGTAAAGGTCCTTTTATCAATAAATCAGAATTCACTTTTTCTGCCAAAAGAAAAAGCCTGCCCCAGATCAGATTTGACCAAAAAGTATAGATCCACTTACAAATAATCAGAATTCACTTTTCTGCAAGAAATTGCCTCTCCCGAACCAATTTTAACTTCACTATTCAACCTCAATTTTAAATTTAAAAATGTATATTAAAGCAAAGGAGAAATTCCGGCAGAAGCTTCCGAAAAACCATTTCTAACCGGCGAGTTGATCGTGCAGGTGGTACTGTTGTACTGAGTCGATCGTGCGGTTTCAGGTGTTGGCGATGGCGGTTCTGAGAAACCATATCTACTAAATTGAAATCAAAGGGCTTTCCGTCTTCTGGCCTTGAAGTTGAAACTCAAGACGAGGATGACGTGTATTGGTAGTGGTGCTGTAGTTTTGATTGTAGTGGTGGTGCTGTGTTTTCGGCTCTGGTGCTGTAGTTTTAATGGTAGTGGCGGTGCTGTGTCTTTGGCCATGGTGTTGAGACCGTGTTGGTGGTGGTCATGGTGGTGCAAAAATCCTAAATCTACCGCTCTTCTCCCTCTCCCATTCGGTCTGATTTTCCCAGGTGATGACGATGGCGGTATTCTTGGGTGGCACCGGCGGTGGTTGGTCTGGTAGGGACAATTGATGTAGATCTATAATGGCGGTTTTGATTTTCATTTGCCAATTTTTTTCATTTTCCTAGACGTTTTGATTTTCATTTGCCATCGTGAGTTCTCCTCCACTATGCGTTTCAGGTGGTGCCTTCAGATCGCCGATTGGTTGGCCGGATGGTCTGATTTCTTCCAGGTGATGACGATGGCAGTATTCTTGGGTGGCATCGGCGGTGGTTGGTCTGGTAGGGACAAATGGTGTAGATCTTTAATGGAGGTTTTGATTTTCATTTGCCAATTTTTCATCTTTGCAGAGTCTCTGAATATAAATCTCCCATTCGCCTGTAGGCACGGTTGTTGCACTAGCTGTGCCGTTCGTGTAAAATCTGGCAACTCCGACAGCAAATGAAACTGCCATCACTGTTACTTGTCTTTCTTTGGCTGCAAAGGTCGAAGAAATCCATGTTCCTCTCCTCTTAGATCTCAAGTATGTTCCCGACTCTCTCTAAGACCTTTTTTTGCATTTTATTTATTTATTTGGGTTGAATTTGTTAATCTTGATCAACAGGTGGAGAATATAGATTATATGTTCGAGTCGAAAACTATTCAAAGAATGGAACTTTTGGTGCTTTCTGTACTCAAATGGAGGATGAACCCAGTGACCCCTCTTTCATTTCTTCACCGTATGAACATGTCTGAAAAGGTTCATTTGTTTTAACTCTGTCCCATTATAGATCTAATGAACACATTGAAAAGCTTAACCGATTATGCCATTTGATACACAAAATCCATTAATTTTTTCGATTTAGCTGGAGTTTTGCCATTTTTTATACTTTCGGCCAACATTATACTGAAATATATATTGAGCGGTATGATTTCTCAAAAACTGGGAACTGGGACTCAAAAACCTTCCCATTTTAGTAGTTGTTTTGTATATCAAATTGATTTTCTAAAATTCCTTAATAAATAGGCATTTGGAGTGAATATTTGTTGAGATTTTTAACAACAATGAAGAATAATCAAGTGATAGATATTTTATATTTTACATGTGATTGATAATTACTCCATAAAATTATTTTTCCATTGGAGAGGAGAACCTGCATAATTATGTGTAATTTGTTTGGTTCTGTTTAGTTTTCTTACGTGGTAAATGTACCCTAACATCGCCTTGCCCGGTACTACAAGAAGACCAAGAAGCTCCCACCTTCCAACAAATGAACAATGTGGGAAAAGAAGAGTTCTATGAACACGAGTAGGCTAGGAAGGTTATCCCATCCTAATCTGCTGCCTCTTATGGAAAAGAAGAAAAGCTTTTGATCACATATTTCGTTGAATATGGTAGCTTGGCAAGTTACCTCCATGGTAAGTTAACTATTAAAGAACATATTTGGTACATAGTACTCAATAATACTGAACATTACACAATGAATAAGATTTAACTTCTTTTCATTCCTTAGCCACGTCAAGTGTTGTCCAGTTCAACATAACAGATATGTCAAAAGTGAAATTACTAGATGATACTAGATATAGTATTCCAGTAATGGGGTTGGGGAGTATTTTCTATATTCCTTATTGATTCCTGACTTGGGCACATTTAAATTTCCAGGATAGGCAAATGAAGTCCTAACCAACCAGGTCTTGATTGGCCAACACGTTTAAAAATCATCAAAGGTGTAGCAAGGGGATTGGCCTACCTGTACAAGGAGCTTCCAAGCTTAAGTCTACCAAATGGCCATCGTAAGTCATCAAACGTTCTCCTAGACAACACATTTGAACCGGTACTATTTGTTTTACTAACACCAGCGATCGACAAGGAGCATGCTCAGCGGTTCATGGTAGCCTACAAGTCACCTGAATCCACGCAAAGTGACCGCGTAACAAGGAAGAAGGATGTGTGAAGTCTTGGGATTCTGATACTCGAGTTGCTTATAGGACAATTCCCAGCTAACTATCTGAAACAGGGTAGAGGACCAAATGCAAATTTGGCAACCTGGGTTAATTATGTTGTAAGAGAAGAATAGACGGGTGAGGTATTTGATAAGGACATGAATTTAGGAAGGAACGGGGAAGGTCAAATGCTCAGGATTCTGAAGATTGGAATGTGCTGCTATGAATGGAAGGATTCTGAAGATTCTGAAGATTTAGGAAGGAGGCTATTGAGAAAATTGAAGAATTGAAGGAAAGGGACAGTGACAATAATTATTCTTCCTATGCAAGTGAAGGGAAAATGTATTCCTCAAGAGCACCAACTGATGATTGCTTCTCATTTTCTAGAGCATGAAATTTCATGAACGGGGAATAATGTCAACTTGTCTCAATCTCAATGGTCGCTACATGTAGATAAGTAGATTTGCAGTAGATTTCTGCAATTCCTTTTACAAGGCTTATTCATTTTATATATTTTTAAAGACAGTGTATGTTATATGCTTATGTGGATTGAATCCTCTTAAGCTATTTCCTATTCATTTCTGTAATAGTACTTAGCGAAGTAGATTTAATAATTTCATCAATAAGACACTAAGAAGTTTACAAAAAATAATTTTGTGTTATAATTGTGTATTAATTACAAGTCTTTATTATTAATAAATTTGTTTTTTTTTTTTTAGATTTCTTCCATGAATTCAATTACCGTGCATCGCACGGGTAATAACTAGTACATATAATAATAGTATAGCCGCCAAAAAAATCCACACATAGTTTCCCGCCATTTTTCCTTGCTATTTTAGGAAACTTTGTAATTTTATTAATTATTTTAATAATTGAATTAGGAAACTTCAATTAATGCAAAATTAATTATAGGTGACATGTAATAAATGACCTATTGATTGTAAAAAATAAAAAATCTATAAAAAGATCAAATTGTATATTATTTTTATTCTTTTGACAATTATTGTAATATTTTGAAATCAAAAAAATATGCAATATATGTCTCAAATTCATGATCTTAACCAGAAGTTCAATACAAGTTAACAAATGAGAGCAAACTCCAAATATATCATTCTTAAAATTGCCTCAAATAATAAATGTAAAAGTTTTACTTATACTTTTTACTTTTTTCAATATTCAAATTCAATCTTTTTAATTTATCTCATCTAAATCATAAAATGATATTTATCATTTCTTACCTAACTTCAATTTGACATAAATGATTAATTTCAAATCTTTTTTCTTATCAAATTAAAAGAAATAATTATATCCGATCTTTCTAAGTAAATTCAATTAAATCATTTTAATTTCTGCAACTTCAGGTTTCGATAAACTCTTTGGTAATTTTGAAATTAATTTTATAAATTTACTCATTTTGTTCATTTATCTATTTTTTAATTTTTATAAATTTAAAATAAAATCAATTTGTAAAATATATATTACAGACTTTAACAATTAATTCATTGAATTCTATAGAAAATAAAAATATAAGGTTTTATCAAACTTATTCTATTTAAAAATAAAATATAGTCCATACATTTATTTAACATGCACAAAAAATAGTTTTGTGTGTGTGTGTGGATAACATGACCATTTTCAATACTTGGTGAAAAATAAAATGTCACATTTTATTTGAAATCATAGAATAGGAGTACGTTTGATATAAACTATAGATATGATTTTAAATGTGTGATTGAAAGTGAAAGAAGGTAGTATAAAAAATAAAATAATTGTCAAATCAATCAATTGAGTGGTTAAAAATTGATTTTCTTTTTTTAGAATGTGTGGTTAAAAAGTAGTATGTGCAATTGTGAAAAATTAGTTTTAAAATAATATGTGGTTGTTAATGAACATTAAAAAAAATTATTTTTGAATAATCAATTCTATATGAATAAATAAACTAAGGAAACTAGATAATGAACAATTAACTGTTAAAAAAATGCAATTCATAACTCTTTTTTTTTTTTTTTTTTTTTTTTGATATTTTGATTGTATATTGAATATACAATTTATGCATTAAAGTAAGAAATCTTATAGGGAGAAATGAAATTACAAATTATTCACAATTTGTGTAAACAAGTTATTATTATTATTATTATTATTATTATTATTTTATTGTATTATTTTTATCGGACATTGTATTTTTACAACTTATTCAATAAATATTATTTATTCCGTGCATCGCACGGGTGCGATTACTAGTTATTTCTAATAATGGATCAAATATTTTTGTCATGATTATGCATTGAAGTTTAGATTTCGAACAAAAACAACATTCCAAATCCACACGTCATGAACAACAACATTATCAATGATTATGCATTAAAGTTTAGATTTAGAACAAAAACAACATTCCAAATCGTTGATGATGCATATTTATATAAGAAAATTCACGTGTCACTAAATTAATTTTGGTACATATGATAGATGATTATGTTTAAAAAATTACCTTCTAACTTTGGTAAATAGCACAAATAGTCCCTAACCTTTAAGTTTATTGCGAAAATGTTCCCCAACGTTTAAATTTTTGCATTTATACCATCAAAATCACCCAACGTTGTGAAAATGGTCCATACCGTTAGATTCTGTTAGTTTTTACTGTTAAAAAACGTGTAAATAGCAGCAATGATCCCTAACCTTTGAGTTTTCTTACGATAATAGTCTCTAATATATTAAGGTAACGTTTGACATTTTTAGTTTGTAATCTCAAGACGTTTGGCGTATTTAGTCCCTAACATATTAAGTCCCTATTTGAGACCAATTATTTCAAATAATATGGTTTGTAATCGTGATTTTTTGTTAAAAAAATTGAATTTATTTGTAAATTATTTTATTGATAGAATGTGTGGTTAAAAAATAAAATTTATTATGGATTTCTAAAATGCACAATAAAATATTTAACAAAAATTCACCGCTTCAATCTATTGGGAAAAAATAATGAATCCATGGAATACAAACAAACAAATACATTGGACATTATTTTAGGAATTGAATAAAAAATATGTTTTTATCAATTCTATTTTCGATTTTGAAAACTGATCAATATCGATTTTAGAAATTTCATTTTTTTTCAAAACTCATTTTCTTCCGCACATTCTATTAATATATATATTTTTAATTTATGCATAAGTTAAAAAAAAAAATCTTACGTTTTAACCAAAATTCTCCAAACTTACTTTTCAAATCAATCGATTCTCAAAATCGAAAATCGAAATCAAAAGTGCACAGTAAATTATTTAACAAAAATTCACCTCATTAACATTTCAACCTATTGATTTTTTTTTTTAAAATTTATGCATAAATTAAAAAATATATATTAATAGAACGTGTGGAAGAAAATGAGTTTTTTAAAAAAAATGAAATTTCGAAAATCGATATTGATCAGTTCACAAAATCAAAAATAGAATTGATAAAAATATATTTTTATTCAATTCCTAAAATAATGTCCAATGTATTTGTTTGTTTATGTTCCATAGATTCATTATTTTTTTTTCCAATCGGTTGAAGCGGTGAATTTTTGTTAAATATTTTATTGTGCATTTTAGAAATCCAGAATAAATTTTATTTTTAAAACTCATTTTTAACCACACATTCTATGAATAAAATAATTTACAAATAAATTCAATTTTTTTAACAACAAATTTTTCAAAAAATTACGATTACAAACCATATTATTTGAAATAATTGGTCTTAAATAGGGGTTTAATATGTTAGAGACTAAATATGCCAAACGTATAGAGGCTTAATATGTTAGTGATTAAATACGCCAAACGTTTGGAGGTTACAATGGGTAATAAGCACAAATGGTCTCCAACATTTAGGTTTCTTGCGAAAATGGTCCACAACGTTTAGATTTTTGCATTTATACCCTCAGAATCATCAAACGTTGCGAAAATGGTCCATACCGTTAAATTCCGTTAGTTTTTTCCGTTAAAAACGTGTAAATAGCACAAATAGTCTCTAACCTTTGAGTTTTTACAATAATAGTCCCTAACATATTAAGGTCACGTTTGACATTTTTAGTTTGTAACCTCCAAACGTTTGACGTATTTAGTCCCTAACATATTAAGCCCCTCTACGTTTGGCATATTTAGTCCCTAACATATTAAGCCCCTATTTGAAACCAATTATTTCAAATAATATGGTTTGTAATTGTAACTTTTTGAAGAATTTGATGTTAAAAAAAATTGAATTTATTTGTAAATTATTTTATTGATAGAATGTATGGTTAATAATGAGTTTTAAAAATAAAATTTATCCTGAATTTCTAAAATAAACAATAAAATATTTAACAAAAATTTACCGCTTCAACCTATTGGAAAAAAATAATGAATCCATAGAACATAAACAAACAAATACATTTGACATTATTTTAGAAATTGAATAAAAAATATGTTTTTATCAATTCTATTTTCGATTTTGAGAACTAATCAATATCGATTTTCGAAATTTCATTTTTTTTCAAAACTCACTTTCTTCCACACATTCTATTAATATATTTTTTAAAAAAAATTACGTTTTAACCAAAATTCTTCAAACTTACTTTTCAAATCGATCGATTCTCAAAATCGAAAATCGAAATCGAAAATAGAATTGATAAAAATATATTTGTTATTCAATTCCTAAAATAATGTTCAATGTATTTGTTTGTTTATATTCCATAAATTTATTATTTTTTTATCAATAAGTTGAAATGTTAATGCGGTGAATTTTTGTTAAATATTTTACTGTGCACTTTAAAAATCTAGAATAGACTTTATTTTTAAAATTCGTTTTCAACACACATTCTGTCAATAAAATAATTTACAAATAAATTCAATTTTTTTATTTTACTTTTTAACCAAAAATTCTTTTAAAAATTACAATTACAAACCACATTATTTACAACGTAATTTTTTTTTAATTTATGCATAAATTAAAAAAAAAATTAATAGAACGTGTGGAAGAAAATGAGTTTTGAAAAAAAATGAAATTTCGAAAATTGATATTGATCAGTTCTCAAAATCGAAAATAGAATTGATAAAAACATATTTTTTATTCAACTTCTAAAATAATGTCCAATGTATTTGTTTGTTTATGTTCCATGGATTCATTATTTTTTTTTCCAATAGGTTGAAGCGGCACTTTTTGTTAAATATTTTATTGTGCATTTTAGAAATTCAGAATAAATTTTATTTTTAAAACTCGTTTTTAACCACATATTCTATCAATAAAATAATTTACAAATAAATTCAATTTTTTAACAACAAATTCTTCAAAAAATTACGATTACAAACCATATTATTTGAAATAATTGGTTTCAAATAGGGGCTTAATATGTGAGGGACTAAATATATCAAACGTATAGGGGCTTAATGTGTTAGGAACTAAATACGCCAAACGTTTGGAGGTTACAAACTAAAAATACCAAACGTGACCTTAATATGTTAGGGACTATTATCGTAAAAAACTCAAAGGTTAGAGACCATTTGTACTATTTACAAGTTTTTAACGGAAAAAACTAACGGAATCTAAGGGTATGGACCATTTTCGCAACGTTTGGTGATTCTGAGGGTTTAAATGTAAAAATCTAAACGTTGGGGACCATTTTCGCAAGAAACCTAAAGGTTGGGGGCCATTTGTGCTTATTACCCGGTTACAAACTAAAAATGTCAAACGCGACCTTAATATGTTATGGACTATTATCGTAAAAAACTCAAAGGTTAGGGATCATTTGTACTATTTATATGTTTTTAACTGTAAAAACTAACGGAATCTAACGATAGGGACCATTTTCGCAACGTTTGGTGATTCTGAGGGTATAAATGTAAAAATATAAACGTTGGGGACCATTTCCGCAAGAAACCTAAAGGTTGGGGACTATTTGTGCTGTTTACCCCTTCTAACTTATATTCCTGATGTATGAGATTTTGGAGAATTCTTCTAACTCAATTTGGTAGAAACTTATGTTGATAACGTGTTATAAACTAGAAAGAAAAGAGAGAAGAAATAAAGAGGCGAATGAACTTGTGTATTATTATGAACCAAAGCTCCCATATATATAGGGAATAATGGTACAAGGTAATAATACTTAGGGTTTCAGGGGTACAACTGTCATTCACTAATACAATGTAATATTTACAACAGATTTTGTTAAGGGTAATTTAATTTTCTTAGTCTCAACCGCGGTAGGTTGAGTGGTTGTGTCTAAGTGTTGCCTCTGCCTGCACACAGCAGGTTTGTAAAAGTGAGTGGTTGGTGTGTTGTGGGTGTTTGCAGGTATGTAGAGTGTTTGAGGAAGCGGTGGCGGCAGCGATGTAGCAGGGTGGGATTGGGTGGTGAGGGTTGTTGGTATCCATTAGTTGGGTTATTGTGACTAGTACGTAATGTGTGATTGATAAAATAAGTAATTTGCGGCCAATAAATTATATATGACCTTAAAAATGAGAGATTGTGACTAAATTTGCAATCTATATTCAAAATTTATTAACACGTGACCAATTAAAATGATAATTAGTGATCGTCAATTAATTGTGACATGTAAGATTTCTGATCTATGATCAAGAAATAAATTGCGACATATAAAATTTTTAACTTTTGACCTAGAAAAAATATGTGATCAATTAATTTGATCATTTGTGATAAATAAACAAAAATTGTTACATATAAAATTTGTGATTTGTAAGTGAGAAATTAATTTTTATCTAAAATTTTTTGTGATTTGTGACCAAAAAATAAGTCATGACATAAACTTGTGATTTGTGATCATGAAATAAATTACATCATATATTTTTTTTTACTTGTGATCGAAGAATAAACCGTGGCATATAAAATTTGTGATCCGTGGTCGAGAAATAAGTCTTGACCTATAAAATTTATGGTTTGTGACATATGAATAAATTGTCACCTGGAAAGTTCGTGATTTGTGCCAAAGAAAAAAATTGTGACCAATTAACTCGAGATTTGTGACCGAAAAAAATCGTGATCTACAAAATTCAAGGTTTGTGATGGAGGAATAAGTTGTGACCTATAAAATTTGTAAATTGTGATTGAAAAATAAATAGTGACCGCAATTTTTAGAATTTGTGACCGATAATGACGTCATGACCTATAAAATTTGTAAAGTGTGACAAGTTGTGTGACTTGTAAAATTTGTGATTTGTAATCGAGAAATTTTTCGTGACCTTTAATATCTGTGATTTTGATATATAGCAGCTGTTGCAATTGTGCTTAAAATGGGCCTACCAGGTCTCTAGTGGGGGCCCACAGGGGGTCCAATGGATGTCAGTTATGAATAGAACCTAGGGCCTTACCTGGTCCAATCGCCGATGTGGAATATCGCTTGGAGCTCCCTGGACGAACTGGTTTTGCTGGGCCGAAGTGTTCTTATATATCGCCCCAGTTCAGTGATGGGACAAGAGGGAGTGTTAGCAAGATGTGACAACCCCCATAGGTTGTGACTTGATGAGACATCACCTTTATGGAGGATATGATGGGCCCCTATCCCTTACTGCAAGTAGCAATGATTATATCCAAGCAGTTGGTTTACCTCTCCTGTGGCTAGGGGGAAGACACGGGTAAAGCCCGACACGTGTCACCATCTAAGACGATGCTTCATCCTATAAATTGAAAACACTTGTCTCCAAGAAAAAGGAGATCCACATGTTCAAGAGGGAGGAGCCGAGACGTGTTGATCCAAGGTCCTACCAGATTTTGTGGTCAACATTTTGGCGCCGTCTGTGAGAAACCACACTTCTAACCACGAAATCACGTGGTAAAAGGCTACGCAAAACCTTGAAAAATGGCAGATAACTCTTGAAAAAGAGTGGAGAGCCACATGGAACCTTGAAAAAGGCTTCAAGCTTTGAAATATAAGTTTACAAACCTTGAAAAAGGTTTCAAGCTTTGAAATATAAATTTACAAACCTTGCAAAAAAAGGCTTCAAGCTTTGGAATGTAAGTTCATCTATCATTGAAGAAAGGATAGTGCAAAAAATCGTTATAGCCATGAATGAGAGTGACGATGATGTTAACCCCCGAAGGAGTAGGGGAGGACAACACGGTAATGAGAATGCCCCCCAGGGACCTCATGAGGACGCTGATGAGGAGGTTCCCTAACCTAACCCTCCGTGCGTCGGCATTGAAATCGTCGCATGCTGCGAGATATGACACACATGGCAGCCTAGATGCTGGAAATGCAGAAACAGCAAATAGAGCAAACAACTACAATGAATGCTTACATGGGTAGAGGGTATGTGGTAAACAAACCAATTAGGGATGACAATAATACCCACGAACCCGATACCCGATGGAGACCCGACATAAATGGGAGGAGATTACTTGACTAAATGGGTTCGTGGGTAGGGTATGGAGGTAAATTTTAAAACCCGACATGGGTATGGATCGGGTGTGGGTTTTACTATAATACACATACCCAACCCGCATACCCATTAATTTCCTTAAAAAATTATAGAATCTAAAACAAAAGTGATTGTTTAAAAAAAATAAAAAATAAATAAAAAAAGAACCCAAATATCTATTGACATTGTTAACGTCTAAACCTTAATATGTTTAAACTATTGACTTTGTTAACGTTTAAAAAAATTGTTTAAATTCGATTGTATAGTTTCAACATATAACAAGCTTTTTTCAACTCAAATTCAAGTGAAGCCCAACATTTAACTGATTCAAGTTAATCCGGAGTACCTATAACCTATTTATTGCCTAAAAAAATAAATAATTAGTTATGGGTTTTATATGGGTATGAAAGCAAACCCGCCTCCGACCTGCACCCGACCCGCAATTCTTAACTGGGTATATGGGTAGGGTATGGAGGTTGTAAATATTTAGTGGGTAGGGTATGGGTTTGGGAAACCCGACTCATTGCCATCACTAGAACCAATGATGCCACAGCAACACTCGCAGCCACACTACTCAGCATCTGACACGGCCACTGCATCATATTATTACCAAAAACCTCAAGGGTATGCTGAGGTGGACCTTGTTCCCTACAGCGATGAAGACCCGGCGCATGAAGTGCCGAAAGAACAAGGTCTGCCACTTGGCTATCAAGGAGAAACCTCGCCCTCAGGGTCGGGCAGCGTCTTTAGCCGAATATGGGGGTTATTCAAGGACAAACGAGGAAACTGGGCTGGACAAGCTCGACATCAAATGTGAGTGCCTAGGAATAGGCTAGAGCGAAGGGCAGAAGAAGCCCTTTCACGGAGCCAAATTCCTAGAGATAGGTATGAGGCAGGGGAAATAGAATTAAGTCCGTCCGCACCTGAGCCTAGAAATAGGCGGGAGAGAAGGGTAGAAGAGGCCCGCTCCCGAACACAAGGGGATTCGCCAACCTATCAAAATCCAAATTATGGCTGAGCGTTGTCACCCTGAAGACAGGACTATGCTCCGCCACCTTATGGTCGATACCATGGCGCAGTGGACTCCGACCTCGAAGAGCAGTGAATTACCGTCGTACGAGTTAGACGAAGATGGGGAAATAAGCCCGTTTACAAAAGGCATTCAGAGGTGCCCAGTGCCCCCTGACTTCGAAATGCGGGAAATAAAAAAATACTCTGGGAGAGGTGATCCTGATGATCACCTATTAAACTACCGTGCCAGCATGAAAATAGTCGGAGCCACTCCTATGCTAAAATTTAAGGCCTTCGCTTTAACACTTGAGGGAAGTACAATACGGTGGTACAAAAAACTCCCTCCTAGAAGCATCCACAGTTGGAGAGACTTGAAAATAGCCTTCAAGAATGGCTTCGTTTCCTCCAGACCAGGTCAACTACCACTCCAACGCCTTCAAGATCTGAGGCAGGGAAGTGATGAATTTTTAAAAGGCTATTTAGCTCGGTTCACGGAAGAAATGCATATCTGTGAAAACATCACAGAGGTGAAAATATTTTCTGCCTTAAAAGGAGGCCTAGACTGACCAACATGTTTTGGAGGGATGTCCGAAGCAGGAAGCCAAGAGATTACAACGCCCTTGTAGATTTGATGAAGGAAGAAATTGTGTCAGAAGAAATGGCCAGAGCCAAAGATAATCACCCTCAGGAGAGATATAATATTGGATACCCACATGGAGCTGATCAAAGAAAAGGAGGCAATAAAGATCGGTTCGACAATCACCGCAGAGGTGCCCCACGTCCATTTCTGGGGACTGGATCCAGTTACGCGGCTGAGATCACGGAAGCTATCCCCAATCTGCACTCGCAATAACCATAGCTAATCCCACTATTTCCCCTGAAAGAATAGGTGGAAGTCGAAGCGAAAAACAGGCCATGATTGGGGCATACTATGCATACCATAAACACTATGGGCATGGAACGGAGGATTGCAGGAAAATCCACATGCTAGACGACCAGAAGACCAATGAAAGAAAGGGAGGAGACTTTTCCCCAAACAGAGGAAAACCACACAGGCCAAATGACCAAAAGTTTAACCGAACTGACAGGCGAGTTCCTTGGAAAAACCCTCCAAGAGGGAGGAATGACGGTCATCAGAGAGACCGAAGCCGGGACCGGAATAAGCCTCGGCACATGATGAAAATATAAGAGAGCCACTTCCGCCTGTAAATGACCCACCGATCCGGGAGATCGACAAGATATTTGGAGGCCCCCGTCCGGGCAGAAGTACGAACAACTCCCAGAAGCGATACATCAGAGAGGCCAAAGAGCCCACCATTGTGAACTATCACATCAATTCACACCCTGGTGGGACTTCCAAGACATAGCCCATCACATTTACCCTAGATGATTCGGTCGGGGTACATTTTTCACATAACGATGCTTTAGTAATCCGAGTGGTGGTAGCCCGAAATGGATTATCTAGGATGCTGGTGGATGAAGGTGCATCCGTAAATGTGATTTACGGGGTAACTTTTGACAAGATGGGAATTAGTACTCCACTTATTCCAGTCCCAGATCCAATATATGGCTTCACCGGGGATAGCATTACTCCCAGAGGATCCATAACCCTTATGACTGAAGTGGGACAGGCTCCGACCATTTCTAGGATGCCGATGGAGTTCTTAATTGTGGATAAAATCTTTTCGTATCACGGATCGATTGGGAGGTTGGGCCTAATTGACCTAGGGGATGTAACTCAACCGAAATACATTTGTATGAAATTCCCAACGGAACGTGGCATATCTACTGTTAGGGGAAGTCAAACAGAATCGCAATCTTGTTACACAAACGCTATCCGAAAGTTTCAAGACCAGACCGTCAATATGATTAGCGATGTGGCAATGACCGTGGCGGTTCCAGACCCTGATATATTGGTGATGCGTGTCGCAATGCACCAAAATAATAAATAATTCCTTACTCGCTAAATATTAATTAATAATGTAGTAGTGAGAGTAATGGTTGATCCCACGAGGAACAGAAACTAATTTTAGTTGTTCGATCAATTAGAATGGAATGGGGGTTTTTGTTTTGAATTGTTTGTAAATGATTTGACTAATAAAATAAAGCAATTAAAATGATTGAAATAAATATCAAATGTTGACGAATCCTAGTTCTCAGGTTCAGTTGTATTCTATCACAATGTTATCACTTTCCAAGTAACGCGAGTTCAATTTCTTCTTTGATTTATCACCCGTAAATAGTTAATAAGCTCTAACTATTCCGATTCTCCCTTAATTGCATTTAATTAGAATAAGCTCTCTAATCAAACATTAGCCATTGAATAACCTGAAACAAGCTCTTTAGATTTAAGACAACAACTATATAATGGTTGAGAAGAATTAGGGTGAATTAGGTTATCAATCACACAAGCTCGTGACAATTAACCTAAGTTGGAATTCTCTATGAAAATTATTAAATTTTCACTTGCTACTATGATTTGAACAACAAGACGATTACGGATCCAATCATTCAAAATAGCAAATCTCAATACAACAAATTAAATGATAAGGCCTTAATCAAATAAAGAATTGCATTGATTGAATAAAAAACGCATAAGAATCCAACAAATCAAAGTAAAGAATTTAGAACTACGTTACTAGTTTGGAAAAGCAATAACAAATTGATATGAAATACAACTTCCCCTTCGAACTAGGTATGGAAGCTTAGCCACTCAAAGCCATGAAAAATTCTGGAAGTTTCTTTTCTTGATTCGCCTTCTCGAGTCGCTTAATTTTTCTTCCAATCTCCAAGCAAGCCGCTCCCTCTTTCAATAATTATTTCACACTTTTTTCTGTCATGAGAATCCCTTTTTATAGCCTCAATTTCGTGCCCTAGCTTTGGGACCAAGAAATCCAAAATTATGGAAAGAATTGAAATAAGGAAATTTTTTACTAGAATAGTTACGGCCGTAAGTTTTCCTTTACGGCCGTAAAGGAGTTTCTGCACATTTCTCGCAATTTGAAGTTACGGCCGTAACTTCTTATTTACGGCCGTAATTTGGGTTCTGCTGATTTTCTTCTTTTGAGGTTTACGGCCGTAAAGGAAATGTCTTACGGCCGTGAAGGCGTTTCTGCTGATTTTTGCACAACGATATGAAAACGTTTACGGCCGTAACTATTTGTATTACGGCTGTAACGTATTTGCACCCAAGGTCCTCAATCTTCGATTTTAAGCGCATTTTGGTCCTTTTTCCTTCTTTTCTCTTCCTTTGTGATCCTATACAATATAAAACATAAAATGCATTAATAATACTTAGATAGAATCACATTATGGTATATTCAAGGATATAAGTGTATAAAATAAACGTTAATATAACACTTATCAATTGGGTAAAGGGCTCCTCGAAGATGAAGACGTCACAATGGCTCAGGAAGAAGATCTGGCGAATCTAGATCTTAGGATGACAGGTGATAGTTGTTGTTCTACCTCTGCTGAAAAGTTGGAATGTTTCTGTGTCGACCTGAACATCCCAATGAAGGAGTTACAGATTGGGCAGGACTCATCGATCGAATATAAAGGGCAGTTAAAAAGTTTTTTGCTCCAAAATATAGATGTGTTCGCATGGAAACACGATGACATGATTGGAATTGATCCTAAGATAGCCTGTCATAGGCTCCAACTTGACCTAAGGCTTCCTGGGCATATACAGAAGAGGAGGCCAATGAGTCCCGAAAAATATTAGGCATTGAAAGAAGAGGTGACGAAGCTATTGAAAAATGGTTTCATCAGAGAAGCCCGTTATCCGAAATGGGTGTCAACCCCTGTTTTGGTCCCCAAGCAAAGTCGAAAGCTGCGGGTATGCATTGATTTTTCAAATCTAAACAAAGCGTGTCAAAAAGACAGTTTTTCACTACCTCGGATAGATCAATTGTTGACTCCAAGGTGGGGCATGAGATGCTAAGCTTCATGGATGCATACTCTGGGTATAATCAAATCCCCATGCACGAATTAGATGAGGAGCACACATCATTTATTACAGACAGGGGACTCTATTGTTATAGGGCCATGCCATTCGGGCTGAAGAATGCAGAGGTCACCTACCAACGGTTAGTGAATAAAATGTTGCAAAGCAACTCGGGAATACCATGGAAGTGTATGTGGATGATATGGTAGTCAAAAGTATGATTGCCTCAGAACATGTTCACCATCTATCAGAGACTTTCAATATATTAAGAAAGTACCGAATGAAGCTTAATCATGTAAAGTGTGCCTTTGGGGTAGCATCTGGAAAGTTTCTTGGTTTTATGATGAATAGGAGGGGAATTGAAGCCAATCTGGATAAGATCAAAGCTTTGCTTGACATGCGATCGCCTCGAAACCCTAAAGAAGTGCAAAGCTTAAACAGCAGGGTTGCTACCTTAGGTCGATTCGTCTCCAAGTCTACTGACAAATGCTTACCATTTTTTAAGATCTTAAAAGTAGGAAGACGGTTCCAGTGGACACGAGTGCGAGCAAGCTTTTTCCTAACAGAAAGTGTTCTTGGGGCCGGCTCCCCTATTGTCTAAAAAAAGGTCAACAAACCACTTTTCCTTTATTTGGTTGTTTCCAAGGAGGTCGTTAGCTCTGTGTTGATTAGGGAAGAGAATGGGAGTCAGCTTCCGGTATATTATATGAGTAAATCCATGATGGTCGCTGAAACACGCTACCCAGATATGGAAAAACTCGCTTTCGCATTAATCACCGCAGCTCGCAAACTCCGCCCTTACTTCCAGTCGCACTCAATCCAAGTACTCACAAATTTTCCTATGAGACAAGTCTTACAGAAACCGGATGTATATGGAAGGTTAATGAAGTGGGTAATAGAAATCATCCAGTACGACCTCCATTATGTGCCTTGGAAAGCTGTAAAGGGTCAAGCATTAGCGGATTTCATAGTTGAGTTCACGCATCCACCCGAGGTCGAGATGATTGAGAACATTGGTGACCTCCTTGAGTGGAGACTGTTCGTTGATGGGTCTTCCACTGAAGGAATATCTGGGGCGGGAGTAAATTGATAAACCCGGAGGGGCATAAGTTGCACAGCGCGGTTCACTTCGGCTTTAAAGCTTCGAACAATGTAGCGAGTTATGAAGCGCTTTTGGCTGGACTAAAGCTTACAATAGCTCTGAAGATTAAGTCGTTAGTGGTGAACAGTGACTCACAACTTGTTGTGAACCAAGTTAACAGGCAGTTTTCCTCCAAAGAGCCATCTATGATTACATACTTGAGGAAAGTGAAAGATTTAGGGACCGTTTCGAAAAAATCGAATTACTTCATATTTCCAGAACTGAGAACTCTAATGCGGATGCCTTGTCTAAGCTGGCAAGCAGCAAGGACGCCGAGCTCCTCAATATGGTGTCGATTGAACATTTGCCCATCTCCTCCATTGAACTGGGGGCACAGGTTTTGGTGATAGAAGAAAAGGGTTCTTGGATGACTCACATTCTGGCTTACTTAAAATATCAAACTGTACCAAACAAGTCAGAAGAAGCTCGAAAATTACAGAGGTACGCCGCCAATTTTGTCCTTTTGGATGGTTTACTCTATAAGCGGAGCTACACTTCCCCTTTGCTGCGATGTGTCGGGCCGGATGACGGACAATATATAATGAGGGAAGTTCACGAGGGAATTTGTGGCAACCATGCCGGAGCATTATCATTGGCTCGGAAAGTCCTGAAACAGGGGTATTTTTGGCCAACTATGAGAAAGATTCCCATAACTTCATTCCAAGATGCGACAAATGTCAAAAGCACGCTACCATACCACATCGGCCTCACCACGAGTTAACGGTGGTAATCAGCCCTGGCCCTTTGCGAAGTGGGGAGTCGATATTATCGGTCCTATGCCCCGAGGCACTGGAAATAATTGTTTCGTAATAGTCGCAATAGACTACTTCACCAAATGTGTTGAGGCAGAACCTCTGATGAGGATCACCAAAGCCAACACTTCCAAGTTCAGCTGGAAGAACATTATATGTAGGTTCAGAGTTCCGCACTCTTTGGTGAGTGACAATGCGAAGCAGTTCAAAAATAGAAGGATTAACGAATTGTGAGATGATTTGAGAATCTGCAAGATATTTTCATCTCCACACCACCCACAGGAAAATGGGCAGGTCGAGGCTGTGAATAAAACCATAAAAAACACTCTGAAAAGGAAGCTTGAATCAAAGAAGAGTGCGTGGGTAGATGAACTCCCACAAGTCTTGTGGGCACTTCGAACTACCTCTCACACTGCAACAGGGGAAACCCCCTTCTCCATGGCATATGGATCCGAGGCGGTATGCTCGGTGGAAATTGGAGTGCCTACCCTCCGTCAAATTCATTATGATGAAGCGATAAATGAAGAAGCTCAAAAGGCAAACTTGGATTTCCTCCTAGAGAAAAGGAGTGATTCACAGGTTGTGTCGGCCCGTTACCAAGAAAAGATGGCCTGCTACTACAACAAGAGGGTGAAGAAACGATTCTCTAGAATCGGGGACTTTGTCCTCAAGAAGGTCCTTCCTTCTACCCTGGAACCAAGAGTGGGGACTCTGGGGTCCTAATTGGGAGGGGCCTTATAAAGTCATTGCTGAAATGGTACTCGAAACTTACAAGATAGAAGATCTATCTAGGGTCCCCCTGCCTAATCGTTGGAACACAGATCATCTTCCATGTTATTTTCAATAGAATCAACTTCCCCTTGGTATGTAATATCCTTGTATGACTCGGAAATCATTGTATGAGGAAGGGCTACCTTATGGAAATTCCTATCAAGTAGACTCACCGGCATCGCCTAGCTAAAACCAAGCACGAAACCCGTCACATGGGACTTTATCATTTGCTAGGAATTGTGCTTCAAGAAATTGTCACAAAATTTGTTGGAACTGATTTTGGTCTTAGTAATTAAAGTACAATTCAGTGGTAAAATTCAATGGGTTTAAAGTGAAATAAATTATAAAGATTCTAAATTCAGTTTTCCATTGATTAGGTGAGATTGTCCAATTTCATCATATCCTCTCAATTAGACATGGCAAATGTGAAAGATGAAAACGAAGCATCCAGGTGCATTGATGAAGACACTAATGCTTTCAACTTATGTAAAACATAACTTTTCTGATGATAAGCAGGAAATAATGAAATATCGGATTACTATGCTTAAACCTTATATGCAAGGGACTTTTGTGAACCGGCCCAGCATTTATCGTGCTTCAGTCTAAGGTGGCAAATCACCAACGACTGTGGCGCTCTATCAAAAAAGTAAACTTAACAAAATGATGCACCCTAGGGACCGCGGTGGTGTTGGAAGCAAACACTTATCAATAAGACCTAATCAGTAAATATAAATGTCTCGAACTGACTATGTCTGAGGGACTATCAAATGAATTAATAGGATTCATACGTAAAATTCATACAAATAGAGGCAGCGAGTGTTAAAATTCACAAAGACGTTATCGAATCAAACAAAGAAATTACATTGTTTATGAAATGAACCATTACATTACAAAAATAAAGAATCATGCCTGAATTGGCCAAATATAAGAAAAGAAAAAAATCAATAAGGGGAGGGGCATCTTCTGCAAAGTTCCCGTTTGGGTACAGTGTCAACCGGAGGGGTCAATAGGATCACCTTCCCCAATAGGATCACCTTCCTCCAGGTCTTGCGGCTCGGGGTACAGAGCCTCAATTTGAGGAAGGTCCAGGTGTGGGAAGCCTCCTTCACGTCCCCTAGTGCCATCTGAGCCCCTATGTTCCAAATAACCCTTTGCATAGCCTCATACTCAGGCGTCTCTTCAAAAGTATCTTTAAAATTTTGAACCGCCTCTAACACTTTGATCTCCACGGATTCCTCCACCCGAGCTACAATAGTCCGCTCCATGGCTTCCTTAACCTAAGACTCGATGTGCCGTTCCAAAGAGGTGTAATCCTCCTCTGCCTTTTTTCGAGCGTCCACCTCCCTCTCCAGTTTAATAGTAATTTCTGCTACCTCGGCAGCTAGCTTACCCTTCGTAGAGTTGGCCTCTGCTAAAGCTTCAGCTGTGATAGATTGTGCGCAATTTGAATCATCAAGCTTCTTGCATAAAGCCGCCATGTCAGCCTCAAGTGCATGAAGATCATGCCTCAATTTTTCGTTATCTTCCTGAAGGCGCTTTGCAAGAGCTCTGTCATCCAAGGAGGATTTATGAGCTATAGATAATTGATCTTTAAGATCATTGATCTCCTTCAGCATATGGTCAGCGTGGCGAAGTGCGGTCTCCGCATCCTTCTTGTCGCATTGTGCATCCATCACAAAGGATTCCACCTCATCTATAAGGGCCAAAGCCCTAGCGTTCATAGCCTTGGCAACAAGCAGTTTTCTGGTAGGAGGGGCACTAGAGGAAAAGGCAGACCAGCCCTCGATCTAGAATTGCTCCATAGCCAAAACAGCCCTGGCAGGTGGGGAGTTGGAAGAGTCATACATGCTAGGATCAAAAGTAACATCCTTGGGAAGGACACTGGCCTTAATTTTCTTAAGCTCTTCGGCCGCTGCTGGGGTCACGTTGTAACCCACCTCATGAATTGACATGAAATGATCATCCTCCAGTTCTTGCACTTCTTGTGGTGGTGGAGCAGAACTAGTGTCCTTACCCCTCCCCAGCCTTTTTAATGGAGCAGGTTCATCCTCTCCACCTCGTTTCCATGGCGAAGGGCAGGAGGAATCTTCTTTGACATCAACCCTTTCAAAGAAATCTTGGGGAAGTCTTTGTAACCTGGCAACAGAAGAATGAAAATTAGCCTCGGAATGCCAAAATAGAAGTAACAGAGTAGATAAAGGGTTCTACTTACTCATAGCTCTCATAAGGCCGTGTTTGACGAAGAGCTTGTTTTGCTGGATGATCTTTCGAAAAGTGCCTCGAAAAGCAAACAACCACCTCACCGCTGATAAATCCATGTTGGAGAGAAGGCAAGCAAAATTAGATCCTGGGATAACAAACAGAGCAAGGAAGCACGTTAGAGGTAATGAGCGAAAAACGTGAAATGTAAAGTATGCGCCCATATTTGAAAAGGTGAAACAGAGTGAGACTCACGCGGAGAGGAAAGAGTTCAGGGAACGGTGATCTCTGGAGTAGGGTCCACAAGTGAGCTTTGCCACTCCCCCGCAACCCAAAACTACTGGTTCCTCCAATTTTTTATGGAGTTAGGATGTCCAGTGATGATGGGGGGGGGGGGGGGTAAGAGCCCCTGGGAGATAAATAATACCAATCCTTTACATCCAACCTCACGTCCTTATCACTTCTTATAGATTTCTTCAGAGTATATAAGGTGTGGATTATGTGCAGGGAGACAGGGCAGTTTGGGTTGACCTCTTGCCACACTAGCCAAGTGCCGACCGCTTGTGTCTAGAAATTGGGGGCTAATTGATAAGGGCATAAGTTGTAGGTCCTAAATAGTGCCCTAAAGAAAGGATGTAGAGGAAGCATCATCCCACACGACAAAGCGTCATAGCTGATCACCACATGGACCGGCGAAGGACTGGAAGGTCGGCAAGAAGGTGTGGGGTGCACTAATCGAACCCCTTCTGGTATCTTGAACTTTGAAGAGGTACCTGCCAAATCAACACCCTGGATCTCCGAAGCTATTTCACTGCTTTCCCATGACTCTGGGTTCGGATCAGGATCCACATGATACCCCGACACTTTATTCACGTGGTCAACCCAACCTTCAACTTGGGCGATTTCCTCCTCGGATAACCCGAACTCCTCCCTATGCGCCCTAAATGAGGCCCTTGCACCCAAACCAAGATCTTGCGGACCGGATGAAGAGCCTGTCGTCTCTTCTCTCCTCAGGTCTCTATCACTCTTGATTCGGAGTTCCGCAGCGAAGCCTCCTCGTCAGAAGATAAGTGAGCCATGTTGGTTTGGTTCTTTTCTTCTTCACTGTCAGAATCATCCAAATAAATTATATTACCATATTTCCTATTCCTCCGCTTAATCTGCTCCCTAAAAAAGCGAGAACTAAAAATCGACAAGGACAAAGGGCAGAAACCTCTGATAGGAATCGCCATTGCCAATAACTCCTGTGAACCCGTTCCTCCAACTCTTTACATTTTTTCTCAAAAATCCAAACTTACCCAAAGAATAACAAAAATGCAAAAAAAGGAATTTTCAAACAAGCACTCAAAAGTTGAAAATCAAAAAGCTTTGTACACACAAGGGAAAAGGAATTTACTTGAAAAGAATGAAAGTTTGAGGTTCAGTGCTCGAATGAGAAATGAGCCAACGGAAGACGTTGGTTGATTGGAATGACTTGCAAAGTCAAAATCCTCAAAAATCGCTGGAAAACTCGTGTGAAAAGAGTAAGGAAATGACTTTCGCGAAAAATTTCTTAAGAAGACTCCAGGAATGCGATAAAGAAGAAAGCCTGGGATGAAGAAAGCTTTGTAGGGAACCCAATAGACTTAAGCCCTCGATCTCTGAACCGTAAGGTTGATTTGGATAATCCACGTGCCTTGGGAGAAGGGTAAGTCAAAGCGCCAACTGTTTGAGGATTTGAAAAAGAAGAAACCATTCAAGTGCTAAGGTGTACTCTACGTACAATAAAGCTCCCCTCCCCTCTGCGTTTCTTGGGAACATGCAATAATCATTTCTTTGCCATAAATGTGCCGCCTACAAAACACGCTGGCATATCTCAATGTCCATCTAGAAGGAGGAATTAACATAAAGGTCGCCATTCCCATGCGTTTCCGCCTCATAGAAGATCACTGAACACCCCGTAGACTCAGAGCATTGCGGAGTGGTCCCTAGGCAACCGGACTCAGGTGTTTGTTATTTGATACGAAATTCCCGAAACAAAGTCATAACATCCGGTCTATGACAAATACGATTCCCCCATGAATAACCACATCGGATTTGAGGGACTAGTGTTGCGACTGTGCTTAAAATGGGCCTACCAGGTTACTAGTAGGGGCCCAATTGATGTCAGTTATGAATAGAACCTAGGGCCTTACCTGGTCCAATCTCCGAGGTGGAATATCGCTTGGAGCTCCCTGGACGAACTGGTTTTGCTGGGCCGAAATGTTCTGATATATCGCCCTAGTTCAGTGATGGGACAAGAGGGAGTGCTAGCAAGATGTGAAAACCCCCATAGGCTGTGACTTGATGAGACATCACCTTTATGGAGGATATGATGGGCGCCTCTCCCCTACCGCAAATAACAATGATTATATCCAATCAGTTGGTTTACCTCTCCTGCGGCTAGGGGGAAGACACGTGTAAAGCCTGACACGTGTCACCATCTAAGACGATGCTTCATCCTATAAATAGAACACACTTGTCTCTAAGAAAAAGGTTAGAAACTCAATATATAAAATCTCAATCCCTTTTCTCTCTTCTACGCACTTATATTTTCCGCACCCAATTTATATTTTCTTGAAATGAGTACTGACTCAGGCATCGGAGTGCAAACGGGAGTCACCTCGACCCCCTTTACAAGCTGATTGTTTGCCCTAGTGCGCAGGAGATCCATGTGTTCAAGATGGAGGAGCTGAGACGTGATGATCCAAGGTCCTACCAGATTTTGTGGTCAACAGCAGCGTAATAAATTGTGACAGAAAAATAATTTGTAACTTATAAATTTGTAACTTGTGACCAAAAAATAAGTCATGATAATTTTTTTATATAATTTGTGATCGAAAAAAATTTAAGATGCTTTTTTTATGCTTTTTGCTGATTCTACGCGCCTAGGCGCGCGTTGTGCGCCCACAAGCGTGCGTTTTAAAACACTGTAAAATATATAGTATTGTGACATCAATCTATTTAAACAATAATATATATATAAGAATATGACCTAATTTTTGGATTAAAACCTTAAGACACTGTTCTATTTGTTGTTCTCATGTCCTTTTTTTCAGTTTTTTTTAAACCATGGAAAATTTGATCAGTTTCGTACTTTCGAAAACGCTTTTTCGAAAACGGGGAAAAAAATTGTAAACAAAACACAAAACAACATTTTTGTTAAGTGTTTGGTGTTTTTAGTATAAAAGCTGAGATTATCGAAAACGTGAAAAGTAAGTCTAATTTTAAATAAATTACCTTTAAATTCTCAAATATTCATCTTCTTTCCTGATTCATTTTTAAAATGACAAAGCAAACACATTTTCAAAAAATAAAAAATAGACACTCAAAATACAAAACTGAATACTGAAATACAAAAGAGAACAACCCCTAAGTTTCTTAAGTTTGAAAATGTATATTTTAAATACCTTAATTATGTATTCTTCCCTTATTTTAATAAGTTGTATGACAAAAAACTTTAAATTTCAGTTTACTTTAAGGGATTTGCACTAATAATCATGCCAAATACAAGGCATTGATAATAGAGTTCAAAGCTACTAACATATATGGGTATAGAGATGGCTACAAGGTGAGTTCGAGGTGGGTACTCTAGACCCGTACCCCTCCTAGTGAAAATTAGAAAAACCTCAAACTCGTCCCGCGAATTTCGGGGAGGGGGGGGGAGGGGGTGTTCAGGTTCAGTGTTGGTCGAGGAAACATTGCGGCCCTGTCTGTTCCGTTTAGTTTTTTTATTCTTTATTTTTTGTTTTTCTTCATTTTTCTTATATTTTTTATCCAAATAATTATTTGAGGTAGGTCAAGACGGATTCATGGCAGGACAACCAAAAACTGCCTCATTCGGGTTTTCCCATCCCGTTGAGTTCAGGGCGGTTTGGGTTTTTTGCCATCTCTATATGGGTGTATGAAATGTTGTGATTAAGGGCGATTCCCAATTAGTAATTTATAAACTCACTGGGAATTTTAATTTTCATGGTCATTCAGTGATGTCCTTGTACGAAATTGCCCGAAGCTATTAGAGGGATTTGATCAAATAGAAATTAGGAATAACGATATGGCCTAAATAGCCTCAGAATATGCACATGTTGTCAATGGAAGGGCCAAAATAGAACACAAATATCTTAACAGAAACATGTTTGACTCTTCTTGCTCAAGCACATATTTTCTTAAACCTCTGGGGTGACGCATTCTTAAAGTGCACTTAATTTGCAACTCCTATTCTTAAAGGCCTCACACCATTTGAGAAGCTCCTAGTGAAAAGTCCTTAATTGGGTGTCTCTAAAGAACCTTTGGTTGAGCTTGCTTTCCATGTCTTAGATCATATAAAACCAGAAATTCTAATTTTGTTATACGAAACGTGTTTTCCTAAGATATAGCTAGCCTTCAAAAGGGTACAAGTGCTTGATGGATGAATTTCTCTATCTTTTTTGCTTTCTAAAATTATAGAAGTGTTGAATAAGTTTAACCAACTAATATGTTTAATATAAGAGAACGAAATTAAATACAATACTATAAATATCGATAAATCTACTTATCGATAAGAAGTAACGGATAAAAACTTTCGATTGTGTGTTTGATATTTTTTTAGATTTTTAGAGTACAAGAGATGAAAAATGAGAGTATTTATTTCTGATAGGGAAAACAAATACAAAAAGTAGAAATTATAAGTGAGACTTTTTTTGGTTTTGTTTTGTATGTGGAAGGAAGGAGGAAAGGTATTATGGGCTTTTAACGTAATATTATTTTATCAATTTAATAAAGAAAGTAAGAGTATCTAAGCCTTTGTTTGGTAAACATTTGTTTATAAATTTTTGTTTATAAACGGACATATGGCCACATCTCATTGAACTTTTTTTTTTTTTTGAAAAGTCAATAATTTTGACTTGTAAAAAATTCTGCCCTCAATTTTGAACTTTTTAACAAAATTGATCGATTAAATGTTGACACGTCATTGTTTATAAACAAAATTTATAAACAAATTTTTATGGTTGGTGTCGAATCCAACAAATAATAATATTTTCAAACTCTTATAAAAATAAATTGTGATAGTGGTGAACAATGTCAAATCCATATGGATTGGTTAGATTTAATTCTTTAAAAATTAAAACAGTAAATTAAAAATGGGGATTTTGAATTTTGAATGTAAAATCAATTTGTAAATATACAATTATGAAATTAAAGTGATGAGAATATCAAATTAAATAAATATCCAGCCCAAGGTATAATCTCAGTATTGATTCATAGAATTGATCATGGATGCAAAAATAAAATCCTTTACTCATTTTCTAAATTGGTTATGGTTGTTGATACGATCTAATAACATATCTCTCCTTACTATCTTGATAATCAAGTGACGCTCGTTGATTATTTCCCTAATCGATAAACAACCCTAAATATGATTTTATGATTTAATTTACCGGTTGCATTAATCTCTAGAGGGACGATCAATTCTAACTATCAAATTCACACGTGTGATTCATTTAAGCTAGGCTATATATCTCCATAACATAAATAAAATCAATCTATAATTAACTATGTTATTTGTCACTTGTATTAGAAAACCTAAACAATTATGGATATAGATTCCTAATGGGCTAAGTATTGTTTTGACAATTAAAATAACGTGTATGTTGTATTAATTAATCAAAACAACAACTTTAATGCAAACAAAAAATATATAAATAGAAAAGATATAAAAAAACAATGAAATTTATTAGATCTCACAATTCTTGAAGAATCAATACTTCAATTGTCCTTGAACTGGAATAATAAATTAGTTATCCATAAAAATTAAGAAGGAAAAAGAAAAAGAAAAGAAAAGAGAATGATAGAAAACCTAAAACCCTGAATAAGAAAAAGGGATAGATAGTCATTGTACGAAAAGATTCCTGGAGATAAGGAATGATCTAGTTTCCTTCATTTTATCAAAATCTAATTATTCCCTAAAATAATAAAAATCTATTAATTACATAAATAATCTCTCTAAATATTCATATCCCTTTAGAAAATAATTGTGGGTCCAATAGTAATATTTTCCCCATCCAAAAATCGCCAAGTCACGTCTTCATGAAAGGCATGCCCACACCTTATGCGAAGTTGACTACTGCATTTGTATACTTGAGTTCCAAATTTCTTATTTTAATTTGTTATATTGAATCCAATCTGATCTCAATCATTTACCTAATCCACAAAACATGAAATATAATTAATATCCATAACTTAAGCATATAAAATCATTGAATTAAGAAAAAATATCACGATTTAAACAACGATTATGCACTCTATCATTTTACCAAACAGAGGCTTTAGCCTTTAGAAGGCTATTGTGGTTAATATAGTTTAAGTTGGGGTAATGTGTTGTTTTGCTTGTCTGACATGGGCTTTTTGGAAATTCTCCCTAGAGAAACTATGCATCAGATGGAAACTAGAAGCAGAAGAGGAATCGAGATGATTTTCAGCTATATGCAGTAACTAAGAGTTTTAGTAACTTCTCTGAACCATAGATTGATGGAAACTTGGTTGAGCGCAAAGTGTTGAGGAAGCATTGGGAAATAGATAGGGAGAAGTGAGTACACGAAACTTTTAAGGAACAAAACTTGCACTCTAATTCCATATTCCCAGAGCTTAAAAGTGTAGGAAATAAATAGGTGTTCAAAATCAAGCAAAAGGCAGATGGTTCTTTCAAGAGATGCAAACCAAGACTAGTGCAAAGGATTTTATCAGACACCCAAAATAAACTACTGAGCTACTTTCATTCCAGTTGTGAAATCTTCAATAATCACAGTAGTCTTATCTATAGGTGTATCCAAGGACTCGAAAGTGAGACAACTTGATGTCAATAATGCCTTTTCTAAGCGGCGTTCTGGAAGAAGTCCATATGAGGCAACATGAAGGATTTGTAAATAAAAGCAAGCCCAACCATATATACAAACACGAAAAGGCATTATACGGACTATAGCAGGCACCAGATGTAAGGTATGATGGACTAAAGACATCTCTCTTAAGCTGTTGATTCATCAACTCTGGCCTCTAGGTGTGACTCTTCGTTTATCTTTTTCAAAATCAAACTCGAGTAGTGATGGTATTAATTTATGTATATGACTTGATAGTTAAAGGAAATTATTGTAAGTTACTAGACATGTTTATAGAAAATCTTGATTATGTTGTTAACCTCGAAAGATCTGGATTCGTTGCATTACTTCTTAGTTTTTGAGTTGTGTTAAATATTTGTCTCAAATAAAGTATGTTGAAAATCTACTAAAAAGACCTTGTCATACTCCTGCTATAACTGGAAAGACACTTTTATCACTGGATGGTGAGTGTATAAAGGAGCCAACATTCTATAGGAGTCTAACTTTTGCTTTGCAGTATTTAATACACACTTTTGATTTGATTTTTAGAAAACATAAAATCGAGATCTACATATAAGTCTGCCTGTAAATTGATTTTTTTCATTTGATATCAACGATGCTGGAGAATGTTGTTTAAGTTTCAACTCCGCGGATATTTGTTTAGCGTGTTGATTACGATGAATGTTTTCATAGTTTTTAACAACCAAAACGTCACTGTGCACCTCAATCGAGATCTATTAATATAAAACCCAGATTATGTTAATGTAAACCAAGATAGATTTATTTCTAAATGTTGCAAAGTATATCCAAGATTTCCCTCTCGTAGAACAATTTTTAATCAGTATGCCTAGCAGTAACATGGGATTTACAGTATATATTGTTTAATGAAACCGATGTTACCCTTTTTTCCGCCCTCAATTTTCAATTGTGAAGTTGCAGCCATGAATAAAACATGTGATTTGTAGTAGAACTGGTCTTCAATTCAAGCAACTACAGTTCAATTGATTATGACACTATTTTAAAGTTCATTTTTCTTGTGTTAACTGTTAATGGAAAAAATATGTTACTTGAATCCTATTAAGTTTTCCTCACTTCACTTATAGTTGCCTTCATTGTAGAGTGGAGGATCTTGGAATTCAAACTCACTGGTTTCTCTGAACTAGAAGACAAGAGGGCAATGAAAACTTGACACTTTGATGCTCTGAATGTGCTTTGATTCTGGTGCATGACTCTTGAAACTCATAAAATAAAATATGACTGGAAAATGCAAGAACTGAATAATATAATATCTAGCATAGCAGAAAAGAAATATCAAAGATTTATATTATTATCCATTAACTTTAGTGAAACTGAATTGTTTTCTTAACTTTACTACTTGTTTTTCCAGGATAAAAAGTTTTCACTTTGCTCCGGTATTGCAAAGAATTTTTTTTCAGTTCCGTGTCTGATATTTTTGAAAATCTAGTTAATTAATATCAATCAAAGTGTATTCTTTATATAAAATGAAAGCGAACTAAGATCAAAATAACACAAATATCCACTTGTTAAGTGAGAGAGATGAATTATAAGCAAGTTTTAACTGTTGACATAGAATAATAGTATATTAAACATATAAATTGTGTGTAAGCCCACTAAATTGTGGAAGAATTATATTACTGTGACATTCTCATCAATGTGAAATTTATTATTTTCTAACATAATAACCACGATAAATACCAATATGTGTAGCATGCCTCCAGGAATAGATACACGGTGAAAACTAATTGCGGTAATAAATTGATGCATCTCATCGTCTCATGGTAAGTACACAAGCAAGAAGAAAGAAAGCGATGGTGGTTATACCCATGGTGAAACAAAGGAAAACTGGTGTATGCGTTGGATGAGAGGCTAAAGAAAGTGTCGAATATGTCATCTTAGTTGATAGAATTCAAAGTTATTTTTTCTGTTAACATTAGATTGTTACAAAGTTCTACCGTTGCATTAAATTTTCTTGATTCTACCTGTTGCATTAAATTTTCTTCGAATGCTGGATTTTATAGCGATTTAGAGGGTGAGAACTGCTACGAATGTTGAAAGACAAGGTTGTGAGTATCAGTCAGGAGTGATTTCTCGATTAGGGTATGAAAACTATTGGAGGAGATGAAGTTGCAAGCACCGCTATAGCTTCATTTTTGTGTTGGTATGGTTTTTACGATCGGAAACTGGAGGTTTTGGTCGTTCTTTCGGATGTGAAACGGGCTACTGATTTGATCCAGCATCTAAGTACCAAGATTCCCATTCCATATCCCTTGCTTTTGACTTTAGGATTGGGTTTGCTATGGCTGTGGATTGTGTAACTGAACATTTTATTTTCCATAAATAAAATCCTAAATTAGTTCCCTTAATTAAGGATGATATATTTACAAATTATTCATTTCTAGATGTCATTTTTCAATTTCAAAAAATCATGATGACATTTTCCAAATAAATGTTTCAAAAGGTGGTATCACAGTATAAAAGGCTCATTCAACCTTTCTTTATACCCAATATTTCCATGATATATTGTTCGCTTTTGTTCCTAAGAATCACAGTTACGGCTCTAATACTAATGACATGGTGTGACAAACTTAGCCTCTGTTTGGCAAACAAGTTTTTTACAACACAATTTTTCAAATGTTATAAATTAGAGAGAAAAGTAGAGACACCAATAAACTTGTGTATTATATTATGAACCAGAGCCCCATATATATAGGGGAAGAAATTGATATACAAAGTAATTATAACTAGGGTTTTAGGGGTACAACTGTCATTCACTAATACAATATAATATTTACAACACTCCCCCTTGAATGACATATGATATTACAAAATATCTGTCTAGTTAAAACCTTGTTTGATAAAACCCAATTGGACAAAAATATCAAACGAAGGAAAAAGAGTACAGTTGTTCTTGGAGTATTAAGATGAATGCTGCCTCGTTAAAACCTCGCCAGGAAAACCCAATGGGACAAAACATTGGTTAAGGAAAAAGAGTACAACTACTCCCCCTTAGTGTTGATCGTTGTAAATCATCGAGTTGATGTATCCCAATCTTGTGAGCTGGTTTATTGAATGTAGATGTTGATAGTACTTTTGTAGATAAATCGGCTTCATTGTCACTTGAGTGAATTTGTTGAAAATTCTGGAGTCTTTTGATACTGCCTCGTTAAAACCTTGTCAGAAAAATCCAGTGGAAAAAAACCTGAACGAAGGAAAAAGAGTACAGCTACTCCCTCTGATTCAATATGTATTGAATCATCCATATAGTTACTCCCCCTGATTCATCATCCATATAGTTACTCCCCCTGATTCAATCTCTATTGAATCATTCATATCTTGATCTCTTCAGGAGTTTCGTATAAGAGAGTATATCAATAGATATTGATGACAGCTACCTCATTAAAAACCTTGCCAGGAAAACCCTGTGGGACAAAACCTCGACTAAGGAAAAAAGAGTGTAGCGTATATTAGCTCCCCCTCATGGGAACATTACAGTTATATTGATACTGCACATAATTATTTCAACTGTAAATCGGTACAATATCGAATGTGTTTACCAAGCATTTATAAATAATACATATCTGATATCTGATATTATTTGTTCTTTGAATATATTCAATATTTCCAATCATTTGAACATGCTGCATCGAGCCATATTCTATAATCAATATTATCAATGCATTTAATGCAGTTCTAAAATTTGGAAGTGACTTATTCACTTCACTGAACAATTAACTTATTCACTTCACTGAACAATTAACTTATTCACTTCAGGTGAATAATTAACCATGAATTTGAATTTGAAAATCAATTGCCACGATTTTTATTCACAGTAATGGTACATCTCAATTTCAACACTTTGTCATATAGAGTTATTTGTACCATTCTTCATGTAATCTAATTTCATACTATCTATCACATTCCATTGGAAATTGAATCTATTCAAGGCATATGATATATTTAGATCGCAAAGTATCTTTATACTTTGATCAAACAAGTTTCTTAAAAACTTGAATTATATATTTCAAATATATTTAATCCTTCAAGGATTATACTGTATGCTTCAAGCATCGTATATGTTTCACATTGCAATTATCAAATTGCTACCACCAAATTTAAGTCGTGAAACATTAGATAGGTAACGATTCCTATATTTCAAATAGATTTTCTCTAATTATTTCACCGCAATCCCAAAGTACCGAGGTATTGATTACCCTTTTTAATCTCACTCATTGGTACTTCAAAGAATACTCCCAACGTACCGAGTTGATGATCATACATTTTGATATCACTCATTGGTACATCAAAGAGTGCAAGCTAGTAATCAGAGTAAATCATTTTTCATTAAATACATTTCTAAGTATAGGCACTTATTATGCATTTTCAGGAAAATAAAATATTGTATCTATGCCAGATCTTTGAAACATTCGTTGCGCAACAAGTCGTGTATTACGACTATACCTATAGGTATTTTACTGGCTTTACACTTTTATGTGTTTGGACTTCAGGTCCCAAAACTTCAGGTTTTGTAATAAGTTTAATTTAGCCTGAATGCATACTTTTGCCAACTATTTTTATGTCGATTTTCTTCGACATATTTTCTTTTATTATCCTCGCTATCATTCAAATTATGATGCGGCTAGCTTCGCAATTTGCTTTTGCATAAGTGCTTTAAAAAGTGTGTTGACACAATTATCATCTCAATTTGATTTCTTTCCCCACAAGACATAACTATAGAGATCTCAATTTTCAATATTTCAAGTACTTGAACCTCTTCTAGAGATTTACAATTAATTATGTCAATAAATATTCTCTCACGAGTATATGCCTCCTCAATAAGACCACTATAATCATTTGCTCTATTTTTATTTATTTGGGGATCTTTATTTGAATCAAATATTGCTACGCTTCAGGCGTGCTACATATCAATATGAGATAGAGCATGAGATTTTATTAATCTCTTATGCATCTTGTAATTATGTTATCTTTGAACGTTTCGTTCATATTTTCAATCGAACTTCTGGTTCGTATTATTAATCGCGAGGATATATATAACATAATATGATGCATTTGTTTGATTTTAAGCTATTCCCCCCTAATGTTGAGAAAATTGTCCAATCAAATTGACAATAACTTTTTTTCGACGTTGTAAAATATCACCCATTTGGGATATATGTTCAAACAACGCATTTTTCTCAACATTCTTTATTTCTCATATCAGTGCATTGTGGTGGATCAATTGCACTATTAAAGAATTATATGGAAAAATTAGGCTCTAACCATAAGCCAATTATAATAGGGAGAACTATGATATTGGCATGATGCGTAATAAAATTCCCTAAACAAAAAGGGAAGTATTTTGTTCTCAATTAAATTAATTGGAGGCGTTTAACAAACAAAAATGTTAAACTATTTATCGACATCCCAACTAACACTTCTTAAAATGTTGAGATTCGTGTCCACTAGCATTATCAAGACACATTCTTGATTATATAATCTGAAAATTATGCTCATAATTCATAATTTGAGCAATAATTTCGCAAACTTCAGGTTGCGAACACCATGCAATCATCTAGTACATGTATCAAATCTATTAGATACAAATAATATTTAGATGATCAACGTGGAGGATGATGGGTCCCCATTTATCATCCTAATTAATTTTCAGAAATATAGGGAATTTAATCCCTATTTTAGCTAGTGATAATGAAAAATTTCATGAAAGAGAACAAACATCATATATGATTGAATTGAAGAATCTTCTGGTTCTTCATTGAGTATCAATTTTGATTTCGCATCATTATTGATCCAGTGATGGTCCAACTGGTCATGCCAAATAATAAAATTAAATTGAACTTTTGGTTCACTATAAGATATAATCATATATTATTCAAGTAGTCAAACTAATCAATATCCTTATGACATAAGTTATATGTTTTCCTTCAGGGATAAACATGAACTCAAATGAGATATTTTTCGAAACATGTGCTGCTTCGAAAAGCACGTTTCTATTACTCATTCAAAATCAATATGTCAATATTCTTCCGGAATATTGTAATATCAAATTAATAACACATCTCATAATATTTGGCTCTCCGAGAGTAAATTATATTTCATATGAGATAAAATTATGATTCTTCAGGAATCATCACAACTATATATTAGACTACATCATAATAATCTTCTGGATTATTAATAAATTCGAATTTATTTGAGAAGAATGCAGTATTTATCACTTGAGCAATAAAATAATATTCTTCTAGAATATTGAAATGTAGCAATAACGCAATATTCTTCTGGAATATTGATTCGAATCTCATTCAATTATAACAATAATTGATATCTATTGTGCAATTTAAGAGCAAAATAACGAATTATTCTTCTGGAATAATTATATTGCTAAAATTGCAATTCTTCAAGAATAATAAGTCAATATTCTTCTGGAATATTGATATTAATTATTCATTCTTCCTTTCAAGCCAACAATATTTGTGCTCTACACGAGTGACGTTAAAATATTCTTCTAGAATATTTATTTAACGTGGGTTGTGTTTATTCGAGAACACCAACACCATATTCGTTTAAAACATATTTTAAATTATGCTTCTTCAAGAGCATTGGATCAATATTCTTCTGGAATATTGAAATCGTAATAATATTTAAATCAGAATTTATGAATGAACATCTACAAATATTTAATCATCTTAAAGAATATTAATTACCATATAAACATAGTATGAATTTATATATAAAAATGAATTACCAAACATATATCAGGAAAAAGAATCTCCATATATAGAAGTTAACAAAATTGACTAAATCTTTTATTGGCTAAATCTTTTACCAATATGCAAAAGATACTAAACATGCACGTGAATTCCATATATAAAAATTAGATATATAACTAATATATAGTAGAATCAAATCTAATAATGTATTTGAGAATTCAAAATAACGTAGTGATTTCCAATGACAAAATTGAAAGAGCAAAAAATAATAACAATAATAATTTGCTGGAACAATGTATACTTTAACGAATTTATTCCGATTCTTCCAAAAGAAATAATAAATCAATATTCTTCTAAAATATTGGAAATCATAATTCATGCTATTCAGGAGTAAATAACATCCTTCTAGGATATTAATTATAATGTTGTACTACTTCAGGAGTAACAACAAATTATTTATAATAGACAATTTTACGATTAATATTTTTCTGAAAAATTAATCGTCCGTTGTGCTACTTCAGGAGCGAGAACAAATTATTGTTAAAGATTTTAGATATTTGCTCTTCTGGAGCAATTGAATAATAAATCTTTCAAAATTATGCTCTTCAGGAGCAATTAATATTCTTTACGAATATTATTATAATAAAAATTGTGCTACTTTAGGAACAACCACAAATTATTCTTCTAGAATAATTATAGTTCTAAAATTTCGATTATTCAAGAATAATAAATCAATATTCTTCTGAAATATTGAAAATTTAATTTATGCTCTTCGGGAGCAAATAATATTCTTCTGGAATATTAATTATGATGTTGTGCTACTTCAGGAGCAACAACGAATAATAATCAATTATATGATTAATATTCTTCTGAAATATTAATTATTTATTACGTTACTTCAATAGCAATAACGAATTATTCTTCCGGAATAATTATAGATCTAAAATTGCTATTATTCAAGAATAAAATGTCAATATTCTTCTAGAATATTGAAAATTACAATGTATGCTCTTCAGGAGCAAATAATATTCATCTGAATTATATGTTGTGTTACTTCAGGAGCAATAACAAATATTTGTAATAGGCAAACACGGATATATGATTAATATTCTCCTGGAATATTAATATAATGTTGTGCTACTTCAGGAGCAACAACATAATGAATTATCAATATAAAGATCAAAATCTGTCGAATTGGTTGGAGAAAATCAGATTCAGATTCATGAGCCACAATTGCTAATGAACAACATCGTAATGAATAGATGTGAATTGCAATTGAATAGTAATAAAAAAATTCATATGTCACCAAATTAATTTCGGTGCATATGATTTTACCATCTAACTAATATTTTGATATATGGGATTTTGAAAAAGAAAATTAGAACTCAATTTGATAGAGACTCGTGCTGATAACGTGTTATAAACTAGAGAGAAAAAGAGAGAAAAGTAGAAACACCAATAAACTTGTGTATTATATTATGAACCAGAGCCCCATATATATAGGGGAAGAAATGGATATACAAAGTAATTATAACTAGGGTTTTAGGGGTACAACTGTCATTCACTAATACAATATAATATTTACAACATCAAATCATTTTTTAATCATACACATTTTCAATCTCCACTTTTTAACTATACATTTTACCTAAAAAACATAAAAAAACACGTTTTTAAACCAAAAACTTTTAACAAACATAGCCTAAGTGCTTACAAGGAAGCTAGAAATCAAATATATTCATCTAGGGGTGAACAAATAAACCGCCAAATCGTAAAACCGAACCAAACAGCAACAAATGGTTTGGTTTGATTCGATTTCAAATGTGAAATAGTTTGGTTTGGTTTGAAAAACTTTCAAACCGCCTTAAACGGTTTGGTTTAGGTTTCAATTTTCAAAACCACGGTTTCAAACCGCTAACCCGCTAAAATTTAAAAAATTATAAAAATAAAAAATAAATGCAAACTTACAATTTAAAAAAAAAATGCAACGGAAACTTATAATATTTCACCAATGTAAGTATGAATAAACATGTGTATGGAGGAAAAAATAACATTTTTACGTAGTGATAAGCTGTCAAATGATTTAGTTGCTAGTCTTCCCAATAATGAAATAGCTCATCCGTATTTTTATAATATTTAGCTTATTAAAATTGCAGATGAATTAACTACAATTACTTCCAGGATGCAAATTGTGGTAATACTCTATTGATTTCTCTAATAAATGCCAAATTTCATTTTTAAAAAAATGCAGCAAAAACTTATATTTTTTTGCTGACTGAATCTCGCTTCATTATGTAATTAGAAGTGAAAATTAATACTTCATCCTGTATTTTTTTGTTCTCTATTAGTGATATAATATATTATTTTGACTTGTATCAATGCTTTAAGTAGAAATTCTGGTCAAATATATATGCTTAAACTTATTTAGAATGTGTCAATTTATTTCATTTGTAAACCGCGGTTTGAAACCACACCAAACAGCAAAAAAAAGTTTTGTTTGGTTTGATTTACAAAATGAAATTGTTTGGTTTGGGTTGAAAAAATCGCAATCCGCTTTAAATGATTTGGTTTGAAACTTTGTCCAAAACTGTCCAAATCAAACCGTGTTCACCCCTATATTCATCCCCTTTGACTCCATCAACTAGTCCCCCTGTCCCCATATACAAAAAACATGCACCATATAATCAATAATAATGTAAGTAACTTATTAAAACAGTTATTTCTCCTTAATAATGAGGTCTGAAATGATCAATCATATTATGGTAACTCTTATGGCACAATTAGGCCATTTCACTTGTTTTGGTACTTTCAACGTATCTGTGCTCAAAGAAATTGTCTGGTTGGAGGTTGACACCAGTGCTCAACCTCATCATCAGAAAATCTTCCTATTGAGGTGTAAGAGGAAATCCTAAAATGCACAATGATAATTTTTTTTCCTGGTCTCGAATTCCCTAGTTTGCGAGATAAATAAGTCTTTGTTCTTCAACGCAATCATCACAATTCATAAATTAATTTATAAACAACAAAATTTCTTAAATCGCTCTTTAAACACACATCGGTGGACCCACAGTGGGTCCTAGTGAGACCTGTGACCCACTAAAATTTTGATTTTTTTTTTTTTTTTAATAAACTGGTTGGAAAGAACCAGAAAGATGCTGTGAAGAAGGCTGATGGTGATGAAGAAGAAGAAGAAGAAGATTAAACATTTGAAAAACAAAGTGGCATGTTCTTAACATGCTTTTAGTTCTAAAATGGATGGTAGCGTCACTAGCGTGTGTTGGCTTGTTTTCCAGTATTATACTTTTTCTGTTTTATTTTTGGGTTGGATGGTATGAAGATCAAATCAATTCATATATGATTTTATCAACTTTTCATCCAAACAAAAAAAAAAATGTTAGATTCCTATTTATTTCTTGGTGACTTTATTGAATATTTATGATTTATGTATCAACTGAAATAATGAACCAACTAATAAATTGTGATTTATAAAATGATGATTTATGATTATGAATGCTGAATTTTGAGTTATTTAGAATTTATGAAATATGTAATGTTATGACTTTATTAAATATTTACATATTTACAGTAGCTAGTGAGTTGGTTTGTTGAATATTTGTTTACAATTGCGATTCTCAACCATATTTGCACTTTGTTGAATATTTAGTACATTTGTCTTGTGTGAATTTAATTTTTTCCTTATTTTCGATCTTTTCCTTACAAAAAAAAATCGGGGGCAACGAACCCCCGTAAAATTCGTCACAAAAAATACACGTTCTTCTTATTGCCCTGGCCACTAGTATAAAACCGCTGCCACTGACCACACACATTCTCTATCCACTTTTTAACAACACCTTTTACTTAAAAAATATAAATAAATCAATTCATAATTACTACAAATAATAAAAACGAATCAGTTTATTTAATTGTAGAAATCTTTTACAAGAAGACTCACAACAATTTACTAACTACTATAGACATACCCATCTAGGCCTACTACAGGCATGATTTGACCCGACTTTTATAGAAAGTGGAGCCCAGCCCAGCCCACTATTTCTGTATTGCACCTGCATGTCTCAAGATAACCCAACTGAAGGCGGGCTACTAGGAGCCCAGCACACCTCAGCCTAGTAACTGCACCCTTTTCAAGCGGGCAAATTAGAACCAATCATACATTTAGATTTTAAATTTTTAAAATCATGTAATTATGAAGTATTTTACTAAATCAGGTATTAATTTCCTAGCTCAAACATGGAATCAATCTCATACTCCGTCAATGGTTAAAACCCATATTACACTGTGATTCAATGTAAGAGTATAAATATGACATAATTTGTGGAAGCCGATGGGCAATAACGTAGCAGCCATTATCACCAGAATCTAACATAAATCTTGCAAAATTGAAAGCTTACTCGAACAACATAAACCCATGGAGTTTTTAAATACAGCTATAGAAGGCTCCCCTCCCAATACCAAAGATGAGCGCTGTAAGTCTGCAAATTGGATAGAGCAATAATTGCAATAAAAGATGTCGATAGCTTGTTCTCTTATCTTGATCCCGAGTATTTTGATAGTTGGGGGTATTACCAGTTTACCACTTCAGGTGCTTAAAGTTGGAAGCGGCTTACAATATCATACCTTCTACTTCCATCGCTCATTCGATTTTCATCAAGTCACCTGGCTCTTCAGTTTGTCTTAATATGGTTACTCTTATGGAGAAGATAGTTGGGCCACTTTCTGCTGGTTATCTTAGATTGGCATCCACATATGTCAAAGTGAATCCAATTATCTTTTTCAATTGCTTCAGCAATACAAGTAATTAATCCACTGTAACGAGGTAATATGCAAGTAGGGCTCGACGTTAAGTGCTCTAAAGAGATGGCCACTGCCATACGTGGCTCAATCATTTTGGCTAAGCTATCTGTGATTCCAATCAAGAGAGTCAAGCCCCTCACCAATGTTTTAATTCATTAAGTTGTACTTGTAATTAATTACAAAATTGAAATAAAGTTATAATTGCAATTAAAGTGAATGTAACTCATTCAATTGAAAGAAGATCTTACAAACTCCCTATCTGTGATTCCAATCAAGAGAGTCAAGCCCCACACCAATGTTTTAATTCATTAAGTTGTACTTGTAATTAATTACAAAATTGAAATAAAGTTATAATTGCAATTAAAGTGAATGTAACTCATTCAATTGAAAGAAGATCTTACGAACTCCCTATAAGTGAATCCAATGGTTCAAGTGCAAAGTTAAAATTAAATTATTATTTTAATTAATTACAAACCGAAATTCATTACAATTTGTAACTAATTCGATTAATTTTAAAAGAAAAATGAAATTTCAAGTGACTTATAATATACAATTAAGTTACAATAGTGATTAATTATAAAATTGAAATAAAGTTAAAATTGCAATTCATTAAAAAATGTAATTATGTTGCAATTTTAATTAATTATAAAATGTAATTCATTACAATTTGTAACTAATTCAATTAATTTTAAAAGAAAAATGAAATTTCAAGCGACTTGTAATATACAATTAAATTACAATATTTCCTAATTACTTACATTTGTAATTGATTACAAAATTGAAATTGAGTTACGATTGTAATTAATTACAAATTGTAGTTTGTAGCTAATTCAATTAATTTTAAAATAAAATCGAAATTTCGAGTGACTTGTATTATACAATTAAATTACAATAGCAATTAATTGGTTACATTTATAATTGATTACAAATTGAAACTAAGTTACAATTGTAATTCATTGTCACAAATTGTAATTTATTACAATTTATAACTAATTCAATTAATTTAATAAAAAAATCATGTGACTTGTAATATACAATTAATTTCAATAGTAATTAATTAGTTACATTTGTAATTGATTACGAAGTTAAAAATTAAGATATAATTGTAATTAATTACAAATTGTTATTGGACTTCTCCTTGTGAAAGAGACCTACTTAAGAATGTTGGCATATGTCAACTACAAGAAAAAAATTAAAATTACAATGCAAAAGATAATCCAAAATAATCACTTTTGTTGGCAGACAACTGTAAGAAGAAAGATAATTTTGAAATTTCCATCCGTCAAAACGATGTCCTTCTAATCAATTTTGGGGGATTCTTTATATCTTGTTGAGTTTTCCTTCAGATACTTCAAAAAATCTTGGTTGGGCTTGTGTTTTAAGATTGGAGGATTCTTTTATTACTACTGAGATTATAGAAAGAATTGGAGAAATTAGGAAACCATCATGAGTTTCTTAACATTTGTATCAGGTTCTACGAAAATTAATGGCAACAACAATGATTGTCGATACTACAACGACGTCTTATTACCTTAACTAACGAGCCCTATTCCATTTGGATTCTAATCAGACTCATAGAGTAGGATCAGAGTGGCTTGAGTAGATAATTGGTAGAGATTCAATTGACTATGTTGTCTTTAGCAAGTAGGAAGATGAACATTGCTCCCAAAACCAGATTTTGATAATATTTTTTGCATTATTGTAATATCTATTAAAATATATGATATTGATAAATATGCCTTTTAAAGTTGTATATTTGTGTACTTAACCCTTTTCAAGCCAACGTGACCCACTACGAAACCATGAAGTGAGTACGTTTCTTGATTCTAACAACCATTTGAGGAAATTACACCAGTTACCCAGTTAAGAATAAATATTCAAAATTTACTAATCAATCTTATATTTTCCATTTATACTGTAATATAATAGTATATTTGAAAATATGCAAATCACATTCCTCCTTACTATTAGACGGGTATTACTCAATCAAAATCCCATTCAATGCCCAAATTAATCCACAAATTACTCTCAATATTACAATTCATTTTCAAATCAAATCTGAGTTTTCCCTTTCCTCGTTCCTTCTTTGTTCATCTGCTCCCAAATCTTGATCGATGATTCTTGTTTATATCATCGTTTTATACAGAGTTCATCATCTACTCCAATCTTTCTGATTCAATCTTCAGAAATCTTTATCAATCTTCTCCCATTTTCAAACAATTTTGATTTTCAATTGAGAATTTGAAGCCCGATGAAAGCTGTTGAGGCGACCCTTCATAGTTGGCCTTACCCGTTACGACCAGCTTCGACATTTCTTTCCTTCATCTTAGAAATGGTTTTTTGGGACTTAAGGAACAAATAATTTGTGGTATTTGGATTAACGAAATGGTGGAGGTGGAATATAACAGTTTCAGAAAATGAAAATCGTTCACTCATCGAATTGAACCAGTCAGTACTCAGTTGTTTGATAAAATCAGGTATCTTGGCTGCCAACTCCATCCACAGCGCTTGACGAGCCCCAATTGAACTAAATTTGAGTATATATTTTCCACGAAATGCTCAAAAAAGTTCCTCTGCAGAACATGTTCATTTCGTTGCCTTACTCGGACCTAGTAGCCTCCGACGAGATCCTTTAAAGCAGCAGTAGTGTCGGTAACCCACAAGGCCACAAGCAACTGTCAATGTGGCGAGGATTTTGCCTTCGCTTACTAGCTGATCCATCTGACTCAAGCCACTCAAGATCCCATGCAGGAAGATCACAACGACCTCTAAAGAAGCTGTCCAGTCACTTTTGATAAGCTGGTGTGAATTGAGAAATTTTCATCCCAAGCTTTGTAATGGGCTTCAGTTTCATTATGGGAGTTTACCTCCTCCTTTTTTCGGTGATCATAATGTTTTTTTTTTTTTTACATGTTTGATCTATGTAACATTCATTGAAACATATAAGAGCTCTTACTAGAGGACCTTGGATGATAGCAAACCGTTATCTTACTGTTCGAAAGTAGCGCCCTGATTTTTGGCCCTCTTTGATTTAGAAATTAAATGTATCTACTTGTCGTGAGAAGTTCATTTTACAACAGGAATTGAATTATTTTATGTGGTTTGGTGATATAATTGGGAAATGCATGTACCAGATCCACTGTACACATAACGAATGTCCTCAGATGAATATTTAAATCTTGATTTCTATATCACTTCTAATGTGTTATATATTTAGGCACCGTTCGGCAACTTGTTTTTGCCAAATAAATGGAATGTTTGTTGTCAAATCAAAGAATTTAAATTATTTGTTGATTTATTTGTGTTTTCGAGGTAAGATGTGGGGTTAAAAATTAGAGAGAGAAAATGTGAATGGTTAAAAAGTGATATGGAAAATTGTGTAAATTAAACCAAAGTAATCATCACAAATTAATACAATTGCCGAACGGTGCCTTAATATGTTACGACCATTCATATCATCTCATGTCATGTCAATCACAAGTGAAACACTACATACAACTGTATAAGTCGTTCAAATTTGTCCGTGTGACATCAACATTACGCATAGATACACACATCACAAATTTTATGTGATTTCGTATTTTATGATGCGCAAAGGAATGTCCCTCAACCTAATGCCTCATGGACAAATTATATGAGATCTGAAAGAAGCAAAAGATAGGAGTGAAACCACATGTATAGATTATTTACGTCAAGTATAACGTTTGATGGAACATTCAAACCAATCGTATATATCATCGCATGTCATGTACATCCTTAAAAAGATTCAAATGTAATTTACTAAAAAAAAAATATGGACTCAATCACATACTTCGACCGCCCATCCCATTAATTTGAAAGGTAATTAGTGGAAACCTTACTGTAGTATCACTAAATTATAATACTATGAATGAGATGTTAGAACTAAATTGATCAATCTTAAAACGAGCATTACGTGTAGATTTTGGAAATAGGCATTTACTCAAAAAAATTATAATGTATGATCCAACTAATATCAAGATGCCAATAAAGCACAAAGGTAATCTATACTAAATTTTCGATAATGTAATTTGATCTACAGAATCCAAGATTATATGATAATGACATGTGAACTTAATTGCATACAATGCCACAATCATCTTCTGTGACTTTTTGTCCAGGAATAACTCATTTTATTGTTTTACATAACACTTTCTTCCCCAGTTTGTGCTACAACATTGTTTTTATCACATTTATCATCTTCATCCGGTTCAATGTCTGATATCTGAAACCTTGAAGCAAACTCTTCAAGTGAGAAGATAGCTGAAGATTGGAACCATGAGGTTCTTGTTCCTGGACTTCTTTAGATGTAATGGACATTTGCTGGTTGAAGCTTCACTCGTAATATAACTATGTAAGTAAGGTAATTAATTGTAATGAATCATACTAAAATAATAGTAATAAAATTTCTCTAAATGAAAAAAAAAAAAAAAATTGAAAATACCTTGATTCCTGATATTTCTAGCCAACAAAAGAACCAAAATTGTAAAATGCAAAATAGCTGTCAACAGATTTTGTTTGCTTTATTTCAAATTCTTGGAGAGAATAAACAAACAGCTACGCAATATTTATTCCATATTTGATGTAAGATTTTACAATTTTTTTTTTATTTTCATTTAATGATGGTTATGGATATATATATTTAATTGAGAAATTCTAGGAAGACATTTTTTGGGGACATTGTAAAATGTTACATATTCATTGGGTAGTGGAAATAACTACCCCAACCACTTACATTTTCACAATGTCACTTAAAAATATCTCAAAAAAAATCTCCCTAAAATTATTGTATTGAATTAGAGCTTAATGTTTGGATTTTGTTTGAATTCATCAATTATAGATTCTAATAATCTATATATAAACAATGAAATAGGAGTAATTTTAGGAAGTATTTTTGGTTTTACTTTATAGAAGAAAAAGAATAATACATATATAAAATAATAAGTAGTATTTCATGAAATAGTTTTTTTAATGTGGGTGTATATGGTTTTTTATTATTACATAGTTTATTGGATACTCTAAAGCACTTCTTGACTAGATGATTTACCTGAGAGTCCATTTAGTTAAAGTTCCATCTTCATGACCTTGATCAACAAGGAGTCCTCCTGCCCATTTCTCGGACCCCACTTTACTTTATTTTATTTTATTTTATTTTATTTTTTTAACTTCAACCGCCATAGGAGGCCTATGAGCATTTTTGGTCATATACAAGTTGGAGAAATTTTAAAGGGTTATCCGCATAAATACTCTACTTTTAGGGATCAAATTGAAATTTACTTAAATTTTATAAAGCTTGAAAATTACTTTAAAAAAATCATAAAAAACGAAAAATACTTAATAATTTCGTGAAGTAGCACAATCTGATACTTATGATACTTCTCAAATCTGATAGTATCACAGTATGATACTTATGATGCTTTTCATGTTTTTAGTATCAAAGTTTGATACTTATGAAACTTTTCAATTTTTTTAGCAACACAGCTTGATACTTTACAAATTTTTACGATATTTTATCTCAAACATAAAATCAAACACCTTTCATACACTATTTTCTACATTTTCTTCTACATTTTCGGGCATAGCCACCACCAATCCATCAATGCCAACCATAACCATAAAACCAATTAATCCCTTTGCGCCGGAGACTCCATATCTTAGCTCCTTCAACTTCTTAGAAAAGATGTACTGCTGTGGAACATGAAGAAGATTCACCAACATATTTTGTGGATGAATCTGCTCCATCCAACTGTCTATTGTCCTTCTTAGCAAGGGTGGAGGCAGCCCATGTCCAGCACGGTCCATGGACTGCGCTGAACTTTTGGGCTGCCCTAGGTCAGCCCATGTAAAAAAAATAATTGTAAAACAGAAGAACCAGCCCAAACGCATCATTCTCAGGTTAAGAATCTGTGAATCATTGAACCTTTTACCTTTCTCAACTTCTTTAAAAAGCCTCAAACTCAAACCATTAGTCCCGCCACCGTCAAGACCGTCGCTGCCGTCGCCAAGTGCTTGCTCCGACTCCAACCAGCTGAACTTGAAACTTCCGCTGCTCAGCTGCTGGCCTGGGTCTGCTTCATCCTTCGCAGCTCCGCTGACGTTGGCCCATGACGTTAAGGTTTTTTTTTTTTATCTGAAAACGTAGATGAAGACATAATATAAAGATTGAAGACACTATTCATTTTATGGCTTGTGCTGACTGCTGTGCTCTGGCATAAATCATAATGTGCTATATTGTTTTCTCCATTTTTTTATTTGTTGCACATATTTAATTGTTATTTGTTGCACATATTTAACTTTATGCTTATTTTATTTGTGCCCATTTTATTCCTATCTTATATTGATACTAGTAATTAGATTTGTGAAAATAATATTGATTTGGAATTTGGGGGTATTTTTAATATATTTAATTTGCTTGGTTTTAACTTTCATTATTTGAGATTTGTGATTTGTAATTGGTATTTGTTGAGTTTGTTTAATTTGAGTTTTGTGGTTTCTAGTTTTTAAAGTTTATTTATGAGTTTCTAATTATAACTTGTTTATTATAGTAGGAAAAAATCATGTCCACCTTAGATAGATTTTTTAAAATAAAATGTCCAGTAGAAGGAAATATTGATGAGGGGACTTCAATTAGAATGGATGTTGATGTTACACAACTTCACGCTGATCATGAAAATAGAATGGATGTTGATCTTGCATAACTTCTCACCAATCCTGGATTAAGAACCCCAATTTCAAATTACAATATTAATATCCGTGATCAAGTTCGAAGAGCATATTTGTAAAGGGTGCTTGTCAACCTTTAGATCATGTATTCCCAAGACGACAGTTCGGAACATCCCATTTTAGACGATTCTAATCGTCTTGGTTTAATGAATTTGGTAGTTGGTTGGAGTACAGCTGGTTTTGCATAAGCAGTCAACACAAGCACGTAGTGATTATCGCATTCGTCTTGAGGCATCAATTGATTGTGTTAGAGTTCTGTTGCGTCAATTGTTATCATTCCGGAGCCATGATGAATCTGAAGGTTCTCTCAATCCAGGTAACTTCCCAGTTCAATTGCAATTTCTTGCTGATCATAATGATGATATTAAAGTTGTGGTATTGGGAAATGCTCCTAAAAATTGTAAATTAACGTCTTCTGATATTCAGAAAGATATAGTGAGTGCTTATACTGTTGAAATGATTAATGTTATTATCAAAGATGTTGGTGATTTAATGTTCTCAATTCTTTGTCGATGAATCTCGTGATGTATCAGTAAAGGAACAAATGTCAGTTGTCCTACGTATGTGGATAATAGTGGACATGTGAATAAACGTTTGATAGGGGTTGAGCATGTTAACAGTACCACAGCTATATCACTTAAGGCTGCAATTGATATGCTATTTTCTAAACATAATTTGAGCATAACTAGATTGAGAGGACATGGTTATGATGGGGCAAGTAATATGCAAGGTAAGTTCAATGGTATGAAAGCATTCATTTTGAAGGAGAACTCATATGCCTTTTACATACATTGTTTTGCTCATCATCTTCAGCTAGCTCTTGTAGCTGTGGCAAAGAAGAATATTTCAATTTATAATTTCTTTCGTGTGGTTGGTGATGTTGTAAATGTCATTGGAGCATCTTGTAAACGTTCTGATCTGCTTAGAGAGAAACATTCAGACTTTATCGTTGAAGCATTGGAGAGAGGCAGTGTTTTAAGTGGACGGGGACTTAATCAAGAAACAACTCTTCAGCATTCTGGTGATACACTTTTTGGATCACATTATAATTCTTTGATTATTTTGCTTTCAATGTTCTCTATTGTTAGTGATGTACTTGAATTTATTTCAGAAGACGAATCTAGTTCTGGTGATCAAAAAAGTGAGGCATTTAATTTATTGGAGTCGACACATTTGTTTGATTTTGCATTTAATCTACATTTGATGAAAAAAGTCTTAGAAGTTTCGAATGAGTTGTCAAAGGCATTACAATTGAAAGATAAAAGATATTGTGAATGCAAAGGGATTGGTGAAAATATGCAAACAACGAATCCAACTGATGAGAGACAACGGGTGAGATTTGTTTTTGGAAGAAGTGCATTCTTTTTGTCAGCGATATCACCTTGATGTTCCTAATATGGATGATGTGTTTATACGTAGTGCACCTCGTGGTCGTCCTCAATGTAATCCACCACCAGAAGTGACAAATTTACATCATTACTGTGCAGATTTATTCTACGCTATTATTGATTTGCAATTTCAGGAGTTGAATGATCGTTTCTCAGAGGTAAATACAGAGTTACTCCTTTGTGTAACTTTTTTATGTCCACAAAATTCATTCTATGATTTCGATAAGAAAAGATTAATTGAACTTGTGGAGTTTTACAAAGAAGATTTTTCAAGATTTGATCTTCTCACACTTGATGATCAACTTGAAACTTATATTTTTGATATGCGCTCTAACAATGCATTTCAAGAATTGAAAGGCATTGATGATCTTGCAGAGAAGTTGGTAATGACAAAGAAAAATAAGATATATCCATTGGTTTATAAGCTTTTGACTTTGGCGCTAATTCTACCGGTTGCTACAACTACTGTTGATAGAGTCTTTTCTGTAATGAGCATTGTGAAGGATAGATTGCGCAATCGAATGGGTGATGAGTGGATAAATGATAGCCTTGTTGTTTTTGTAGAGAAAGATATATCTTTGAAGATTGATAATGAAGCTATTTTGTACAACGATTCCAAAGTATGAAAACTCACAATGAACGATTTTGAGGTATTTCATTTGAGTTGAGATTTATTTACTTGTCATTTGTGATATTAAGTTTTCTCTATTTGATTTAATTTTTCTAAAAAAAAAAATAAATCTCAAACCCCCCCCCCCCCAACATCATTTAATTTTAGCCCACACTGACTTGAAATCTTGGCTTCGCCCTACTTCTTAGCAAAGTAACCAGGAGGGAATGGAACAAATGGTACAAAATTAGTATTATTTGCCAAATCCACTTCTACCTGTCTTTTGTATGGAGGGGAAGTCAAAGAACAATTTTTCTTCTTGTCGATGACAAATCGATTCTCCCTTACGCACTGGAATAATCTCAGGGAAAACCTCTTCTAAAATAGTAGGTAGATTTGAAATCCTTGCTAGTAGTCTCACTTGATGAGTTTTTTGAGAACTGAAAACTCTTCCCTAAGTCCTGGGATTCGCTGCTGACAGTTTACTTTTTTGATTACTGACATTCGTTGGCCGGACAATGATGGGTTGAGGGGTAGGGTGATGTCGGCGGTGATTGTGGTAATGGTGATGTCGGATGGCGGACTGACGGTTTGTGGAGAGTATCGTATCGTTGATCATGTATGGTGGCGGAGGAGATGAAGTATTTTTCAGATTTTCATTTTTGTGTAGTAAATATCTGATGATGCTAAAAATCGCACCTGAAATATTCCGAGCTTGAGCAATAAACTAGCACAAACTGGATCTCCGAATATCTGTAATAAAGGCGAGGAGGTGTGTTCTCGTCGCCCCTCCGATGCTTAAGTCAATAAAGATGAAGGAGAAAATTTATGCAAGAGGCTATAAATTATAGAGATAATTGTGTACCTGAATTATGATTGAGTGCCATGTATTTATAGAGATATATGGACGAATTATGATAGGATTGAAACACTTGCATTGCATGAGTCTTGTTAGGAATCATCCTCCTATTTTTTAGGGATGAGGTTGTAAAACCCAAATAGGATTTTGTTGGAAGATGAGTTCTATTGGAATTAGAAGGCTATAGACTCCACGTGTCAGATCAAATCATGCCCGATCAATGAGAGACGTGACCCGAGCATCATGTGCCCCGAGCACATCATGCACCTTTTTGATGAGATATATGTACTCGGGGTATTCTATCCTCGGGGGTATTATGAGTGGTCGGGGCAACGTTTTCGTCACGGGCATTTTAAGTGTGATCGGGGATTATATTCTCCTCGGGGTTGTTCATGTCCTCGGGGTTCTCAATATGGTGTATGGTGTAATGTTTAAGTGCTCGGCCTCGAGGTTCATATGTTGCTCGGGGATAGAAAATATATTATAGGGTGATATTCATGTGGTCCTCGGGGTTACACATTTGATTAGGAGACTATATTTTGTCAAAGAACTTGGGCTTGAATAAAATTTATACTCATCAATATCAATTTTGATACTTTAAACCAGTAATTTGTACAATTAACCCAATTTTAAATGTATGGTTTAAAAGTTGTTGAAAAATGTGAAAAATGATGAATCACATGGAAATATGTGATCGAAAAACTAAATTTGATAAAAAAAATAAAAAAAAAATTAGAGAGAGTACAAGCTTTGAAGGCACTCAATCTTACCTCCAGCTAAAGATGCAAAGAAACATAAGAGTTGATAAGACTCTATTTGTTAAAAGTTTTTTGTTTAAAAATATATTTTTTTACGTTTTCTAGGTTAAGTGTGTGGTTGAAAAGTAGAGAGAAAATATGAGTGATTAAAAAGTGATTTTGGGGATTGTATTGTAAATCACAAAACTAAAGAACTGTATTTTGCATGACCTACTCACTAACTATTGATTTCTTTCATATTTACTTGAGGGAGATTTATTAGATCTATTTCGACAAGCAAAGTTCGAAGAGTTCACAACTTTCTCACGGTCAAAAACGTCTTCAATATATTCATTTATCATCCAAAATTATGGTGTTTCCACTTTGATATCAAATCACATATTGCTCAAGTCATGCCCCTAGTGCATATTTCTCAGTGTCAAAAGGAGGGCTGATAACAAGTTTAGCGTGATCGGGTGTAGGGCTCGAATCCTGAAAATGAATTTGACCTTGTGGCAAGCAGGAGTTACCACCACTCGTGAGAACCTTCAGTACTCTCCACCCTATCCTCTGGGAGGCACATCCTGCGATTAACTGCCCGAATCAATGGCTCACGACAGGATCGGTTTGAACCCTCAAGGTGTGGATTACTCTTTTTTTTTATTATTATTACATATTGCTCAAGTCATTACCATAATTTCCTTGATCACATCACAACTTTGTGCACATTCTCCATCAATTAATGACATAAAACCACCTTCAATGCATTGCTCAGGTGTACCAAATACCAAAACCACTTTATTCTTGCCCAAATTTTCATTGATCAAGCTTGCTTGTATTTGACCTTTGAACTTTTCAGTTGATTCACAATAACACTTCCATCAGTTTTAACTTAAATAATCAATGGCATGATTTTTTCATAACGTTGCACAAAAGTTGCTGCAAAATTGACTATTTATTTAGTGATAAAAGTAATTCTTCACATATCGAATTCATAGATTGATCAGAACATCTCCAATGCACTCATGAATTGGAACTTAGGCTGCGTTTGAATTGCCATATTTTTCATGGAAAATATGATTTTTCGCGTGATTTTCCAACTTTGCGCTGTTTGGTTGCCTGCTAGTGATCGGTAAAGTAGTTTATTTGGTTTATAAACCAATTTATAAATTACACAAATTTCCCAAACCACTTTTTAACCACACACATTTTCTCTCTCCAATTTTCAACCATTATTTTTTACCCCAAAATCATAAATAAACCAATTTATAATCCAAACAGTGTTACCAAACGGAGTGACTAGTTTTCCATGTAATTTATTTTTCCACTTGCCTCGAAATTCGATATTTTTCATGTTTTGGATGAATTCGTTTTCTAGGGGGGAGGAGTTTTATTTTTCATGAAAAATCTTATACCATTTTTGTTACATTTGATCATTTTTGTTGTTGTTAATTGATTTATTTTTTTCCCAAAAATTAACATTATTATTACTAAGTACAAACTTGTTAAAAAATGAAAAAAAATAATAATATTATAATAGCTAAATTTTACTTTATTTTTCATAGAAAATAATGTCAATCAAACAACAAAAGTTGAAAAATTATTCACTTTTTCTACCTAGAAAATTAAACAAATCAAACACATTAAACTTTCAATTCCCAGGAATTTAATTCCCTAGAATTCAATTCCCTTGAATTCATTTTATTTTCACCCAAATTTCACCATCGCTATCAAACGCAGTCTTATATGACAATAAAATAGACGAACTTCTAAAGAACATGGATAAATAAATGGAGAAGTTTAAAATTTATTCTCCAATGATTCATTCTACATTTAAACAATTTTCATTATGTGACACTTTTTTAAATATAAAATTAATAACTCAAATTAAAATAATCTTAAATTCTTTCGTTATTATTATAAAATATAAATGTTGTTTTCTTGGATTAGTTTTTTCATATAACTTTATTTAACGATAATTTTTTTGTTGATAAATTAAATTTATTAAAAATGCATATACATACATACATACATATTAAATTATTAATCTTAAAAAAATGTTTATTAACATATTCAAACTTTTTAGGTTAAAAAAAAAGTTTATTCCATTTTTTTGGAAGTCCCGATTTTGAAAGCAAACTTTCAAGTTTTGAACTCCATTTTTTTTTACGAACTTTCAAATTTAACGTTATTTTATTATATAGTTAAAATAATTATAAAATAAAAAACAAACTTCCAATTTTGTACTCCAAGATTTAATGTTTTTTTTATTATAGTTAAAATAATTATAAAATTAAATAAAAATGTTGAGTCATCAAGTCCTACGGAGCATTCTACATTGTCTATTTTTTTTAAGTCATGTCAGCTAAATATTGTAATCCATGGAGTGCACTGGAGAAGTATTTTTCACTAATTCCGTCTATTTGCTGACGTATCACATCTTTTCTATCAATTCATGGAGTGCATTGGAGATGCTCTCAGCTTTATATATAAAGGAAGCATATAATTGATTTGGGACCATTTTAATTATGAAATTAGAAACTATATACGGATCGTTCGACAGCTTGGAGCCCCCGATTTTTTTGTTTCTTGATATTTTCTAGATAAAAAATGTGGTTAAAAATTGGAAAAAAAAAATGTGTGGTTAAAAAATGGTTTAAAAAATATGTTGTTTATAAATTGATTTATAAATTATGTATTATTGTGTAAAATAGCACACTGAAAATATAGAATCAACAAAATGCTTGAGATTATGATTTAGGGTTCGTTTGGAGGCTAAAATAAATAAAATTTATCTATAATGTGTATTATTTGAATTTTCTACGTAAGATGTGTTGTTAAAACTTTGAGAGAGAAAAATGTGTGTATTTAAAAGGTGATTTGAGAAATTATACCAATTATAATTTGTATTATAAACTCTTACCAAACGGAGTCTAAGATTGCTTGTTATCATTTGTAGCGAGAAAATAATTATGTTAGGCATAAGCTAATAATTAATAAGATATTTTGAATGATTAACCAATAACTTTATATTATTGACCCTAAAACTTTATTAGATATCGAAATTACCACACTGTCCTTTTCAGCTATATATAGATAAGCTTTCGTCACGGGTAAACATGTCAATTAATTAAAAAATTTAAACCTCCGTACGAACATCACACGTGCAGATTAATCTCAACTTGCAGTTTGATTAACTTTAATTATGATGTAAAGATTCTTTTAACGGTTAATCAAATCACATGGAGACCAGCTAAGCCCGTCACATGGGCCAGATATTTGGGCCAATAAAGCTGGCCCACAAATTTCCCTTGGTACCTGGCAATAGATTCGCTTACAAGTTGCAACAGAACTGCACGTGTGATATTCTAGATCAACGGTGGATGATCCTTCCATTTCAATATAGACGGCCAGGATGGCTTTCTGACGTGGTTACAGCTTTCTGGGTGACCGACCACCGAGAAAAGGAAGGTAAAAGGAAAAGGGACTTCATCTGTGCAATCGCAGGATGAAATTATTATTTTGACCGTTGACCAAATCCTTCAAAAACCGGGTCAATTTGATGCAGGTGCACGTGTTAGTACACGTACTCTAGATGGATCCTTGCTGTAATTAGATAATTTTTGAGAATTTTTTTTTGTCGGATTAGAAATGTTTTTATAGGAAAAGACCATAAGGATGCGTTTGATACGCATTATTTTTTATGAAAAATATGATTTTTTATGTAATTTTTTAATTTTGCGCTTTTTGGTTACCCAAGATTTCCATGAAATTCATTTTTCCACTTGCATCGAAATTTGATATTTTTCTTGTTTTGAATGAATTCGTTTTCCTAGTGAGAGAAGGTTTTATTTTTCATAGAAAATCTTATATCATTTTCGTCACGTTTGATCATTTTTGTTGTTGTTAAATAATTTTATTTTTTTCTAAAAATTAACATTATTATTATCAAGTGCAAATGTGTGAAAAAATAATTTTTTTTATTATTAAAATAGAAAAAAATTTCATACTTTTTCCACCTAGAAAATTAAATTAATCAAACGCATTAAACTCCTAATTTCTAGTAATTCAATTCCCTGAAATTCATTTTATTTCCACCCAATTTTCACCATCGCTATCAAACGTACAAAAAGCAGAAGTAGAAGTCATCCCAAAAATGCCCCTAATTGAGTGTTTAGTTGGGTATTATAACTCAAATTATAATCTACACAATTTTCTAATTTACTTTTAATCATACATATTTTTTTAAAAATTCTTAATCACACATCTTACATAGAAAATGCAAAAACAACAAAAAAAAAACCCATGCCTGAATGCCGCCTCTTTAGTAAAGCATAGTATTGGATAATACTAAAGAATGAAAATAAATTAGTTTTTTTTTGTCAATCATTACATCTAATTTATGTCCAACACTAGTTTGATATTTAAAAAAAAAAAATATGTGATATTTTTGTGGTAAAATATGTTATTAAAAAGTAATTTAAAAATATGTTGTTAAAAAATAATTTGTGAAAATATATTATTTATAAATTTGCATATAAACAATTTGCCAAATGAGGCTAAAATTTTTACTCACTCACAATTGTTATTATTTTGTACATTTTTATTTATGACATATTAGTGTGTTCGATAAATCTTAATTATAATCAACAAAATTTTCGACATTATTTTTTAATCATACATCTTTTTTCTTTTCAATTTTTAACCATACATCTTACCTAGAAAATACAAATAATATTAATCATTATCTGTTATAACAGTTGCCGAACACAATCTTACGAGTAAATGAAATATAAACTATTTTACATGAACAACTCTCTCTCCCTTTCTCTCTCTTTTTTAATCCATCAAATCCTTGGCGGTCGGCCATATTATTGAAAAAACGGGAGACCTACATGTTAGAAAATTTTATTACAGATAATAATTTATCTATAATCTGAATAATCATCATGTTGGAATTATCAAGAATTAAATAACTTAAGTGGAAGCGTACCTTAATCAAACGTGATTCACAATAAACGATTCGGCGTTTGGATCTTCTAAATCGATACGTAGTCCGTATTTTCTCTCTGATGATGGGATGTCAGACAAGATGAACAGTACGTAGGATTCAGGGACCATAACCGACTTTATATACTGAATTGCCAATTAACCTAATCCGGCCCATCATGAATTAGGTAATGGCCTGGTATCTACACATAAAAGCCCATACATTTAATTAGATGCATTAAAGCCCGATATATCAAATCCTTATTAGATCACTTTAATTGAGCTTAACCAAATTGATAGCCTTTTATTCAATACACAATAATTCACATATAAGCCTACACGATTGACAAAAATCCTTACAATCTTCCACTTGGGCTATATGTGTAACCTTACAATTGTGTATCAATCATAACCTTATGAGTACTCAGAATTTTGCTATCATTACTGAATGCATCCCCAAACAATCCGGTCCATCAATTATATCAACATAGGATCAAAGCGGCTTTCGCTACATTAATCGTAACTAAACCTTCAATGGTCACGTATATCGACATAACTGAATGACATGGATCAAGTATGGATGTGTAGCATGGAAATTACATGTAATGTGATCTTCAACATGCCTATTTCCAACTGGTCCAACTTTAGTGAGATCATCCTTAAACAAGTTCAGTGATAATAAACCTGAAACCTCACAGCTGTAAATAACTTTAACTTTAAACTGTATCCAAAAGGACAGTAAATGTGTCTTATGCACCCAAAATACAAACTCCCACTGAAACCGAATATCCTTAAGAAATACAACACCCATATGAGTAATGTACTCATGAAAGACCTTGGGTTGTAATACTTTAGTAAGCGGATCCGCAATTATGGAGTTTGTCCCAATGTGCTCTTATTGACACATGTCCACTCTGAACTGTATCCTTCACAACCAGGAACTTATGTCAATGTATTTTGACTTAGTTGAGCTCCTGTTGTTACTGGAATATAAATCTGCTGAGTTATTGTCACAATATAACTTTAGTGGTCTTTCTTTACCGTACAGAATACGCAGCCCAGTGACAAAATTTCGCAGCTATATTCCATAATTAGATGCCCCCAAAATTGCTACAAACTGTGCTGCCAAGTGAAAGAAGCTAAAGTGTCTGTTAAGCACTCCATCCGGAAATAGCTCCTCCAACCAGCAGATAAATGTAGCCTTATGTGGATCTTTTACTTTCTTGGCATCTAGAAAAAATCGGAATCATAATACCATATGATCTCCAACTGATCCGATTTTCTGTATGTGAGCATGTAATCTTTTGTTCTCTTTAAATACTTTATGACCCATGTTTGGCTGCTTTCCAAATGATCCATCCCAGGGTTACTTAAATATCTCCTTAGTATCCCAATAACGTATGCAATATCCGAACGCATACAAATTTGAGCATACATCAGATTTTCTATAGTTTAACTATATGAGATCATCTGCATTTCTTTAATTTCAAGATAACTTTTCGGGCATTAGTTGAGACTGAATTGTCTCCCTTAGCGATAGGGGTGTTCCCTGATTTACTGTCTTGCATGCCAAATCTCTTAAGTACTTTATCGATATAGCCCTTTTGTGACAATTCAAGAATACCTCGAGAACAATCCCGTTGTATCTGAATTCCTAATACAAAAGAGACGTCACCAAGATTTTTAATCTCAAAATTTTATGTGACATGCCTATATCATTAGTTGCAAGCAATATGTTATCAACATACAAAATCAGGAAAATACACTTACTCCCACTGAACTTGTAATACATACAATCATCAACAACATCAATCTCAAGACCAAATGAGATAATTACTTGATGAAATTTGTATTACCCTTAACGGGAAGCTGGCTTGAGCACATAAATGGATTTCTTTAATTTGCAAACCATTAGCTTTGGGTCCACTGACACAAAGTTTTCTGATTGCACCAAATAGATCGTCCCATCAATGTCGCCATTGAGAAACGCCACCTTAGTATCCATTTGATGTAACTCGAGGTCAAAATGTGCAACAACCTAACTTTCTTGAAAGAGTCTTTCGTAGAAACCAAAGGGAAAGTCTCTTTATAATCAATGCCATCATTCTATGTAAAGCCCTTAGATACAAGACGAACTTTATATCTTTCCACATTACCTTTCGAATCCCCTTTGGTTTAAAAATCCATTTAAGACCAATGGGATTCGCATCTTCTGGTAATAGGGCAAGATCCCAAACTTTATTGTCTTGTATATGCTTATACTCCTTATTTATGGCATCAATCCACTTTTGAGAGTTAGAACCCTGCATGGCTTGATGGAATTGATTGGACCATCTTCCACCATTCCGTTATTTTCTTATGTTCTTGGAAAAATACTATTTAATTATCCGGAATAGCATTTTTCCTTTCTCTCGTGGATCTCTTTAATGGCTTTAGTTATTGAGGTTGTTGAGTTTGTACTTTTGAAATTTACCTTATTTTGGATGGGAGGTTCTTCAATATTGTCTAATTGAGGTTCCGGATATGCTTCTTGATCAATGACATGCATAAAAACTTGCACGTTCTCAAAAGCAATAGTAGGAATCGAAACCGATCCTTCCTCAACTTATTCCTTAAAGACAATATCTCTAACCTTATTTCTCCCCCAAACTCAACATCCTCAAAAATGTTGCATTTCCCGTTTCAAAATTTGACTTAAGTGTGGGATCATAAAATTATTAGCCCCTCGATCGCTCAGAATAACCAATAAAGCAGCTGCTAACTGTTTTGGAGTCCAATTTCTTTATGTGGCCTATAAAGCCTAGCCTTAGCTAGACATCCCCAATTGTAGAAATGCTTTGGACTAAGCTTTAAGCCTGTCAAAAGCTCATAAAAGGTTTTAGCAGCAGCTTTAGTTGGTAATATGTACGATCTTTCTTTAAATGTCCAGATTTCTGACAAAAGAAACAGCCTTAATGTGTTTATGTGGTTTCTTTTGTTCTGAACCCTTAACAACTTTATGTTCTTTATTTCTTTTATTGCCCTTATCTTTAGAGGTGTTTACCAAGTGAACACTTTCAGTTCTGTCCTACTTCAACTTTTCTTCCTCTTGCACACAAAATAGAATGAACTCATTTAGAGTTCATTTCTCCCCTTTAACAGTTATAACTGACCATAAATTAACTGTATTGTGCAGGAAGCAATATCAATACCAAATGCACGAGCAAGTCATTAGACAAGTCGAGTTTTAGTTCCTTAAGTTTTGAAGCAGTGTGAGACATCTATATGATGTACTCCCTTATTTTCCCATTGCCTTTATACTTTATTGAAATCAAGCTTTGCATAAGCGTGCTTGTTTCAGCCTTATCATTTTTCACAAAACATTTCTTAATTTCAGCAAGGAATTCATTGGCATCATTTACCTCCTCAAATACTGTGCCACTAAAGGCTTCCGGAATGCCGCACTTAATGATCATGAGACTCACATAATTTTAAGCAATCCCACTTCTCAAAGTTCCTCATTTAATTAGATGAACTTTCATCCGTAAGAGGAGTAGGTTGCTCAATCCTTAGTACACGATCTAGATCGATGCAGCCAACGAAAAGTTAATGTTCTTGTTTTGATCCTTGAAGTTTGTTCCATAAATACAGGGATTAAATTTGAGCTTGTAGATTTACTACTAGCAGAATTTGAAATCGAATAGAGAACACTTAAATAAAATTGCTCACATAAATACCTTATTATGCAAATCATACTTTCAAATAATGGTAGGGCCCATCACAAGATACCTAGCACAACATCAATATTTAGTCTTTGGACAGAAATATTGACTTGTAAGTGGTACTCTTGGTGTAGTGATCAAACACTGACAGTAAGACATGTCAACCAACAAACCTTTCTTTGGACCGATTTATTGATTACACGTAAAACCAAATAACCGTCACGTATTTATCACCACAAGTTCATGTGAAATTCGGGCCAAATATTGACCTTCCTTTGGGCCGATCAATATCCGCATGAAATAACACACAAACACCTAATTTTTCCTTAGTGCAGTGATCAAACACTGGCAATAAGACATGTTAACCAATAAACCTTTCTTTGAACCGATTTATTGGTCACACGTTAAACCAAATAATTGCCACGTGTTTATCGCAATAGGTGCATGTGAAATTCGAGCCAAATATTGACCTTCCTTTGGGCCGATCAATATCCGCAATGAATAACACACACAAATACCTTCTAATATTCAAAGTTAATTAATATCCACAAGAGAGGTTGCTTTGGCAACATGTTGCTTCAACTAACTTACTTTCGAATATTATATCTCTTAAAAGATTCCGATGTACCAAGATTTGAAACTGAAATTCATTGATTTGCATCTATATTTGACTTTAGGATTTGAATTATAGAATTCAAAACTTTAGAATAAAGCAATCCTTAAGTTACGAGAGTCTAATTGCAATATTCTTAAACTTTAGGTGGCCAATTCTGTAAAATATTAAGCTTGAAGGGCTTAAATTACAATTTTCCCAAAACTTTATTGGCCAATTTAGAGAAATTCTAAACTTTAGGTCCCAATTTGAAAGAAAATTAAACTTTAGAGGTCCAAAATAAGAAATTCTCAATCTTTAAAGGTTGATTTTGAAAATTTTCAATCTTTAGGAGCCAATTTAGCAAATTCCCAAATTTTAGGGACTTAATTTAAAAAAAAAATTCAAACTTTAAGGACCAATTTTGAAAATTTCCAAACTTTTGTGACTGAATTAGAAAATTTTCAAACTTTAGGGACTGAAAATGAAAATTTTTAAACTTTAGGGGACCAAATTAGAGAATTTCAGAACTTTAAGTGCTTTATTAGAAAATTTTCAAACTTTAGGGACTGAAAATGAAAATTTTCAAACTTTAAGGGACCAAATTAGAGAATTCTCAAGCTTTAGTGACCAATTTTGAAAATTCTCAAATGTTAGGGGCTGGATTGGAAAATTTCCAAACTTCAGGGGCTGAATCATAAAATTCCATAACTTGAAAGGTCCTGACTTAAATAAATTTATAACTTCAGGGGCTCAATTTATAAATTTCAGAACTTTAAGGGCCAACTTAAATGGTTTTATAACTTTAGGTTTAACCATTTAATTCAAAATAAAAGAGAGGACCAGAGGTGCAATTAAACAAAATTATCCAGAATTGCAAAACAGTCCTTCCATACTTCTAATTTCCAAGACAAGCCCCTACCTTAAAATCGATTTTTCAGCAGTTACTAGGGTTTTGCTGAACCCTAATCGCCGCCGCAGCCCACAACCGGAGAAAGCGACCTCCTGCAGCCGGCGTTCCTCCACTTGCAGCGCCATCCACGGCGCCGCACAGCGCTGGCCATACCTTCTTCATCCTATAGCGCGCGGCAATGCTGCAAGCCGCGCGCAACCACTGAAATCCGACGTCGCAACGCGCGGCGTCCCCACCAACTGAATCCATTCCATCGCGCGCGGCGACCCCATCTCCGACCAACACGATTTCGAACAACATTTTGCATCAAAAAACCAGATTCAAAATCTTAATCAATATATACACAGGAAACCGATTTCAACATCCAAACAACCATACATAAATCCCAAACCATACAATTCGAAATATGCAGAAATCAAAATCTGAAAACCGGCTTCTGATTTCGAGAGATATACATACAGATTTCCAAATGTTCAAACTGGATCCATACCTTAATTCGAAAAAATATATACATATAGATTCACACCCTGATTTTCGAGCTTCAACAAATTTTAGTGAGCAAATCTTGCATATATTATACATATTCAGAAATCAATTTGCTGTGTGTATAATTCTCAATTACGAAAACTTGATTTTGCATATAAAATTCATACATAAGGAACGGCTGAATATGTATATAATTTCGAAAATCAGTAGGGTGTGGAATCATACATACGCACGTAAATTTTGTTTTACATATATGCGTACAAAATTGATCTGATAATTCAACACGATGTTGGCTCTGATACCACTTGTTAGAAAATTTTATTACAGATAATAATTTATCTATAATCTGAATAATCATCATGTTGGAATTATCAAGAATTAAATAACTTAAGTGGAAGCGTACCTTAATCAAACGTGATTCACAATAAACGATTCGGCGTTTGGATCTTCTAAATCGATAGGTAGTCCGTATTTTCTCTCTGATGATGGTGTAGCGCCCCGAGTTCCGTATACCCGATTCACTACGTCATTTTCTGTCTAAATTTTTCGAATAATATTTTTGCGGAAGAAATAATTGAAATTCATTTTTGGCAACATTAAATAAACTGTAATGGCCGCTAAAATTGAAAACATTTATGAAACCATTTGAAATAGTAAATAGAACCATTAATATTGTAAAGAAATTGCCAATATCATAATTTCTCAAATAAATGAACTTCTCTAAATTATTCGATTGTTTGGAAAATACGGAAATCATTAACGTCAAACTTTCAACCGTTTAACGATTATTGCCACCATCATTCATCGCTCGCCACCGTCTCCGAAATCTGCAAAACTGTTAAAAAGTAGGGTGAGTATTTCATGGGGGAAATACTCAGTAGACTCATCGCAAATTAATTTAATTTATAAGATGATTAAACACATAAATCCCGGCTCTTTATAAAACGGGCATTGATAGAGCTTCTTTATAAAACTGCTCTTGATAAAACTCATATTGTGCATTACAGCACGGGACATATTTTACAAATCATAGGCTCTTTGAAAATAGCTCTTTGAAAACAGCTCTTTGAAAACCATATACTTATAAAAACATTTTAATTATGTCAAGCATAATTTCTTTTGAAAGCATAACATAAGATAGGATTTAAATCCTCATAAACATAAATAGACACAAGAACTTTACCGAACTTAGGTGGCAAGAATTCTTATGCAGTAAAATCATAATAACAGTAAGTTTTCATCATAACATAGGATAATATCGAAATCCTCATAAACATAAGAATTTTACCGAACTTAGGTGGCAAGAATTCTTATGTAGTAAGTCATAATAACAGTAAGATCATAATAACAGTAAGTATACCAATCATGAAATTCATAGGGATCATTTCCATCATAACATAAGATAGGATCGAAATCCTCATAAACATACGCGACAGGAATTTTACCGAACTTAGGTGGTAAATCCTCATAAACATATGGAAAGGCAGGAATTTTACCGAACTTAGGTGGTAAATCCTCATAAACTTATGGAGACACAGAATTCTACCGAACTTAGGTGGTAAGAATTCTTATGTGCATAGCAATGATCCAAAACATATAAAACATTATCGTAAAAACATAGGGTATACTTACTTTTCATAAAAACATAAGGTATATTTACCTTTCATAAAACATACTTAATTTTCTTGAAAATTGACTTTCACAAGTCACATGACATTTATATGAAATCATAATTTAAATCAATTAATAAGTGCGAGTCTACCTCAAATCCGACGAGTGCAAAGTTGAGCGGGAATGACTTCAATTTCTTTAAATTCTCCGTACGCTTCGTCTTAGCCAATAAGTCACTTTAGTCTATCGAATATATAGTTCAAAATGATAAATTATAATTTGAGGACTAAAATTGATGTTTTGAAAGTTGAGGGACTAAAATGAATACTTTTGAAAGTTCAGGGACTAAAATAGATACTTTTGATAGTTGAGCTTAAAAGTAAATCAACGGTGACTGAAATAATAGATTTTGAAAATGAAAGGGCTGATTAAAACTCATTTAAAACTTTGGGGCTGAAATGGATAACTTAAAAAGTTGGGGACTGATTTGAAAACCTTTAAAAACTTCAGGGACCAAGCTGTAATTTCTGAAAGTTAAATATAATATCAAATATATCTTTTTCTCATTCAGATCGAAGAGAGAGAGAGACCACACAGAGAGGCGGAGGGCAGACGGAGGTGCGATCGACTACTTTCAGTCAAGGTTGCCGCGAGCCAAACGCCGGCGGTGGTTCGGCGATGGTTCGGCCATCATGTGGTGGTGATTTAGGCTAGGTTTTGGTGTTGATTCGAGGTGAATCCAAGGCTCAAGCTCTGATCTTGATTGCGATTTCCGGTGACAAATCCGGTCACTGGCAGTCGGCGTCGAGGTAAGTCTTTGGTTTAGTTGATTTTGGGTTTTATCTATGATTGCTGGTGGTTGGATTCAAGGACTTGGCTTTTGGCAGCAATTGGTGATTGAGGTAGTGAACGGCGGTTTAGGTGGTTTTGCTGCAGGTTTTGGGTTGTTATAGGAGTTGTTCTGATTTGCTATTGAAGTTGGGCAGTGGCGTCGATGGAGGTTCAGGCGGTGGTTGTGATTTCCGGTGGTGGTTTATTTGTGGCAGTGGCTGCGGAACCATGGCTTTATGAATTGAGCTGTGAATTGATTTCTCTGAGTTGTGTGATAGTGATTTTGGGGCAGTGGACTGGTGATGATCATGATGTAGCCGGTTGGTTGGGTGATTGATTTGTGGCTGCCGGTTATGGAGTTGAGGCAAAGCTTGTGGATTGATGATGATTATAGTGATTGTCGTGATGGTAGGACTGTGCTTGCAGGCGATTGGCAATGGTTCTGTGAAGGGCTGCAACCGGTGGTTTGGGTTGCTGCAAGCTGTCGAGGTTGCAGTAAAATTGATCATGGTGTTGATAAGGGATTTTGGCTATGGTGGAGGTGCTGATGTTCAGACTTGTGGTGTTGGAATTGTGGCATGGTGGCAGTATGGTCTGCGTGATGGCAGAGTGATGGACGGTGAGGCAGTGTGGGTGGACTGTGGTTGCACTCGTCTGGGATGGAGATGGAGCTTGGTGCAGGTGATGAAGATGTATGCTTATATATATTGTATTGTGGAATCTAAGTACATGGAAGTGTGAGTTGTGCCATGAGTATTGAAATGAAGATGGGGTAGATGATGATAATGATGAAGATGCTTTGCTTTGGTGTTTGTATAATGAGATGGAATATGAAATAGATGTAAAATTTATATATATAATGATGATGTTTTTGTATAAGGAATTGTATTAAAACTGATATATTTTGGACTGAAAATAAATTTGAATAAGGAAAATTGAAATATTTTAATAAATTTGGAATTCAAAATAATTTTGAAAATAATACTTTGAATAAACAATTAAAATAACATAATTTTAGAAATTCGGATTTTAATTTAAAATCGAACAAATTCGATATTTCTTGACTTGGCTAGACGAATCCGTCGCGGCATTAATTTCAAAATAATAAATGAAATAGTAGCGACACAATTTTCTAAATATTAAAATAATTATTTATTGCATAAAAATTCTGGATCGCTATAATCTTACCTCCTTAAAATAATTTCGTCCTCGAAATTAAACTTACTTAATCTTATAATTTCTGAATACTTAATCAGAATCTCTTCTTCTTATCATCGAAAATTCCCAAAAATAATCAAAGAATTACCTGAATATCTTCTCTACGTAATATACCCAAACATATCAACATAATATCATCAACTTATCTTTCCAATATTTGTAACCCAAAATTCAGTAAACAAATATCTCCCAAAACTAAGATTCTATACTTAAATGTCACCACATTTCCTGCAAAGTATTTCTTTCACTTGTATATACGTATGAATTCTGATTCAATACGGTACTCATTTTACTTTCCACGTATCATCACACTATACCAAGATTATCATTATTAAAACAAAATATCAGTACCCATAATCCAAGAAAATATTCCAAATCTCCAATCAAATCTCCTTTATCGATAAAATTTAACAGCGCATTACTTCTTGTCTCCTCTTTTCATTAAAATAATCCTGCGCTTTCTTGCTGGTCACAACATTACGCGGATTCACTCAGATCCTTTGCGCTTTTAAATAGTTCATGCTGGGAAGAGGTTGAATCATCAAACAATGGATATCATTCTTTCTAACATTCGCAAGTATTATTCCAGTCTTCCTATGAATGATCTGAGAAAGATCTATAAAATAAGGCTCGAAAGATTGAGGTTGCTAATGGCTCATGATATTCCAGAAGATGTTCGCTGGTTGATAGAAGCAAAGGTTCGACTATCTGGTGAATTACCATCAACATTTCCAAAACATATGCCTGGTTTAGGCAAAAGCACGTTCGCAAAGAAACGAAGAGCAAAAAGACTGGGTGGTTGCTACAAATGTGCTCGTTGGAACTGTAATACACGTTGCAAATCAGTAGGATATTCTTCTACTAATCGGGATGATAAAATCGAATTCATAAAGGGTGGACTGAGTAAGGAGTCTTTGGATGATATTCGACTGACTCTTGAGACGCACCCAAGTGGTTATGTACAACGTGAACTTCTCTCCTTATACGCTCAGTTTAACGAGGACAAAAATCGTTATAGTCTCCAAAATATAATAGCAAAAGATCCTGTTTGCCAGTCTGTTTTACAAAATGAGGCTTCTGGCAGTTCAGCAATGATATAAGGTAAATCTTTTGATATGCTTTTAAAAATATTTTTCTGTTTTCTTTAACGCGTTTTGGAAATAAAAAAATATTTTCCTTTCTCGAGTTTTGATAAAGCTGGAAATAAATATATTTTCCTTTTCTCGAGTTTTGATAAAGCTGGAAATAAATCACCGAAAGGTGATATCTTTGATAAAATAGTCAAAAGTTGGCCGATTTTGTCAAAAAGTGAATCTTTACTTTTTCAGAATCAATCAAAAACAGTAAATTTTTCCGGCTTTAAATAGCCAAACATATTTCATAGTTCAGGCATCCCAAAATCACATCTTATTCGTAAGTTTTCCCTTCTTTACTATCAAAGATGGAAGCACCAAAACTTCGACAGATCAAAACTATTTGTGTATTTTGTGGATCAAAAGTAGGGAAAGGCTTCGGTTATCTAGAAGCGGCCGTAGATCTTGGAAAGAAACTGGGGGAAAAAGGTATCACTCTTGTATATGGGGGTGGTAGCAGTGGTCTAATGGGTTGTGTTTCCCAATCTGCTCTTGCAGAGAAATCAAAAGTAATCGGTGTTATACCTGTCCCTTTGGTAGATGTTGCAGGCAAAACACGAGGGCATGAAGTTCAAACCTTATCCATCCATGAACGCATAACTTGTATGTTATATGGTTCTGATGCCTTTATAGCCCTGCCCGGAGGTGTTGGTACCTTAGAAGAAATTTTTAACATTACCTCGTGGGCTCAACTAGATCTCCATACTAAGCCTATTGGGCTTCTGAATGTTAACAATTTCTTTGATGGTTTGTTAACCTTTCTTGATTATGCTGTGGAACAGGGATTCATCTCTCCATTTTCCAGAAGGCTTCTTATTTCTGCTCCTACTATTGATGAACTACTGGATAAGCTGCAGTCATATATCTCAATACAAGATCCAGCAGGAGTTAAGATAGATTGGTCGCAAGGAAGGGGAATCAAGCGAAAATGGAGTCCGGTTAATGTAAACTTAACTCTTTGAATCTTAGAATAGGTGGGGGTAGAGTACGGAGTATTCTCACTCTCGAGACACCCCTCCATTTACTAGGATTTCCTTAATGTTTAAATCTTGTGTGTACTTCAAAGATTCCAGGTGGTAGATTACGGAGTATTCTTACTCTCGAAACACACCTCTTTGAAGGTTTCTTTATTTCCTCAAAAGATTAGAGGTGGTAGGATACGGCTACTCCGGAAACACATCTCTCATTCTGAGGATCTTTCCATGTTTTTCTCTTATGCTTTCGTGTGTTTCATGTATTCCTTTCCAGTGTGACTCTTGTGTGTTCTCCTTATGAGAAAATAATAAAATCTCTGCTATCATCTACTAAACCTCGTTTGTGATGTAAATGATCTTGCATGTCTAACCTTAATTCCTTTAGTGGATGCTTATCATATTATGCTCTTAATTCCAAATGATAAAATTCTGGATAGAGTCTCCCTTGTAATTTGGACTTATCCAAACCATAAGCATACTTCATAACTCACAATAATAAATAACTCCACATTTGATCACAACGATCTAAAAATATTGAAAACGATTCCAACACTTCAATATCATCAAAATATCCCATAATTCAATTCATAATTCCTCAACATAGAAATTTCAAATCATATTTTTCAATATCACAATATTACTTCCTTTCATACCTTAATTGGCTCAAAAGTTACTCATACTTATAAATATATGCCATAAATCATATTCCCAAAATTTATTCACAAAGCCAAACTTCATAATAAATTTCTCTTCAACATAGAGGCATAATAAATTAACTCAACATAATATCCATTACTTAATTCTCAATAAAATCATATTATTCCCATTATGCTCAACACTCGTTTTCTTTAAAAAAATTTCTCATAATCATACATTAAAGCATATAAGTTATGACAAAGCATAACAACATCATTATTTTCGAAGAAATACATTCTTATTTCTCATAAATCATAAGTATCCGAAATACTCTTCATTCTTTCTCATAAATCAATAAAATGAGTATTCGAAATACTGAAATAACTTTAAACATCATAAACTTCTTTACCTCGGAGTTGGTGGAACGAATGATGGCAGTGGCAATCTTCATCAATAAATTTTTATAATGGAAAATATTTCTTGAAAATTCTTTTTGAAAATTTTTTCAGTCTACAGAAACGCAGACTAGCTCTGATACCAACTTGTAGCGCCCCGAGTTCCGTATACCCGATTCACTACGTCATTTTCTGTCTAAATTTTTCGAATAATATTTTTGCAGAAGAAATAATTGAAATTCATTTTTGGCAACATTAAATAAACTGTAATGGCCGCTAAAATTGAAAACATTTATGAAACCATTTGAAATAGTAAATAGAACCATTAATATTGTAAAGAAATTGCCAATATCATAATTTCTCAAATAAATGACCTTCTCTAAATTATTCGATTGTTTGGAAAATACGGAAATCATTAACGTCAAACTTTCAACCGTTTAACGATTATTGCCACCATCATTCATCGCTCGCCACCGTCTCCGAAATCTGCAAAACTGTTAAAAAGTAGGGTGAGTATTTCATGGGGGAAATACTCAGTAGACTCATCGCAAATTAATTTAATTTATAAGATGATTAAACACATAAATCCCGGCTCTTTATAAAACGGGCATTGATAGAGCTTCTTTATAAAACTGCTCTTGATAAAACTCATATTGTGCATTACAGCACGGGACATATTTTACAAATCATAGGCTCTTTGAAAATAGCTCTTTGAAAACAGCTCTTTGAAAACCATATACTTATAAAAACATTTTAATTATGTCAAGCATAATTTCTTTTGAAAGCATAACATAAGATAGGATTTAAATCCTCATAAACATAAATAGACACAAGAACTTTACCGAACTTAGGTGGCAAGAATTCTTATGCAGTAAAATCATAATAACAGTAAGTTTTCATCATAACATAGGATAATATCGAAATCCTCATAAACATAAGAATTTTACCGAACTTAGGTGGCAAGAATTCTTATGTAGTAAGTCATAATAACAGTAAGATCATAATAACAGTAAGTATACCAAAACATAATTCATGAAATTCATAGGGATCATTTCCATCATAACATAAGATAGGATCGAAATCCTCATAAACATACGCGACAGGAATTTTACCGAACTTAGGTGGTAAATCCTCATAAACATATGGAAAGGCAGGAATTTTACCGAACTTAGGTGGTAAATCCTCATAAACTTATGGAGACACAGAATTCTACCGAACTTAGGTGGTAAGAATTCTTATGTGCATAGCAATGATCCAAAACATATAAAACATTATCGTAAAAACATAGGGTATACTTACTTTTCATAAAAACATAAGGTATATTTACCTTTCATAAAACATACTTAATTTTCTTGAAAATTGACTTTCACAAGTCACATGACATTTATATGAAATCATAATTTAAATCAATTAATAAGTGCGAGTCTACCTCAAATCCGACGAGTGCAAAGTTGAGCGGGAATGACTTCAATTTCTTTAAATTCTCCGTACGCTTCGTCTTAGCCAATAAGTCACTTTAGTCTATCGAATATATAGTTCAAAATGATAAATTATAATTTGAGGACTAAAATTGATGTTTTGAAAGTTGAGGGACTAAAATGAATACTTTTGAAAGTTCAGGGACTAAAATAGATACTTTTGATAGTTGAGCTTAAAAGTAAATCAACGGTGACTGAAATAATAGATTTTGAAAATGAAAGGGCTGATTAAAACTCATTTAAAACTTTGGGGCTGAAATGGATAACTTAAAAAGTTGGGGACTGATTTGAAAACCTTTAAAAACTTCAGGGACCAAGCTGTAATTTCTGAAAGTTAAATATAATATCAAATATATCTTTTTCTCATTCAGATCGAAGAGAGAGAGAGACCACACAGAGAGGCGGAGGGCAGACGGAGGTGCGATCGACTACTTTCAGTCAAGGTTGCCGCGAGCCAAACGCCGGCGGTGGTTCGGCGATGGTTCGGCCATCATGTGGTGGTGATTTAGGCTAGGTTTTGGTGTTGATTCGAGGTGAATCCAAGGCTCAAGCTCTGATCTTGATTGCGATTTCCGGTGACAAATTCGGTCACTGGCAGTCGGCGTCGAGGTAAGTCTTTGGTTTAGTTGATTTTGGGTTTTATCTATGATTGCTGGTGGTTGGATTCAAGGACTTGGCTTTTGGCAGCAATTGGTGATTGAGGTAGTGAACGGCGGTTTAGGTGGTTTTGCTGCAGGTTTTGGGTTGTTATAGGAGTTGTTCTGATTTGCTATTGAAGTTGGGCAGTGGCGTCGATGGAGGTTCAGGCGGTGGTTGTGATTTCCGGTGGTGGTTTATTTGTGGCAGTGGCTGCGGAACCATGGCTTTATGAATTGAGCTGTGAATTGATTTCTCTGAGTTGTGTGATAGTGATTTTGGGGCAGTGGACTGGTGATGATCATGATGTAGCCGGTTGGTTGGGTGATTGATTTGTGGCTGCCGGTTATGGAGTTGAGGCAAAGCTTGTGGATTGATGATGATTATAGTGATTGTCGTGATGGTAGGACTGTGCTTGCAGGCGATTGGCAATGGTTCTGTGAAGGGCTGCAACCGGTGGTTTGGGTTGCTGCAAGCTGTCGAGGTTGCAGTAAAATTGATCATGGTGTTGATAAGGGATTTTGGCTATGGTGGAGGTGCTGATGTTCAGACTTGTGGTGTTGGAATTGTGGCATGGTGGCAGTATGGTCTGCGTGATGGCAGAGTGATGGACGGTGAGGCAGTGTGGGTGGACTGTGGTTGCACTCGTCTGGGATGGAGATGGAGCTTGGTGCAGGTGATGAAGATGTATGCTTATATATATTGTATTGTGGAATCTAAGTACATGGAAGTGTGAGTTGTGCCATGAGTATTGAAATGAAGATGGGGTAGATGATGATAATGATGAAGATGCTTTGCTTTGGTGTTTGTATAATGAGATGGAATATGAAATAGATGTAAAATTTATATATATAATGATGATGTTTTTGTATAAGGAATTGTATTAAAACTGATATATTTTGGACTGAAAATAAATTTGAATAAGGAAAATTGAAATATTTTAATAAATTTGGAATTCAAAATAATTTTGAAAATAATACTTTGAATAAACAATTAAAATAACATAATTTTAGAAATTCGGATTTTAATTTAAAATCGAACAAATTCGATATTTCTTGACTTGGCTAGACGAATCCATCGCGGCATTAATTTCAAAATAATAAATGAAATAGTAGCGACACAATTTTCTAAATATTAAAATAATTATTTATTGCATAAAAATTCTGGATCGCTATAGATGGGATGTCAGACAAGATGAACAGTACGTAGGATTCAGGGACCATAACCGACTTTATATACTGAATTGCTAATTAACCTAATCCGGCCCATCATGAATTAGGTAATGGCCTGGTATCTACACATAAAAGCCCATACATTTAATTAGATGCATTAAAGCCCGATATATCAAATCCTTATTAGATCACTTTAATTGGGCTTAACCAAATTGATAGCCTTTTATTCAATACACAATAATTCACATATAAGCCCACACGATTGACAAAAATCCTTACACTACAATGAAGCATTGCTATGAAGTACTGCTACTGTTTGGTAATAAATAAATTTATAAATAATGGTGTGTTCAGTAAACTTTTGTTATAATCAACACAATTTTTAATACCACTTTTTAATCACACATCTTTTCTCTCTCCAATTTTTAACAACATATCTTACATAGAAAACATAAATAACACTCATCATTACATGTTATAACTGTTGCCGAACACAAACTAATATATTTTTTCATATTAATTTTTTGGTCACACATAATTTTTCAAACTATTTTTTAATCACATATTTTATCTTGAAAACATCACATCATTTGATTATAAATAAAAATCTTTTACTAACTTATGCTGAATATATATTAGAATTCTCAAATCACTTTTTAATTATAAATATTTTTAATCATATATTTTACTTTAAAAATAATAAATTCTTTTTCTATGTTTGTTAAAAGTTTTTAGTTTAAAAATATGTTTTTTTATGTTTTTTAGGTAAAATATATGATTGAAAAATGGAAAGAAAAATGTGTGTGGTAAAAAAATGATTTAAGAAATTGCGTGGAAAAAAATATATTTGCCAAATGAAAGCTATAAGATGAAATTGAGAGGCTAGTGAAGTAGTTTCCTTTCAATGATGAGTGATAAAATTCAGAATGTAATGATGATTTGTTTGTGTTACATAAGCAGCATATTCAGCCGTGGTTTTTATAGGTTGTTTGGTAAAGGAAATATTTTTATCACAATTTTTTTAATTTAATTTTAATTATTCATTTTAAGTCAAGTTCATAATTTTTTATTTTTTAAATATTTTTAATCTTACAAGTGGATTTAATTTAGCAGAACTTACTTTTTCGAGTGAAAACCTCAAATTAATTCATTATCCTTTTTCGCATTGGTGGCCATTTAAGCCGACATAACCGAGATAATCATGGATGTAATCAAGTTGGCAGTATTATTAAAAATTTAAAAAGATAGTGTCGTAAAGCGTAATAAAGAATACAGGGGCATGCACATACAAATTGGGCCGAAAATAATAACATGTTTGTTTGACCAAATGTCTCAAAGCAAAGTTTTTTAACATAATACAATTTAAATCTTAAATATTCGGGAAAGATGGAAATGTATACTTTGTAAATAATTTAATCTGAAGTGTATATTGTGTAAATTAACGTGAATATGAACACGTGGAAGTATTAAATCTAATTTTAGTTGAGAACGGCACGTAGTCAGAATTCAATTTTGGGGGGGGGGGGGGGGGGAGGGGGGGGGGGGCGAAAATACTTGGGGGGGGGGGGGGGGGCTCCCGGGGGTTCGGGGGGCGGAGCTCCCGAATATTTTTTGTAACTAAGAACATTGAAAACGATGATTTTGAGTACCAAAATAGGAAAGTTAGATTTACTGATCAAAAGACAATTAGTTTGTCGATACAAAAATAATTTGTTCATATATGTATCTAACGCTATACAAATTGAAAACATAAACGTTAGATGAACATAAAAAAGATAAAAAAAAAAATAAACTGCCTATATATATAACAGATGATAGAGATGACTTGGACATCTGAAATTGGTCTCTCCTTGTTCTCATCATTTCAAACTCATCAATAAGAGAATCTAATGGAAAAGTATCAACAATCTCCTTCTCTATATACACAAGTATAGTACTGGACAAAAAATTATTTTCTATTCTATTACGCAATCTTATCTTAAGACTTTTGTATTGTTGAATTTTAAAGTTTAAGTTATTGGGTCAATATTTATCAATTAAAAAAAAAAATTTAAAATTTTGCGAGGACGAGTAAAAATTTTTGTGGGGGCGAAACTAAAAAATACATTACAAATTAACTAAGAATAGTAAATCGACGGATAATGTACCCCCCCCCCCCCCCCCCCCCCGAAAAAAAAAAAATCCCCCGTCTCTGGTTGAGAATAGTAGAATACTGATTAAATTTCCCCCAAAATGTGGTATAGCTGAACTTAGGGCATGTTGTAAGACTCAGTTTGGGAGTAAGTCAAACTATTTTATGTTACTTATTTTTGTCAATCATGATATTTTTGTTACCACTTTTATTTCGGCTATATGCATCATCACTTGTTTGAACGAATTTAGCAAGTATTTGGTAAAAAAAATAAGGTGGCGTTCTGTTTGTATTTTATTTTGTATTTTCATTTTCGAAAATGTTTTGTATTTTGTGTTTTCATTTTTATTTTCAAATTTGCTGAAAACGCGTTTGGTTTGTCATTTCTGAAAACTGTTTTTTAAAATGAAAAGCTGGAAAACACGTTCTGTTTGAAATTTTGCAAAACACTATTTAAACTATTTTTAATTAATTTGCTTGCAGAATACTACTAACTCCAACTCAAATTTCCTTTCACAATAAACTAAAAATATGGTTACATGCAACACACTAATGTGAGCATTAAGAGTCTATATTAACACAGCTTGGTCATGTTTGGGATTTGAGAAAGCTCTACTTCTATTAAAATCCAGAACATGCAAGTTCTTTCAAAACCACCAGAGTCCATTTATCATTGCATTTTTTGAAATATAACAACAAGAATTCTCATTTAATTTTTTTTTTTGTAATGTTGATATTGAATTCAATAAAACTTTATTTAAACTAAGTTCCAAGTTAGGATAATTCTCAAAAAAAAAAAAAAAAATATTTATTTAGGCTTAGTTCCAAGCTAGGATAATTCTAAAAAAAATAAAAAAAAAATAAAAAAAATAAAAACTTTATATTAACCTTAGTTCTAAGTTAAGATAATTCTATATTAAAAAAAAAAAAATTCCCATTGGACATTTTTTGTCGAAATACACACAAAACACCCAAAACGATGTTTCGGGCGTTTTCCGTTTTGTGTACAAATTTTTTTTTTTTCTTTCCAAAATGCGTTTTCGAAAATGGTAAAGAGAACGCGTTTTTAACGTTTTCGAAAATAAAAACAGAAAACGACCTCAAAACAGCAAAGAGAACAGGGGGTAAGTCTCTGTTTAGTAACACTGTTTGATTTATAAACTTATTTATCTATGATTTTGAGATAAAAAGTAATGATTGAAATTTGTAAAGAGAAAATGTATGTAGTTAAAAAGTGGTTTGAGAATTGTGTTGTTTATAACCAAACAGAAAAAATCAGTTTATAAACTATACAATTTTTCAAATCACTTTTTAACTACACACATTTTTTCTTTCTAATTTTCAATCACTACTTTTTACTTTAAAATTAGAAATAAATCAATTTATAAATCATATAGTGATAATGTGATTTTTAAAAGTTTTTATAATTTTTTTTTTTATGTATACGTGGTTTAAAAATTTTTGAAAAGTAAAAATTATGAATTTGACTAAAAATGAATAATTGAAATTGAGTTTGAAAAGAGATAAATTTATTTTTTTTTACCAAATAAGGTCATAGGGTTACCAAATTGTTTTTATTCGAATGCTTATTATTGCGCTTAGCGGCTTAGGCTTATATCCTAATCTATTATGTCATTGGATTGATTGTTTGGTTGGGGGCATTAACGTCGTTAATGGGAACACTTTTTTTTTATGTCATGATAGTTTTACATTTTACTTTTTATATGAAATACTCCTCAGTTTCATAAAAATAAGTTCATTAATTATTGGATCGTTCAAATTTGTTAATACAATGCATATTAAATAAAGTTATACTCCCTCCATTCCACAAAAATAGTCTCCTACCCATTTTCACGTCATTAATATACTCTTAATAAATTTATGTAATTTCCCATAAAATTGAAATAGTATAAATTTATTTAATAAAAAAACACATTAAATAACGATAAAATGGAATATAAAATATTAACTTCACTCTCAAAAAATAAAGTAGATTATCTTTGTAGGACGGACGAAAAAAGAATAGTGAACTATTTTTGTGGGATGGAGGGAGTATTAAAAAATTAAGACATTAATATAGTCTCAAAAAAAGTGGCGTATAATTTGGGACAAACAAAAAATGAAAACGAGTATATCTTTGTGGGAAATGAGAAAATGAGCATGTTTATTTTCTTTTCCACCCTCATAAGTAGGCCGATTACTGTACTTGGATTTTTTTTATAAGAACGTCTTGAACTCCAAGCTTCTTATTGCAATGGTAAGGGCTGATACAACAGTAGTAATGTGTAGATCGAGAATTTGAAGTCTTTCATTGTTGAAACGGGTCATGAACTCTCGTAGTTTCTCACTAGAGCCCCGACTTAATGACATAAGTTTGACCGTTATTTTGTTTATCCACTTGCTACTGGAGTAGAAGGTCGTGAGCTTGTCGGTGAGTTCACTGTAGGAAGAAATTGACCTCGTTGGTATGGTAGAGAACCAATCTTTGGCCGCGTTGATCGAGTTATTAGGAAAGTCCATCCACAATATCTAATTCGACGTGTTCAGCATTTCCATGACATCGCTATATGTGTTAGATGGTTGTTTGGGTCTGACATTCCGTTGTATTCCTTTATACTAGGGTACTTGAACCTATCAGACAATGAGAATGAGGTTATTCCTGGAGTGAAGGGAGTTCACCGCGTAAAAGTAGTTAGACCTTGTGTACTCTATCTTATCACGTATGTTATTCCTTCTTAGAAGATTCTAGAAATCTCATGTTAATTGCAGAGGTCATTTATCCGTTGTTGGAATTCGCTAAAAACTTCTCGATACACAGATCCACCCTCAAATGGAGATTTCGAATCTCTGATTTCTTGTATCTCTTTAAGGGGATGAGGATTATCTTCATTGACGCGTGGATTAATTGGTAGTGCATACCTTGTGGACGTGGTAGGGCGAGTTTGTCAGGTATTGACCATGACTATTTGTATTGCTTCCCACAGATATCGCCAATTGATGCTACAAAATTATTGACATCGAGTTAGCAAAATCACGAAATGTCGTTGGTAAGTGTATTTTATACACTTATTTGTATGTCTAAATTAGGATTAATTATTATCGTTTTAGAATAATTCCTATTTTTTTTTTTTTACATTTTAGAAAATATCCTAAAAGATGGAGAATGAGGCAATTAATAGAAGAAATGCATAATTGGATGTTAATTAGAGCTAAATTGGACAATCGAGAGGCTAATGACGTTAACCGGGAAAGATGCAATGTGCCAAAGTAAAGAAATCAGAAGTTGGAGGACCAATTAAAGGAATTGAGAATTGAAACGAGCAAATTGAGACGATTCCAAAGTATGGGGACTATATTGTTTCAATTGAGAATTGAAGAACTGAAGAGCAAATTAAACACGATGGACCAACTTGCATATATCCAATGATTGACTTGGATCACAAGACGATACATTTAGAATTTTTAGGAGTTAATTGGATGCAAATATAAGTCAAAAAGGAATTAAATATGATAAGAATATTATAATAAATTAATTCTAATCGCACAAGATTATAGACAGATTTCTAGTCATATTTTGAGGCCTGATTTTGGGGCAGTAAACGTTCGAATTGAGAAAATCCTACTTCATGAATAATTGTATCCATTTAAGTTATCTTTCTAATGAAATTTGAGTCACCTCAATCGGATAAAGGAATAGAAAGATATGGTCAAAATACTGAACGCTGTGCAAATACAAGAAAAGACGCGCACGTGGGTTTGATGAATTTTTTCCTTCTTCAACTATGTCTTTTCACCAACTATATAAGTGACTTGCACGAAAATCAAACATTTGCCTGTCCTAGAATTGAGACTTGGTGTGTAATACCACTTTTAATTTCACGTGCTTTTTTGGATATCACGCAATTTCCGTGTTGATACTATGATGGATTATTTATTTGGTAATTATTATTGATAATAACTTGAATTATTTTGCAATGGAAGGATTTGGACGCCGTCATGATCAATGTGTCAATTAGAAAGTTATAAATTATTTACGTGCAATTCTATGTGAGTATTTGTCTTATTTCCTAAGCATGCTATTTTCTATTTTACAGTATTAAATTGAAAGTTGGGGGAAAGTTTAGTGGCAATTCTAGAATAAATAGAACCGATGAACTTAACTAGGCACAAGGAGAGAAATGAGGGACTAAATTGCAAATTCCAAAAGATTAAGTTTTAATTCTAATATAAACCCTCTGAAATAGTCTCTTACCTCACTCCCTCACACCTTCGCTCTCGCCCTCTCCCTCTCCCACGATTTCATCGCTGCCTCTCTTGCTCTCCACACCGTCGATAACCCAACGACGATGGCCACTACCTCGCGTCACCACTTCCTCTGTAAGGATCTCCCCCATATTTCTCTCCCCTATCGCACGCTGTCTCACTCACTCTGTCTCGCAACATGCACACACCCGCGCACCATATTTCACGCGCACACATATTTGGGGATAAAGATGTATATATATATATATATATATATATATATATATATATATATATATATATATATATATATATATATTGATCTTTGTGCACATATGTATATAAATCAGTATGTATATGTGCTTACATAGGCAAATTGCAGATTTTGATGTGTATGCATATATGATTTTCGATTCAGAACTTTTAAATTGAATTTCACATGTTAAATGTTGATTTGAAATTGGAAATCTTATGATATATATATATATATATTGTATCATTTCATATTGGATTATAGTCTAATTTCGAATTTGTTAATTAAAATTTTGGTAATGAAAATAGATATACATGTGTGTAAATTCATAATTAGACTTGGTTTAAATTTCGAAGCTAGGTAGTTAAATTTTCAGATTTATGAATAACTAAGTTTGTAATTGGGAGATTTTGAAAAAATTAGATTTAGTTATATAATTGTGGGGTCCGAGTTTGGTTTTTAAAAGATGAGAAGACCTTCTAATGTGCATTGAGATTCATCCTTTGTCTTGAATAGGGCTCTTACGTGTTTTTTTCATATCATAAAGTCACATTGAAGTTTTAACGTTGGTTAAGAGTTTAAATGTGAATTGGAACTAAAAGTATATTTTATTTAATGAATGGATATAAAATAGGATTATCGGGCACATTGACGTTGTGGGCATCTGAGACTCTTCCACTTGTAAATCAAGAAAACGGTAAATACTAAGGACGTGAGGTAAGTAAACTTCCCTTTCTCTCAACATAGTTGAATGTTTAATGTGGAATTATGTGCTTAATTGACATTCATGTTAATTACGGAATTCCATCCTTTGTGTTGAATAGGGCTCTTATGTGTTTTTTTCATATCATAAAGTCACATTGAAGTTTTAACGTTGGTTAAGAGTTTAAATGTGAATTGGAACTAAAAGTATATTTTATTTAATGAATGGATATAAATTAGGATTATCGGGCACATTGACGTCGTGGGCATCTGAGACTCTTCCACTTGTAAATCAAGAAAACGGTAAATACTAAGGACGTGAGGTAAGTAAACTTCCCTTTCTCTCAACATAGTTGAATGTTTAATGTGGAATTATGTGCTTAATTGACTTTCATGTTAATTACGGAATTCTAATGCTTTTGGTTTACCATATGCAATTATGTATATTTAAGAAACTGTTCAAGTATGGACGCTATCATGTCATTGCATCATTAAGAATGCATTGGCATTAAAATTGGAAAGTCAAATATTTTTAATGAAAGGAATGTGTCAAGGTGCAAATTTGTTCAAAATTATGTATCCCAAGTTGTTTATTGAAAGAATGAGTGTTCTTCTAAGTCATGAAAGATGGGAGTGGGAAATGGGGTGCGGGGGACCGGCGTACCCGAATGTAATGAGCCGCATTGCTGTGGAATAAAGTGAATGAGCCGCTTTGCGGTGGAATAAATGTTAACCGCTTTGCGGTTTTACTTGTAAATGTAATCTGGTTCCAAATAAGAATTGCTCACTGTTATCTGATTGACTAGAAGTTACATCAAGTGAGCGCACGATGAAAATGAAGTAAAAGTTTTGAAATGTCAAGGGAAAGTTTGAAAAGTTTGAAAGTTGGGAAATGTTAAAGTGAATGGGGATACATACTTCAAATTTTTATAGCATTTCATGTCATAAGCATGCATCACGTGCATAAGTTTACTTACTGAGCTTTGGCTCACCCCAATCCCTCCCCAATATTTCAGGTGATGAAAGTTAGATGATCTGAGGATAGAGCATTTGGTGGCAGACTCGCACAGTACCACGATTTCTCATTTTAAATAAAGTTTGAATTGGAGTTTTATAAATGTTTTTAGTTATTTTATTAGTTCATTCTTTTAATTGTTTGTTGGATTTAATTTTGATAAGTTATTTATCTCTTTAGCAGTTTATCAATTCTCCATTTAGTTAAATGAAGCTCATTGTTTAAATTTATTTATGTTGAGGGGTTTGGGATTAATTTTGAATTATTGTAGAAGGTTGGATGTTGAATGAGTTGTGTTTGAAGAGTTAAATAATTATGAGATTCCTCTACAGATTGGTTAAGTCTAATTTATAGAGGAGACTATATCGAAATTTTTGTACAATTTTATAATAGATAAGTGAAATGTTTATTTCCGCATTTAAAGTGAATGGAAGTTAACATGCCTAAGTTTAAGATTTTGAACTTGGGGTGTTACATGGTGCATGCTTTTCTTTCCTCTTGTTATTTTCAATGAACATTTATTTTTATTGTTTTTGCTCTTTAATTATGATGTGTAACTAAATTCCATGTTGGGATGAACGATGTAGCCTAACTTTATTGTTTTAATTACATATTCCATAGTTTTAATGATTAGTTGCATGTATTGATTTATTATTTTTTTAATACTTGAGTTGCTTGATCACCAATTCATGATGCAATGAGTTATTCTCATAATCTGAGAGGTAAGTTAATAACTTAGATCGAAGTAATAAATTCGATAATTGGACAAGAGATAAAGATATACTCTTGTTATTACTGCAGTCCTTATGAGAATTTTTGTGTTTAATGCACTTAGTTAAGGAATAATTTCGGTCCGCTGTAGGGATACATGGTTGTCTTAATTAGGTAGAGTTGATTTAAACTCGAGAAAAGAATTTCATATGCATAAGTAAATTCGACCGAATACATCATTAGGAAATAAAACTGGGATTAGAATTAATTTACTTGGTTAGGTAAAATCAAGATTCCCAACTACTTTACAATCATTTTTAAACACAAAACAATTGTATAATTTTAATTCTTTAGTTAATTTTCTTAATTTTAATTCAAAACACCAAAAACTCATTCGTTTGTTCAAATAAGGATAAGAACTAAAATATTTCAATACTTAATAGCAGTCCTCGTGGAAACGATAATTCGGACTTGTTTGTCCACTTTATTATTTTTCACGATCCGTACATTTGCGAAGATATTTCGCATCGCGAAATATTAGTGAACAGTTGTGTTATTGAAGAAGGAACAAAATTATTGGCATTGAGTTAGCAAAATCACGAAATGTTGTATTATTGAAGAAGGATGACCTAAGCTCCCAAAGAACCTGTAAAAAGACGTTGAATGATATCTTTGTTGTCCCTCTAGTTTGAGAATTAGTAACTGGAGAAAGATAAAATAAAAAAATAAGAAAATAAGAAAAAAACATAGTGTTTACGAAAGTAAAAAGGTTTGAGAGTTTATGAATGTTATACCATAACTTTTGAATAAGGGATCCTTATTGATAAAGATCAAAAGCAGGTCTTTATGTTCTAATAGGAGTACATCTCCTTGTTGAAATTGTTTCCATTTTGGAAACATCTCTTTTTTGAGTTTGACTCTTTTCTGAGTAAGAAGGTGTTTATTTGGAAACTAAATCATTATTAAGTCACGTGACCCAAGATATGACTAATTAAAACATACGGAGAGAGATTGGCCCATGACATAACCTTTTGGACCTTCATGCCATCTGCTTTCTCGTATGAGATTGGCTCAAGGTATGATCATGGACCCTTATAAAGAGGTCGGACTTAACGATCGTCCTCATTAAAGCAAAATAGCCGTCATTTTTGTTTTCCCGCCCAAAATAATTTCAAAAAATGGATGGATACATTTATGTCATAAGTTTATAATTTCTAAACTTACTTAAATTGGAATGCATTAATATTCATCATTATTTGCTTTATAAAAAATAAAAGAAATTAATACATTTGGAAAACTATGCATTATATTTGAAAAACAAAGATAACTTGATTTTTTTCGTGCATTAATTAGATTAATATTTTATTAAACTTTAATGTTTGTTATTTTTTGTTTAGTTAAAAAATTAGTGACAAATAAGTTTGTTTACACCTCTTAATATATTTTTTTGAAAACGGTAATCTATTTTTTATTTAGAAAACGATGACTATTCATTTTTTTAAATTATTTGAATTAAAACTTGCTTGCACCAACGTAAAAGGTACTGATGATAATTAATAATTTATTGAAACTAAAACCAATTATTATGTCATCACATAGATATAAATTTGAAGGGTATCATGGAAACCATTTGCATATCGAAAGATTATTAAGCTTCAAATTAATTGCATTGTTGTTATGGATGACATGTTGACTGCATTTGACCCATGTTTGAGACCCATTATTTGGAATAGTAAATTTTTGAAAAAATTGTAATTAAAAGGTGGAGAACCTTTTTGGGGGGTTTTGTGTCAATTATTTTATTGATATAATATGTGGTTGAAAATGAGTTTTGAAAAAAAGAGGTTTAGAAATAATGAGTGCTAAACCAAAGCTTGATGATGCGTTTAGTGCAATGAAAAATGAAATTGAAATTATTAAAGATAGTTAATTTTAATAGCCTCACCAAAATCTGCACATAATTTCCCACCAAATAACTTTCTAAATCGGAAATTTTTTGCAAAAAAATATTGTACTCTCTCCGCCCCAATTATATAGATCATATTTCCTTTTTTTTTTCTTATCCCAATTATACTTGTTTATTTATTGAGAAATATTTATTTTGTTCGTTTACTAATATACCTTTATTTATTACTTTTAATAATAATAGTTTTGATATTAAATAATGGTAAATTGACTTTTTTTTTTTATTTTTACAAAAATTACTTTTTCTATGAACATTAAATATGCTTTCTTAATCTGTGTGGAAAGTCAAACCAGTCTATATAATTGGGACGGAGGGAGTATTAAATATTATTGCAAATATTATGGTACATGTGCAACTAATAGCATTAGTATTGACATCCGCGCTATATTATTAATGAAATTAATATGTTATTTTTTTATTCCATCTGTCCCAATTATATAGGCTGTATTTCCTTTTTCGTTTGTCCTAATTATATAGACTTGTTTATTTATTGCAAAGTATTTATTTTATTTGTTTACTAATGTACCCCAATTTATTACTTCCAATATAATAGTTTTGATATTAAATAAGGATAAGTTGGAAATTCTCTTTACAAAAATTACTTTTTTAATGACATTAAATATGTTTTCTTAATTTGTATGAAATGTCAAACAAGACTATATAATTGGGATGAAGGGAGTAATATATAAACTATTTTTTATAATAATTATTTTTTTGATAATTATTGTCTTATTTTGAAATTGAAAAATATGTAATATGGATATCAAATCGAAAATTTCAACGAAAATTTTAATTCAAGCTAACAAGTGAGAGCAAATAATAAACATATTGTTAATAAAATTGTCTCAAAAATTAAAGGTAAAAGTTTTATTTTATGTTTTTTTTCCCTTCAATATCTTATTCATTATAAATTATATCTTTTAAGTTCTATACTATCAATAATTTGTTAACTAAATTCAATTTAGTTATACATGATTAATTTCAGTTCGAGTTCTTTTTCTTATCAAACTAAAACAAATAATAAATATACGTATTTTCGAAGTAATTCAATTAAGTTGTGTTAATTTCTACAACTTAATATTTCGATAAATTTATTCATCATTTGACAATATTTTTATTTATTTACTGATTATATCCATTGACTATTTTTTTTTATTATAGACTTAAATAACTACAATATGCAGAATATATATTATAAATTTTAACAAATAGCTTATATAATTTTTATTAAACAATTGATCGGTCATCAATTTTTATTAAAATATTAAAATAATAGTATAATAACATGAATAAGAAATTGCCAATATGAAGAAATTAAAAAAATCATGCAACAATATTTATTAAAATTAATGGTTAGTTTTTTTAGGAAAACACTTGAAATTAATAATTAATGTTTGAAAAAAATCAAAATATAATAAAAATGTCTATCTTACATCTCTTTTTGGGAAGAATATGATGAAGAACAATATAAAAGAAAAACGTCTATCATAAGGAAAATATGTAAGTTAAGTCTTCCACGTGTATTGTATGAGCCTAATTTTGTAATTCAAAAACTTTTAAACAGAAAATTTTATTTATTGAACGTTAAATCAAAAAATTGTGTTAATATGTTTTGTGGTACACCCGCTAAAACACTTAATTCATGGTTTGTTTCCTCACAAAAATAGTAAAACAATTCATTGATCCACAATATAATAATAATAATAATAATAATAATATGTCGTAAAAATTGGTAATATTTTTTTATTAACATATATAGCCCATGTTTGGCTTCCTTTAAAATTTTTAAAACATTTTTCTCTTTCTTCTTTTAACCACACATTTATCAAGAAAATAATATTAGACACAGACTCATAAAAATTCACTACATTTTAATCACACATTCTCCTAAAAATCATTATTCATTTCAAATAAACTCTTTTTAAATAACATCAAATAGGGGCATAGACAAAAGACCTATTATATATATATATATATTTTATTTAGATTTTCATTAATAACTTTCTTTTTTTAATTTTATTGACATAATAAAATATTCATTTAATTATATTCAATTAAATGCATCGCATTTAAAAATTAAAAAAAAAATCATTATGCAAAGGGTCTCTTGAGTTGAATTTCACTTTTCTGTATAACAAATTTTGAGGTAGGGGTGTAAGGGGTCCGATTTTTTCGATTTTTGACAGATTTTGAAACCAAACTATTTAAATAGGTTTGAGAAAAAATCAAACATAAACCAAACCATTTAAAACGGTTATAGAATAGTTCGAGAAAATCTCAAACTTAAACCTAGCGGTTTGGTCCTATTTTAAACCGCCTATTTCATCATATTTTTTTTCGTATCTACTTCTATGCCACTATTTTATTGATTTCAATATATTCGTATACTTTATTGATAATAAATCTAAACAAACTAAATAAATCTACTGTAAATTAAAATACTAACTAAATCAAAACGAAATCACTGTAAAATTACAATATAGTTATTTTGTCGATCTTTTTAAACTAAGATGTTACAAATAAAAGTTACGACAACGTTACTATACAAGTCTATAAGGGAAAAAAATAACACGATGCCTAATAAGACCTTCGTGATCACCATATCTAGAAAAAAAGAGGTTTATAGAGAGTACATAATCAATATAACAATTACATAAGCTTATCGTTGTCTGTTGTTATGAACTCAAACCATTCATCAAATATTTAGATGGAGATTATTGGATTTATTTAAAATTTGAAGTATGGTAATTGTCTTGTTGGGTAATAAATGTAATAGAAATTGACAAAATATCCATATAACTATTGAATTTGACATATTGGCCAAATTTTCGAAAATTTTCCTTTTTTTATTTGTTGTTTTTATATATTTTTTCATAGGTTCGATTTGATTTTAAACCGGAATTAAAAATTTCAAACCTAAATCAAACCATTCTTGACCGGTTTGATTATGTTCAAAACCATTTAGTTGACAGGTCCTCGTGGCACCAATCCGACGATTTTTAAAATGCGATTTCTGTTCGATTTTCTGGTTTGACTATTTTTACTTACAACCATATTTTGGTATTGATTTTCATTTTTGTGCATCGTTAATTTTGTTTAATTTGTTATATTCATTTAATTATATGACTGCATATATTTAAATTTGTTGCAATTACTTTATTTTATGTAAATTATAATATTTTGAGGGTTATCAGTTCCATTCATGGTAGTCAAAAATATTTGCACAATTTTTTTTATTTTTTTTAGGAAAAAAAATGCATTATTTAAGTTAGACCAATTATTTAAAATATATTTTGTCTAAAACAACTTTCGTACTTCACACATGTGTGGACAACCACAAACTGTATAAACAATTTAGCTCCCTTTTAATACCCATTATTTTAAACTTCAGTTTTTTTTTAAACTCATTTTCAACCACACATTGTATCAATAAAATAATATACACATAAATCCGTAAAGATTGCTTTTTTTAACTACACATTCTCCAAAATTTATTACTCCATCCGTCTCATAAAGATAGGCTCGTTTTCTTTTTTTGTTTGCTACAAATTATAGGTCACTTTCTTTATTAAGAGTATATTAATGTTTTATTTTCTAATATACCCCTATTTAATATGTATTGTTATCAACAAATATGAACTATCAATTAATTAATGTAGGGGTATATTAAGTCAAATGTTAACAAATTTATAGTTTCATCCTATATTAATTATGTTTTCTTAAACTGTATGAAAATAGAAACGAGTCTATCTTCATGGGACAGATTGAGTATTATAAATCACATTATTTTCAAGTAATGAGTCTCAAACAAGGGTATAGTATTTAAAGAGGTTTTCCAAAATTTATGAGAATTCTAATTCATTTATACTTTGAACATTTGTTGACAGTTTTAATAATTAATCAAAACAAACTGTGTGTTCAAACTTTTTTTTTTCCTATTTTGAAATGATATTTACAATGAAATAATTCACATTGTTCTTTTGCACAATGCACGGGTGTCGTACTATTTTTTTTAATAACTAGTACTTCAGTCGTGTGATGCACGTACGATTTTTTATTTTTTACATCAATAATGTTAATATTTTATAAGTATGACTATATTTATGTTCATATTGGAGGAAAAATATGTAGATATTTAAAAAGACTTCACGGAGAAACTGAATGTTATTTTTTAGAAATGTAAAAAAAAAAAATGGAATGAAAATAGATACTTGATTACAAATTATGGAATACTTCCTTGAATACAAAGTTTGTCGTTGAATTACTTTGATTGTCATCCTTATCGCGGATCAAAATTTTTAAATCATTGCTATTTGTAACTCTTGAAACAACAACGTATAGTTGACCGTGGATGAAAACTAGTTTCTTAGAAAAAAAACCGAAATTAGAAAGCGATTGGTATCGACTTTTATTGATTTTCATTGCATATGAGAAAATTAGAGGAAATCACCCTCGATTAAATTTGGAAAACAGTCTTGGATCGACGGGATTAATTACATTTATTATCAATTACTTTTCATACTCGTAAGAAAAAAAAAATAGGTATAAGGACGTAAAGATCAAATAGTCAAAATATTTAGCATTTTAATTTGTGAAATAGTTATATATACTTTCTATCGTCAGTGTCTTTTTAAAGTCCTCAATACTTTTTTTGAATCGTATTTAATCAAAGTAATTAACAATTAAACTAAATACAATCTCAATTCATTGAAATTTATAAAAAACTATTTACAAATTGTGTGTTCAAATTTTTTTCTATTTTAAAATGATATTTACAATGAAATCATTCATATTGCTCTTCGGGTTTGATACTAATTTTTCAAATAATGATATGCAATAGTGTCGATCAAAAATAATCATTTATGTCTTACAATTGTCTAAACAACGTAGGGACCATAAATCATTCATTCAATAATGAAATAGCAAGTCTCCAGAACATATCTCTCAGTGACAACACAGTCGGATGTAGAATTCGAATTCTGAAAAAATAAATTTGTGCTATGTAGTAAGTAAGAATCATCATCATTCATTGAAGTTATCAATACCTTCCACTTTGACTTTGAAAGACACAACATGTGATTTATCTCTCAAACCAATAGCTTAATATAAGATCGATTCGAACCCTCAGTTACAACTTTTTTTACAATGAAATGAGCAAACGTGGACAATTGAGAAGGGGGGCAATAATTGGGAGATAAAAGGAGGGGGGGGGTCCAAGTTCACGTGCAAAACACATGGTAGAAGAGCCTAGTACGGACCCGGGTTGCATTGTCGGGACTCGAAAGCAGATGTATTATTGGAGTTGAGGGAACACGTGGGACAGCTAGCACGCACCCGTGGGGACACACAATCATCACCCCTCATCTTGTCGGTTTTCATCTAAAGTTTAGTTCAATCAAATAATCATCATATCATAATAACTAATTACACTCTCCCCACCCACGCGTGTACAACAAACGTCACGGATTTTCATGGTAAAAGTAAATATATTTTACACTAGTGAATCATCCCGTGCGATGCACGAAAAGAAACGTCTAAATAAAAATAATTCGATTCGAAATTAAATGAATCCTTAAACAAAATAAATAACATTCACAAATGAGATATAAGTTCATCATTTATTAGTTTCATGTATAAACATCAATCTTTTAGGGAGAAGTCATACATGCGAAAATGATTGTGCCTTACTCTTATTGATAGTCATGACATATGATACCATCAATGAATTTTTTTTTTTTAAATCTAATAAGTATCCTAAAATTCGAATGGCTCAACGACATCCTTGGAATAAAGAACTTGTGTCCTGCATTACTGTCAGATAGAATTTGACCTTATAGAATATGATCGTCAAGTTTTGTAACGATTATTCACTATCTCCTCAAACCAAAAATTCACCTTGCAAAATGAACACTTAAATGTAGGATATCCAGTATTCATATACTCTGAATATTCAAACAATAGATGAAAAAGTTAATAATAGAGATCATGCATATAAAAGATAAAATTCAATATTTTGACAATTGATAATGAAAAACAACATGTATAATAATAAAATAAAAAATTGCGAGGTTGACAAAGATATTGCATTAAATTTATGATATTTTAGGTTTTCAATATTTATACAACGTAATTATTTTCTGATTGAAATTATAATTTGATATTGATCATCTCAATTTTTAGTTAAGTAAATTGGGAGAGAATTTATATATTATTGTGAAAAAATATCATAAAATTTGAATTAAAATATAGCAAAAAATATTTTGGTATGGTTAATTACTTTTTAAAATTTTAAAATTAACAGTTATGACAAAAACCATTAATAACTATATCATTTCAAACAATATAGATAAATTTGTTAACCGTTAATGTTAACAAATGTGATACGAGACTTTTTGAAGAAAAAAAAATTAATTAAGAATTAAATGTAATTGTCATTGAAATAATTTTGATAAATAATGCAATATAGGAAAGAACTTTAATATGTATATGTAATAAATAACTTAAAAATATGATTTAGTTATAAAAATTTCAATACAACGTGATTTATAAAAATACGAATGTGTATAAATTTTAAATATAATTTTAATTGAGAATTTGACATTAGATCTGTATGACTGAACCAAATATTTATCCATAAAATTAAGACCAATAAAATATCACAATTATTATAAGAAATTAATTACGTATTAAATGTAATTATCTATAAAAAATATTTAATTATATGCTATAAAAAAGAGCTCCAATTTTTAGATGTATTAAATAACTAAAAATAAGATTATTTATATAAAAAAAAATATACGTATGATGTGATTTATAATTTAGTACTACCTCCGTCTCATAAAGATAGTTCTCTACTCATTTTCACATAGATTAAGGACAAAAAGGAATATAAAATATTAATTTCACTCTTAAAAAATAAAGTAGACTATCTTTTTTAGACGGACAAAAAAAAATAGTAGACTATCTTTGTTGGATGGAGAGAGTATTATCTAGTAATAAAATTTTAGTATAATTTTTAACTGAAAATTTTACTTTGAATTTCTATAACTGAACACAAATTTTTATTTGTAACATTGAAAACGTTAGAAGAACAATTTTTTTTTTATGAAAAGAGAGATTTTGACACAAAAAAAATCCAAATATAAATAAGTAAAACCAAACAAATTATCGTTCTTGTATCATAAAAAAAAAAAAAAACTTCTCGGTAAAAGCAAATTTAAAAAAAAAAAAAAATTCTAGTTTCTTGTTTTTATTATTTTTTATACAATGTGATATACAATTTCATCAAATATATATACTGACCCAAAAATAATATGTTTTTTTTTTCACTCAACTGCCGAAACCATTAACATATCTATCCAACCCAAAGCTATTCTAAATAGCTCAACATTAGTTAATACATTGCAACCCCAACAGAGAAATCTAGAACATAATATAAATAGATTATTAACAAATCCTCATATTAGTCCAAAATAATTTTGCATTCTATATTGTTTTCGAAGCTTTCTTTACAATATTATTTTTTAAATATTTTTTCTTTTTTATCAGAAACTCAAATCTATGTTCAACGACTCAAAATATCACAGGTCTTGAAGAAAAGAGTAGTGACAATCCTATTTACTTTTTCAAAAAATAATTTACGATTTTTTATTTTCAACTGGTTTGTAATATTAATAACTAATAAGCATTACCACAGCACCAGAAATTTTGAATCATAAAACGTGATAAATAGAAAGTGGAGTAGATGGGCCATGTTAAACAGTACACATTTTTTCAAAGAAATAACCATTTAATTGAATTTTTTATTATTGTGTATATCTTCATAATAATTATATATAACAGAAATGAAAGAGGTTGTATATCGGGAAATGGAAAAAAAAAAGATATATAAAACAAAAATGAAAAAACAGATTTTAAAAAACGGGAAGAAATCAAATAAATTCTGAAAAAGCGAAAAAGGGAAAAAAAAACTGACATTCCAGTTTAATTAGGCGGCGAAAAATAGAAGTCATATAAACACAATAAATATTGAAGAATGTAAGTAGACGTCAGCGATTTTGAAAATAATAAATAAATATTGAAGGCTCAACTATTTTTGAAGTGGGTTTTGAAGTTAATTATTGGATGAGAGATGAGTAGTGTGAACATGATAAATATTGAAATCTCCAAAAATTGGAAAAATAAATAAATAAATAAATAAATAATTAAAATCTGCACATAGTACAAGAGTTTTGGAGGGAAACAGTGAAGTTGACTGGGGTTGACTCAGCTACTTTTATATATTATATATAGATATAGATTCCGTTCTTTTACACAATAATTATAATTTATAAACAAATTTATAAACAATACAATTTCTAAAACTACTTTTTAATTACACATATTTTCTCTCTCCAATTTTTAACCATTAATCTACCTAGAAAATACCAAAAATTAAAAAAAAAAATTTACGACAGACGTGGAACAGACCGTTAGACTTATCAAAATATTTTCTTTCTCTAATTTACAAATTTACTTAAAAAACACAAAAAAAGGAATTTTTGTTAGCTGCCAATTAGAGGTGTCAGACGGATGGGGATCGACCCGAGACCGCGGGTCGACCCATGCGATCGGCCCATGGGTCATAAAGTTGGGAACCGCGGGTTTTACGGGTCAAACTTTGGCGGACCGCGGTTAACCCGCTGACCAGTAAAAAAAAAACTGTTTTTATTAAATATGGTAACATTGAAAATCTCCATTCTTCTACAAACTTTAATACAACTTTTAAAACAAAATCTTAGGCTGCGTTCTCTTTGACGTTTTCGGGAAAAAAATTTCGAAAACGTTTTCCAAATTTCGTATAGGAAATGGAAAACTCGAAATTCACGTTTTCCATTCATTTAAACTAAAAAAAAAAAAGAAAACGCGGGTTTCCCGTTTTCCACGTTTTCGTTTTTTAAAAAAAAAATCATAAAAAATTTGAAATTGGTCAAAATTTGTCATTTTAATTACATTATTGGTCCCCGATTTTCAAAATTTGTCATTTTAATCCTCAAAATTTGAAATTTCTTGCGAAAATACCCTAATTTATTTGCAACTTAGGTCCTTCAACTTTATATTTTCTTGCACATTAGTCCGCAAATTTTACTTTTCTTTCAATTTAGTCATTCCCGTATTTGCTTTATAAGTCATTGTCTTCAAACATATATACTTTTGATCTACAACTTCGAATTGCACTCCGTTTTTTACGTCGAACTCCAAATTCAACAATCTTTTTATGATGTATCTTGTGCACAATTATTAAACATTTCTTTTTTACTTTTGTATTGTATAAAATTAGGGCATCATTGATGAACGTATGGATTTTTGAACTTTTTTGACATAACCAAATATGACATCTCTATTTCATTTATATTGTGTATATCATATATGTATGAATGTTGAATGTGTGTGTTTGTCTATATATATATATAATCACATGTAATATAATTACAAGTGCACAAATTGTGTGTTTGATATTATTTAAAAAGAAATTTTTTCAAGTGAATAGTAATATTTAGGGGAATGGATGATTGAGATTTAGTTGAAAAATCAAATATTGTGGACCTCACTTTTAATGATAATCAAATAAGGGCAAAATAGTTTTCTGAAAAAAAATCCAAACAGAACGTGTTTTCCAACATTTCATTTTCGAGAACAGTTTTCAGAATTAACAAACCAAAAGCATTTTTAGCAATTTTGAAAACATTCAGAGAAAACGAAAATCAGAAAACATTTTCAGAAATAAAAACAGAAAACTGAAATATAAAGAGAACGCAGCCTTATTTTTTCCGTAATAGCTAAAAAACATAATGTTCTTTAATAATAGTAATTAGAAATGCATTTAACATTTAATTGTTGTTTGTTTATGTTTTATTTAAATTTGCAAATTTAAAATTAATTCATATAATATAAAATATAATTTTAAATTCTGTGTAAATATTTTATTGTATAAATATGAACTTATCATTTTGTATTTAGAAATTCGACAAAAAAATTTTGCTATAAATAATAAAAAATCTATGTTTTTATTCATAAGGGTCAAATCAGAATGAACCTAGACCCGGATGGGACTACGGGCGGGCCTGGGTTGTAATTCGAAATTTGTGGACTAACCCGGATCGGCCCGTAATTCGCAGCGAGCGGGGTTTTTTTCAAACGAGACGTTACCGGGCTTTTATGTTGGCGGGTCGACTTGGCCCGAACCACCCAGATTGACACCTGCCAAACAGTTAGTATATTTCACCAATTTGCTTTCAAATAGTACATATATTTCAAATTAATTTTTAACTATGAGTGTGTTTGACTATGGCATTTAAATGGGAAAAGAAAATAAAATACAATTTAATTTACATAATTTTTCATACTGTTTTTTAACCATTCTCATTTTTGCTCTCCAATTTCTAAACCCACATCGAACCTAGAAAATACAAATAAATCAACAAAATAATTCCAATTCCATATTAAAATCCGTCGAACACGGCCTACATATTTTTTGTTTAAAAACAGCAAATTCTTTAGCCCCTGTTTGACAAACATTTTTGTTAAAATATTTTTTCCTTTTCTAATATTCAACTATATATTTTACTTAAAATACACAAAAAAAGAATTTTTGTTAGCCGCCAAACAGTCAGTATATTTTACCAAATTGCTTTCTAATAGTACATATATTTCAAACTAATTTTTAACTACGAGTGTGTTCGGCTAAGGCATTTAAATGAAAAAAGACAAGGACAAAAAATTTTAATTTACAAATTTTTTCATACTACTTTTTAACCATTCACATTTTCTCTCTCCAATTTTTAACCACACATCTGACCAAGAAAACACAAATAAATCAACCAAATAATTCCAATTCCATATTAAAAACCGCCGAACACGGCTTACATATTTTTTATTTAAAAACAACAAATTCTTTAGCCCCTGCTTAACAAACATTCTTTTACAACGCAATTCCTCAAACTATTTTTAACCACAAATTTTCTCTCTCCAGTTTTCAATCACATATTTTACCTCGAAAATATAAAAAAAAAAATATATATTTTTAAACTCAAAAGTCAAAACTTTAACAAACAGAACCTCAAAGATAAACTTTTAATTGTCACTTTACCCTCATATTCAAACTTTTGTTGATAATAACCGTTTTTAACTACACATTATCTCAAACTACTTTTTAATTACACATTTTTTCTCCGACTTTCAAACATACTTTTTACCTCAGAAACAGAAAAAAAAATTGTTTCTCCTACTGGCGAACTGACTCTTAATGAAAAATTTATATAATAATAAAGAAATAGTAAAATTTAATTTAAACTAAATTCAAACTATATAAATACTACAATAAATGAAATAAAAAATGATCATTCAGTTCATAACCTCAAATTAAATCTGTTGCTATCTTTCACAACTCTATTTAAAATAGGCCTTCGTTTGGTAACACTGTAGTGGTTAGGCGTGGCTCCATATGGTTCTGATTCCCAAGGATCCAAACCGAATCGAACCAAGAACCTTTGGTTCTTTTTGGAAGAGAAGAACCGAATCAGAACCGCAACGTTCGGTTCTTTTGGTTTTGGTTCCGATTTCCTAAACTAGAATTTTCAAACTTAAGCGATGGTAGATTTCAGCTGGTTAGAGTCGTAAGACAATAATGTCATTGACTGTTGTAGATTTTCACAAGTGTACGGATCGCACAAGTAAAAAAGTGGACCAAAAGTCAGAATATCGTACTCAAGGGATTGAGCAAATTGTATTCAAGGTTGAATTCCTTAACCGAAACGAAAAATTCAATAGTGATTTGTTGAATTATAATAAACTAAGAAAGCAATGAAATGTTAGAATAAAAATCAATGAAAGCAAACGTGTTGGAAATTGTTTAACTTCAATTCATGGGGTTTTGAAAATCCATGTTCCTTATGTCATTTATGTCCTCTCTCGAGGATGCATTAAAAACTTTTTCTAAAATGTAACCCTACTATATCTCTATGACGAATTGAACACTAGAAAAATATTTTGATTTTATGAACACTTTTGAAGGATAACACTAGACATATGTGGTATATCACTGTCCCCTATCAAACCTAGTGGTAATGAAACAAGTCTAACATTCTCTTACTCTCTCGATTTTCGAAAAATGCCACCCAGTTATACAGTAATTGGCCAGAGATTTGCATAAGATAAAAAAGTATGCTTTAACTACTCAAACCCATGAATTATATAAATTAAACAATTGCCTAAAAATAAAATCAAAATATTATGACTTCATCACAATCCCCAACACTAAACGTCAAGTCTAGATACATAATTGAGAATAAATTACAAGAAATATGAAAAGAGATAAACTCGTTCATCCTCTTTTCTTGATTCTTCAATCTTCTCTTTGGTCTCGCGTGGATTCCTCTTCGATTGGGCAACACTTTTGCATGAATTGCACAAGATAGACACCAAGTGGGAACCCCTATTTCGTGCATGACAAGAGGTATATATAGTTTTTAGGTGAAAAACTAGGTCAATTGACAAAAATCAGCTGAAATCCGCGTAAAAAGCCCAGCCTTTGGCCCAGCATGAAAGAAGCATGGCTGCGCAGTTGTGAGTCTCGTGGCCGCGCAGTTACCTGAAATCAGGTTTTGTTAATTTGCTAATTCTCGTGCGGCCACGCTGCTTAAAACTCATGGCCACGTGGTTCTCCGCTGCAATTCAATTTCCACTTTTAATTATTGTTTAAGTTGATCCTCGTTCTTTATTTACATCCACGTCCTCTAACTTCCAATTGTGGCCATTGGCCCATGGACTTCTGATTTATTCTCTTTTCTTCCTAGTTTTTCTCAATTGACTCCTTGTACTTGTTCATGCTCACAATTTAGCTCCAATAATTATCAAATTCCTCGACATTTGCATGAATTTCTCAATTTTGGATAATTTTCTGAAATATAAACAAATATAGAACAAATGAATAACAAATATTCTTAAACAAGTATATGAAATCCTACTTTTGGCACATAAATAAGTGTATAAAATACACTTATCATTGACCTTGATCAAGATGCGAATACAAAAGTCATATTTGTCTTTGTCATCAAAATATTAACTCTCTTCTAGACAGTAACGTATCTCCTCATCCATGTGTATATGCTCCTTATAAAACTTCTTTAATTTTTGTTTGTAGTTCTGAACCTTTTCAATGAACAATCGCATAAGTTCCGAAAATCTTTGAAAACAAGATAACAACTGATTGTAAGATGAAGAATGAAGATTTATTATTTGTTGATTCTTGATGAACCGACGGCTGAAGGCTTGAAGTCGTACGACGGAACCGGTGAAAGAAAAATGATTTTTGATCTAGCATTTTTTGTTTATTACTTGTTTTGCTTATAGTTATTGTAGTTGAACGAGTCAATAGTTGTTGAGTAATTGATAATGACTAATGAAATAGATAATATGCATTAAGATTAAGAACTGATGATTTTTTTAAAAAAAAAAATTTATATTTTAAAAAAAATTGTGTGTTTGTTCTATCGGTTCTGGTTTTGAACCAAGAATCAGAACCGAAATTAGAACCGAATGGTTCTAGATTTTTAGAACTATGGCTGTTTAAAATTTTGAAAAAATCGAACAGAACCGAGATCGAACTACATCGTTGGTTTCGGTTCTTTTGCCTAGGCCTAATAGTGATTTATAAATTGGTTATTTTGTGATTTTGAGGTAAGATGTGAGGTTGAAAAGTGGATAGAGAAAATATGTGTGATTAAAAGGTGGTTTGAGAAATTGTATAATTTATAAACTGGTTCATAAATCATTTACCAAAAGGAGGGGTCCATAAAATTACAATATGGACTTTTACAATTTTTTTTACAATAATCGCCAATATTTTGTTGTTTGAATGAATAGTTGACACGTATTACGTAATCGAAAATATCAAAATCGAAAATATCAAAAAATATATATTTTTGTTGCTTAATTTCATAATATGACATTATCTCTCGATATTTTTCCCTCATGACCAGCTTTAGTTTTTTCAACAATGATGTAATTTTCACTTCGAACACTTTTAGGGCTTCGAAATTTTTTTATACATTATTAGCATTTTGTGAATTTACCTAAGTAAGGAAATTATAAGACTTCTTGTTAAAAAAAAAAAATAAGACCTACAAATTTTATAAGATTATGGAAACCGTATACTCTACATACAACGTGTAAAGTATGTGTCGAAAATTAGTAAATAAAGGAAATTTATTGACCCGAGGCTAAGCTTGTGTTCTGGAAAATTGTGTTATAATCGGCACAATTTTCAAACTACTTTTTTAACTACACAAATTTTTTCTCTAATTTTTAGTCATAAATTTTACTTAGAAAATACAAATAACACTAATCATTACGTGTTACAAGCGTTGCCGGCTAAATTGCATAAAAGTGGACTCTTTTTCAATTCCAATTATTCCAATTAATTGGAGTAAGAATTTGTGAATCATGTGTCCTGTGTGGTTTAAATTTTATGTATTGTATAGTAAAGATAAAATAGAAGTGTTTGAGTTCAAAATACATTGTAGTCTCTTGTTTGATAAACTATAAAAAAACATATTTTTAAACATTATAATTTTCCAAATCGATTTACCTAACAGAGGCAAATGGAAATTTCCATTTGACTTAAGACTGAGCCCTTGGCAATTGGCATGCCGCATCCAATCATTACAATTTGTAAAATCAATTTAGAACAACATAATTTTTTAAATCACTTTTTAATCACATGCATTTTTCGAAATCACTTTTCAATCATATATTTTACTTAAAAACATAAATAAACCATTATAAATGACGGCTGTAGCTGCCGAATACATGGTAAGTGATGCAAGATGGGGTCCACACAAGTTCAAAAGTTTGGAATAGTCTATGATTTTTAACGGTCGTGTCAAATTAAACAACTAAAAAAATAATGTTATTTAGCACCAAATGTACTATAACACTGAAATTAAACAATTAGGTTGTGTTTGATTGAAAAGATGAAAAATTGATGGTAAGAAAATATTTTCTAGAAACTGATTTGTTTGGAAAGTGTTAATTGAAATTTTTTTATTGAATTAATTTTTTGGATGAAAAAGTGTAAATGTATGGAAATGTTTAATCATTTATTTTACCTAAAAAAACTTAAAACCCCCCAAAAAATTCAGACATAGTTGTCGTCTCGAACAAAGCCGTAGTCGTCGACTATGAATATCATTATTAGTTAATGAATTTACATCTAGATGTCCGACGATCTACCTTAAATTTGTTTATAAGTTTGTAAACAATACTAATATTCAAATCACTTTTTAACTACAAACATTTCTTTAAAGAGTAATTTTAGAGATATATTCATTGGGTAAGATCATCCGCATTGGATGTGTTAAAGTAGATGTTAGTAGAATAAGTTAGTAATGAGCTAAATTAATGTCTATATTGGATACATTAAAATACAAGTTAAAAGAATTTTTTTAGCTACAAGTTAACTTTTTTTGTTAAATTTAGCTAACATTTTAATTGATGACATGACAATTTTAAGTTGAAAATGTTTGAAATTGTGCAATGGTGTTGTCCATCCATCCACCCACCCCCACCCCATTCCATATTTGTTCATTTTTCTTCTTTCTTCTTAAATTTCTTATTATCGATAAAATAATTATTTTTTTATTAATTTCATATTAAATTATTTAATGAAATCTTTAAAATGAGTACCATATTAACATACAAATTTCGCTATTTTAAAAATAAATATTTATCATATTATTGGACTTAACTAGAAATTAACACATCAATTGTGACAATAATGGACTTGTTAAATTTAATATGTATATGTGTCATTTAACATCTATTTTTTTGCCTATGTGACTACTAAAATTTAAACCATCCAATGCGGATGATCTAAGGTTGCGTTTGATACGGGTTTTTCACTTAGAAAATGACTATTTTCTAATCATTTTCCAACTTTTGGGTGTTTGATTGGTTTCCAATTCCAGGCAATTGATTTTCCAGCAAGTTCTTCATGCACCTTCTTTCTTTGTTTTCATGGAATTCCTTTTCTCAGCCAGGGAGTAGTTTTTATTTTTCAATCCAAACTGCGCATCAATTACGTCACGTTTGATCCTTTTTGTTGTTGTTGTTAATTAATTTTTTTTAAAAAAATTAACATTATTATTATTAGGTACAAATGTGTGAAAAAATAAAATAAAAATATTTTTTTGATTAAAATAGCTAAATTTTGCTTTATTTGTCATGGAAAATAATGTCATTCAAATAACAAAAGTTGAAAAGTTCTCTACTTTTTTTATCTAACAAATTAAACCAATCAACACATTACATTTACAATTCCTAAGAATTCAGTTCCCTGTAATCAATTTTCTTTCCACCAAAATTCCTCTTTGTTACCAAACGCAGCCTAATGGTTATAATTACCTCACAACTTATTTTTTCATTCAAATACATTACAAAAGTTAAAAAATTCTTCATTTTTTTCATCTAACAAATTAAATCAATCAAACACACTACACTTGCAATTCCTAAGAATTCAGTTCCCTGTAATCCATTTTCTTTTCACCAAAATTCCCTCTCTTTACCAAACGCAGCCTAATGGTTATAATTATCCCCAACTTACTTTTTCATTACCCAAAAAATTTACGACACATCACAATGTCACTTAAACATGTCAATTGTTAATATCTCCCTAAAATTATTTTTCTTTAAACCACCTTTCAAACATATATTTAATTTAAAAAATATAACATTCTTTTATAAACAAAAAAAAACTTTTACGAATAGATAAATATCATTATTCTTTTTGAAAAGAAAAGAAGGTGCGGGTGGGGGCATGAGTCATGAGGAAAGGCATGGATGGGACACGAGGGAACGGGAGTGGCATAGTTCAAATGATTGCAGAGAGAGTGGGGTGTCGGGACGGGCTGTCTTTTTCCATGTATCACGCATTATGTGCATGACACCATGGTGGTCCACGTGAGTTATGGGATAAATAGAAAAAGAGTAACCAACGAGGATGGGAGGGTGTTCCCACGTGAATGCCACTCCCTTTGCCCCTCAAAGCTGCCCCACTTCTCTTATTTTGTATTGTATGTATATGTATCCCTCTTTATTATATTGGCTTTTTCTCTCTTTACTTTCTTGGCTTGGATCAGCTGCTTTAGCTAGTTCCAACTCTTATTTATGTACTTGGCTTGGCTTCATGTAAAGATCCTATATATTGTACTTGACACCGTTTGTCTTTTTAGAAGTTGCAAAATTCTTTGTTTTGATTGAAATAATTATACATTTTAAGTTAATTTGATTTTTTTTTTTCGTATTATTTCTTATCTTTTGATTTAAGATTGACAGACTGTTCGGAGTCTATTTTTTTTCTGACTTTTTTTTATTTTAATTTTTAAGGTAAAATGTGTGGTTCAAAATTGGAGAGAGAAAATATGTGTAGTTAAAAGGTAATTTGAGAAATTTTGTTGTTTATAAATTGATTTATAAATTGTAATGATTACGTAAAAGAACGGTGTATGAATAATCTATGTCACATAAGTGATCTTTAGAACCAATCTTGGCAATTCTGTTAATCAAAATGATCTTTTTTATCGTATAATTAAATGTGGACCTTCGTAGATAGCATTATTATTTAGCATCCGTTTGGTAAATTAAACAATATGATTTATAAACTGTTGATCACAAAATCTGGCTGGACCTTGGACCAACAAGTCTCAGCTCTTCCCTCTTGAATACGTGGATCTTCTGCGCACTATGACAAACAATCAGTTTGCAAAGGGGGCCGAGGTGAATCCCGTTTGCACTCCGATGCCAAAGTCAGTACTCATTTCAAGTGAATATATATTGGGTGCGAGAAATGTAAATGTGTAAAAGAGAGAAAAGAGAGTGAGATTTTATATATTGAGTTAGAGTATTGAATTACCAACCTTTTCCTTGAAGGTAAGGGTGCTCTATTTATAGAATGACTAATTCTCTTATATTGTGACACGTGTTATGCTTTACACATGGTAATATCCTAACCATTCATGAGGTAAACCATTTCTTTGGCTATAATCATTACTATATGTCATAGGGATAAAGCAACCATCAAATTCCTTTAAAGATGTTGTCACATCAAACTATCTTGTCACCTTTCCAGGGTACTCACTTCGACTTAGGAGTACCTCGACATAAGGGTACCTCGGCATAACATCACCCGGCATAGGGGTACCTCGGCATAGGATCACCTCGACATAGGGGTACCTAGGCCTCATCACCTCGGTATAGGGGTACCTAGGCATGTAAGAGTCCAGCAAATTTGGTATCCACAGTTTGACCTGTGGGTCATGATTAGGTGAATGGATGTTTTGTGGATCCCCGGTGGGCCCATATGGATGACGTGTCATGTAAAGTTAGTCATGGTCATAACATAAACTATATAATTTTCTATACCACTTTTTAACAACATACATTTTTTCTCCAATTTTCAACCAATACTTCTATCTCAAAAACATAAATAAACTAGTTTATAAACCATACATTATTACTAATCGGAGGCTTGAGCTTATAATATATATATTTTTTTTATTTTAAAGAAAGTTAATTTTTTTTTTGTAACTCATGGAAAGAGGGATTAAATTATGGAATTCCTTTTCTTACCATATATTTTTTAACACAATCAATACAATTTATAAACAACACAATTTATTAACCATTTTTAATCACACTGCTTTCTCTTCCCACTCTTTAACTAATCATTTTACTCCAAAATCATAAATAAACTAATTTATAAAATTGCTACAATCATGGGCGTAGCAAGTCCAAATAAATGGACTGGCCATGCCTTAATGATTTTTTATTTTTATTTTTATGTTTGGATATCAAAGGTTTTTCCAAAAGTTTTTTCAAAAATGGGGTGGGCAAGGGCCCAATCTAGTCACCCCCAGATCCGCTCTCGGCTAACATGTTACCAAACAGAGCATTAACAACTGCAATTATTATAGATTAAAAACAAAAAATGCACTTTCTTTAATTTGTACTATTTATTACAAAATATTGAGAGGATGATCTTACACTAACTTTAATTTAATTTATTTGCTTTATCATCATTCGAGTACTAACTATATTCTTAAGGCCTGTTTGAGATGACTTTTAAGAAGTCAAATGTTGCTTTTGAAGCAATTTTTTAAAAAATATGCTTCCACCAGTTAGAGTAATTTTTAGAGAAATTAGTCCAATGTAACTTTCTCCAAAAATATTTTTAGAGTATGAAGTGCTTTTATAAGTTAGTTTCCAAACAAAGAGTAAGGTCATTTTTCATGAAACACTTCTACGAAAAACAGAAGTCATGCTATACTCGCCCACTTAATTGTTCTTCTTAGTCAATCGCCTGATTTTAGGAGCTCATTTTACACTACACATGACATGACACTGTATTAAACTTAAAAATGTAAACTAATGTTTACATAGTTGTACCGCGCTAGAATTACATGTGAGTCATGAGTTGAGCTAAGCTTGAATTTGACTTAAAATTTTGATAAAGACTATAACATTAAAAAAAACTAAAAAAGGATGCAGGGGTGACTTTAGAGAAGCATATATTATCATGCTATACAATCGAATAAAAGGATAAGAAAGCGACAACTTTGTACATATTCTCCCGCGTGATAATCACATGAGAAAGGTTTGAGAACAGAAGAGGTGGCGTGGGCTGGTCTGGAGTGGGGACTATGGAGGAATGATGTTACCTGATTGAACAAGAATCATCCGTTCATGAATCATGATATAAATGATTGTTACCCAAAGCCTAACTGACATGACTTTAGAACAATAATAATTTAATATAAGGGAAATATGCATTCATAGTCCTCATACTATACTGCTTCTTGCACTTGACTACTTGAGTCTCAAATTGAACACAAGGTTAGTTTTAGTTAGCGCCGTTCTTTGCAGCTTCAAACTCCAAGCCATATGGCATATGTTTGGTAAACGAAATAAACTGATTTATAAGTTAGTTTATAAATCACACAATTTCTCAAATTACTTTTTAATTAGTAATTACACACATTCTCTCCAATTTTCAACAATTAATTTTTACCTCGAAATCATTAATAAACTAGTTTATAAATCAAATAGTGTTACTTTTTGGTAAAATTTGTTTATAAACCCTAAATTTTATTTATAAATGATCATGTAGCAACATTTCATTTGATTTTTTTTAAAAAAATTAACAATTTCGATTGATCAAATATTCACATTCACTATTTTAAGCTTTTCAAAAAATAAATAAATTAAATAATGAAATGCTGATATACCGTTATTTATAAATAATATTTATAAACGATTTATCAAACAATCAAAATACTTGTACATATGACTTCAATACAGTGACCTATAGTCAAATATAATAATTATGATAAATGTGTGGGTGAGATGATAAATCTCCAGAGATAGAAAAGCAGTCAAATAAATAATTGAGTAATGTTAAAGGGAGACAATATCCATCATTGAGATACTTGACATACCCTGATCAACCTAATCATAACTCCCACCTCTACCCCTCATAACTATTTTTTCCTATATAATACCCTTTATTGCATCCCCACATGCCAATCTACATTCATCCGTTGAACCAGCTTTACCTTCAGTTCTTCATCTTCTCTCTCTCTAAAGAGCCAGGAACTGAAGGACACAGATCAAGAAAATCAAGAAACTGGGTTTTGTTTCTCTTGGGAAAATGATTTTGGACAAAGAAGATTTGGGTTTGAGTCTAAGCTTGAATTTCCCAGCAGAAAACTGGATGTCTTCTAGTTCTAATACTTCACTGCAGCTGAATCTTATGCCTTCTTTGATCTCATCTTCTCCCTCGTGGCCTTCTTCAGGTTGGTTCTTCATCTTTATCAGATCTCATAAAAAAAATTCACTTTTTTCAATCTACTTTTTCACCCTTACAAAAATCCCTTTTTCGAACTTCTGATTATTTTCACGGCCAAAGGGAAAAAGATTATAAAGTAAAAAAAATGCTCTCTCTCTCTCTCTTTTTTTTCCCTTTCCTGAAACTCAGATCCCAGTTTTTTGTTGTTTATTCTTGACAAATTTGTAGCTGGGGTTTTTTTTTTCCCTGAAAGTATTTGGTGTGGTTACAGCAGATCGAGAAACCAGGACGTTTTTGAAGGGTATTGACGTTAACCGCTTGCCTACGGCTGCGGAGTTGGAGGAGGAGGCCGGATTAATGGCTTCACCGAACAGCACAATCTCAAGCGTGAGTGGGAAACGGAGCGAAAGAGAACCTACTGGCAGCGATGAGCACGAACTCGAAAGGGATTGCTCACGAGGCATCAGCGACGAGGAAGATGGCGACGGATCCCGGAAAAAGCTCAGGCTTTCGAAAGACCAATCCGCCATTCTCGAAGAAAGCTTCAAAGAACACAACACTCTGAATCCCGTAAGTGCATGCTCCATATGGAGTACTAGATATGACTCCGACTTAAGGATTTCAATTAACTCTTTCTTTGTGGTGTTTTGCAGAAGCAAAAGCTGGCTTTGTCTAAGAGACTGGGGCTGAGGCCTAGGCAGGTCGAAGTGTGGTTTCAGAACAGGAGGGCAAGGTGAGCCAATTTCTTCGTCCTCGCTCGGTGGCCAGGGCCGCCCCTAATATTTTGAGTGTCCTGCGACAATACAATTTGAAATGATGATTTACAAAAAAAAATAAAAAAATTGTGTCATATATTTAATTTTTTCTATTAAATAAATAAAAAAATTGGTGCTAAGGTTGAGGCTCTTAGCAGTTGCACCTCTCACACATCCTTTGAATCGTCTCTGCTCGGTGGATTCCAGAACAAATTTTGAAAAATAAACCCAAAATGAATCATAGTTATTGTGTTGGCTAATCAAATCTTAATTTTTACAGGACAAAATTGAAGCAAACTGAAGTGGACTGTGAGTTCTTGAAGAGGTGTTGTGAGAATTTGACAGAACAGAACAGGAGGTTACAGAAGGAAGTGCAAGAACTAAGGGCACTTAAACTGTCACCACAGATGTACATGCAAATGACCCCTCCAACAACCCTCACCATGTGTCCTTCATGTGAGCGCGTTGCGGTCCCCTCATCTACGACCCATTTAGCTACATCGGTTGAGCCTTTACCGTGCCATGTTGGCTCCGTTCACTCCCGTCCAATCACATTCAACCCGTGGTCTGCTGCCACTTCGTTCGATGCCCTACGCACTCGACAATGATTTTCTCATGGATACATCGATCGCTTCAGCCTATATTATGCCAGGTAGATCTTGGTCTATGATATTGAAATGGAGGGTCTGGTTGTACCCATCTTCGATCTTTTGTTGACAATACTACTAGCAAGATAAGTTTTCAGTACTAGTTTTTCTCCACCAATAAGATTATTGGTGGCAAAAGAGAATTTTAAGATGTAAATTATCCTCAATTGGTCAAAATTATTTGTTGATGCTCCTAATTATAATTATCAATAACTATGATAATAATTAACCAAAAGAAAGGATCTTCTAGATGATTATATATTTTGTTTAGCTGAAAATATCTTACAAAAAAGGTTGAATGCGGCGCCCCTGTTCTGGGAATTAGTGGATAATTTAAATTACAGATTATGTATCGAGTTGATCAGGGTCTGAATATTCTCATTGGACTGATAAAGTATTTAGCAAATTTGAACTTGCGATCTCTGAGCTTTCAGTATTTGTGAATGTTCAACCTTTGTCGGTTGGGATGTGGCATGAGGACAATTGAAAATACGTTATTTTATTAGTATAGTGGTGATGTGCATTTGAACGTTTAGATTTGAGACCGAACCCTAATGTTAGTTTGACCTTGTTAGCCTAATTTGCATACCATTAGCAAGATAAAGGCGTAATTTGACTCAATGAAGGCTTATCTTCCAATTAGAACTAATCACACGAATGTTAAGGTAGTTAAAGCGCAAAAATTGAGCTAATTATAGAGTACAACATCAATTGGTTGCTAATTGATCAGTTTCTAATATCTATTTCAATACGAGTAATTATAGGGAGATATTTTTAGGGATATTTTTAAGTGATATTGTGATATGTTACACATTTATTGAGTGGTGAAAATAACTAACCTACCATCTACTTTTTCACCATTCAAATGATTGTGTGACATGTCACTTAAAAATGTTCTAAAAAAATGTCTCAATAGAATTATTGTTTCAATACAAGATTGAAAGAAACAAAGTTAATACGGACTCAACATCAAAGTAAGAATGCGAATCTAATACGAAATCTTTTACCGAACAGCTAAATGTAATTTTTTATTGATAAGTTTGTATTAGTTAATATTTAAATTATGTATTAATTTGGAAAAACTTTAAATCTTTATTACCAAATTCTTCAACAGATTTTATGTTTTAATCTTCACTAGCATTTCTATTCACAAAATCTTTAAATAATTGAAGAAAATTTCATCTTTCTTAAAAGGCAAAAATTAAATTTCAACTAATTGAAGAAAATTTCATCTTTCTTAAAAGGGAAAGTTAGGTATATCAATCTTGTTCGAGATGATATGTGGCTTGAAAATATGGAAGATTAATGACACTTTTAAAGGCAAAGAAGTAATTCTAATATCGTGTCTTTATATTTAAACCATTTGTGTTTCACATACCGTCAATGTATTCCTATTTTCAATGTGTACATATATCTTACGAAATATTAAGCCATGTTTGATAGGAATTAAAATATATATTTTTTTAACAGATTTTGGTAAAAGTTTGATGAAATAATCAAAAAATAGTGATCCCAAAAATGCTTTGTTGAAATTAAATTTGATTTTAATTTAATTTTAACTGAACATGGGGTAAATCAATTGCCTCTTATGCCCAAAAAGAAGAAGAAGAAAAGATCCATTATCTTTTGGTCGAGATTAAAATCAAATTTTTAGCAAATTTTGATTATTGAAATGCCTGATTGAAAAAGTTGTGAATTCATTAAATATGTGGGTGAAATTAATTGTCGATTTTTACTTAAATAAATTAAAATTTTGATTTTATTCCCCCACCAAACAAAAACTTAAAGTTCATTAACTTAAAGTTCATTACTAGATGATTATTGTTATCGCTAAATTTCAATAAATCATTTCAAATTTTTATCTCCACCCACTCGAGCTAGTTTGATATGCGAGGCTTTGGATATAATTATAATTTATGAAAATTATTATGTTATAAAAATAAGTTGTGGTTAAATAAGAACATTTTCAATGCACTCCGTCAATTAGAAAAAAAAAAAACTTGACACTTCATCAAATTGATGAAAAATATTTTGTACGCCTTTGTTTGATAACACTATTTAGCGTGTGGTTGACCCGCTTTTTCTTGTGAAAAATGTGGTTTTGAATAGTATTTTTGGAAGAATGCATGATTAAAAAATGTTTGAAAAGTAAAAAATGGTATGCTTGATTAAGATGGATGATTGAGATTGAGTGTTAAATAAATTTGGTTTTGAAAAAATGGGGCCCAAACAGGGACTTAGCCTCCGTTCGGTAAAGTAATGTTTAAGGTTTTTAAACAAATTTTTAAACTACACAATTCTCCAAATCAATCTCTAATCCTATATATTTTCCCTCTCTAATTTTTAACCATCCATCTACCTAAAAAACAACAAAAATCATTTTTTTTAAGGTTAGTTGCCGAATAGTGGCTTATTTATAAACTGATTTTTTATGATTTTGAAGTAAAAAGTAATTGTTGAAAATTGGAGAGAGAAAATGTGTATTGTTAGAAAGTGATTTCGGAAATTGTATAATTTATAAATTGATTTATAAATCAATTTATTTCATTTACCAAACGGAATCAAAAATATTTTCGTTATCTTTATCCAATTATGCTTACTTTAAAATATCGTTATTGAATATATATATATATATATATATATATATATATATAATTCTAGAAAAACATTTTTATGTGAGTGACATATCATACATTTATTGAGTGGTGAAAATAACTATATCACTCCTTATTTTTTCACCATCTAATAAATGTGTGATATGTTACAATACTACTTAAAAATTTTCACAAAGAATATCTAATATATATTGAAAAAATGGCGCTTATAAAAAAATGGTGCTGTTATAAAATCATCGAAATCATAAGAACAACATAGAGAGAGAAATGGAGAGAGTTTAGAGGAGAGAATTTCTCTTCAAGAATTGGTGTAATAAATTGGTAAGTATAGGCTCCTATTTATAGGAGTGGACAATGGCACAATCGTAATATTGTAAAGTTTACAGGGATATAATGGTAATGTCATTCACATATATACATTATTTATAACACTCCCCCTTGAATGACATATTACGCAATTGTCTGCCTCGTTAAAACCTTGCTAAGAAAACCCAATGGGATAAAACTTGAGCGAAGGAAAAAGAGTACAGTTGCTCCCCCTGATATTGGCCATCGTCAATCGTTGAGTCTTAATGTTCAAGTAGAACAAATCATGTATTGAATCTTTGAAGTTCTTCAGTGCTTCAGTGCTGCCTCGTTAAAACCTTGTCAGTAAAACCCAATGGGACAAAATCTGAACGAAGGAAAAAGAGTACAGCCGCTGCCTCGTTAAAACCTTGTCAGGAAAACCCTGTGGGACAAAACCTGGACGAAGGAAAAAGAGTACAGCATGACAGCATGATTCTCCCCCTGAAGTGTGCAATCAAGTATTCATGAACCTTTTGAATAATGATATCATCTTTCTTCTGGAATATATATGAAAATCTTCTTGTGTGTAGTCGATATCATAACATTCTTCATAAGATGTGTATGATTTTCTTCATTTGTTGATATCATTCCAGTATAATAATGTGTTGCTGAATTATAGCTTGTTGATAGCTATGATGATGCCTCAAAAACCTTGCTAGGAAAACCCTGTGGGACAAAACCTCAGCGAAGGGAAAAAGAATGCAACGCGTATTTATTCCTTTCATGGAATATTACATGTATATTGGTGCAATCACGAATCTTTTCATTGTATTTTTCACTTCTGGTGAATAATCAAATTTAGAATTCACTTCTGGTGAATAATCAAATCTATAATTCACTTTCATAGATTGCATCTTTCACTTCTAGTGAATAATTAAATATTCATTTTCAAATTCACTTCTAGTGAATAATCAATTTCAAATTCACTTCTGGTGAATATTCATTTTCGTATTCACTTCTAGTGAATAATCAATTTCCCAGATGTCATAAATAGTACACTCCAATTTCACTTTCAACATATTATATCATGGAGTCATTTGTATCATTCTATAGTGATACTAATCTGGGCATATTGAATCTTTCAATGATTTATACATGTATGTTCTTGTACTTTATAAACTGCAATTTCTAATTTTGCAGGAGCATAATCAATCATTGAAATAGATATCAATTTCGACATATAATCTACAATCATTTTACTTGAAATCCCAACGTACCGCGATCAACTGGTACATCAAAGAATACTCCCAAAGTACCGAGATGAGAATCATACATTTTGATCTCACTCATTGGTATATCAAGGAGCTCAAGCTAGTGATTTAGACTATAGTCTATCCACCATATGTCATGCCAGTTCTATGAAAAATTTCGCGCGCAACTAGTCGTCTTTTACGACTGTGAAATATTTTTCATTTGTACATATAATTACTGGCTTTACACATTTAAGCATTTGGACTTCAGGTCCTTGAACAATAATCCCTACATTAGGGTTTCATACTTGGCCAAAGAATTATGATTTCATCAATCTTATTTCATAAGAGGGTATGCAGTCGACTTATTTATCGATTCCATCTCAATATAACGTGGAGAGATCTCTTTATATGTTCTATCATCAGGTACCTGAATATCTCATCATTTGACTATGTCCCTTTTACTTACTTTGAGTATTTAGCCTCAAAGGAATCATTTCAATCATTCAAGAGATATTTATTTTTGGAATCGATAGTCATTATGCTTCAGGCATAATTACGCTTCAGGCGTGTTTTCACCATAATGTTCTCAAATATTATCAATCGGCTAAAATGCCATAACACATGTCATTCTTTTAGGGATGTAATTTCAATCATATATCTCAGTGCGCTTTGGTGGAGTGTATGCATATCGCACTTTTACAAATAATAAAGCTTCTTGATCTATTCCCTGTTTGACATAGAATATTGTTGTATGATAAACAATTTCTGAATAAGTTATTCTCATAGAAAATAATTTGGAACTTTTGATAATCTAACCGTTTATTATAGAACTTCTGGTTCTATACGGTTTTATTTCATTTCTATGTATGAATATTTGATTCAATACAATATCGCTAAACTTCTGGTTCAATACAATGTATATTTCATTTATGAGCTTCTGGTTCATACTATATACATATTTCACTTGTACGTATGAACTTCTGGTTCAATAAGATATTTCACTTGTACATATGTATGAACTTCTGGTTCAATACAACATTTATTTCATCAGTATTCTATATAGTTCAAATCAGTATACCTTTATTACTTTTAGTATACCGAAAAATCAGGTACAATATCCAAGGAAATATCTCATAATCTCAATCTTGTCGCCAAATCTTCCCTTATATCGAAAAAGGTAATGGCATATTATCTCACCTTTTCAATAATTTATTCCATTATTTCTTGATGGAATCCATATCACTGACACGCGGAGCCGCCGCTCTTTTACACGTTGAATAATGCATTTAAATAGATGATTTGGGAAGAAGGCTAGATCCATCAAAAATGGATATCATACTTTCAAATATTCGCAAATATTATTCCAATCTTCCAGTAAATGATTTGAGAAAAATTTATCGAATTAGGCTCGAAAGATTGAGGTTGCTGATGGATCATGGCATGCCAGAAGATGTTCGCTGGTTGATCGAAGCAAAAGTTCGATTAGCTGGTGAATTACCAGATTCATTTTCTAAGCACAAGCCTGGCTTAGGTAAGAGTACTTTTGCAAAGAAGCGAAGAGCAAAAAGATTAAATAGTTGCTACAAATGTGCTCGATGGACATGTGATACCCGTTGTAAATCAATAGGATATTCATCCATAAATCGAGATGATAAGATAGACTTCATTAAGGGTGGACTGAGTAAGGAGTCATTGGATGATATCCGATTGACTCTTGAGACGCACCCTAGTGGATATGTGCAGCGTGAGCTACTATCTTTATGGGCTAAATTCATCAGCGATAAAGAGAGATATAGTCTCAAAAATATAATAGCAAAAGATCCTGTTTGCCATGCTGTTATAAACAATGATGCTTTGGCTATGCAGCATTAATACAAGGTAAATCATTTGATATATATGCACATATAAAATATTTTTTCTGTTTCCTTTCACGAGTTTTGATAAAGGCTGGTTAAAAATATTAAATCGCCGAAAGGTGAGTAGGATGATTTTGTCAAAAGTAAATCTTCACTTTTTCGAAAAACGACCAGTAAATAGTGAAGTTTTTCGGTTTTAAATAGCCAAACATTTTTCATAGTTCATGCATCCCAAAATAACATTTTCCTTCTTTACTTTCAAAAATGGAAGGACCAAAATTTCGACAGATCAAAACTATCTGTGTATTTTGTGGATCAAAAGTGGGAAAAGGTTTTGGGTATCTAGAAGCAGCCGTGGATTTAGGAAAGAAATTGGGAGAGAAAGGTATCACTCTCGTGTATGGAGGAGGTAGCAGTGGATTGATGGGTTGTGTTTCACAATCCGCTCTAGTAGAGAAAGCAAGAGTGATAGGTGTTATACCTACTCCTTTAGCTGATATTGCAGGCAAAACACGAGGGCATGAAGTACAAACCTTATCTATCCATGAACGCATAACTTGCATGTTATATGGTTCTGATGCCTTCATAGCCCTGCCTGGAGGTTTTGGTACTTTAGAAGAAATCTTTAATATTACTTCATGGGCTCAACTAGATCTCCATACTAAGCCTATAGGGCTTTTAAATGTAAACAATTTCTTTGATGGTTTGCTAACATTTCTTGATTATGCTGTGGAACAGGGATTCATATCTCCATTTTCTAGGAGAATCCTTATTTCTGCTCCTACTATCGAGGAACTGCTGGATAAGTTGCAATCATATATTCCAATACAAGATCCAGCAGGAGTAAAGATAGATTGGTCGCAAGGAAGGGGAATCAAGCGAAAATGGAGTCCGGTTAATGTAAATTTATCTTTGTGAACTCTAGAATAGGTGGTGGTAGAGTACGGAGTATTCTCACTCTTGAGACACACCATAAATTTCTAGGATTTTATCAATGTATTAATCTTGTGTACCTCAAAGATTTAAAGTGGTAGAGTATGGAGTATTTCTTACTCTTGAAACACACTTTTTTATTTATTTCCTCAAAAGGTCAGAGGTGGTAGGATACGGCTACTCCCGAAACACATCTCTAATTTTGAGGATCATAAATGTTTTCCCCTTTTGCATTTTGCATGTATGTCTCGTTTATGCTTCTTCAGGAGCAATAATAATATCATTTCAGTATGTTTAGATGATAATTTTTACTTCTTCTGGAGTAAATATGTACTTCTTCTGGAATATATAAGTGCTCGTGCAAGAACTTTTCCAGGCACTTATCATTCATCTCATAATACTGATGAGATTATTTTCACATTAGCTATATCCGTGCTATCATGTGATATTATCTTATCATACATCAACATTCTCTTGTTGAATAATTTTCATCCACCCATTCAAATTCAGATATTGGTAACTTCTGGTACCATTGGATAAAACATTTTATTAATATTTATCAACCTTTTGGTAATGATAACTTCTGGTATCATTTGATAAAATATTTTCTAACTTTAGTATTGATAACTTCTGGTATCATTTAATGAAGTATCAAATAACAATAATATTGTATATATATATTAACAATAACGATACTGGGGTTATACCACCAAGTATATATGTTGACAACAACCCTCTAATATGTTAGAATTAACCAACAACTGAGGTGTTTATATGTATTCAATTGATATACCGACCATATAGGCGGTGTCAACGTGATGAAATAATTAAACCAGCCATATAGACGGTATCAACGAGATGAAACAATTAAACCGGCCATATAGGCGGAATCGACATAATGAAATAATTAAACCGGGTAAAGCCAACCATGTAGGTGGTAAAACCAACCATGTAGGTGGCAGCATAATATAATTCAATTGATCACATATTAATCGTTAATTTACGATTATTATACTTGTATGTATTATTAAGGGCAAAATCGTCCATATTTTAATATATTGCTCATATGAATAAATTGAAACCGTCAATAGGTTTAAAATTTAATTTAGAACAAACTTACTTTTGGTCCGAAGTTCAAAATCTCGTCAGGATTGCTCCAAAAACAGTTTTTAAGAAAACCGCCATGTTCGACCGCCGGAATATTTTAAAAACTGCACAAAACAGAAAAATAAGATCATAGAAAAATCCAATTCATCAAAACGGACAAACTGCCTTTCGTCATCGCCGGATCCGCCACGCGCCGCCGCCGCCGGCCGCCACGCGCCGGTGATCGGAAAAATTAACCCATCACCATAATATGTGCCTCGGCGTCCTGAACATGCCGGTGGTCTCCGATTTTCCAAAAGATCAACCGTTTGGCCGGAATCATCATTTTTCAGTCCGCCAGCATCTTCTTCTCCGGACAATAACTTCCGTTTTAACCGTTGGATTTGCGCCAAATTTCAGTCGAGTCTTCTCCTAGAAAAACCCGTTGATATGCCGCTGGCCGATCGTCGATCGGAGTTCAGAATCGTCCGGAATAAGCATTTCAATTTTCGGTCAGATATCTGTTTTTGCACAGTTTTTCAGATTTTCTTCTTCGGTCGATATCTTTTGTTTCAGCCGTTGGTTCTGCGCCAAATTTTAGGCGAGTCTTCTCCTTGACAAGCCCGTTCTGATGGCGGTGGCCGATCGTCGATCGGATATCTGGATCGACCAGAATCATTCTTTTTCAGTTTGAGAGAAAAGGAAACATTGGTTAGTAATAATCAGGTTTCTGATACAGAGGCTCATCATTTAGATGCAACTGTAGAGCATACTCCCGTTATTACTCAATTGGTTAGAGACTCGTGCTGATAACGTGTTATAAAATCATCGAAATCATAAGAACAACATAGAGAGAGAAATGGAGAGAGTTTAGAGGAGAGAATTTCTCTTCAAGAATTGGTGTAATAAATTGGTAAGTATAGGCTCCTATTTATAGGAGTGGACAATGGCACAATCGTAATATTGTAAAGTTTACAGGGATATAATGGTAATGTCATTCACATATATACATTATTTATAACAGGTGCTATATTTATAAGCACCATTTACTGTGAAAAATAATAAATTAAATTTGAATTCCACACTTTTACGTTATCTACCACGTCCGTGACCATAAATGCTCTGTTTCTCACTTATTATTATTGCCATTTCCATTTCTTTACTATCTTTATTGCGTACAATCTAGGGTTCCTAATATTCTCCGATTCAATCCCCAATTTCTCAAATTGTACTTGGTTCCATATCAACCAATAAATTTTGATTTTGGTACTATGATATATGCATGTTTATATGTATAGAGGTGATTGTTATCAATTCAAATTTGATTTGTTGATTTTACTTTTGGGGTTGATTTTTTCTCTGTTCTTTGAATTATTGGGGGCGTATTCGTATAATTGTAATTGAATAATTGGGGAAAATAATTATGCATATAGAGGAATTGGAGGAGGAACAGGAACAATTATACGGTGGTGGTAAGGTGTTGTGTAAAACTGATGGGCACATGGCGGTGTCTCGGGATGCGAAAAGAGTTCTTGTAGGAGCTGGAGCGCGAGCGCTCTTTTACCCGACGTTGCTTTACAACGTTATCAGGAATAAGATTCAGGCCGAGTTCCGTTGGTGGGATTGGATTGACGAGGTATAATTTCATGTCTCGACAGTTATCTGCATGCATAGTTTAACAATCTTGTTTCTTTGGAATGCACATATGGGTTTTATTACCATCGTGTTTGTCAAGTAGTGCCAGATGACTTTTTTTAAATTATTGTATATATACCTGCTTGAGAGTGATTCTCATCGAGAAGCATGAGACTAGTCTGCACTTTGCAGAATTGCTTTTTTATTTTTCTTTTTTTTTTAATTGGTCTGCCGATAGGGTTAAATAACTGCAGAACTTACTAATTTGTGTCTTACTGGAAAGAAATTTTATTTTATGCCTTATTTAGAGTTAGTCCACAGATAAACTTGAATTTTAAAACGAGGTTGGATAATTCTACTCCGACGGCTGTTAATTGAAGTAAAGGGAACAGCCCTTTTGCCTTCTGTTTGCTTGAGGATGATTCTCATCAAGAGCTTGAGATTATAGTTGCACTTTGCAGTATTTATTTATTTATTTGTTTTTGTGATATTGGGCTGATAGGGTTAAATAACTGCAGAAGTTTCTAGTTAGTGCCTTACTGGAAAGAAATATTATTTTATTCCTTGTTTTATTTTTCCTTATTTGGAGTTAGTGCGCAGATTATCTCTGAATTTAAAGCGAGGTTGGATAATTAGACTCTGATGGCTGTTAATTGAAGCAGAAGGAACCTGCCCTTTTGTTTGGTTATGTTGAAATTATTGCTCTTTAATATATGGCTAAGAAAATGGAATCATTTCTTAAAGTTTGTAGGAAGTAGTGTGTGTTAAGTTGCTAACAATGCTATAGAATCAGTCAAGCGTTAATTGAATTTTGTGATTGTATAATTAATTCTTACTTTTGGAATTGATTTTCCATATTTGGTTCCTCGAATACTTATCTAATTATGTCTATTAAAAACCAACTAATGTCGTATTTCCATATTAAGTTTGTATTGTTAGGTGCTGTCCCATTCCCATCTGATGTTCATAGGCTAAAGGAGCTCGGCGTTTCTGGAGTTGTCACCTTGAATGAGTCATATGAGACTTTAGTTCCATCATCTCTATATAAAGTGCGTTCTCCCTTGCATTTCCACTACTTTAACTTTGTGTTTACTATGATGGGCTCCTGGTAAACTCTGGCACCATGGTGCCTAAATTTAACAAATTTTTGAATCCTGTTACTGGTCTAAAGTTTAAAATATGACATGCATGAGACTTGGAAATGCAACTAATGCTATACTTATAGCCTGAATATGGTATGAATCTGATGAAAGTTACGTGAACTTTATAGGGAGAATTTCTGCCCCGTTATTTTCCAAAAATTGAAGTGTGCCATGTTCAAACACTGCAAGTAGTATTCTTATGCCAATTTGTTGTCGTTATCACTAGTGAGCTTGTTGAGAAACCAATGTATTTGATGGACTAAGATTGTGGATGGTAGATATTAACTAAAGCTTCTGCATCACTGACACTCTTATCTGATTTTGTTTTGTCATATTATTTTCTCCTATAACTAAGAGCTTGTTTGGTCCTCACTTTCTTTTGTAATTTTTTCTTCAAATTCATTTTCAACCACACATTGTGATGGGACCCCCATCACTTTTTACACCTTTCAACCATTTTCAAACGCACATTTGAGAACTCCTCCAAATCCTCTAGGACTAAACAGGCTCTAAAATGAAACAATGCAACATTTGAGTTGTATGACTCAAGTCATGAATGGATGATGTGTGTTATACCTACCTGCTATAAGAAAATCTATAAATTTTGAAGTTGTTTTCTATATATATATATATATATATATATATATATATATATATTTATATATATATTTTTTCACTATAGCTTCCTGACAAGTTATGAGTACATTTTATTAGGCTCATGGTATCCATCATTTGGTGCTTCCCACGAGAGATTACCTCTTTGCTCCATCCATAGTCAATATCAGCCAAGCTGTAGATTTCATTCACGGTAATATTCTCTTTCGGTAATAGTTTATCATATTGTATAACTCTTGTAAATTGAAACTATTTCTTGCTTCATTCTTACCATTCACAACTTCTTGCGCTTGTTCATTTTTATCTTTAACAGTATTGTTTCGATATGTAGCTAATTGGTATTCTGGTTAGTGGAGTTTGAGAGCTATAGTCTATAGACTTACAAGTCAGTATGCATCTATTCATTCCAAAAATATGAAGGTTATGTACGGAGAGTGAAGAAATGCTTTAGTTGGAGTTGCTTTACATTATGAATAGATGATGGTCAGGTTGACATTGTTTTACTACAATCGAAGACTGAAGTTCCTATAGACGTTTTATCTTCAAAGATATTTGTAGCGCTTCTTGCCTGGCATTTTTAAACTTGGAAAACGATGAGTGTTCATAAGTCAAATTTTTGGTTAATTTATTCTTTATGCAGGTTCATCCTATGTTGGAAATTGTCTATTTTTTCTTCAATCTTATTCTTTATGTTTTCTGTAAAAGAAAATGCATCCCGGAGGCACAGTACGTACATCCACTGTAAGGCTGGTCGGGGACGCAGCACAACCATTGTCATCTGTTATCTAGTGAGTTAGCTAATGAATCTAGTTATAATTGATCTTTGCTGTTTCCTGTTCTCATAATATTTCTTAATCTGCAGGTGAAGTATAGGCAGATGAAGCCTGATGCTGCATATGATTATGTGAAGTCAATACGGCCAAGGGTCCTCTTAGCATCTTCCCAGTGGAAGGTTTGTTTGGATTTTCTGATTTTTTATTTGCCTTGATGCAAGTAATTCATATGTTTTGGTTGATACATACATTGGGCGTTTCTATTGCTCCATCTTTCTGCAGTTCTGTAAACTGTGTTTTTATGCAAAACCAAAAAATGAGTTTTTTTATATGCTTGAATTCAACTGCCCTCTTAGAAATTTTTATCATTTTATTCACATGTGGGATGAATCCCAAATTTTGTGGTTTGTTGGCCTGCCCTTATAAAACGCAATGCTTGGTAGCTTTAGTGCTAAGAGCAATATACCCGATTGCAGGCTGTTCAAGAGTTTTACCATCTTAATATGAAGGCTAGCCAGTTGACTGGCTTACCTCTTACTCCAAGGTTCTTGGCTAAGCGAGATCTCTTTTCATTTGACGATGGCTCTGTAGTCGTCATAACAAAAACAGATGTTGATGGATATGTTCCAGGAAACGAGCCTGGCATTTCTGGAAATGAGATATGGGTGGATGTGAATTTGATATACCAAGTTAAAGTTGCTGGTGAGGCAGCTTTGGCCCGACTCTCCAGCCTGTGGTTTCTTTGGAATTCTCGTCAAAAGATTTCAAGCGAGAAGCTATCTAGTGGAAGCAACTGGGCTGTTTAACTTTAGATTTGTCTTATGCATGTGTGTTCAAGTAAATATCTAGGTTCTGTATAGGGTGCAAAGCACTCATCTCGAGAAATCTGTAAAGGTTCCCTTTGTAAATTGAGACGCACTTCTTTCTGAAAACGGACTTCGATTCATATACTGTTGATTAACAACAATGCTGCATTAAGCAATGGTTCAGTTCTGCGTGCACAGCCAATTTGCCATCCAGGACGGAGTTACAATTAATAATTGGTGTTTTTCCAAATTTTTGAATCCAAATTTTGAATTTGAACGTGCTAGCAGAGAATGCAATTGAGACTTCAAGTCTTGTGTTGCAGAAAGAGAAAAAGCAATCCAGCAACTACTTAAAAAGTAAAATTGAGTAGCAATTCAGCAAAGGAAATGGAGGAATCCCATGCCTTTGCAGCAGATGATATATATTCGTCAACAAGGCCACCAAGAATTTTGAGCTTTAGATCATCATCATAAGCCACACTCACAGGGAGAAGTGCATCATTACCGGCTTTGATAGCTAGCATGTATTTAGTGATAGACTTGTCACATTTGGAAAGATCAGCCAAAGTGCCTTTAAGGCAAGAATGGGACCCCTCGAAGGTTTGGCATAAGTAGAGTTGGGAGTGGCTATGCAACATTAGAGGTGCGAGCGGTGACGATAAGAGGAATGAGCATTGGAGATATAGAGAGCCAACTATAGCATTGAGGAGGAGTTGGTCTTGGCGGATTCAAATATGGAACGCTGGTCTAAGTTTTAGGAAGCAGAATGATTGCCGCCAACAATGCCAAGATCATATCCAATAAGTAAAGTATTAAATTGCATATATGCTATGTCGAATAGTTGGTTGAGGTTAGCTTTAAGCCTCCCCATTTTGAGTCATGTAGCTAGATTTTTAGCTGGACTCTCTCCCTTGAACAAATATTTTCGAGCAGTAGCACTTCAGGTATACGTATTGAAATAACTTATACAAAACGTGTATTGAATATATATATATAAATATTATGGGTAGAACCAAATCAAAACCTGTACCGACGGTTCAAGTTTGGTTTGGTCCAATAATTACAAGGATTCATATGATTCCATCTACTAACCACCGAAGTATAATGAGTGGTTCTGGATATTTAAATATCCAAATCGACTCACCTGACGTCCAGACCTAGGAAAAATGGAATGGTATGATGGCCAACCGAACTAGAAGCATTGAGTTTGATTGTGTTTACCTATTTGATTTAATGATGTCATTAAGCCTCTCTTTGGTATAAAAATAAAAATAAAAAAATTATGTGATTTTTTGAAAGGAAAATATGTGGCTGAAAAGTGGTTTGAGAAAATGTGTAATTAAAAAGTGACAGACAAAATGTGTTGCTTATAAAAATAGGTTTACCAAATGGAGGCTAAGATAAATTACGTAGATCGTCATTGCCCTATAACGTGAGCACTATCCTATTCCATTGATGAGAAAGATGATTAGACAACCAATAGGCCATCATTGCACCAATGTCGGCCTTGAAATATCGGGAGCCTTAGGTGAAACATTATATGAGGCATTTTGATAAATAATTTGAAACATCTGCATTGCTTCTAAAAAGCACTTAAAGGGGTGAACATTTTTATTTATAATTTCTTATTTGTGCTTCCTTAACTTTATTTTAATTTTAGTGTTTTATATTAATGTAATATTTTCTAAATTAATGACCATCGTTGTCCTTCAGATTTTATTTATTTATATCTGTATTATTTCTAAAAGACTTTTAAATAGAGAAAAGCTTTTGAACCATAATACCCAAGACATTAGTTTTATAATTTCTCGTCCTTCAATTATTTTTTTGTATTATAACATTTTATAATTATTGTAATATATATATTTTTTAAATTCAATTATCATCATTATCCCTTCAAGATCTAATTATAAGTTCAATTAAAGTAATTATCATAGTAAATTTATCACTTAAAATAAACATAACATATTTATTTACGCATGTAATGGTCCAATGTTAAAATAGCTACGTGTTTATAAAATTTCACATATATTGTTCGGGTAAAACTATTAGTAATTTTTTTTTAGGATATTAGGAAATGTGTGGTTAGAAATGTATGGTAATGATCGTTGAATTAATTAATGTTAGGTTTTGATTAAAATATTTCTTATTTGTTCTTCAATTGATTTTATTTTAGTTATAAGTTATTTTAATTAATGTAATATTTTATAATTTAATAATGGTCATTGTTCTTTAAATTCTATTTATAAGTTCAATTAAAGTAATTAACATAGAAAATTTATCACTCAAAATAAATTCTACTTATATATTTACGCGAGAAATGGTCCTATTTTAAAGTAGCTACATATTTATAAGATTTCATATAGATCGTTCAGATAAAATTATTAGTAAATATTTAGGATCTTACAAATTTAGTGATTAGAAATGTAGAGTAATTATCGTTGAATTCAATGTTTGATTTTTACTACTAGAATATCGTCCATCAGCAACGACAAAAGTGGTATCTGGAAGTCTAAATGTCATCACAATTTCATCTTTGAAACGACGAAGTCGTCTTAATTTATCGTCGCTTTCGACGATAGTTGATGCTCGTTAGAGACGACAATTGGCGTCTCCATTGTGTGGGAGCCTACAATGACAACATCAGTGTCTCTAAATGCATGGTAGCAATAGATTTAGGTTCTATTCGGTAATACTGTAACAATTATAAATTGATTTATTTATGTTTTCGAAGTAAAATTTGTGGTTGAAAAGGCGGAAAGAGAAAATATGTGTGGTTAAAAAGTGATTTGAGAAATTATATTGTTTATAAATTGATTTATAAATTGTAATGATTGCGTTAAAGAACATATGTTTAGAGACGACATTTTCGTTCTAATTCCTTGGCATCTACAACGACGACTTTGTCGTCTCTAAAAACCTCGTGGTAAAAGTTTCCTTTAGCGATGACATTGCTAATAAATAATATTATTTAATTATTATTTTTTCTTTATATATTAGTATTGAAAAATTGTTAATTACTAACAAATGGAAAAATATTAATTTAACGAATAATATTTCACGAATAAAATGTATTAAACAACAAAATTATGTACAAAATTTGTTTTTATACAAAAAATTAAAAATTAAAAATCCTATGAATCTGAGTCGAAGTCGTCGTCGTCATTGTCTCTGTTCGCTTGATTTGAGGGTCCCGCACCGCTTGTTGGCATGGGGGTTGACCCCGATATTTGTCAGGGAAATAATTGTGCCAACAATATGGTAACTTGAGCAAGCTGGGACCTGGTCTTGGGCAGCTGAGCGGCTTGGGTCTCCAGTTTTTGCTCAAGTTCCACAGCACGTACTAACTCTCCTGTAGTGGATGAAGTGGCATTCGATGATGTCGAATGGGAGATTCCCGGGACCATCCGACCAACTCCACGGACGCGGCTGCCTCTCTCCGAGAACCTCCCTGATGACATTGTGCTCATCAAAATGTGCCTTCGAGGAGATGGCTTGCTGCATCTACGTCTCCCTCGCCTAGAGTATAGCATCCAAAAATGAAAATTTAAAATTATATCAAATGCAAAGAATTTAAAATTTTAAATAACACTTATATATTAGCGCTCGGCTTGCTCGCTGACCTAAACTTCACCATGGTTGATACGTCAAGTGTGATTGGACTTTAGTGATGGCAATAGGGCGGATCAGATCCACCCTGCCCCGTCAGTTTATAGAGAAAATCTGATGCACCCCACGATCCGCTACTTTCGGGCGGATCTCGGAGTGGGGCAGATCTCAATAAAGATCCGCAAACTGATCCGTCATTATTTTTTGGTAAATTCAAACACTTATTGTAAACAAACGTGACGAGAATAAGAGATATTATCAAGATTGTAAACAAACATCCAAAAAAACGAGGCACATTACAAGTTAAGAATCAACATTCGACAAACACTATAGTCAAGGCAAGAATCAAAAATGGAAAAAAAAGAAATAAAAAATCAACAAACACTGTTACACTAAAAGCAAGGATGAATCGATGCTAGATTTGAAAATAAAAAATAAAGATGCTATGATGCAGACTGCTGCGACAGAAGGCAGAGGTCGGATGTGCTGAAGGGCCGCCTATGTTGAAGGAAAGCTGCCGGTTGGAGATAGCAGTGATAGGCAGAGACGGTAGCAACCGAAATGGAGAAAAGGAGAGGAGATGTGACAGCTGCGAGTTACCCGGATAAGTGAGCAGTGCGTGAAGGTCTCAGAAAGTGATTAAGTGAATTTGGACTTTTAAATGTGGAGAGAAATGTAGTGAGAAATCTGGAGAGAAATTACAAATGGCCACTATTGGAATGAAGGTCTCAGAGAGTTACTTGGGCCTTCGAGGTTGGGGGGTTTTAATTTTAAGGTTAGGTATTGGGTTTGGGCTTGGGACTTGGGTTGTTGGCAAATGGATAGGATTTGTTTCATTTTTCATCTTTTTTCATTCTTATATAAAAAAATAATAATAAAAAAAATACCGGATCGTCGGATCGGATCACCCTCGATCCAAATCCGCTCCAAAAATTTTCAGATTGGATCGGATCACATAATTTTCGATCCTTCGATCCACGGATCGGGTTTTTTTGTCATCACTAGTGGACTTCTACATATCCAAAATGGAAGCCCACTCTTGGGTCTTGTGATCCCTCTGTAAAAAAATAAATAACGATAATTAAATTTTAAAAAATAGTATATAAAATTAAGTCTTTATTTTGGTATGGCGCGTTGACAAGGTACTCTTGGATCCCTGAAAGCTTGGGTATGGGATCCTGACCCTTTTGGCCGTGTTCCTCTGTAACGCAGATTGAAAAACACAAAATTATAAATTAAATAAGAGAATAATAAATAAAAGACAAATAATTAATTTTACCTTGAAGGACGTGCTCTTGAACAATTCCTCACAATTACTCCACATGACCATGTTAATGTCATCAAAGGGATTTGTACGACTTTGTATCTTGTAGAGTCCATGGGCCTTTCTCTTGTACTCTTTGTAGCGCTCGGATGCGTTCTTGTTAATGCCCTTATCAACCCGAGGGTGTTTCTCCGATGGAACATCGTCCTTGGTGTTGAAGTATTTCTATGGGGAAAAAGTTAGATTTCATTAATGAAATTGACATAATTAAAATACTGTGAAATTTTAAAACAATTTAAAATCTCGTACCTCGACCTCTTTGCGAACGTGGTCCTTTAAATGCTGTGATGTTAATGGGCTGTAAAAGATCCTACTTTCCTACTATACTTGCGTTAATTAATCCTAATTCTAAGGGATTTGATTGTACATATTATTTTCTAGATTAGAAGATTCAATTGTGCCTTACTATATTTAAGTGGTTGTAGTTGTACTATAAATACAAGAGATATAACCTCAATTGGGGCATAGAATAAAATATATTTTGACATGGTATCAAAGCCTTTATAGAATCTTTAAGAGTTCTTTGATATTTGAAGTCATTGAGGATTAAATTTTAATCCGGTGACTAACCTTGGATCTTGGTGCTGATTTCATCATCTTCTCCATTCGGTGGGTTCATTAGGAAGGGCTTCCAATTCTTCCTTGCACAGTCGGACTGTCTTTTCCTGAAATTTAGGGCCACCAATCGCGCAGTTAATCTGTGACGATCCCTTGCTGCCGGTGATTTACGTTGTCTAGATTAGGTATTGTTGGTGTTCGACGAGACCTTGCCGCAGGTGATCTACGCTCTTGGATTTGGTCTGCAACGAGCCTTGCTGCTTGTGATTATTACTGTCGGGATCGAAATTGGACCTATTTCAGCTGCGATTTAGGTATCATTTTCAATTGGGCTGTGATACTTGGGCTTGTTGGTCCTTTTTGTGTAGTGGGTAATTAATTTGGACGTGTGTTTTAAGTTATTTGGGCTGTTTCATTTTTTTGGTTTATTGGGCTTTAATTTTCTTAGAGCTATCATTGTAGCGACCAAGAATTTTTACGCGATTAATAATTATTTTAATAGAAAATCGTGTCGCTACTATTTCACCCATTTTTATTAAGTTAACGCCACGACGTATTCGTATAGCCAAGTCAAGAAATAATCGAGATCGTTCGATTTTAAATTAAATTCCGAATTTCTAAAAATATCTCCATTCTCTTGATTTAAAGTATATTAAGTCCAAGTACTTAATTCAATGTTATCCCAATATTTATTTATACAAAAATTATTTTTATTATTGAAATTAAGAAAATATATGCAAGCATGAGAGGTTCCATTATATATAATAATTATGAGAATCTTAATTTAATAAATATGGAAAAGTATATGAATGAATTATATACTCCATTATATATAATCATGAAGAGCATAATATTTGTATAAATATGGAAAAGTATATGAATGGTTGATATACTCCATTATATGTAATCATGAAGAGCATAATATTTGTATAAATATGGAAAAGTATATGAATGAATTATATACTCCATTATATGTAATCATGAAGAGTATAATATTTGTATAAATATGGAAAAGTATATGAATGAATTATATACTCCATTATATGTAATCATGAAGAGCATAATATTTGTATAAATATGGAAAAGTATATGAATGGTTGATAAGACTCCATTATATGTAATCATGAAGAGCATAATATTTGTATAAATATGGAAAAGTATATGAATGATTGATAAGACTCCATTATATATAATCATGAAGAGCATAATATTTGTATAAATATGGAAAAGTATATGAATGATTGATAAGACTCCATTATATATAATCATGAAGAGCATATTATTTGTATAAATATGGAAAAGTATATGAATGGTGCTTTACTTTAAGAAAAGGATGTGTTAAAATTAATAGAATTGAATGATTATGTTTACAATATGCCAACTTTATACATCTATTTAAACCCATCTCTTTTACACACAACTCTACACATATACACTTATTTCCAATCTCTTGACAAAATCCACAAGTAAGAGAAATTCAAGGTGGTCAAGAAAGTTTTGGTCCATTTACTACTACACTTCATTTTAATCTTTTAAAAGGTAAGTATATCTTATGTTTTTATGAAAAGTAAGTATGTTTTTATGAAAGGTAAATACACCTTATGTTTTTATGAAAAGTAAGTATGTTTTTATGACAAGTAAGTATATCTTATGTTTTTATGAAAAGTAAGTATGTTTTTATGAAAGGTAAATACACCTTATGTTTTTATGAAAAGTAAGTATGTTTTTATGACAAGTAAATATATCTTATGTTTTTATGAAAAGTAAGTATGTTTTTATGAAAGGTAAATACACCTTATGTTTTTATGAAAAGTAAGTATGTTTTTATGACAAGTAAGTATATCTTATGTTTTTATGAAAAGTAAGTATGTTTTTATGAAAGGTAAATACACCTTATGTTTTTATGAAAAGTAAGTATGTTTTTATGACAAGTAAGTATATCTTATGTTTTTATGAAAATGTTTGGATCATTGCTATGAAATCAATCTCACAAGATTGTTATGGGTTCCATATGATATGTTTATGATTATGCTAAGGGGACCGGAGTTTAGTAGCGCTACACATAAGAATTCTTGCCATTTAAGTTCGGTAAAATTCTTGTGTCTCCCTATGTTTATGAATATTTCAATCCTATCCTATGTTATGATGAAAATGATCCATATGCATTCAAAAGAAAATTTATGCTTGGTATACTTACTGGGATTTTATAAATCTCACTCCATGATATTTACCATTTTCAGATAATTGAAGGTTCGAGGCGGTCAACATGGAAGTGGCAAAAGTGGTTAAGATTGATGAGATAATTATGTTGAACTTTATGTAAGAAAATTATGTTCTATTTTTATTCACAATAAAAATTATGGGATTCTAATTATTCTTTTGAATAATTTTACTTTACTATTTAAGTCTCGATAATATGATATGAGTCACTTTTAGTGGCACTCGAATGGTCGAGAATTCGGGTCGTCACAATCATGTCTGAAGAAAATTCGATTATTCGCTTTAATGGAAAAAATTACTCTACTTGGGAGTTTCAGTTCCGAATGTTTGTTAAGGGTAAAGAATTATGGGGCCATGTGGATGGATCATCTCCATCTCCGACAAACCCCAATGAGCTTAGTTCATGTGAGAGCAAGGATACTCGAATTGTTTCTTGGCTACTGAGTTCGATTGAGCCACATATGGTCAATAATCTTCGCTCATTCATGACCGCTAAGGAGATGTGGGATTATCTTCGACGAATTTATTATCAAGATAATTCGGCACGGAAATTTCAATTGGAAATTATTGACAAGAAAATATGTCAATTGAACAATTTTATTCGGGCTTTCTTAATCTATGGAGTGATTATTCTGGATTAGTACAAGCTAAGATTCCTAAAGATGCATTAGCTGCTTTGCAAGAGGTTCACTTTGAGATCCAACGTGATCAATTCTTGATGAAGCTACGACCCGAATTTGAAAGTGCACGTGCTGGGTTAATTAATCACAATCTTGTACCCTCCTTAGATGTCTGCTTGGGAGAACTTCTGCGTGAAGAACAACGTCTTGCTTCACAACTTGAAAGCACACAAGACACCGCTAGTAGTGAGATGGTCAATATAGCCTACGCTGCTCAAGGTAAAGTTAAATTGAAATCACCGCCACAATGTTACAGTTGCAAGGAATTGGGCCATATTGCAAAACACTGCAACAAGAAATTCTGCAATTATTGCAAAAAGGAAGGTCATATTATTAAAGATTGCCGTGTGCGGCCTCAGAATCGATCCACACTTGCTTTTCATACTACAGTTTAACCTACTCGTGTCACTACAAACTCAGATCAGCTAGATGGTTCAAGTTCTTCCTCGGCACTCACACTTGAGCATGTTCAATAGATGATTATTTCTGCTCTCTCGGCACTTGGTCTCCAAGGTAAGAATACATTATTTACCTCACCTTGGTTAATTGATTCCGCGGCTTCTAATCATATGACTAGCAGTCCGAAAGCTCTACATAATATTCGTAAATATGATGGAAAGCAACATATTCAAATAGCCAATGGTAGTACTTTACCTATTACTGCAGTTGGAAATTTGGGGACCTCCTTCACTGATGTGTTTGTATCTCCTGATTTATCTGCTAATTTAATTTCTGTTGGACAATTGGTTGAAGATAATTGTGCTCTTTATTTTGATCATCATGGTTTTCGTGTGCAGGATCAAGCGTCGGGGAAGGTGATAGCAAAGGGGCCTAAAGTGGGACGTCTCTTTCCTCTTCAGTCGTTTTCTATTCCTCGTTCTATTCATGTTGGTTATTCTACTGTTACCAGTAATGGCCATTTGTGGCATAAGAAATTAGGACATCCAAATTCTGTTATTTTGACACATTTAATAAAACATGGTTATCTGAGCAATACAATGTGTCTTCTTCATCACACTTGACTTTTGATTGTGCATCTTGTAAACTTGGTAAAAGCAAATCTTTACCATTTCCTTTAAATGGTAATTGAGCTTCTACGTGTCTTGAAATTATCCATACTGATGTTTGGGGTATGAGTCCGGTTCTTTCTCATGCTCAATTCAGGTACTTTGTTACATTTATTGACGATTATAGTCAATTCAATTGGGTATACTTTCTTCGTTCTAAGGCCGATGTATACTCTATATTCCAAAATTTTGTTGCCTATGTAGAAACACACTTCTCGAGATGTATTAAGATCTTACGTTCTGACTCTGGTGGGGAATATATGTCTTGAGATTTTCAATCTTTTCTACAACAAAAGGGTATCCTTTCCCAACACTTTTGCCCTTACACTCCCCAACAAAATGGGGTTGCTGAACGTAAGAACCGACATCTTTTGGATGTTGTTCGTACATTGCTTCTTGAATCTTCAGTTCCTTCTAGGTTTTTGGTGGAAGCTCTTTCTACAGCTGTCTACTTAATAAATCGTCTTCCATCCCAGACCCTGCAGCTTGATTTCCCATATTATCGTTTATTTGGCGTTCCTCCTGATTATAATTCTTTACATCTATTTGGTTGTGTATGCTTTGTTCACTTAACTCCCACTGAACGTCATTAACTTACTGCCCAATCTGCTCGATGTGCATTTCTTGGATATAGTAATAATTCTCATAAAGGGTTTGTGTGCTATGATGCGGATGCTAACAAAATTCGTATTTCTCGAAATGTAGTTTTCTTTGAAAATCACTATTTCTTTCCTTCTACTAACAATTCAGTTTCTTCTTCCATTTCCCTCCCTTCTTTTGATGATGTATCTGGAATGATTAATCGTTTTAAGCCAGGTATTGTGATGAGAATCCAGGGAGTCAATCGAGTCAAAGTCAAACAGGTCAACCCTCTATCAGAATACCGGTGGGGCCCATGACAAGATCCAAGGCTAAAGAAGTCCAAGAGTTGATGGCGGGACTCATTTTCAAGCTCCGAAATCAAGTCCACATGGAAGAGAGCAAGATCGAGGTCAATTGCATATGTTTGGGAGATCAGGACATTTCGGTCGACCGAAAGTCCATCCGGTCGATCGAAACTCTGCAGGGTTTTTTAGACATAGCTTCAGGCAGGATCGGCTGACCGAAACTGCCCATTCGGTCGACCAGATGTTCGATCGAAATATTTTCGGTCGACCAGATGATCGACCGAAATATTTTCGGTCGACCGAAAGTCCCCAGAACAGAATAGCGGGGTTTTTTGTGCAATTATGCAAACTTTCTTTTCTTTCACTTTTTGTATATATTTGGGAGTCCTTCCAAACCCTAGATAGTTTAGCACATTTGAAGATCACTCCTTGAGAGTTTGAGAGGTAAAAATCCTTTCTTTATCTTGTAACATTTTTCTTGAAATTTATTTCAACTTATATATTGAGGGTTTGTTCTTGTGTATTTGTTGATATTTATTCCACAAGTCTTGGTATTTGTATTAATCTCTCCATTGGGTTAGGGTTAACTTTCCTTAGAATTTTGGTTTGGTTAAACTTGGGTCAAGATTTCTTATTTATTACCTATTTTAGCTTTCTTGGGTTGATACATTATTGTTGTGGGAATTTTTGGTTTAATCACCAAAGGGGTTCGCATCATTTGGTATCAGAGCTTGGTTCTAAAATTGGTATTCCTATCTTTACATTTATTGTGTTGTTCTTGATAGTCAAAAAAAAAAAAAAAAAACGAAAATTAAAAAAAAAAATTTGGGGAAAATTAGTGCCCATGAAAATTTCATGATTCCTACATACTGGGCATTGTTGTTATCATCAATTTGAAAGTTATTGGGGATACATTTGAACAAACACTTGAAAAATCCAAACTATTCAAAGCTTGCATCCTAAGTGTTTGATAAAATGTTTCAAAGAGTGTCTTCATATTGAAACCTACCATTCAACTACCAAACACATTCCTAATTGAATTCATTGTGTCTTACATCAAGTTATTGTGACTATACCCTTGAAAATCTTATTGGTCTAGTTCAATTCCTTACTTCCTTGTATAATAGCAAGCAACTAAATTCTACTTGCTATTGTGTCAATCCTTCATTTGCTTCCTTTGTTGTTTGTGGAATTTGTGCTACACAAGAATTAAATTCTCAATTTAGTTGAATTACGTTCCTTGAAAAGTTTGAGTAAGAAAGTGAAGAGTGGTAAAAGGCAAGAGTGGTGAGCTCATTAGAGGGAAAAAGCCTAATTGAGTGAAACACGAGCGAACATAATTTGTGAGGACATTTGCACACTTACACTCCATCGCTCATGCACATACTTCGAGTGGACAAGATTCTAATGCACAAACTCAAGAGTTGAGGGATATGATACAAGCTCTCACAGTTACTATGGCGGATATGGGGGGAAGGTTGGAAGGTAGATTAGCAAGGTTGGAGACTAGGAGGGAAGTTCCACCCCCAAGGGATGATAATGTTAGGAGGGGTGATAGGAGAAGGCCTAGAGATGAGTATGAATATGATGATGTTGATGATGATGAATTGGAGAGTGAAGGGGGGTAGTGACCAAAATTGGAACATGGGTAGGAATAGAGGAGGTAGGAATGTGAGGGGAGTAGGACGAGATCATGGGAGGAACCCTAGGGGTAGGGATGGAATGGATGGTAATCTTGGTAGTATTAAGATGAAAATTCCTTCTTTCCATGGGAAGAGTGATCCGGATGCCTATTTAGAATGGGAGAGGAAGATAGAATTGATTTTTGAATGTCATGGATACTCCGAGGATAAAAATGTTAAGTTAGCGGTAGTGGAGTTTACTGACTATGCCTTAGCTTGGTGGGATAATTTATTACTCACTAGGAGAAGGAATTTCGAGGGTAGTGTGGATACTTGGGATGAATTGAAGAGCCTTATGAGAAAAATATTTGTACCAAGTCACTACTATAGGGGACTCTATCAAAGACTACAAACCCTTACTCAAGGAACAAAGGGTGTTGAAGATTATTATAAGGAGTTGGAAAAAGCTTTGATGAGGGCCGACATAGAGGAGGATAGAGAAGCCACTATGGCTCGATTTATGAGTGGGTTGAATAGAAAGATCGCCAATGTGGTAGAATTACACCATTATGTTGAGATGGAGGAGTTGGTACACATGGTTATTAAAGTGGAGGCTCAATTGAAGAAGAAGGAGCACTTTAAAAGAAAGGGGCAAGAAAAATTCTTGGGAGGTCCTAGTTCCAATTGGAAGTCTAAGTGGGGGAGTGAAAAGGTTGATAAGGTACCACTTAAGGAAAATATTGAAACCTCCAAGGGAAAGGAAGTTAGCTTCGTCAAGGATAAATCAAAGGTTGTTCCTACCACTTCTAGGAGTCGGGATATAGAATGCTTCAAGTGTAGAGGACGGGGGCATTATGCTCGAGAGTGCCCTAACAATAGGGTGATGATTATCAAAAATGGGGAGTGGTACTCGGAAGATGAAGAGGACGAAGAGGGGGTGCCATGTAGGGGAGATAGTGATGACGAGGAAGAAGAGTTGGAGGGAATTGTTAGTCCACCCAAGTTTTTAGTCACCATTAGGTCTCTCAACACCCAAGCCAAGGTGGATGATGCGGCTAAGCAACGGGAGAATATCTTCCATACTAGGTGTCTTGTGAAGGACAAAGCGTGTAGTCTCATCATTGATGGGGGGAGTTGCACCAATGTAGTTAGCACTAGTATGGTTGAAAGGTTGGGATTACCTTTAATGCCACATCCTAGTCCTTATAAGTTACAATGGTTGAGTGATTATGGTGAGTTGAAAGTAAGCAGGCAAGTATTACTTATTTTCAACATAGGGACCTATGAGGATCAAGTACTTTGTGATGTGGTGCCCATGCAAGCTACACATATATTATTGGGGAGGCCATGGCAATATGACAGGAGGGTATTGCATGATGGTAGGAAAAATCGGTATAGTTTCCAAATGAATGGAAAACCCGTGACACTCCTACCTTTGAGTCCGGAAGAAGTTTACAAGGACCAATTGAAACTCAAGAAGGAGGAGGAGGAGGAAAAAGAAAGAAGAAAAAAAAAGATGGAGTTGAGTGAGGGGCAAAACGAAAGTGAAAAGAAAAAAGGGGAAAAAAGTAGTGGAAAAAAAAAGAGGGGATGCAAGAAAAAAGAAAGAGAGCAAAAGATATTGAGAAAAAAATGAATTTTTATGTGAGTAGAGGTGATGTAGAAAGAGCTTTAAAAGAAAATCATTCAATTCTTTTGTTGGTCTATAAGGAGTCCCTCCTTACACTTGATGACCCTCACACTTTCCTCCCCACTTTAGCTACTTCTTTGTTGCAGGAGTTCGAGGATGTCTTTCCGGAGGAGATGCCTAGTGGGCTTCCGCCCATTAGAGGCATCGAGCATCAAATTGATTTCATCCCCGGAGCCGTCATTCCAAATAGACCGGCATACCGAAGCAATCCGGAGGAGACCAAGGAACTCCAAAAACAAGTTGAGGAGTTGATGAGTAAAGGATATGTTCGTGAGAGCATGAGTCCTTGTGCCATTCCCGTGCTACTAGTGCCCAAGAAGGATGGAACCTTTAGAATGTGCGTCGATTGCCGAGCCATTAACAACATAACGGTAAAGTATCGACACCCCATTCCTAGGTTAGATGATATGCTAGATGAGTTGCATGGTTCGTGCATTTTTAGTAAAATTGACTTGAGAAGTGGATACCATCAAATGAGGATGAGGGAAGGAGATGAATGGAAAACCGCTTTTAAAACTAAATATGGTTTATATGAGTGGTTGGTTATGCCCTTCGGTCTCACTAATGCACCGAGCACTTTTATGAGATTAATGAACCATATTTTGCGTGCATTCATTGGGAAATTTGTGGTAGTTTACTTCGATGATATTTTGATTTATAGCAAAAATTTGAATGAGCATATTGAACACTTGAGGAGTGTACTTGTGGTTTTGAAAGGAGAACAATTGTATGCTAACCTCAACAAGTGTAATTTTTGCATGGAGAGTGTGATCTTCCTTGGATTTGTAGTTAGTACTAAGGGAATAGAGGTCGATGAGGAGAAGATCAAAGCCATTAAGGAATGGCCCACTCCCACAAGTGTCACCGAGGTAAGAAGCTTCCATGGGTTAGCTAGTTTTTACCGTCGTTTTGTCAAAGATTTTAGCACACTAGCTTCACCACTTACCGAGGTTGTTAAAAAACATGTTGGGTTTAAATGGGGGGAGGCGCAAGAAAAGGCCTTTAATGAAATAAAGAACAAATTGTGCACCGCCCCGGTTTTGTCCTTGCCTATTTTTGATAAAACTTTTGAGATTGAATGTGATGCTTCAGGCACAGGTATTGGAGAAGTTTTGATGCAGGAGAAAAGGCCGATTGCCTACTTTAGTGAGAAGCTCAGTGGAGCCGCCCTGAACTACCCCACCTATGACAAGGAGCTCTATGCGTTGGTGAGATCGTTAGAGACATGGCACCACTATTTGTGGCCTAGAGAATTCGTCATCCACACCGACCATGAGTCATTGAAGCACTTGAAGGGGCAAGGGAAGTTGAGCAAGAGGCATGCCAAATGGGGGGAGTACGTGGAAACTTTTCCCTATGTCATCAAATACAAACAAGGTAAGGAGAATGTGGTAGCCGACGTCCTTTCTCGAAGGTATGCTCTTATTACTACCTTGAGTGCTAAATTGTTGGGTTTTGAGAGCATTAAGGACTTGTATGCGCATGATGCGGATTTTGCTAGTATATTTATATCATGTGAGAGGGTTGGATTTGGTAAGTATTATAGGCATGAGGGGTTTTTGTTTCGAGAAGGTAAACTTTGTGTGCCAAATTGCTCATTGAGGGAGTTGATGGTAAGGGAGGCCCATGGCGGGGGATTAATGGGTCACTTTGGGGTAAGGAGAACCTTGGAAATCTTACAAGAACATTTCTTTTGGCCTAAAATGAGTAGAGATGTTGGGAGAATTTGTTCGAGGTGCATAACCTGTAGAAAAGCCAAGTCCAAGGTAGAACCGCATGGATTATATACACCCCTACCTGTCCCTAGTGAACCTTGGACGGAAATTTCTATGGACTTTGTTTTAGGATTGCCGAGGTCAAAGAAAGGTAGTGATTCCATCTTCGTGGTTGTAGATAGGTTTAGTAAAATGGCGCATTTCCTTGCTTGTCATAAAACCGATGATGCCATTCATATAACCGACCTATTCTTTAGGGAGATAGTGCGACTCCATGGGGTTCTTAGAAGCATTGTGTCGGATAGGGACGTTAAATTCCTTAGCCACTTTTGGAAGGTCTTGTGGGGGAAATTGGGAACTAAACTTTTGTTTTCAACAACTTGTCATCCCCAAACCGATGGCCAAACTGAGATGGTTAATAGAACTTTAACACAACTTCTTCGCACCGTCCTTAAGGGCAACCTAAAGAATTGGGAAGAGTGTTTACCTTTTGTTGAATTTGCATATAATCGAAGTGTTCATTCTACTACTTCTTTTTCTCCATTCGAGATTGTTTATGGTTTTAACCCTCTAACTCCTTTGGATTTGATTCCGTTACCTATTGATGAACGAGGTAGTTTAGATGGGAAAAGAAAGGCGGAGTTGGTAAAATCTCTCCACGAGAAAGTCAAGCTCCAGATCGAGAAGAAGAATGAACAATATGCCTCCAGTGCTAACAAAGGTAGAAAACGAATGACATTTGAGGTCGGTGATTGGATATGGTTGCATTTGAGGAAGGAGCGGTTCCCGACTCAAAGAAAATCAAAATTACAGTCACGTGGTGATGGCCCCTTCCAAATCCTGGAAAAAATCAATGACAATGCCTACAAGCTTGACCTTCCTGGTGAGTATAATGTATCAGCTTCTTTTAACGTCTCTGACTTATCCCCTTTTGATGCAGGTGAAGATTCGAGGTCGAATCCTTTTCAAGAGGGAGGGGATGATGAGAATCCAGAGAGTCAATCGAGTCAAAGTCAAACAGGTCAACCCTATATCAGAATACCGGTGGGGCCCATGACAAGATCCAAGGCTAAAGAAGTCCAAGAGTTGATGGCGGGACTCATTTTCAAGCTCCGAAATCAAGTCCACATGGAAGAGAGCAAGATCGAGGTCAATTGCATATGTTTGGGAGATCAGGACACTTCGGTCGACCGAAAGTCCATCCGGTCGACCGAAACTCTGCAGGGTTTTTTAGACATAGCTTCAGGCAGGATCGGCTGACCGAAACTGCCCATTCGGTCGACCAGATGTTCGACCGAAATATTTTCGGTCGACCAGATGATCGACCGAAATATTTTCGGTCGGCCGAAAGTCCCCAGAACAGAATAGCGGGGTTTTTTGTGCAATTATGCAAACTTTCTTTTCTTTCACTTTTTGTATATATTTGGGAGTCCTTCCAAACCCTAGATAGTTTAGCACATTTGAAGATCACTCCTTGAGAGTTTGAGAGGTAAAAATCCTTTCTTTATCTTGTAACATTTTTCTTTGAATTTATTTCAACTTATATATTGAGGGTTTGTTCTTGTGTATTTGTTGATATTTATTCCACAAGTCTTGGTATTTGTATTAATCTCTCCATTGGGTTAGGGTTAACTTTCCTTAGAATTTTGGTTTGGTTAAACTTGGGTCAAGATTTCTTATTTATTACCTATTTTAGCTTTCTTGGGTTGATACATTATTGTTGTGAGAATTTTTGGTTTAATCACCAAAGGGGTTCGCATCATATTGTTTATCAACGTCGTCACCCATTGCTTCTTGCTATCTCTGATCCAACTCCTGATCCTATTTTACATGAGCCTCGCCGATCTAATAGAGTTTCTCGACCACCAGATAGGTACGGATTCTCACACTCTGCTCTTCAGGCTACTCTTCATAATACTCCTGTGCCTAGATCTTATACTCAGGCTTCTACTCAAGAGTGTTGGCGACAGGCTATGGCAGACGAACTTCAGGCTCTTCAGGACAATCATACTTGGGATATTGTTCCTTGTCCTGTTGGAGTTAAGCCTCTTGGGTGCAAATGGGTTTATACGATTAAGTTACTCACTGATGGTACTATTGATCGGTATAAAGCTCGTCTAGTTGCACTTGGGAATCAACAAGAGTATGACCTTGATTATGAGGAAACATTTGCTCCCGTGGCCAAGATGACTAATGTTCGCACCATTATGGCCATTGCCATCTCGAAAGGATGGTCGCTTCGTCAAATGGATGTTAAGAATGCATTATTGCACGGTGATCTTACAAAAGAAATATTTATGAGTCCTCCACCTGGCATGTTTTCTTCTCCTTCTTCAGAGGTTTGTCGCTTAAAGCGATCTTTATATGGTTTGAAACAAGCTCCACGAGCTTGGTTTGAGAAGTTCCGATCTACTCTTCTTCATTTCACCTTTACTCAGAGTCAATACGATTCCTCTCTTTTCTTTCGCACAACTCTTAATGGGATTGTTATACTTCTTGTATATGTAGACGACATTGTGATTACTGGTTCTGATTCCCAGTTGATTGAGCAACTCCAACAGCAATTACAATCTTCTTTCCATATGAAAGACCTTGGCCCTTTGCAGTATTTTCTTGGACTTGAGGTTCAAATTTGTCCAACTGGTGCATTTCTACATCAACATAAATATACACAAGAACTGCTCTCATTAGCTGGTCTTCAGGACAGTAATTATGTTCTTACACCTATGGAGGTCAATTTGAAACTAAGAAAAGACAGTGGTGATCTCTTATCTGATCCATTGATGTATCGCCAACTGGTGGGAAGCTTGAATTATTTAACCATTACCAGACCTAACATTTCATTTGTTGTCCAACAGATTAGTCAATTTATGCAAGCTCCCTATCAGAACCATTTAGCTGCTGTTCGTCGTCTTCTTGGTTATTTTAAAGGTACCTTTGGACGTGGTTTGTTCTTCCCAACTGGGACTTCCTTACACTTAGTGGGATTTAGTGATGCAGATTGGGCTGGTTGTATTGATACTCGTCACTCTATTACTAGTTGGTGTATATTTCTTGGTGGTGCTCTTATTTCTTGGAAAAGTAAGAAACAAACTTGAATTTCCCAGTCTTCCACTGAGTCAGAATATCGAGCCATGTCATCAGCTTGTTTTGAAATTTTATGGTTTTGGGTTTTATTGGGAGAAATTGGGATTCCACAACCTTCTCCTACTCCTCTTCATGCTGATAATACAAGTGCTATTCAGATTGCTAGTAATCCGATTTTTCATGAACATACTAAGCATATTGAGGTGGATTGTCATTCTATTCGTGAATCACTTGGGCGTCATGAGATTTCTTTACCTCACATTTCCACAGAAAATCAAATCGTAGATGTATTTACCAAAGCTTTGTCTTGGCATCGCCATCAATTTATGGTTGACGAATTGATGCTTCTTGATCGTCCAGCATCAATTTGAGGGGGAATGTTAATGGGCTGTCAAAGATCCTACTTTCCCACTATACTTGCGTTAATTAATCCTAATTCTAAGGGATTTGATTGTACATATTATTTCCTAGATTAGAAGATTCAATTGTGCCTTACTATATTTAAGTGGTTGTAGTTGTACTGTAAATACAAGAGATATAACCTCAATTGGGGCATCGAATAAAATATATTTTGACATGTGGGACCTTGCTCCATCCCATGTACTTGGGGACGATGAATTGCTGTATCGTCATCCCCAAAAATCGGATGAACTCTGACTTATTGGGACCAAGAGGACGAATCGTCCTCTCTGTGTCCAAGTGGAACTCTATTGATAGTGGAAGCATCCGAGACTTGCCATGTCTCTTTGGAGGTGGCGCTGACATGAAGTCGTATATCCCAAGCCAATTGGGACGAATCTTTGTCATCTATGAATTTCCAACCTGTGGAGATGACATTTATCGTCATCGCAATAGGACAAGAGAAATAGAGATGCTGATCTTTGTCATCTCTTAAACCTTGGCCTATTGAGACGATAATTTTTGTCTTCTCTAAATGTCTAGCGAGACTTTCTTATATTGCTTGAATAAATAAAAAGATAACTTTTAACGTAGACAAAAAGATAAAATACTTTCTTAACTTTTCAATGAAGCACTATTTCTTGTAACTTCATACATATGAGCCCCACTCAACATGTCTCCCTACCCCCAATAGGAATCAAAGAAAATGATGTTACTACTTATATATTACCGTGTAAGAATGATAACATTGTTGTTATTTATTATTAATTCTTTCGAATTCATCTATATTTTAAAGCAAAAAGTACCTGCCTATAAATTCATGTTTAATAATTTTTTTGAGACATTTACACTTATGATATTTTTTTATTAATATATGTAATTTATTGTCTTAACACTAAAATTGTCTACGTGTATTTGTGCACGCTTTCACGTGCTTCAATACCTTTTAGAGGTTTTTTTAAAATTCAAGCCTTGACTTCATTTATTTATAATAATTGTAAGCAACAAGTATTTGATGAAATAATACATGATTAAAAACATCATTTAGTCGAAAATACTTTTGACAATATAAAGATGTTAAGGTTATGTATTTGACATATATCTTATTCCACCATAACGCAAAATAGAGTTTTAACCAACTTATTATTATCCAAATGTTCTATGTAAAATAGTCTTTGTATTTTACTCTACATCATCATCACGCATATTCAATATAGAAAAATTAAGTTAATCAACTTCAATTTGTTATTAGATTTGATTTGATCACCTTTTCAGTGTGTCTATCGTTATCCTAATTAAAGATACTGACGTCAATTTATTATAACAAAAAGTGGTTAGATGGGACTTTTTGTAGGAAAAAAATAAAGTGATTTGTTAGAGCCCAAACTAATTGGGGGCCCTAACCAGGCCCTGGAATGCCTAGGTGATGCGAACCCCTTCGGTATATTGATCGAAAATTCCTACAAAAATTTAATACAAAATCCAAGAAAGTTAAAGTGGTAAATAAAGGGATAAACACCTTAACCCAAGTTTAAATCTAACCTAAAATTCAAGGATTAAACTAACCCTAACCCAATGGGTATCAACCAAACAAATTCCAAAGTGGCGGAAAATAAACAATAATACAAGAATAATAATACTCAACCAAAGTTGATTAACTTCCAAGAAAATACAAGATTAAAGAGGTTTAACCTTACCTCAAGAAGGGGGTCTTCAAGAACTAGCTCTCAAGAGCAATTTTCATGAGCTACCAAGTTATTTTTAAAAATGAAAAGAAAAGAGTATATAATGTACAAAATTGGGCAAAAGGTGCAAATTTTGAAAATTGCAACAAAACCCCGTTTTTATGGAAATTGCAACAAAAATCCCGTTTTTGTGAAACAGGGTGTTTCGGTCGATCGACACGGTCCACCGAACCATTTTCGGTCGATCACATGGTCGATCGAAATGGAACTTTTGATCGACCAAGCCTCAGCCGAACGCGACTGAGGCTGCCTTCAAAAATCTCTGCAGACTTTCGGTCGACCGGAATGACTTTCGATCGACCGAAATTGGCTGAGTCCAATTTCTTCTTCTTTTTGGCTCCAACTTGATTCTCGGCTTGCTTTTTTTTTGACTATAATTACTTGTTTAGCCTCGAATCTTGAACCTCCTTGGCATCGGATCTCGTCATGGGTCCCATAGGCTTGCGTATCGAGGTTTGACTTTCTCGGTTCTCATCATCCCCTCCTTCTTGAAAAGGATTCGACCTCGAATCTTATTTGAGTGCATTGTCGTGAGACTCCTTGAACTTTAATCTTGCAACATTGTGGATCACAGGTTCATGCGATGAAGTTGGACCTTCGCGATTCTCATCATCTCCTCCATCTCGAAAGAGATTCGACCACGAATCGGCACCTACAATAAAAATAGAAAATTCAGACACAATAAATGTAACTGAAATTTCATACTCACCGTGCAAAATCAATTTGTAGGCGTTGCCAAAAGCTTGAGATGTGCCAACACTGCAAAGTAGCAATTTAAATTTTATTTGATCGGGGGGTCGCTCCTTCTACGAATGGGAATACATCCGGCCGCCCGGGTCAAATGGAATATGCTTCCTACCATGGTTGCCATTGGAAATACATTGTATACCAATTCCCTCAAATGGAAGCTCGAGCCTCCTGCAAAGGGACTTAACCAAAGGTGCATTCTCGTGACCACCTAAACCAACTATTTCTTCAATAAACATATGCATAAAGTTCAACAAAGTTAATAGGTTAAAGTCACAAGCAGTTTTAAGTGGAGAAAACTTGCTAATATGATGAGCAATTAAATTGCAAGCAAATTTAACAACCACAAAATTAGCACCAACTTCGTGCAAATGCACGACTTCCCAAAAGAAAAGATTAGCTATATTAATGACCTTGTTGGTTTCATGGTATGCAATCAAATGTGACATTTTAATACTCCTACCAACAATCACAATAATAGCATCATTTTCTTTCTTTGTTCCACGTAAACCCGCTATAAAATTTATAGGATTAGTATTCCAAGGTCTACTCATAATGGGCAAATATGTATGAAATTTTTGGGGCAAAAACTTGAGTTTAGCCATTTTGCAAGTTAGACGTTTATGACAAGTACAAACATGTTCAACACCAATCTTCAAATTAGGTTAATAAAATTGATCACATAATACCCCTAAGACCCCGTTGATTTTAAATCGCCCCATCAAACAACTATCATGTGCCTCTCCCATTAGAAATTTGCACATGGCACATTTAAAAAGAAACAATCCAATTTTCCAAAACAAATACTTATCATGCCTAAAGAATCTATCAATATAAGACTCACAACATGATTCATATATGTCTAACAAATTTGGATTATTAACATGCATGGCCTTAACATGTTTAATACAGAATGAGGGAGCATTTATATGTTTATCACCAACTTTCGAATTAGGCCAATAAAAACATTCACACAATATTCCCAAGGCCCTTTTGATTCCAAATTGTCTCCCCCTACACCCTCTATGTGCTTCTCCCATTAGCAACTCCCACATGGCACATTTAGGAATGAACAATCTAATATCCCAAAACAAATAATGATCATGTCTATGGAATTCATCAAAATATTGCTCACCACATGATTCATAAATGTTAAACCATTTTGGGTTTTTAGTATGCATGCTCTTGACATGTTCAAGACAAGATGAGTCGGTTAAGGAGGTTAGAAGGAAAATTATTTCCACGCCAAAATTTTTGGTTAGATCTCCCTTATAGACTCCACAAACTAGCAATTCTCCTATAAAACAAGTAGGCGCATTGAGCTTGTTTTCACAAAATAGGAAGTCATGCTTGTTTTCGAAAAATAGGAAGCCACCATGCACATGAAGGTTATCAAGTATAACATTTTCACACTCCAACAAAATATTTGCTAAGCTTCCATCGATGTCATACAATCCTCTAATGTATTCAAAACATAATAACCTTGCATTTAAAGAATTGTTAGAAGCATACCTCCTTGATATGACGTCGGTTATTTCATTTTGTTTACCTCGGTTGTACTTTTCGTTGTAGGAAAATGTTTCCAATAATTTCTTCCATAAGGCATGCTTTTGGAGTTCTTTGTTGCTTTGATAAGTTGGTCTCACAATTTCCTACAACAAAGACATAACCAAACTAGGGAGGGAAGTGTTAGAGTATTCAAGAGTAAAGAACATTTTGGGGTGATCTTTGCTCTCAATTTTCTTGGTGACACTCTTCACACATTCTCCTTTTTCTGAGGTAGGAACCTCAACCTTCGAATTTTCTCTTACCTCTCCTTTTTTGGAGTCGTGACTCCAACCCTCATCGTCTCTCCTTTTCTAGAGACGTGGCCCCAACTCTCTTACTTTCATTTTTGTTTTCTTTATTCTTCTCTTCTTCTTCTTCATTTTCTTTTTCTTTCTTTTTCTCATTTTCTTCCTCAAATTCCTTCTTGAGCTTCATTCGGTCTTTGCATACTTCTTCCGGGCTCAAAGATAGGATCATAACCTTTTTTCCATCCATTTGGAAGCTACACTGGTTCTTCCTCTTGTCATGTGTCACACTCCTATCACTTTGCCAAGGTCGCCCCAAAATTATGTGTGTAGTGTGCATGGGTACTACATCACATATCACTTGGTCACAATAGGATCCAATGTTGAAGGCAAGAAGAACTTGTTCACTCACTCTCACTCCCCCAACCTTTGCAATACATAGGGATTATGATGCTTCATAACCGGTGACCCCAATTTCTCAACTCTACTAGCACTCACCAAATTAGTGCCAATCTCCCCATCTATCATGAGACTACATGGTTTATCACTCACTAGGCACCTAGTGTAGAAATTATCCTCCTCACGTTCCTCCATCTCATTAGCATGGGCCAAAGATTGTGGTGGCCTAGCATTCATCTCCTTCACTACTTCTCTACTTCCACTACCGTCCCTCCTATGGAATGATGAAGTCTTCATTTGCACACTATCAATATTTTCATCAACTCCATCTCCACTCCTATCTACCAATTCTCCTCTTTTCCTATGCATGCTCCCATTTTGTTTACTATCCCTTTCATCATCCCAAACATCCATTCTAATTTTCCTATGCAAACTCCCATTTTGTTTTCTAACTCCATCCCTATACACTATGTTCCCAAGATTATCCCTCACCCTTCTTCTACTACACATCATTTCTTCACCTCCCTATTTGATGTACTCTCCCCTCTTGTTCCTAAATTTTCCAACTCACCCCCAATCTCCTCAATTTGTCTAGCCATGGTGGTTGAAAGATTTTGTAACAAGTACTTCAAGTCTTGAGTTTGAGTATTGGAATTTGACATGGTGTGCAAGTGTGAAAGTGTTCTCACAAGAATATTTTTCACTCGTGTTTCACTCAATTTATGCTTTTACCCTCTAATGAGCTCACCACTCTTGCCTTTTTCCACTCAAAATCTCTTTTCTCAAGTTCTCCAAGGAAGGTAATCAACTAAACCACAAAATATAATTCTTGTGAAGTTAAGGACCACAAACAAGGAAGAAGGAATTTATAACAAGTAGATACAATAGCAAGTAGAATTTATGTGCTTGCTAAACTCAAAAGGAACAATATTTATGTGAGATAGGATGCTAGGAACACAATTTAGCAATGGAATTGACAAACCACAAATAATAGACAAGGCATAGATGTAGAACAATAAGCACAAAGAGTGTAAATTTTGAATGATGCAATTTATCAAACACCTTGTACTCAATCTTTGAATGACCTTAAATGGATAAAATGTGGATATATGATAAATCCCCAACAACTCAAATGTGACAAGAAATGAATGATCAACAATTACCCAATGTATGAAGCAAGTAATATATTGGATACAATGTTGATAACACAATCTCAATGATGGGAATTAGATAGCCCCAAGTAATTAACAAGTTGTGGGCATTGAATAATAAGGCATGAATGGAGTATTTTTCTTTGGGACAATTTATCAAACACTTTGGATAATGTAGGAAAGTAAATGTTTGGCTAATAGAAACCCCAACAAATTCAACAATCAATATACCCAATAGGTAATGATCAATAAATACTCAAGGGCATACAAATTTTCTCCAATTTTTTTCCAATTTTCGCATTTTTTTTCTTTTTTTTTACAATGACAAGAACAACAACAAGAAAGTAAATGTATGTTTACCAAATTAGAGCCAAGTTCTGATACCAAATGATGCGAACCCCTTCGGTATATTGACCGAAAATTCCCACAACAATTTAATACAAAATCCAAGAAAACTAAAGTGGTAAATAAAGGGATAAACACCTTAACCAAAGTTTAAATCTAACCCAAAATTCAAGGATTAAACTAATCCTAGCCCAATGGGTATCAACCAAACAAATTCCAAGGTGGTGGAAAATAAACAACAACACAAGAATAATAATACTCAAGCAAAGTTGATTAACTTCCAAGAAAATATAAGATCAAAGAGGTTTAACCTTACCTCAAGAGGGGGGTCTTCAAGACCTAGCTCTCAAGAGCAATTTTCATGAACTACCAAGTTATTTTTACAAATGAAAAGAAAAGAGTATATAATGTACAAAATTGGGACCAAGCCTCAGCCGAACGCGACTGAGGCTGCCTTAAAAAATCTCTGCAGACTTTCGGTCGACCGGAATGACTTTCGGTCGACCGAAATTGGCCGAGTCCAATTTCTTCTTCTTTTTGGCTCCTACTTGATTCTCGGCTTGCTTTTTTTTTTTTACTTTAATTACTTGTTTAGCCTCGAATCTTGAACCTCCTTGGAATCGGATCTCGTCATGGGTCCCACAGACTTGCGCATCGAGGTTTGACTTTCTCGGTTCTCATCACTAGGTCCAGGGTTGGTTATACATTGCACCACCATATTTGCCCTTCTCTGCCAACCACAACTCATCAGCACAAACCCCGAACATCTTCCATATATAAAATACTTGGACGGTTTCGTTAGTATAATACATTAGTTTTCACAACCACATATCCTCGGTGTTAAATTAATTTCTCTTTGAATTGGAAACAGAGAAGAACTTGAACAATGTATTAATTTGACTAGGATATTTGATGTCTTTATATAATAACTAATTAGGTTTTATCAACCTTAATTAGGCCCTCGTTTGGTAAAAAAATTGTTATAAAAAAACTGATATTGCAAAGTCCATACCAGAGATGACAGTAATACCCATGTGTCTGATACCCGTTGGAGATCCAATACAATCGGGTTGGGATTACCCGACGAAATGAGTTTGCGGGTTAGATATGAAGGTAAATTTAAAAATTTGACATGGGTATATGTTGGGTGTGGATTTTTCTCAAAACCCATACTCGACCCACATACCCTTTCGTTGTATTAACAAAAATAAAATAAAATAAATCAACCTTTAAAAAGCACAAATACCAGTCTCAATTCACGAACTTATTTATCTTATTCCCCCAAATATAGCTGCTCTTCATTTCCAAAAATTTTTGCGTTCTCTCTTTCCCAGGTCTTTCTCTTCTTTCAGCTAATTTATTGTTAATTTTATTTTTTTAAATATGCTAATTACTTCTCGTTAGTTTGTCATGTTTGCCTTCAATTCTCTTCTTTAAAAAGAATTTTGCAAAAAAAAAAAAAAAAAAAAAAAATTAAATTAGTTTTTAATGGGTATGTGAGATACCCACCTCCGAACCTTCTTCAACCCACTTCAGCGAGGTGTGTGTATGGGTCAAGTGTGGAGGCTAAAATTCCTAGTGGGTGAGGTATGAGCTTGTTAAATCCGACTCATACCCGACCTATTGTCATCCCTAGTCCATACCAATAGATGTTTTTAGAGTCCACAAGTTAATTAGATCACTTAGTTGACCTTATTAAATTAGGCCCATGTTTGATGTTGTTTATAAAGAATTTATTTGAAATGAATAGTGATTTTTATAAGAGTATATGGTTAAAAAGTAGGGAATTTTTTTGGGTTTATGTGTAATATTATTTTATTGATAAATGTATAGATGAAAAGAAGGGAGAAAAAAATATGATTTATTTACAATGAGAATCAAACAGGGAAAATATTAAATTCAACAATCTCTTACTTGGGCTATATGAGTAATTCGAAAAAATTATATCGTATAAGGTGCACCAAAATGATATCTTTACTTGAAACATATCCTTATTTAAAATTTGGTCCATCTACGATGTTGAATGAGATCAAAGCGGAATTCATTACGCTATTTGTACTAAACCCATCAACACATTCAATGGCATAGATCAAGTATAGATGTGTAGCATAGAAATTATATGTAACATGATCATAAACATACATATTTGTGGTCCAACTATAAAAGAAAACAAATCATCTCCTTAGTTCTGCAAAAAAATAATAATAAAGTATGTCATCACTAAAGAGAATCAAAACACAGACTCCCACTAAAATAACATAATGTCAAACAATACAACACTCATATGAGTAGTAGGCTCATTAACCACCGCTTGAGGCTTTAAACCCTTGGTGAGCAGATTTGCAACGTGGAGTTTGTAGCCTTACGCTCTATAGACACATGGATATTTTGAATTCTTTCTTTAACAATAAGAAATGATCTCTAAATGTCCTAATTTTCTTTAAGTGAGCAATAATCTCTTTCTCTAATCTTGTTAGATGCTTTCAAATGATTCATCCCAGGATTACTTCAATATTTTCCTAAGACTTTCACTTTGCTGTTATATCCAGATGCGTACATACTTGAGTATATATAAAACTTCCTATAGCTAACGCGTAAGGAATCTTATACACCTTTTCTTATTCGCTTTCATCTCAATCTTAGGGTAATGAATGAGACTTAACTTGTCTCCATTAACACAAGGCGTATTTATAAGTCTTCAATCTTTCATGCCGAATCTGCTAAGCACTCAATCGATATAGTTCTTTTGTGATAACTCAAGGATACCTCGAGAGCAATCTTGATGTATCTCTATATGACTAATAAAAAATAGGAGTCCCCGACATCTTTCATTTCAATATCCTTAATTAGAAATCTCTTGGTTTCTTGCAATAAGCTTATATCGTTGCTTGCTAATAGTATATAATCAACATACAATACTGAAAATATACATTTACTCCCATTGAACTTATAGTACAAACAATAGTCAACTTTACTTAACTCAAATCCAAACGAGATAATGAACTGATGAGATTTGTGATGCCATTGGGAAAACTAGCTTGAGATCATAAATGGATTTCTTTAAGTTTGCAAACCATTTTCTTTAGTTCACCTAGTTTAGTTGCACTATATTGCTTCTACAATGTCACCATTGAGAAACATAGTCTTAACATCAATCTAATGTAGCTCCAAATCAAAACGAGCTACTAGTGTCATTATCGTCCCGAAAGAGTCTTTTGACAAAATTGAAGAGAAAGTCTATTTATAATCTATGACTTCATTTTTAGTAAAACCTTTGAAACAAGACAAGCCTTATTTTTCTAGCATTGTCTTTCGAACTCCTCTTGGGCTTAAATATCCATTTACATCGAATGAGTTTCGCACCTGCAGGAAATTCGATAAGATCTCAAACGTCATTGTCCTTCATGGATTTAATCTTATCATTTATGGCATCAATCCAATTTTGAAATTTAGAAATTTTTTTTCTTGTTGAAAGTTGATTGGATCATCTTCCATAGCCTTATGTAAAACTCATGTTCTTAGAGAAATACGATATAATCTTCCAGAACCGTACTTTCCTTTATATAGTAGATCTTCTTTGTAGCAGTTGATCTTGAGGTTGTTGAGTTTACTCATTTGGATATAAAGTTATTACACATTTTTTTAGATAATTCGGATTTGCTTCTTAAAGAATATCAGGAATTGGAGTTTGGTCATTATTAATAGCAACAGAAGGAAGATAAACAAATTCATCTTCAAACAATACATCTTCGAACAGAATGTCCCTAACCTTATCATCCCCTCCAAACTCTACATCCTCAAGGAATCTCACATTTTTTCGTCTCGAAAATAATTTAGTCAAGAAATCATAGTCCTTATAACCTTTTGTTGTCCAGAGTACCTAACAAAGTAGCAGTTCTTTAGTCCAAATTCTTTTCCTTTGACTAGTAAGGCCTTACATCAACTGGATATTCCCAAATATACAAGTGCCTAATACTAGGCTTCTTGCTCGAGCCCTTGACCCACAACAGATAGAGGAGGATTTATTCAATTACATAGTTTGGGCTCCTAGAATGTGGAGCCCTTGGAGGCTTTTAGAGCTTGTCTTGAACTCTTTGTTCGCCCAAGAATAAATAACCAAGAGGGGATGATTTGGTTTTTAAAACTTTCTCGATAAATGATCTCAAGGAAAACCAATAAATATGAGTATCAATTCTAAGTATAACAAGAGATGCAAACTAAATCAATTACCAATCCAAAGTACTATAAAAATGCAAACTTAATTAATTATTTAATTAATTAAATCAAGAATAGTACTTAGACAACGTATTGCACAATGTAGATTGATAAATAAGAGTAACCTAAATAAAATCGAAGAGATAGCAAAATGATTTAATGGGGTTCGATCCACAGTGTGTTCTATGTCTCAGTTACTAAGCTCTTCGGATGAACATAGTCAATTTCACAATAATGGTAACTTAACAGAAATAGTATCAATCCTTAGTTGACTTACAATAATGAACACCCATCCTTAAGTGACTAACAAGAAGTGGCATTTACGTTTAGATGACCTACAACAAGGATTACATATCCTTAGATAACATTCAACAAGTGGCATTTACCTTTTGATACATTTCAATTTAACTCGTTTTATCTTTGTGTTTTGCAAGGTTAAATCTCAACAATGTATTTACATTTTTATTCTTTTTTCTTTTAACGATCATCTAATGCTTGTAATAGATCTACAGTTGACTAGAAGTGTTTATCGAAAAGTTGTACTATAAGTTTAGAATGTAAAAACTGTGCCAGTAGCTTTTTTTTAGTCAACACAGACCCTAAGTTATCTAATTTCTCCATATCTCATTTTTTGTTCCATGCATAGTTTCATGGCCTTTTCACTCTATCTTTTCTCATCAGCACTGTTATCATTTTCATTCATGTCCTCTCGTTATCTTCTTCTCCCTTTTCAATTCAGCATTAGTTTTCTTCATGGATTCCATTCCTAGATTTAAGAAATAGTGACGAGTTTAAGCCTTCTACATCAAGTAATGTTGGAAGTCAAAACATATATGCTAGGCTGTTTACCATTTTTTGTGAATTTTTAACTATATATCTCATGTTCGATACCAATTATAATGAGTTTTGGTATAAATGTATATCTAAATAGTGATTTTTTAGAGAATGTATGGTTAAAAAATAATTTTTATTTATTTATTTATGTATAATATCATTTTATTGGAGAGAGAGAGAGAGAGAGAGAGAGAGAGAGAGAGAGAGAGAGAGAGAGAGAGAGAGAGAGAGAGAGAGAGAGAGAGAGAGAGAGAGAGAGAGAGAGAGAGAGAGAGAGAGAGAGAGAGAGATTGTATTAAAATTGTAATGGGCATTAGATGCTTGGAAATGCATGTCTCATTAGCACTACAGTGTTTGTGCAGTTGATAAATATTGCAGAAATGTGGAGATGTGCAAAGCAGGTTTTCTTTTCTGACTCTTACATGACCATAATAAATGGAAATCTCCTTGTCTTGATTCTGATATTGTCGAAGTAGCTCGAGAGGATTTCCCTTTGGAGGTTGAAATTACTGAACAAAAATTCGAGCAGATTGCAGTGTCAATTTTGATTCTTTATAATTTATACTGCATTTTTGTTAATTTTTCAATAGATGCTGAATTTTTTCCTTACAATTTTTTTGGATAACCTTCCAGATTCTTTGAAAGAGCCCGAGCTTTTATACATAGTAATCTCCTTACAAGTTGATGTGATCCAGACCACGAACACAAGCCTGCTCAAAGATTCGATGATAATCAAAGAGGACCGATGACTCGATTACAAACGAAAAGGGCCAACGAAGCAATGGACAAGCTAGTATAAGAAACAATGGCCAAAATAATGTTCGTGTCATCAAAAGAAGCAAGTTCCATGTTGGGACCGAGCCAAAACGACGAGTGGATCAACCTCATTCAAGCCATCGAAGAAATTGTGAAGATTCCAGAATTACGGCCGTAACCTACAGCACTTACGGCCATAACGAACCCACTGATGAAAACTGAGATTTTGAAGGAAGTTGGACTTACTGCCGTAATCCACATTGTCACGGCCGTAATGAAGCCACAGGCTGAAAAAAAGATTTTCAGAAATTAAGACTTACAGCCGTAAAAATATGTCTCACGGCCGTAATAGTTAAGCAGTAAGATATTTACGGCCGTAAATAAAGTAGTTACGGCCGTAACGACTAAAACGCGTAAATCTTAATTTTTTATTTCTTTCCTTTTTTTTAGGTGTTTCTTTCCTAGTATAATTAAAAATTTTAAGCCAGGTTTTGACCCTATTTATAGGGATGTAATTTTCATTATTACACACATAACTTTGATATTATTATTGAGAGGCTATTTTGCTTTCAACAACCTTATTCTTCATTGAATAAAATCCGAACTTGCGAGTTATTCTTGTTTGTTCAAATATCGGTGAGAATTAATATTGCTTGTGATCAAGAGGTCAATATATCCTTGTGATTTTTTTGGTTGCTTGGTTCAATTAATTTTAATTGGATCCATAAATCGTGGTTTCTTGGCGTTCTTAGGCCGATTTCAATATTTTGTGGGTTGCGTAGCTACAATTGCTACGTGGTTTGCATCATCTGGTATCAGAGCTTAGGTTCCAAAAATCAAGGTTATATATTTATTTTGTTTCTTGAGTTTCTTAATCTTGTTCTTCGTGTTCTTCAGGTTCTTGAGTTTTTAATCCAAAAAGTGTCACAAAAATATTCAAAAGTCGCTAATTCCTTCATTTGGTATCCAAATTAAATTTAGCTTGTTTCATTATTCTCGTAGTTGAATTTTTGAGGAAAAAGAAAAAAGAAAAAAGAAACGAAAATTTCAACAACAAAGGAAAAAGTTGTTATCTGATTTTAAGAATTACTTTCTTGAATCAATCTTATTTTCCATAAAAGTGTCCAGTCCTTTATAGAGTCAGATCCCATTCTCTCTAGGTCTTCTTTGAGTTTTCCAACAAGTTGATAACTTCTAACTCGCGTTCGGTTTGAGTCATTCGGGTTTAAACTTGTTTGAGTTCGGATTCGTTCTTTGAAGCAATTGGGGTGAAAGTCATAGAGTGGAAAAAGGCTAGAGATGTGAGATCAATAGAGGGTAAAAGCCAAAATTGAGTGATACACGAGCGAAATACACGAAAGGCATATATTACTTAGTTTTAGGATGTCTGAACAATCTTCTACTACAAAAAATAACCATCGAACCAACATGACGGACGAGATGGTACAACGGTTTGAGCGGTTGTTTGGGGATGTGTTAGGTAGGTTAGAAAGGCTAGAACAACCTCGGGAAGTGCCTAATGCCCGTAGGCAAGGTGGGTGAGGTCGTAGAGTAGAGGGGGTCGATGAGAATGAAGAAGATAGTGATTTTGACGATGGGACAATTGTGGATAGAGGAGTTAGACATGGAAGGAGGGATAGAGATCTTGGTGGCGATAAAATGGATGGTAGTATGAGCAACATCAAAATGATAATTCCGTCATTCAAGGGTAGGAGTGATCCGGAAGCATACCTGGAGTGGGAAAAGAAGATGGAATTAATTTTCAATTGCTACACTTATTCGGAAGAGAAAAAAGTTAAGGTAGTTGTACTTGAATTCTCATATTACGCTATTACTTGGTGGGATCAATTGGTGACTTCTAGGAGAAGGAATCGCGAGAGACCCATTAATACTTGGGATGAATTAAAAGCTATCATGAGAAAGAAGTTCGTTTCTTAGTCATTACCATCGGGAGCTTCATCAAAAATTACAAAGTCTATACCAAGGATCAAAGAGTGTAGAGGATTATCATAAGGAGATGGAGATGTTGATGATTAGAGCTAATGTAGATGAGGATAGAGAGGCTACGATGGCTCAGTTTTTGAATGGGTTGAATAGGGATATAGCTGATGTGGTTGAACTACAACATTATTTGGAGATGGAGGATATGTTGCACATGGCTATAAAGGTGAAGAAGCAATTGAAGAAAAAGGGAACAGCAAGGTATCAATCGGGTTCTAATTCTTCTTGGAAGCCGAAGTGGGAAAATAAAGGAGATGGGACTATTTCTAAAGGGAAGTTTGAGGCACCAAAAGGGAAGGAGGAACATGCTAGCAAACTCGCACCTAAAGGGGAACCTCAACCATCTAGGAGTATAGATATTCAATGCTTCAAATGTTTGGGGAGAGGACATGTGGCATCTCAATGTCCTAATAGGCGAGTGATACTTGTTCGAAAGGATGGAACCATGGAGAGTGATAGTGAGGAAGAGGATTATAGAGATATGCCGGCATTGGAAGAAGTATGTGATGATCAGGATGTGTTATCCGGGGAGCATGGCGAGTTATTAGTGGTAAGGCGAGCTCTTAGTGCTCAAATCAACACGGATGATTTGGAACAACAACGGGAGAACATATTCAATACACGATGTCGCATTAATAACAAAGTATATAGTATGATTATTGATGGTGGTAGTTGCACTAATGTTGCTAGTAATATGCTTGTTGAAAAATTAGGATTACCTTTGTTAAAACATCCTAAACCTTATAGGCTTCAATGGTTAAATGATAGTGGAGAAATTAAGGTGAATAGGAGGGTATTGGTAAGTTTTTCTATTGGTAGCTATGTGGATGATGTTATGTGTGATGTGGTTCCTATGCATGCCAGGCACATTTTGTTGGGTAGAATTTGGCAATATGATAGGAAGGTGATGCATGATGTGTATAAAAATAGGTATAGCTTTACCAAAGGGGGAAAAACCATTACACTTGCACCATTGACGCCATCACAAGTGTATGAAGATCAAATAAAGTTGAAAAATGATGAAGAAAAAAGAGTGAGGGAAAAAGAGTTGAGGCCACGACCTCAGAAAAAGGAGAGGAAAAGAGAGTTGGGGCCACGACTCCAGAAAAAGGAGAGGCGAGAGAAAAAAGGAGTGTTGGGGGTACATACCTCAGAAAAGGAGAGGGAGTGAAGAGTGCCAGAAAAGAAAAAAAATGAGTTTCTACGCAAAAATGAGTGAAATCAAGAAATCATTCATGGAAGAGCGACCAATGGTCCTTTTGTTGTTCAAGGATTCATTCCTTACATTTGATGAAGTTAACAAATCCCTCCCTAGTTTGGTTATTTCTTTATTGCAGGAATTCGAAGATGTGTTTCCAGATGACATACCTAGTGGGTTACCACCCATTCGAGGTATTGAACATCAAATTGATTTTGTACCTGGAGCAGTCATTCCAAACCGCCCCGCTTATCGAAGTAACCCCGAGGAGACAAAGGAGCTTCAAAGGCAAGTGGAGGACTTGATGAGCAAAGGGTATATAAGGGAAAGTATGAGCCCATGTGCCGTCCCCGTGTTACTTGTACCCAAAAAGGACGGGACTTGGAGAATGTGTATTGATTGTAGGGCCATCAACAACATAACGGTAAAGTATCGTCATCCTATTCCTAGGTTAGATGATATGTTGGATGAATTGCATGGCTCTAGCATATTTAGTAAAATTGATCTTAAGAGTGGTTATCATCAAATTCGAATGAAAGAAGGAGATGAGTGGAAAACTGCTTTTAAAACTAAGTATGGCCTGTATGAATGGTTAGTAATGCCTTTTGGACTTACTAATGCACCTAGCACATTTATGCGTTTAATGAATCATGTTTTACGTGCATTTATAGGTAAATTCGTTGTAGTTTACTTCGATGATATCTTGATATATAGTAAAACTTTGAATGAGCATGTGGAGCATGTTAGGTGTGTGCTTGTGGTTTTGAGGTAAGAGCAACTTTTTGCTAATTTTAAAAAGTGTAGTTTTTGCATGGAAAAAGTTGTGTTTCTTGGCTATGTGGTTAGTGCTAAGGGAATAGAAGTTGATGAAGAGAAAGTCAAAGCTATTAAAGAATGGCCAACACCTAAAAGCATAACCGAGGTTAGAAGTTTTCATGGTTTGGCTAGTTTCTATAGGCGCTTTGTTAAAGATTTTAGCAAAATTGCCGCACCACTCACAGAAATTGTCAAAAAAAGTGTAGGGTTTAAATGGGGTGTAGACAGGAGCATGCATTTGAGACTATCAAAAATATGTTGTGTAAAGCACCGGTTTTATCACTTCCTAACTTTGACAAGACTTTTGAGATTGAATGCGATGCCTCAGGGCTAGGCATTGGAGCTGTTTTAATGCAGGATCGAATGCCAATAGCCTACTTTAGTGAAAAGCTAAAGGGGGCTGCACTTAATTACCCCACATATGACAAGTAGTTATACTCACTTGTGCGCGCTTTGGAGACATAGCAACATTACTTGTGGCCACGGGAGTTCTTGATACACACTGATCATGAATCCTTGAAGCATTTGAGGGGTCAAGCTAAGCTGAGTAAGAGACATGCAAGCTGGGTAGAGTTCATCGAAACATTTTCCTATGTCATCCGGTACAAACAAGGTAAGGAAAATGTGGTGGCAGATGCATTGTCTCGAAGGTATGTTCTTTTAACCTCTTTGAATTCTAAATTTCTTGGGTTTGAATACATTAAGGACATATATGCCAATGATCCGGACTTTTCTAGTATTTATGATTCATGTGGTAAAGGGGCTGTGGATAGGTTCTTTAAACATGATGATTATTTATTCCGAGAAAATAAATTGTGTGTCCCTAGGTGTTCAATGAGAGAGTTACTTGTGAGAGAGGCTCATAGTGGAGGTTTAATGGGTCATTTTGGGGTTAAGAAGACAATCGAAATCTTAAGCATTTCTATTGGCCTAAGATGAAATTGATGTGGTTCGGGTTTGTAATCGATGCATTACTTGTAAAATATATGTCTTTACCCGTCCCTAGTGAACCTTGGGTCGATATCTCTATGAATTTTGTTTTGGGATTACCTAGGACTAAGAAGGGAAGATTCGATTTTTGTGGTAGTAGATCGCTTTAGCAAAATGGCACATTTCATACCATGCCACAAAACTGATGACGCTACAAACATAGCTGATATTTTCTTTAGGGAAGTCGTGCGCTTACATGTGGTTCCTAAAAGTATCGTCTCGGATAGGGATGTTAAATTCCTTAGTCATTTTTGGAGAGTCTTGTGGAACAAACTGGGAACAAAACTACTTTTCTCTACAACTTGTCACCCACAGACCAATGGACAGATCGAGGTAGTAAATAGGACAATGATTCAATTATTGCGCACCATAATCAATAAAAATTTGAAAAATTGGGAAGAGTGTTTACCATTTATTTAATTTGCATATAATATGGCTATACATTCTACTACTTCTTGTTCACCATTTGAAATTGTTTATGGTTTTAATCCACTAACACCATTGAATTTAATTCCTTTACCTGTGAATGAACGTAGTAGTTTAGATGGAAAGAAAAAGGTTGAGATGGTTAAATCACTCCACGACAAGGTGAGGTTGGCGATTGAAAAGAAAAATGAACATTATGCATCGCAGACTAACAAAGGGAGAAAATGCGTCATATTTGAACCCGGTGATTGGGTTTGGGTACACTTGAGGAAGGAGCGGTTTCCAGAACAACGCAAATCAAAATTACAACCATGAGGGGATGGTCCATTCCAAGTGATTGAAAGGATCAACAACAATGCCTATAAACTCAATCTTCCTGGTGAGTATAATGTTTCGGCTACATTTAATGTTTCTGATCTATCTCCGTTTGATGCAGGTACATATTTGAGGTCGAATCCTTTCGAAGAGGGAGGGGATGATGTGATCCAGACCACGAACACAAGCCCACTCAAAGATGCGATGATGATCAAAGGAGGACAGATGACTCGATTACAAACGAAAAGGGCCAACGAAGCAATGGACAAGCTAGTACAAGAAACAATGGCCAAAACAATGTTCGTGTCATCAAAAGAAGCAAGTTCCATGTTGGGACCGAGCCAAAACGACGAGTGGATCAACCTTATTCAAGCCGTCGAAGAAATTGTGAAGATTCCAGAATTACGGCCGTAACCTACAGCACTTACGACCGTAATGAGCCCACTGATGAAAACTGAGATTTTGAAGGAAGTTGGACCTACGGCCATAATCCACATTGTCACGGCCGTAATGAAGCATCGGGCTGAAAACAAGATTTTCAGAAATTAAGACTTACGACCATAAAAATATGTCTCACAGCCGTAATGGTTAAGCAGTGAGATATTTACGGCCGTAAATAAAGTAGTTACGGCTGTAACGACTAAAACGCGTAAATCTTAATTTTTTTTTTATTTCTTTCCTTATTTTTATGTATTTCTTTCCTAGTATAATTAAAAATCTTAAGTCAGGTTTTGACCCTATTTATAGGGATGTAATTTTCATTATTACACACAGAACTTTGATATTATTATTGAGAGGTTATTTTGCTTTTAACAACCTTATTCTTCATTGAATAAAATTCGAACTTGCGAGTTATTCTTGTTTGTTCAAATCTCGGTGATAATTAATATAGTTTGTGATCAAGAGGTCAATATATCCTTGTGATTGTATTGGTTGCTTGGTTCAATTAATTTTAATTGAATCCATAAATCGTGGTTTCTTGACGTTCTTGAGTCGATTTCAATATTTTGTGGGTTGCGTAGCTACAATTGCTACGTGGTTTCCATCACAAGTTCTGTCAAGGTAAGTTGAGATTCAACTCAGTTATTGATCCAAAATTTGGTTTTATGGGCCAATGGGATTTGATATTAGAGTTTCTATTGGGAATTTGATTTTAGATTACTTTGCACGAGATGGACGTGATGTTGATGGGAATGATCGAAAGGTATATTTTGACTTCACATTCCTTTTCACCACTACTAACTTTTTGACCATCTTGAGTTTTTTGGAGTAAATCTTTTCGTTAATTTATGTTTTTTCTCGATATTCTTACTTCTAACTTTAGTTTATATTCCGTTCTCCCTCCCTCCCCACAATCCCTTACAAATGGCATCTCAAAGCTCGTGCAACTAGTCACACATCAGGACATATACATAAACTTTAGGCTTACAATCAAGTCCTCCACCCTAACTCTAGGAGGCATAACCTGGGATTCACCTCCTCAACCAATGGATCAGGACAAGGTCAGTTGGGGCCCTCAAGGTGTGTGCTACACATTTTTTCATAACCACGTAATTGACAGTTAAACGTATATTGCAAGTCTGGCGGCTGTATCTGTCATGCCCAGTGAATACCCAAATTCAAAAAGTCATTATATCATACATACAACAACGGTACTATGAATAAGAATTGTCATATGCCCGATGAATAATACGATCATTACACGATTGAGACTACGACACCACTTGTTAAAATAATTCTTTAGTTTCTAAATGTCCAAGATAATCATGTCAAATTACCAATAATAATAAACTGGAAGAATACTTGAATCCATTAACGTTGACCTTTGATAAGGTTCGATCTTCCACAATCAAATATCCTTAGTGCTCAATTCATCTCTGAGATGGATACATACGACAACTTGAACAATGAGTCAATTTGACTGGGGATCCATAACTACATTTGTCTCTATATAATAGCTAATTAGGTTTTCATCAAACCTAATTAGACTATCGGTCGGTATCCACACATTGCAAAGTTCATTGATAAGTGTATTTTATATACTTATTTATCTGTCAAAATTAGGATATTATTTTATTTTTCTTGAATAAATTCTATTTAATTATTATTATTTGTCATTATTTCAGATTTTATTTCAAAATCAAGAAAAATGAGAAATTTGAGCAAAAACTCAATTCTGGATACAATTGGAGATAAAACGAAATCAAGGACCAACTTTAATTACTTGAAAAAATTGAGGCTCAAGAATAAAATATAACCAAGTTTAATTGGGTCTTTAAAAAACCAATTCAATAAAGATTCTTTTGGCAACAAGAAAAAGGACTCACGGCTGTGCTTGGGGAATTAAGTCGGCTGCTGGGAGTTTTTGAAGGAGACAAGAATTTAGGCTCAATAAGGGAGTTCTTCTTGGAATATATACACAGAAAATTCGGCTGAATTGTGAGGCTTTTGGGGAGAGACCAAAAAAGTAGTGTTTTTGGATAATTGAGATACATATATACAAGCCTACGGTTGGTGACTTGGAGGAATTCACAGTCACAGAGGTGCGTGCAGCTGGTGGAAAAAGCAGCCGATTGGAAAAATATAGAAGGGGACTCGTTTGGTGCTTTGAAGGGACTCGACTGGGGAATTTTCAAGGAGGCAGTCGGTTGTGGTTTGATTTTTATTGTTTTTTTTTTTTTTTTTTTTTTTTTTTTTTTTGCTTTCGAGAACATGAGTAGCTAAATTTAATATTGAGATTGATATGAATATTTAATATTTCTAGTTTTAATTTCAATTACCAAGTTGGGGATATTATTGTTCTCATGTGTTGACTTTACTATATTTTTAATGCTTGAATTAACTGATCACTAATTAATGATTGTTTTCATAATTCGAGAGGTGAGTTAACAATTAGATTATGTAGTAAGATTCGGTAATTTCAACAAAAAGATAGAGATATGAATTTGTAGTTGCTTGTGATCACTTATGAATTTCTAGGTAATTTAATGCATTTAGTTTAAGAGAACTCTGACCTCACTGTAGAGATACATGGTTAACTTAGTTAAATAAGCCTAATTTGAACTCGAGAGAGATAAATTATATACATATGTGAATTCGATCAAATACAATTTTAGAAAACTTGAGATTCGGAATTAAACTAAAATATTATCTAGAAATCATTAGTCTCAATAATTCTTTATTGTTAAAAAAACTTATTGTTCAATTTATCCTTTTTATAATTTAATTTAGTTGCTTTTAGTTTAATTTTTCTATTTCATAATTATTAGAATTGTTTATTTCATTAATCTCTAATTTATTGTATTTTTGGAACCGTTTGCAAATAACTTTCTTAGTTAGTTTTTGCTTTACTTTAGGAATTATTTTGAATTAAAGTAAATCGATAACAAATGAATAATCTTCGTGGAATCGACAATCGGACTCATAAGTTTATTCTATTACTTGTTAACGATATCGTGCAGTTGAGATTTCACACGAACACTCATAAGTCATATCAATAGACATTTGTACATTTCAAATTAATTAGATCACTTAATTGACCCTATTAAATAATTAGAAAGTTCAATATAATTGTAATTTAACTATGTAGCCATTTCCTCTAGTCATGTTTGCCTATTAAAGACGTTCTTTTCCCCAAAGACGGTCAATTTTCTCTCAAGAAAACACTCTTAGTTCATTGTTAGATTTTTTTACCCAAAATAATTCTTGAGTCTTTATTGAAGTATGTGAGTAATTAAAGGCCCATTAGGGTATTAATGTGCCTGCATCAATGTGTGAAATTGAGAATAAAAAGGAGTGCAGTCATGTTTTTCAAGCACCAAAGAAATAATATATTTTGGGCTAGGTTGGGTGATGAAGTTGAGCCCGTTAAGAGCACATTTGGATGTGTGCGCCGAATGTGAAAGTGAAAGTGAAATGGAGCAGCCAATAAATTGAGATATATATATATATATATATATATATATATATATATATATATAGAGAGAGAGAGAGAGAGAGAGCCTTTGTATGATAAAACTGAGAGAGAGAAGATGAGGAAGAGAGAAAAAGGAGAGGGAAAAATAAGGCACGTGCCTTCGGGCACTGGCGTTGTTAAGTGATGTTTTGTTAACGTGCGTTGAGTGTTGTGGTGTAATACACATGGATAAAGAATGTGATTCGTTTACTATTGTGTTGTTGGCACACGACAGAGAGTCCAAAGAGAATGTCGAGGTGCTTGTTGTGTGTTTATGTTTAGTGTTCTCGAGATGGATTGCACACGGACAGTAATTGAAAATTGACTGTTATGGTGAATTCATTGTCGAATGGGAAAAGCTGTGCATGATGAATTTGAAGAAAACGATACGAGTGGAGATACTGCGTAAGTTGTTGTTTCTAATTTTGTGTGGTGAAAAGTTGTGAGGATGAAGAAAATTGCATGAGTGAACTTCTTTCATCATCTAATAAAAAATATTCTTCTCTGATGGTTGTCAACGGTCAGCTGAGTCATGTTAAATTATTGTTATTTTTCTTTTTGTTTGTTATTTTGGTTTATGTTGTTTCGCTGCGTGGTATGTTTGGGAAATTGATTATTGTCTCAACAATTGGTATCAGAAGTGTGGGTGGGAAAAATTTATATATATTTTTCCCGACATTCATGCCAAAATAATAGTCTCGAACTTAGAAAAAATTTTGGTGTTTAAAAATATGTTTTTTTATGTTTTCTAGGTAAGATGTGTGGTTGAAAAGTGGAGAGAGAAAATATGTGTGATTAAAAGATGATTTGGGAAATTGTGATGTTTAAAAACTTAGCCCCTGTTTTCTTTGCTATTTTAAGGTCGTTTTCTGTTTTTATTTTCGAAAACGCTAAAAACGCGTTCTCTTTACCATTTTCGAAAACGCATTTTGAAAAAAAAAAAAAAAAAAATTGTACACAAAACGGAAAACGCCCGAAACATCGTTTTGGGCGTTTTGTGTGTATTTCGACAAAAAAATGTCCAAAACGCGGAAAACGCGTTTTGGGAATTTTTTTTTTTTTTTTTTTTTTTAGAATTATCTTAACTTAGAACTAAGCTTAATATAAAGTTTTTATTTTTTTATGTATTTTTTTATTTTTTTTTAGAATTATCCTAACTTGGAACTAAGTCTAAATAAAGATTTTTTTTTTTTTTTTTTTTTTTGAGAATTATCCTAACTTGGAACTTAGTTTAAATAAAGTTTTATTGAATTCAATATCAACATTACAAAAAAAAATTTAAATGAGAAATCTTGTTGTTATATTTCAAAAAATGCAATGATAAATGGACTCGGTGGTTTTGAAAGAACTTGCATTTTCTGGATTTTAATAAAAGTAGAGCTTTCTCAAGTCCCGAACCTGACCAAGCTGTGTTAATATAGACTCTTAATGCTCACATTAGTGTGTTGCATGTAACCATATTTTTAGTGTATTGTAAAAGAAAATTTGAGTTGGAGTTAGTAGTATTCTGCAAGCAAATTAATTAAAAATAGTTTAAATAGTGTTCTGCAAAATTTCAAACAGAACGTGTTTTCCAACTTTTCATTTTCAAAAACAGTTTTCAGAAATGACAAACCAAACGTGTTTTCAGCAAATTTGAAAACAAAAATGAAAACACAAAACACAAAACATTTTCGAAAATGAAAATACAAAATAAAATACAAACAGAATGCCACCTTATTTTTTTGACTTTTGCCAAACATAGGCTTAAATTTTCCTAGTATCAACCCTCTGATCTATGCATATATATATATATATATATATATATATATATATATATATATATATATATATGCTAAAATGGTGTTTCTCCACCAATAACTTGTCACCAGTAAAGTTTACAAATGATTGGTAAATACTGAATGGTGCATATGCTGATTGACAACCTTTGGCAACTCTTTGGTCGTATAGAAATCAAATTAACTATTTACAAACTGTAGTCATCATCGTATAGAACAGTAAAATACGCAAAACTTTGATTTTCTTGACATAACGAATTTCCTTAATCTTGTGTAGTCAGACACAGGCGAGTGTACCCTTCGTATCTTGATGTAATGGAGGATTTAGGGCTACATATTCTCCCAGTACTTTGCCAACCTTGATTTCACCTAACTTCTCCTTTTCTTTCATCAAATCAAATGCTCTGTAGTGAGCCATCTTTGCATAGAACAGTGTCACAACCAAGAAAAATAATGCAACAAGGCCTAACACTGCACAAATGACAAGATCATCATGTGGTATAATATTTATCAAAATAATTTTGTACATGCACGACTTGTTCAGTAAGGTAAATTGTACGCCTCTATTTGGTAAAAGTTTATTTGTTTATAAACAAAGAATCTAATATTTTCAAGGTAAAATATATTGTTTATAAACAAGTTTACCACATGGATAATTGTGACTCTTCTGACCATCAAATGGTACAGCGATTCGATATTTACTTGTCTCGAACCCAAAATTTATAAATAGGTGAATCCAAGACTTGAACTAAAAAATTTGCATAGTTAGCCACTCGGAGGATTCTAAGAAGAGGGCTTACCTTTATAATTTACAATGAAGTCAAAAATCTCCTTATTATGCAATGTTTCAGATTGGCATCTTATACCAGCATCATCACAATCATCAGTCAAGTTCCATGTTAATGAGAGTCCAAAGCTATTATCTGACAGATATGGACTGTATGAAAATGGGATTGCAATAGTTTTCACTGAACTGCACGAAACTGGAGGGGAAAACGACGATTCTACAACGTAAACATGATGGTTCGATCCACTGAGACACGGAACTTGCAGAAAAGAAGTCGAAAGCTGGGACGAACAATTGATGTATTTGTACTCTTTCAGAAAATAGTAGTAACTGAATGGAGTACAAGAAAGATTCAGATTCAAGAAAACTTGAGGGACACAATTTTTGGGATCAATAAGGTCAAGTTTTCTGGTATACCAGTTGGTGGACTTGACAATTAGATCACCATAACTTGGAAAATGAATAAATGTTTTGTTTAATTTGAAAAATAGCTCGAAACCTGGACGAACACATTGATCCTGGATATGGTATGGGTACCGAATATCAGGAAAATCTTGAACGCTGATTATAGACGACGGATTATTAGGTTCGTGAGCTTTCGTAACCAGAAAAACATAGGAGAAAATTGTGAAGAAGAAGAAAAAATCCATGAAATTATGAAGAGAAACACTAACGTTGGTGTCCAACAATTGATTGTCAATTGGTAGAATAGCAAAGAGAGAATTGTTAAGAGCCTGCCGTGTTTGACCTGCAAGAATCAAGCCTGCCTAACATTCTCCTTTTGTATTCAATGAAAAAAATGGAAAATCGGTCGATTTAATCATAAATGAAAAATAGTATTTTTTTAGTCTTTTTTTGATAATCATTATTTTTTACTTATTTAGCTATAATACTCAATTTTAAACACATATTTTAACAATAAAATATTTTACACGTAAACTCAAAACTTTTCACTCGTTTTCAATCATACAATCTCCTATCAATCACTATTAAATTTTTTTTTTGTCAAATAATGGCAGTCAAAGAGAGGCTTAATTAAATTGAGAATTAAACAATTCAGCTATGCATTGACATTAAGTTGGGTTTTATAAAGATTATTATTATTATTATTTTTAATTCAACCTTAACATATATCATATTGTATTTGTATGAATATTACCTATCCCTGTTTGATATCCATTATTCACAAAAAATACATTTAGTAATATTAAATTTTGAAAATATGTGGTTAAAAAATAAGAATATTTTTGGGATTTACATGTAAATTATTTTATTGATAAAATGTATGATTGAAAATAAATTTAAAAAAAAAAAAAAGAACTTTTGAGGAATGGGTATCAAATGTGACATAACATCAGTTTGATTTATTAATCGATGCCGTCCAAATAATAGAAGCAGTTGGCGTTTCTTCCAAGTCAATCACCTTAAAGAAGGTATTTCTTCCAATTACTGTTTGATTACTTCATACGAATAGACTTTGAGGGAGCAATTTTTGGTGTATTTAATTTCTTATCAACCAAATGAAGTCTTGGGAGAAGAAAGTGTCTCTTCTAGAAAAAGTGCCAAGTGGAGAACATATATAGCACATATTCTCTTCCAAACAACATAGAGGATATTCAGTGCTAGACAACTTTCAAAAAGATATATGAAAGATGATGTGGTAAGAGAGAAAAAAAGATCAAGAGAGAGAATATGGAATGAGGAAGAAGAGGGAAAATAAAGGAGAAATAGATATACAAAATTGCAGTATTTATTGTGGAATAGCACAACGTATAAAAATAGATATTATGTTAGACATTGTTCTACAATAATTGCTTTCACATAAGTTTTGTCCTCTTCATATCATCATCACGTCAGTTAAACATTCAAAATATAAGATACCATTGGAGATGCTCTAAGATGCTAAAAATCTTCTAAAAATATGATGTGACAAGAGAGAAAAGATGAGTAGGGAAGGAAAAATTTATAGCATGAGTACTGAGTTACTCCATTCACTCATTAATTGACACTTTGGAATTTTAGGACTCATCTAATTAATTTTTAAATACTATTAACTACAACTCCTTAACACCATAATCTGAATTATATACATATATATATATACACACACACACACACACATTTTGGTGCTCCTTTCTGTTACCTTCCCACCAAAAATTGAATGCCTCAAAATTGAAAATTAGAAATGCACTTCATTTACATCTACATCTACACTAATTTAAAAAGTATGAATAAGGAAGAATCTTTCACTTGACGAGTTTGCCCTGACATCTTTTACACTAAACCAAATATACCCTCCTGATAGTCCATTAATTAATTAAATTAAGAATCAAACGTACTCCATTAATTAATTAAATTAAGAATTAAACGTAAACGAGGAAGAAGCAATAAGTCGCTAGCTCCACCAATTAAAAACCTACAAATTAAAAAGAAATCTCCTATCCTCTCAATCGTCGCCTCTTCATCTTCGCTATCAGAGAGCTTCCAATTTGCAATAGCTGCCGACATCTCTTACTCAACGTCAAACTATGTGTTTTGGGATGATGAAGACCTTGAATTGCTACTGGCGAGAAATGTGTTTAATTTGATCTAATTTCTGCATATGGTTGTAAGCTTAAACTGAAATCATGATTTACTTTTGTTTAATGTTTCCTACATAATTACTTTTGCAGGTTGCTGGTGGGGACAAAATAGCTAGTTGGCTCCTTGGAGTTGTTTCTGATCTTCAACTATCCACCACCAATTGCAACGATGCCACTGGGAATTGGAATAATCTTCCATTTTCGTTTGGTCGGGTAAGATTATATCCTTTAAGTGCCCTCATTTTATGGATTTATTAAAGAAGCAAACAATTGAGAGGTCACCGAATACACATAGGGGCTTTAGAGTTCAAGCTCTCCACTCTTAAATCTCAATTGAATCTTTGTCTTTTACTGCTAATAATATATTGAATTCTTGAAATTCCTTGTTGAACTTTCTGTAAATGTGTACTAGTCTTTATGGAAAAGGAAGTGGGTAAAGAAATTTGGTTTTTGAGATTTTACATGCCCAGCTTATAATTTTACATAATATTGGCATAACATTTGACTATATGCTTCAACAATTGATAATATTTGCGTGTGCAAAATTTTAAAATACCTCTTTAATCAATTGATAAGTTCCCAGCCATGAATAATTATCTCAATACTTTCCACGTGTAGGATTCAGTGTTCACTAAGGTTGAAATTTTCTTGCAAAATTGTGTTGAAATTATAGGCATATTTAGAACATGGTTGGATTTTCTACTAGCCATTGTCTAATTTCACCATGCGGACAATCTTTTTGCCCTTTGAGGTTGGTTAAGTTACATTGACAATTAGGTTTCTTATCATAAACTAGAACATACTTCTTGTTGTCATTTTCTTATAATAAGGGTCTACTTTCAATTGCAGGAAACCTTTGAATTTCTCAACATATTACAAAAACATGGTTTCCCTAAAGGAATGGGTGATCTTACACACCTAGACACGTTTAAGGATGTTAAGAAAGAAAGAAAATAAAGAAATGACTCGCTCAAACATCATTTCTGGAATAAGATGTAGGACGGTGCCAAACTATTTTATAATCTGGCCTTAATTTAAAGTAACTACGTGTATGTAACTGTTTCGTTCAGCTTAGTTGTTGATAATTATTGGGTTAGTTATGTGCATTTACATAGTTTCTATTGGTCTTCCAATGAACAGGTACACTAAACGCGAAGTACATATCATGCAAGGTTTATTTCAGTTATGAAGTTTCCTCCTTTATTTTGGAGAGTTTCTCATCCTTACATCCAGGTAGATCGCTTTGAAGATAATACTAATCAGCATGGATAGTAAATGTGACGTAAATGTGACCTTGTATGGTTATTTACGTGGCTGTAATTTGAACAAGGGAACAAAGGTACACAACTCAAACCAATTTCTTCAATTTAAGTGCAAATATGTTATTAGTCAAGTTTGGACATCAAAGTTCTAGATGGAATATCTCAACTGATTTTCCTGGTTCGTTGGGATACTTGCAACCTCCTATATAGAGAGGGAAAATATCAGTGTAATGGAATACTTATAACCTCCTACAGAGGGAAAATAATGACTTCCAGAAAAAGAGCGTAATCACTCGTATGAACACTCCAATAGGCAGAGATATCAGTTTCAGCTTTGTTGTTTTTGTCCCCATTGTGAAGGGACACTTCACCTTTAATGCTTGGTTCGCTGGGATTGAGATTGGAATTGGAATCGGCCATTTTGCATGCATCTTCAAGCAAATTTCTATAGAAGTTTGCTTGGTTAAATACCTTTGTCGTTTAAGTGGGTTAGTTGTTGATGTAAGACTTGTGATTGGTTGTTGTTATAACAATTTGAAATACTCCAAGGTTTTGCTTATTTGAGAACCTTCATTTCTTATTAATGCATTAATAATTATCTCATTGGTAAAATCATAAAAACAAAAATAGCAAAAGTGTAGGATGTTAACAAAAAATATTGTGTTTAAAGTAGTTTTATTGTAATCTTAATGATAAATTTTAGTTTACTGAGTAATTGCAAATATTGTTCAAAATCTGTTTATTCCTACAAAAAATCGCAAAAAATGTATTTCAATCTGTCAATCCAAAACTCATCATCCCCGCCACTAGGTTTGCCTTCGATGATGGAAATTCCTATGCAACACTGATGCGTGTCGCAATGCACCAAAATAATAAATAATTCCTTACTCGCTAAATATTAATTAATAATGTAGTAGTGAAAGTAAGGGTCGATCCCACGAGGAACGGAAACTAATTTTAGTTGTTCGATCAATTAGAATGGAATGGGGGGTTTTGTTGTTTGAATTGCTTGAATGAAAACTATGCATAAAAATAAACACTTAAATATGACTAAAGAAATAATATGAGAGGAAATCTTGTTCTCGGGTTCGGTTGTGTCCTTAATTAATGTTATACTTTTCCTTGTAACGTGTTTCTATTCCTAATTCAATTATCAATCATAAATAATCAACAGGCTCTGATTATCTAAATTCTTCCTTATGTGTATTGATTCAAAACAAGCTCTTTGAACCAATTCTAGCCATGGACAATCCTAAACAAGCTCTTAGGATTTAATGCACGACTAGTATGAAAATTTAGAAGAATAGATTGAATTGGATTGTTAATTACACAAGCTCGAATTAATCAATCCAAGTTGAATTATTACTAAACCTGCACGAGATTTATTTGCTACTAAAGTAAAGATTCAATGACAATTACGGATCAAGAATCTAAACATAGCATATTCATGAATCCAAAGATCAATAATCCAATTGGCCAAATTAAACTATTAATCAAATAAACTCAATTGAACATTCAAAACATAATAATCCAACAATTGAAATAAAGGAATAAATTCACGCTACTAATTTGTAGGAAAAGAAAATAACATAATTAAATTGACACAACTTCCCCTTTGAACAAGATATGGAATTTAGCCTAGCATGGTTGTGGTAGATTCTTCAAATTGCTTCATGAATTCCATTGTTGTTGTGTTCTTGCGCTTGAAAATCTCCCAAGAATGCTCTATATTTTGCTCTCAATTTTCCTCAATGTTTTTTCCTCTTTCACAATAATAAAAGTCTCTTTTTCTTGTCATGAAACTCCCTTTTTATAGCCTCAATTTCGTGCCCTAGCTTTGGGAGCAAGAAATCCAAAATTATGGAAAGAATTGAAATAAGGAAATTTTTGACTTGAAGATTTACGGCCGTAACATTCCTTTTACGGCCGTAATTGAGTTTCTGCATATTTCCTTAAATTGGAGTTACGGCCGTAACATTTTGATTTACGGCCGTAACTTTTACTTTACGGCCGTAACTTTTCCTTTACGGCCGTAAAGTGGTTTCTGCTTATTTTCAACTTGCTTCACGACACTTTCACGGTCGTAACCTTATTTTCTTACGGCCGTAACACCTTTTCTTGCGGCCGTAAATATATTTGCACCTAAGTCCCCAAACTTCATTTTGATCGCATTTTGGTCATTTTTCCTTCTTTTCTCTTCCTTTGTGATCCTATACAATATAAAACATAAAATACATTAATAATACTTAGATATAATCACATTATGGCATATTCAAGGATATAAGTGTATAAAATAAACGTTAATATAACACTTATCAAATCCCCCCACACTTGAACCATTGTTCGTCCTCGAACAAAGATTTGCAAGGATAAGAATAGGATTCAAACAATAGATTCCAATTTAGAGACTTGAGGTTGCAACCCACTTTTCTTTAACAAGAATGTTCCATTGCATGATCGGATTGTGTTAGTGTGTGCTAGAGATGCAACGCCTTTTATTTCCCATCCCAATCATGGCTCGTTTCCTTTCACCTCTCGTGTTTTCTCACATCCCAACCATATATGAGTGACTACAAGAAAAATAGTTTCGCCCAATTTTAGAGGAATTTATTTGCGTAAACCGAGTTATTCATGATGTGAATTCAGTCAACACAGTACCCTCGACCACATTCATACCACCAACCCTAGACCAAGCAATTCAAACCACTCATAAGTATATGTAATGGGTTTTAACACCCTCACAAGATATTTCCCTCTTCGCACAAAGTGTATGAGGGTTTGAATTTTTCGCTCATCTCTCTGCATGGATAAGTCAGTACCACGGATTGCCTAACTGTCATAACCGGAGCCAACAATAACACAAGTGCAAAGCTAAGGTCTTTATTTGGTTGTAACGGGGCTTCTGGTCAGGTAGGATAAAAGGGTATATTTAGGCTAAGTCGAGAAGGAATTTCGCAAACTAAGTCAATTCAAAATAATATTACTTCCTTCTCCCTTAATATGAACTTCATTCTTTCCCGCTACCCAACTTTGTTCACACTTTAATATCTTCTTTTCTTTTCTTTTCTTTTCTTTTTTTTTTCACAAGTTGAGTGTTTGACATCCTCAACTACTAATTTTCGTGACCAACTTCCTTTTCATTGCTTTTTTCTTCTAATCATTTCGCAGTCACCAATTGGCACAAGATAGAATTACAATCCCCTGAATTCAATCCATTTCACAACCAATGCTCAACACAAGATAACCATTTCAACTTCTTGGACTAGACCATAGCACAATCCTCAATCAACAAAAGGTTGCGAATCCCTTCTCTATGGGCTCAAATCAAAACAGAGATAATGCGAAAGAAAGGGTATTCGTGGCTTGTAGCGTGGCATGAAATTTCAAAGAAAGGCTAAGGCTCAAACGGGCTTCTAATGGTCCATGTAGCAAGGTAGGCTCTTTTAGCAAGTCAAATTTGGCTTAACCTATTGCCTTTGCTATAATTTGCACTTGAATCAAGAAGCTACAACGGTATGCACAAGAAAGCACATCCAAGCATAACCCAATCATGCAGGACACACATCAAAGAATTACGAGCTCATAAGTATTAAAAACAGCTCTTAGGCTCAAAAGCTCACAAATTATGGTTTTCATGTGTTTTTCCCATCCAATTATGAGTTATAGGTCATTGCTTGATCTTCATTCCAAATCTAAGTCCATTGGTCGAGGATAACGATTAAAAGTATTCAAACCATGACTACTCACAAAAGTATAACAATCGGGACGTTCAGGGTTATATATGTAGGAATAATCTGTCTATTTTGGGTTAGGTCGACTAGGTAGTAGACATTTGAATATTTTACTTTTCATTTTCAACCTATTTGTGAAGTTTTGGATGAGATGATCTCTATGTGCTCAATTTATATCCAATTATGCAATGATATTTCAAAAAAATGAACCAAAAGTGGGGTCGCTTCCTATCAAAGTATGGTTTAAGACCTAAGTAGCATAGATAGGTGGCAGAAGTAGATAACAAGATTAAAATGGGTGCTGACTCAACATGAATTTAATGTTTCGACTACAGAAAGATGATAAAGACATTAAGTTCACAATCAATTCCCCCCCACACTTAGACAAAACAATGTCCTCATTGTAAAGCAAAACAATAAAAGGGAAAAAAAATATCATACCTTGAAAACCTTGTGAAGACGGATGGGTGTGATGGTGGAGAGAAAAAATATGAGCCGTTTAATGTTTTTGAAATAGGACAGACTTACGGCCGTGAAGGTGTTACTTACGGCCGTAAAAATGTAATCACGGCCGTAATTAGGCCTCTGGATAAAACACTGGGATTGAGTTACGGTCGTAAAAATGTAATTTACGGCCGTAAAAAGGCCACAGGAATATTTTTTTTTTTTTTTTTTTTTTATAGTGAAAGAAATGACTAAATAAACTAAAAATGAACCAAAATGAAAATATGAAAATAAAGAGTCGAGGAGATAAAGAAACTCCCCTCTCGGGTTGCCTCCCGAGCAGCGCCTTTGTTTACTGTCGTTGGCTCGACTTGTTGTTTCCTCCTTCAACCGGGGTTAGGTAGATTTCCAAAGCTCAACTTCTTTTTCATATTTTCCATTAGGGCCTGCAAAATAGGGGGAAACTTCTCATCAGCTACTGGTAGGGTGGTACAAAAGTTTTTACCTGGTTGTGATGGCTTTGGACAATCATTAAGCTCAGCAACAGTTTCCTGAAATGGAGAATAACTCACAACAGTAGAATGAACTTTGTTAGCATCATTAATGTGTTTCATGGAGTCATAAATATTGAACTTAACAATTTCATTATCAAACTCCATGGTAAGTATACCATCACTAACATCTATCATAGTTTTCGATGTTTTTAGGAATGGTCTGCCTAACAGAATAGGAGTGGGGTTTGGAGAGTGATCATCATTCATGTCTAACACATAAAAATCCGCTGGAAACACTAAACCCCCTACTTGTACTAAAACATCTTCAACTACCCCATCCGGATATGCATTGGAACGGTCGGCTAGTTGAATGATAACACTAGTTTCAGTCATTTTAGCAAGTTTCAATGAAGTGTACGTAGATCTAGGCATTACATTTATAGATGCTCCTAGGTCTATCAATGCACGATCTATCCTAGTGTTACCTATTTGACAGGGTATGGTAAACATACCTGGATCCTTGCACTTGGGAGGCAATTTTCTTTGAAAAAGGGCAGACACGGATTCACCCATTCTTACCATCTCATTTCCATTTAGCTTTCTCTTATTGGTGCACAGATCCTTCAAAAACTTTGCATATCGGGGAACTTGTTTGATGACATCCAATAATGGAATGTTGATTTCCACTTTCCTGAACATCTCCAGTATATCATTTTCCTTGCCCTCCTTAGTCTCTTTTGCTAACCTGCCAGGAAAAGGAGGTGGAGTCAATTTAGCAATTGAGTTAAAGTTGGGTTTTACCTGCGGGTTTTGCGAAGTGCTGTTTTTCTTTCCGACCCCTTCCTTTTCATCTTCATCCATTTCAGGTGCAGCAGGTTCCAATTGCGGACCCTCAATTTCCTTTCCGCTCCGGAGAGTTATGGCGCTCACGTTTTTGGGATTCACCTCGGGCTGTGATGGTAGCTTCCCTCCAGATTGTGCCTCCAATCTATTTATGGCAATGGCCATTTGGCTCATTTGATTTTCCAGATTTTGAATGCTTGACTTGGTATCCTGTTGGAATTGCATCGTGTTAGTTGCCAAACTCTTAACCATATCCTCAAGAGACATACCTGCATTTTGAGGTTTTTGTTGATATTGCCCCTGCGGTTGGAAAGTCCCTTGCTGCTGGAATTGTCCTTGTGACTTGTTTGGAGCAAAACCTGGGGGTTTGTTATTTTCGTAACTCAGGTTGGGGTGATCTCTCCACCCGGGGTTGTACGTGTTTGAATATGGGTTGTACTGTTGCCTTTGAAATGGAAACCCTTCTGCGGCCTTTACCTGTTCATTGTTTTCTTCTTGCAATACCGGACATGTATCCGTTGGATGTCCAAAGTTTGAACAGATTCCACAGGCTTTGGCTTGCTTCGAATTCCCTACAGCAAGCTGCTTAACAAGATTCGTCAGTTCATATAATTGACCTTCAATATTGGAACTATTTACCTCGTTCACTCGGCGGACTTGGGAATCTCGGGTTGAATTGAATTGCTGAGTATTTTCTGCCATATTAGAGATTAAAGCCCGCGCTTGTTCCGGCGTCTTGTCCATCAGTGCTCCTCCACTTGCGGCATCTATCATGTTTCTGTCCATTGGTAGCAGTCCTTCGTAGAAATATTGCACCAGTAGTTGTTCGCTGATTTGATGATGGGGGCAGCTCGAGATGAGCTTCTTGAAGCGCTCCCAATATTCATACAGCGATTCATCATTGTTTTGACGAACCTCGCAAATTTCCTTCCGGATTGTTCCAGCCCGAGATGCAGGAAAATATTTTTCCAAAAATAGCCTCTTCATGTCATTCCAGGTGGTGACTGATCCGGATGGTAAACAGTATAGCCAATCAATAGCGGCATCCTTTAACGAGAATGGAAAGGCCCTCATTTTAATTTGTTCCTCGGTAATACCAGTGGGTCTCATACTGTCACAAACCACGTGGAATTCCTTGAGATGCCTGTAAGGGTCTTCACCAGCATGTCCTCGAAAAGTTGGCAACAAGTGAATGAGTCCAGATTTGAGCTCGAAGGTTTTTCCTTCTTCTACTGTTGGAAACGTGATACATAAGGGCTGCTGAGCCACATCGGGGGTAGCCAGTTGCTTAAGAGTCCTGTTGTTAGCTGCCATTTGTCGCGCTGCTCTTCTCTGCTGTCGAAAAGTCCTCTCAATTTCTGGGTCAAAATCAAAAAATTCACAATTAGTTGACAGAGTTTTAAGCATATAAGCAAAGAAGCACAAATAATAATTAAATGAAATTTTTAAAATAAATTTTTTTTTTTGAAAAAAATTATATTAATAAAGTGAAAATAAAATAAAAAAAATAAAATAAAATGCAGAAAAATAAAATTCTAATTGATTCAACACAAAATTGGTTAACCGTTCCCCGGCAACGGCGCCAAAAATTTGATGCGTGTCGCAATACACCAAAATAATAAATAATTCCTTACTCGCTAAATATTAATTAATAATGTAGTAGTGAGAGTAAGGATCGATCCCACGAGGAACGGAAACTAATTTTAGTTGTTCGATCAATTAGAATGGAATGGGGGGTTTTGTTGTTTGAATTGCTTGAATGAAAACTATGCATAAAAATAAACAATTAAATATGACTAAAGAAATAATATGAGAGGAAATCTTGTTCTCGGGTTCGGTTGTGTCCTTAATTAATGTTATACTTTTCCTTGTAACGTGTTTCTATTCCTAATTCAATTATCAATCATAAATAATCAACAAGTTCTGATTATCTAAATTCTTCCTTATGTGTATTGATTCAAAACAAGCTCTTTGAACCAATTCTAGCCATGGACAATCCTAAACAAGCTCTTAGGATTTAATGCACGACTAGTATGAAAATTTAGAAGAATAGATTGAATTGGATTGTTAATTACACAAGCTCGAATTAATCAATCCAAGTTGAATTATTACTAAACCTGCACGAGATTTATTTGCTACTAAAGTAAAGATTCAATGACAATTACGGATCAAGAATCTAAACATAGCATATTCATGAATCCAAAGATCAATAATCCAATTGGCCAAATTAAACTATTAATCAAATAAACTCAATTGAACATTCAAAACATAATAATCCAACAATTGAAATAAAGGAATAAATTCACGCTACTAATTTGTAGGAAAAGAAAATAACATAATTAAATTGACACAACTTCCCCTTTGAACAAGATATGGAATTTAGCCTAGCATGGTTGTGGTAGATTCTTCAAATTGCTTCATGAATTCCATTGTTGTTGTGTTCTTGCGCTTGAAAATCTCCCAAGAATGCTCTATATTTTGCTCTCAATTTTCCTCAATGTTTTTTCCTCTTTCACAATAATAAAAGTCTCTTTTTCTTGTCATGAAACTCCCTTTTTATAGCCTCAATTTCGTGTCCTAGCTTTGGGAGCAAGAAATCCAAAATTATGGAAAGAATTGAAATAAGGAAATTTTTGACTTGAAGATTTACGGCCGTAACATTCCTTTTACGGCCGTAATTGAGTTTCTGCATATTTCCTTAAATTGGAGTTACGGCCGTAACTTTTCCTTTACGGCCGTAAAGTGGTTTCTGCTTATTTTCAACTTGCTTCACGACACTTTCACGGCCGTAACCTTATTTTCTTACGGCCGTATCACCTTTTCTTGCGGCCGTAAATATATTTGCACATAAGTCCCCAAACTTCATTTTGATCGCATTTTGGTCATTTTTCCTTCTTTTCTCTTCCTTTGTGATCCTATACAATATAAAACATAAAATGCATTAATAATACTTAGATAGAATCACATTATGGCATATTTAAGGATATAAGTGTATAAAATAAACGTTAATATAACACTTATCAAACACCCACCGCCAACAATTCCTATTCAACACCTAGGTAAAATTGAACACCATTTTTCTCTGCATACATAACACAATTATTTTGAGTGATTTATGGATAATTATTTTTCCTGACTAAATCAATGAATTTTAAGGAAGACTAACAATTATCATCACATTTTTATGAAGTTATTGGTTGTGAATCACTTGAAAAATTGTGAAGTTCAATTTTTTAAATTGAGTTATAGTGAAATGACTAAGAAAAAGAACTAGGTTGTGGGCTATAAAATGATTTTCATTTGCGATTTATTACTTTCAATCCCTTAATTAATTTTTTTACTATTATCTCAGTAGTTTTTAAACTGATTTATAGTCCAGTTTTTTCTATGCAAGACATTTTATTCACCGTATGGCTCTTGAAAATTGATTATCAATTTGCTAAAATATCTCGGTAGGTGATATACAAAATGATAGCACAAATAGTGTATCAGATAAGGGGTCATACTCATTTGAAGGTGAAAGTACAAATTGAGATATGTAGGAGGATCATGTTACTTTAATATCTTCTATATCAAGAGAGAATCTATCGAAAATTGGAATGGTGCTTTCAAATGAGATTGATCCATACAATTTTTGCAATAATTATGCAAAAGGGGTTGGTTTTGGCGTGCGTATAGATAAATATACTAGATTGGCAAATGGGACTAAGAAAAAAAATCTTTTGTATGTTCAAGACATGGTTTTCGCAAATGTATTGATTGTTCGTGCAAATATCACAAGTGTACGATATAGTTAATAAATAATAGAGTGGACTTTTTAGTCCGAGTTGTCGATCCCACAGAGACTACTTATTCGTTATCAATCTAATTTGATCTAAATTTCCTAGATTAAAGAAAAAACTACACCGGAAAAATAAAATTGCAAAAGAATCTAAAAAAAACAATAAATTGAGAAATTAATGGAATAAACGATTCAATTAAATTAAGAAATAGAAAACTAAACTAATTGCAACTAATTAAAATATAAAAGCATTAAATTGAACGATGAGTTTTCTTAACAATAAATGACTATCAAAACTAATGATTTTAAAATAATATTCTAACTTAATTTCGTATCTCAAGGTTTTTTTCTAAGATTGTATTTGATCGATTTCACACATTTATCTAATATAACTCTCTCGAGTTCAAATTAGATCTATTTAACTTTTAGCCTCTGTTTGGTAACACTGTAGTGGTTTGTAACCTGGTTTATTTATGATTTTGAGATAAATGTGTGGTTGAAAAGTGGAGAGAGAAAATTTGAATGGTTAAAAAGTGGTTTGAGAAATTGTGTGGTTTATAAACCGGTTAGAAAATGGTCACTAAGTCAACCATGTATCTATACAAATGGTCATAATTCTTCATTAGCTAAATGTATTAAACTAGTTATGTATTCAAAATTGATCACATGGAATTACAAATTCATATCTCTATTTTTTTGTTAAATTGTCGAATTTTACTACTTGATCTAGTTGTTAACTCACCTCTCGAATTATAGAAACAACCAAAACTTATATGAACTAGTAACTAAGTAAGTCATGCACTAAAGCAATAGCAAAATCAATACAGAAAAAAATCCCAACTTGAGAATTGAGATAAAACTAGAAATATCAATCTACATCATTAGTCCCGAAATTAAATCTATCTATTCATATTCTTGGGAATAAAAATAACAAAACATTGAAAATAAAATTCGAAATTTGAAGAATTGAAGGATTAGCATCCTCTTGCACCAAGATTCCACCGAAGCCTTTTGTGTTTTTCCAAATCCCAAGCATTTCCCCACTTGAATCCACCAAGAATTGAAGGTTTGAATCAATATTTTTATGAAAAGAGGTTGTTACAGTTCTAATTTTTTGCGCCTCTCCTTGGTGTCTTTGAAATTAGGATGAAAATTAGGTTAAATAAAGAGAATTTTGGGTGAAAAGTCGGGTTTTAAGGCCTAGTCTTGCCCAGCCGAAAGCCTGTGCGGCCGCGTGGTTTTGCTGTAATGTGTTCTGCCAAATTCGATGGAGTCTGTACGGCCACACAGCTTATTGTGATGAGGCCGCGCACTCTTGTCGAAGGATGCAATTTTTAGCTTTTCGTTTGTTGTAAGCCGGTCCTCCTCTTTTATTTGCTGCACCTATCCTTCATCTTCTGATTGGAGCGATTTAGTCCCTGAATTTTCGTTTCTCTTCAATTAATTCTTTTCTTCTCTTGATTTCTTCAATTTGATCCTTGAACTTCCGCCTTCTTCCACTTTGGCTCTAATTTGCATCTTAATTTATGTGTATTTGCTTCAATTCTTCCATTTTCTTGGTTTCTGGAATAAATCCTGAAATAATAATAAATAACAACAATTAAGTAGAATTTATTCAATAAAAACAACATAATAACTTAATTTTGACATATAAATAAGTGGAATATATGCTTGGCAAGTATATATTTTACATTTGAAGATGATAAGTGGACTGTTTCTAAGTTTTAACCACATCATAATGACGAACTTGTCCAAAAAGATCGACAAGATATCCTTAGACTCCAAAGACATGTGGATGAAACTGAAACACATGTGATTGAGACAATGGGAAATGTCGGTATAAAACCAAGTAATATATTTTCTTATATAGTATAGCAAGCTGGTGGTGTTCAAAATGTAGGATTCTTGAAGTCGGGCTGTGATGATTTCCTATGGGATAAGAGGAGATTTACTCTTGAAGCTAGGGATGCACAAAGTGTAATAAATCACTTCAAAAAGATTCAAGCAAATGATCCATCATTCTTCTATATAATGCAAGTGGATTCTCAAAATTGAATGAGTAACTTTTTCTAGAGGGACAGTAGGTCAAAAATAGATTATGATTATTTTGGAGACGTGGTAATTTTTTATACAACATACCGCACAAATAAGTACAATATGATTTGTGCACTTTTTATCAGAGTAAATCATAATAGACAGAATATCTTGTTTGATTGTGCTATGTTATTGGATGAGACAACTAACTCTTTTATTTGGTTGTTTGAATCCTTTTTTTATTTTAACAAACTATGGGAAACAAACAATTAGAAACAATCTTCACTGGTCAATGCCAAGCAATGGCTAATGCAATTGAAATGGTGTTCTCAAATACGATACATTGAATTTGTATATGGCATATCGGTCAAAATGCTTCTAAACACCTTGCCTATTATTTAAGGGATCGAGAACTCAAAACTTTATTCAATAGATGTCTTTACAATTGTGAGGCAGAGCAAAATCTCCAAGAAGTGTGGGATCAATTATTAATAGTAATTGATTTGTCCAAGAGTTCATGGCTTAAAACACTTTATGAAATACAACATAAATAGTCTCCAACTTTAAGCAAAACATTATTATCTTTGCTTATTTTCTACACAAAGGAGTGAAAGTATGAATAATACTTTTCGTGGTGTGACATGCAAACCAATGTCCCTTACTCGATTTTTTATTTAGTATGAGAAGATATTAGAGCGACGATGTCGTTCGGATTTGGTGAAAGACTTCCAATATAATCAAGTTATGCCTTTTTCAGCACATAAAATTGGAGCATGTTCAAATTAGCAGACACTAAATACACACTTGCAATGTTTCAAGAATTTGAAGAGGAGTTATGTGAATCTTTATCTGTGGCAATTTTTTTAGTCAGTAAGGAGGAGAATTGTTCCACTTAGAGCATGTTTGGGGTAGGTAGGTTTAGAGGTGGCAAACGGGTCGAGCTGCTTGTCAGCTTGTCGACTCGACTCGTGAAAACATGACCTGAGGGCGGTTCGGCTTGCCAAATAGGCGAGCCAAACCAGGAGCCAAGCATGGCCCATGAACCACAAGCTGAGCAGAGGCTCGACTCGTGGTTATACGAGCGGCTCATGGCTAGTTGTCACGATTTTCGGCTCGTAAGAAAAAAAATGTTTGAAATGTGATCGTTGGGGGTTCCAACAGTCACATTCAAAGTTGTTCATAACATTTTTTTTTCCATTTTCTATCTATAAATACCACATAATCTTAACTTCAATTTCATAAAAATCTCTCAATTGTACTCTCTATACTATACAATTATATTTCAATCTCTCAAATTTCCATTATATAATTACATTTAGATTTCAATTCAATCTCTCAATTCATTCTAATCATTATATACACAATTCATTTTCAACATTCTTATCACGTATACTACATTTCAATTCTCATAATACAATTACAGCTATACAAGTTTCTTTCTATTTATCATAAAAAAGAATGGATCCCGGATAAAGATTTGTTAAAGAATTGTTCGATGGTGAACTTGGAGTTGGGGGGACATGATTCAACACCACAAACTCACTTAAATGAAGAATTTTCCGATCTCAATGATATTCCAATTCCAAAAAACATTGATGATGGCCAATGTCAACGAATTAATTTAGATGATATTGAAGAATATGTTCAAATCTTAGAAAATGATCCAGTCGATATTCCCGATGCAAGAGAAAAGTAAAAAGGCAGAAAAGGTAAGAAAGCTGCAAAGTGTGGGGAACATTTTAAATTGATCTCAACTGGGTGTACAATTGATGAAAATCAAGAATTCAAAGCAAAGTGCAAATATTGTGCACAACAATTAGTTGGTAAAAGGATATAGGTACTACACACCTCAATCGACACTTTCGCAAGTGTGTGACCAAACATGGGTTCGTTGACTCAAATCAAAGTCAATTGCAATTTGGTTAGTCCGCTAGTTGTTCTACACCTACACTAACAACGTGGATGTATTTGTTGCGGGGACAGAGTTGTCACTAAGCACAGTGGACACATTACACTTCATTACCTACATCAAACGTTATCCTCAACCATATATGTTGGTATTAGTAGAAACACTCTTTATTCTGACACTATAGAATATTTTCTAAAAACTAAGAATCAATTAATAATCGATTTACGTAAATATGGTGATGTTATTTCTTTTACTTCTGATCTTCAGAAATGTATTAATAAAAAAATGTTATATAGCTGCAGCTAGACGCTATATTGACCCACTTTGGTTTATGGATAAAAATTATTGCTTTTAAAATTATAGAATTTTCTCTTTAATGCACCAACATATTTAATGTTATACTATAAATTGTTAGAGAATATGGTTGCGAAAGTAAAATTCGATCATTTACGTTCGATAATGTTAGTGTAAATAAGTCCATTGCAGATAAATTGTGTAAAATTCTTAATCCTGAATTTGTTGAATTTTTATTCCATATTAGATGTGTATGTTATATTTCAAATTTAATTGTTTAAGATAGAATGAAACATATTAAGGACCAAATGGATAGAATTAGGGATGCATTAATAAACACAACTATTTTACCAAGTAGAAAATAGTATTTTGAAGAGTAATGTTCACAATACGGTAAAGATGCAAAAAACTTTATCACATATTTATTACTTAAATCATGTGAATGTTATGAACACATTATAATCAAGTATTATAACACTAGAACACTTGGAAATGAAAATGAATCTGTATTAGTGGAAGAAGATTGAGAAATTATTTTTAAAGCCAAAAGACTTTTGACAAGTTTTTATGATTCAACAGGCAAATTATTTGGGGTATACTACCCAACTAGTTTGAGAGTTCTTAAACGTCTTTATATTATTGCAAAAACTTTTTATAGATATATAATTGATTCATTTTTTGTTGATATGATAATTCCTATGGAAATAAAATTTAGAAAATATTGAGAATATTTACCTATATTATTTCCTTTAGCGTGCGTAATGAACCAGCGTTACAATTTAAAGGGTACGAAACTTCTTATTTCAAAATCAGTAACACGTTTATTTTGAAAATCCCTATCACTTATAATAATTTAGAAAGCATGTTAGTAAGCATGTATAACTCATATGCAGTAAGATTAGGAATTAATGTTAGTCGTACACCATCTGCATCATCACATACCACTACACTTAAAAACGACGAAGTAGAATTAGTTCTAATAGGAGAAATTATGATACACAAGGAACTTCTTCTTATATTATGTCCCCTAGTTGTCATAACGAATCTGGTCGATTCTTAATACCTGAAGAATTGAAAAATTATTTTAAACATGAATCATTTAGTACAGGTAAAAGGTTTTGTCAGAAGTAAGGAGCCGACTCAAAGAAGATATTTTTGAAGCATATTAGTCAAAGATTGGAAGGACGCTCATTTTCACATACAAAATAAGTATGCCGAAATTGCACGCAGTCAGGTAAATGATATTTAGCTTTAAAATTTTAATTTCTTTGTATAAATACTATTTTAATTTTAAAACAAAAATTATACACGTAACAAGTTGTTCGTGTACAATTTTGACTCCACCTACTAGAAAATTCAATTGCTTAAGTCAGTAGTCGATCCCAAGCACGGAAAAAAGGAGGTGAATTTTAATTTTTAAACTTTCATTTATTTACTCAATTTTAGTTTTTGTCTTTTTAAATTATAATTGAAGATTTGAACTTATAATTCATTCATTACTTTTACATTACATAATTTTATTACATTAGTTATTAATTTATTACACAACTAATTATAAATTTATATATAATATATCATTATATAATTTATATTCAAGTATTCAACTAAAAAAAAGGGCAAGCAACGAGCCAAAGCTCGACTCGGCCCACGAACCATTTGGGCCAAGCCGAGTTTGGCCCTTGTCAAACGAGATGAGTATAAGCTTGACTAGTTTGACACGAGCTTGTTGCTCGACTCGTCTATTTGACGAGCCGAGCAAGACGATCCCGGGGCCGAGCTTGATTGAAAAGTGGGAAAATAGTGGATTTCATAGAAATACGTGATTGAAAATGAATTTGAGGGAAATATTGAAAAATTTGTTTGAGACCAAATAGGCTTTTATAAGCTTGTTAGAGATGGAGATAAAAAAGATTGCACTTGCAAAAAATTTGAATCTATGGGCATTTATGCCTTCATGCTTTGAAAGTTCTAAGTTCCCATAATATTTTTGCTCTTCCTCCTCAATATATCTTAAAGAGATGGAAGAAGGGAGCTAAAGATGGTTTGGTGATGAACAACAATTGCAACTCTTTCTTTGGAACTACAAAAAAAGGTCATTAGTCTGCACATGAGTCAAATAATGTTCAAAGTAATTCATTTTGCTAGTAAAGGTGCACTAACTGTTGAAATTACTAAAATGGCCGAAGAAATACTAGAGAAAGGCTTGAAGAATAGTAAAAATGTTCCTACAGTAACAAGCATTGACGGAGATACTGTTAATAAAGAAATTGAAACGGATAGTGAGGGTGAGGGTGAGGGTGAGGGTGATGATCAAATTTTGGAATCAAACCCAGAACATGTCTTGAATCGCTCAGGTGTTGGAAAAAAAAGGATGATGAATGCTAGATTAAAAAGCTAACTTGAGGAGAAAAGGAGAAAGTGCAAGAAAATTATATAACAAGTTCCTGAATTTGGTAATGTTGAGAAGGCCATGTTAGAAAATTTATCACAAATAATTATTTATCTATGATCCAAAATCATCATGCTGAATTATCAAGAATTAAATAACTGAAGCGGAAGCGTACCTTAATCAAATATGATTCACGACGAACGATTCGGTTGGTTGGATCTTCTAAATCAATACGTAGTCCTTATTTTCTCTCTGATGATGGGATGTCAAAAAGATTGAACAGTACATACAATTCAAGGACCATAACCGACTTGATATACTAAATTGTCAGTTAACCTAATTCGGCCCATAATGAATTAGGTAATGGGCTGGTATCTACACATAAAAGCCCATACATTAATTAGATGCATTAAAACCCTATATATATAAAATCCTTATTAGATCACTTTAAATGGGCTTAACCAAATTTGATAACCTTTTATTCAATACACAATAATTCACATATAAGCCCACACGATTAATTAAAATCCTTACAATCTCCCACTTAGGCTATCTGTGTAACCTTACAATTGTGTATCAATCATAACCTTATGAGTACTCAGAATTTTGCTATCATTACTGAATGCATCTCCAAACAATCCGGTCTATCAATCATATCAACATAGGATCAAAACGGTTTTCGCTACATTCATCGTAACTAAACCTATCAATGGTCACGTATATCGACATAACTGAATGACATGGATCAAGTATGGATGTGTAGCATGGAAATTACATGTAATGTGATCTTCAACATGCCTATTTCCAACTGGTCCAACTTTAGTGAGATCATCCTCAAATGAGTTCAGAGATAATAAACCTGAAACCATACAGCTGTAAATAACTTTAACTTTAAACCGTATCCAAAAGGACAGTAAATGTGTCTAATGCACCCAAAATACAAACTCCCACTGAAACCAAATATCCTTGAGAAATACAACACCCATATGAGTATTGTGCTCATGAAAGACCTTGGGTTGTAATATTTTAGTAAGCGGATCCGCAATTATGGAGTTTGTCCCAATGTGCTCTTATTGACACGTGTCCACTCTGAACTGTATCCTTCACAACCAGGAACTTATGTCAATGTATTTAGACTTAGTTGAGCTCCCGTTGTTACTGGAATATAAATTTGCTGAGTTATTGTCACAATATAACTTTAGTGGTCTTTCTATACAGTACAGAATATGCAGCCCAGTGACAAAATTTCGCAGCTATATTCCATAATTAGATGCCCCCAAAATTGCTACAAACTGTGCTTCCAAGTGAAAGAAGCTAAAGTGTTTGTTAAGCACTCCTTCCGGAAATAGCTCCTCCAAGTAGCAGATAGATGTAGCCTGATGTGGATCTTTTACTTTCTTGGCATCTAGCAAAATCGGAATCATAATACCATATGATCTCCAACTAATCCGATTTTCTGTATGTGAGCATGTAATATTTTGTTCTCTTTAAATACCTTATAACCCATGTTTGGCTGCTTTCCAAATGATCAATCCCAGGGTTACTTAAATATCTCATTAGTATCCCAATAATTTATGCAATATCCGAACGCATACAAATTTGAGCATACATCAGATTTTCTATAGCTTAACTATATGGGATCCTCTGCATTTCTTTAACTTCAAGATAACTTTTCCGACATTAGTTGAGACTAAATTGTCTCTCTTAAAGATATATGGGTGTCCCTTGATTTACCGTCTTGTATGCCAAACCTCTTAAGTACTTTATCGATATAGCCCTTTTGTGACAATCGAAGAATACACCGAGAACAATCCCTGTGTATCTGAATTCCTAATACAAAAGAGACGTCACCAAGATTTTTAATCTCAAAATTCCTTGACAAAAAATCTCATAATTTTATGTGACATGCCTATATCATTAGTGGCAAGCAATATGTTATCAACATACAAAATCAGGAAAATACACTTACTCCCATTGAACTTGTAATACACACAACCATCAACAATATTAATCTCAAGACCAAACGAGATACTTACTTGATGAAATTTGTATTACCCTTAACGAGAAGCTATCTTGAGCACATAAATGAATTTCTTTAATTTGTAAACCGTCTCATCAATGTCTACATTGAGAAACGTCGTCTTAACATCCATTTGATGTAACTCGAGGTCAAAATGTGCAACAACCTAACTTTCCTGAAAGAGTCTTTCATCGAAACCGAAGAGAAAGTCTCTTTGAAGTCAATGCCATCAATTTGTGTATAGCCCTTAGATACAAGACGAATTTTATATCTTTCCACATTACCTATAGAATCCCTCTTGATTTAAAATATCTATTTAAGACCAATGGCGCACCTTCTGGTAATGGGACAAGATCCAAAACTTTATTGTTTTGCACATGTTTATACTCCTTATTTATGGTATCAATCCACTTTTGAGAGTTAGAACCTTGCATGGCCTGATGGAAATTGATTGGACCATCTTCCACCATTCCATTATTTTCCTTATGTTCTTGGAGAAATATTATTTAATTATCCGGAATAGCATTTTTCCCTTTCTCTCGTGGATCTTCCTAATGGCTTTAGTTATTGAGGTTGTTGAGTTTGTACTTCTGAAATTTACCTTATTTTGGATCGGAGGTTCTTCAACATTGTCTAGTTGAGGTTCCGGATATGCTTCTTGATCAATGACATGGATAGAAACTTGCACATTGTCAAAAGCAATAGTAGGAATCGAAACCGATCCTTTCTCAACTTATTCCTTAAAGACAATATCTTTAACCTTATTTCTCCCTCAAACTCAACATCCTCAAAAAAAAAAAAAAAAAAAAAAATGTTGCAGTTCCCGTTTCAAAAATTGACTTAAGTGTGTGGTCATAAAATTAATAGCCCCTTGATCTCTCAGAATAACCAATAAAGTAGCTGCTTACTGTTTTGGAGTCCAATTTCTTTACGTGGCCTATAAAGCCCAGCCTTAGCTAGACATCCCCAAATGTGAAAATGCTTTAGACTAAGCTTTAAGCCTGTTAAAAGCTCATAAGGTGTTTTAGTAGCTGCTTTAGTTGGTATTATGAATGATCTTTATTCAAATGTTCAGAGTTATGGCAAAAGAAACAATCCTTAATGTCTATGTGTTTCTTTTGTTTTGAACCCTTAACAACTTTATTTTCTTTATTTGTTTTCTTTCCCTTATCTTTAGAGGTGTTTTCCATGTGAACACTTTCAATTCTTTTCTACTTCAACTTTTCTTCCTCTTGTACACAAAAATAGAATGAACTCATTTAGAGTTCATTTTTCCCTTTGATAGTTACAACTGACCTTAAATTGACTGAATTGTGCAAGAAGCTTGCACCCTATGAAATGAGATCATTGAGAGTCCATTTCTCCTTTTGACAGTTATAACTAACCTTAAATTGACTGAATTGTGAAGGAAGCGATATCAATACCAAATGCACGAGCAAGTCATCAGACAAGTCAAGTTTTAGTGCCTTAAGTTTTGAAGCAGTTACCAGTGTAAGACATCTACATGATGTACTCCCTTATGTTCACATTGCCTTTATACTTTATTGAAATCAAGCTTTGCATAAGCGTGCTTGTTTCAGCCTTATCGTTTTTCGCAAAACATTTCTTAATTTCGGAAAAGGAACTCATTGGCATTATTTACCCCCTCAGATACTGTACCACTAAAGGCTTCCAAAATTCCGCACTTAATGATCATTAGACTCATGCGACATGAGCAATCTCACTTCTCAAAGTTCCTCCTTTTATTATATGAACTTTCATCCGTCAGAGGAGCAGGTTGCTCAATCCTTAGTGCACGGTCTAGATCCATGCAGCCAAGAACAATATTAATGTTATGTGTCCAATTCTTGAGGTTGTTCCATAGACACAGGAATTAAATTTAAGCTTGCAGAGATACTACTAGGAGAATTTGAAACCGAATAGAGAATACTTAAACAAAATAGCTCACATAAATACCTTATTATGCAAGTCATACTTTCAAACAATGGTAGGGCCCATTATAAGATACCTAGCACAACATCAATATTTAGTCTTTGGACATAAATATTGACTTGTAAGTGGTACTCTTGGTGTAGTAATCAAACACTGCTAGTAAGACATATCAACCAACAAACCTTTCTTTGGACTGATTTATTGATCACACGTAAAACCAAATAACTGTCACGTATTTATCACCACAAGTTCATGTGAAATTTGAGCCAAATATTGACCTTCCTTTGGGCAGATCAATATCCGCATGAAATAACACACAAACACCTAATTTTCCCTTAGTGTAGTGATCAAATACTGGTAATAAGACATATTAACCAATAAATCTTTCTTTGGACCGATTTATTGATCACACGTTAAACCAAATAATTTCCACGTATTCATCACCACAGGTGCATGTGAAATTCGAGCCAAACATTGACCTTCCTTTGGGCCGATCAACATCCGCAATGAATAACACACACACACACACACAAATACCTTCTAATATTCTAAGTTAATTAATATCCACAAGAGAGGTTGCTTTGGCAACATGTTGCTTCAACTAACTTACTTTCGAATATTATATCTCTCAAAAGATTTTGATGTACCAAGATTTGAAACTGAAATCACTGATTTGCATATATTTGACTTTAGGATTTGAATTATAGAATTCAAAACTTTAGAATAAAGCAATCCTTAAGTTAATATGATCAAATTGCAATATTCTTAAACCTTAGGTGGCCAATTATGAAAAATTGTAAGCTTGAAGGACTTAAATTACAATTTTTCCCAAAACTTTATTGGCCAATTTAGAGAAATTCCAAACTTTAGGTCCCAATTTGAAAGAAAATCAAATTTTAGAGGTCCAAAATAGTGAATTTGTAAACTTTAAGGACTGAATTAGGAAATTTTCAAACTTTATGGACCAAATCAAAGAATTTTAGAACTTTAGGTGTTGTATTAGAAAATTTTCAAACTTCAGGGACTCATTTAGAAAATTCCCAAACTTTAAGGACAAGTTTAGAAGATTTCCAAACTTTAGGGACTGGATTAGAAAATTTTCAAACTTTAAGGGACCAAATTAGAGAATTCTCAAGCTTTATGAATTGAGTTAGAAAATTCTCAAACCATAGGGGCTGAAATATAAAACCCTTAATCTTAAAAGGTCCAAACTTTAATAATTTTATAACTTCAGGGGCTGAAGTAATATATTCCATAACTGTAGGGCTTAAGATTTAATTCAAAATAAACAGGGAGGATGGAGGTACAATTAACCATAATTATCTAAAATTGCAAAGCACCCCCAGAAGACTTCAGATTCACAAGCCAAGTCCCTGCTAAAATGAACCGAATTGCAGCGGCTGGTTTCTCAAAACTCTAGCCGCACCGTCTAACCCGCTGACCCTAAAACTAGAGGGGTCGGTGCCCGGCACCTGAGCTGTGGTGTAACCATCATGGATGCTGCGATTGCAGCGTCATTCCACAGTGCTAGTCGCCTGCAGCACCACGGTCTGTCGGCGACGGTTGTAGCCGTCGCCCGCACCACCTCATCCTTAAGATTCTAGATCCGTACTAGATCTGAATCCATGATTTCAACCATAATAACCAAATTTCTGAATCTTAACTCCAAAAGCAAAATGCCCAAATAATATCCATTGATATACAACACCCCAAAATCAGATTTAGAACCCATATCGAAATTCAACCGTCCAAATCCAAAACCAGATGCAAATTCATACACCCAAACTCCAAACGAAAAGCACACGGTAGTAATGAAAAGAATTGCTCACAGTTGAATGTATATATAACCATAATCAGAATTAATTTTCGAAATCAGATCTCAATCACTTTCTGAAAACCAATAATTTCGCATATATACTTACACAGATAATGACCGGCTGGATGAAAAACAAGAATCCATATTTCCAAAATTTCGAATAAACTGAATGTATGTATATTTCGAAATCAGAAGCCTTATGCACATATACATACGCACACAATTTGGTTTTACATATATGCATTCAAAATTGATCTGATAATTCAACACGACGTTGGCTCTGATACCACTTGTTAGAAAATTTATCACAGATAATTATTTATCTATGATCCAAAATCATCATGCTGAATTATCAAAAATTAAATAACTGAAGCGGAAGCGTACCTTAATCAAATATGATTCACGACGAACGATTCGGTTGGTTGGATCTTCAAAATCAATACGTAGTCCTTATTTTCTCTCTGATGATGGGATGTCAAAAAGAATGAACAGTACGTAGATTCAGGGACCATAACCGACTTTATATACTGAATTGCCAGTTAACCTAATTCGGCCCATCATGAATTAGGTAATGGCCTGGTATCTACACATAAAAGCACATACATTAATTAGATGCATTAAAGCCCGATATATATAAAATCCTTATTAGATCACTTTAAATGGGCTTACCAGATTTGATAGTCTTTTATTCAATACACAATAATTCACATATAAGCCCACACAATTGATTAAAGGGTTAAGTACGCAATTACACACATTTAAGTATGAAAATTTTTAAAATCAGGTGATTTGTAACTAATTACAGAAATATTAAAATAATTTTCAAAATCAGGTATTTTTTTATAATAAAAAATCAGGGTTTGTAATTAGTTATAATTGTAATTTTAATTAAAATCGTAATTAATTACCACCACTGTAACCGGTCGTCGCCACTGTATTATTTCAATTTTGTAATTAATTACAGTTGTAACTTTATTTCAATTTGTAATTGTTACAATTGTAATTCTAATTAAAATTGTAATTAATCACCACCACCACCACCTTCGATCACCATCTAATTTGCAACCAATCACCACCACCACCTTATTTCAATTTTGTAATTAATTACAATTGTAAATTTATTTCAATTTGTAATTAGTTACAATTGTAATTTTAACCACCACTGTCGCCTATCGTCGTTGGGCACTCACAACCACCACCACCATCGTCTCAACAACACAACCACTCCACCTTTACCATCACAACCACCATCGAGCTGCCCCAACCACCGCAACAAACACCATCGTCAACACGACAACTACAATTTTAAATGCAAATAATTACAATAATTATCTCTAATCTAAAATCTCCACTCACAAGTTTTATCCTGTATGTATATGTATTCTTTCTAACCAACTGACAGTGATGCAAAAAGTTTCCATGGTGGTTCACTCAAGAAGAAGATGTGCGTGAGAAGTAAGAGTCAACTATCTCGTTATCAATTCTTCCTTCCTCGATGAAAATTAATTGAAGTCTCCCATAAACCCCCCACCGTTCGTCGCTTCTCAGCCTCCATCCCTGGAGTTTCTGGTGGAGGTGGAGGTGGAGGTGGAGGAGGAGGAGGCAGATTCGATGATTCCGCCCGTGAATGTTATTCTACGCCTACATCTTGATCACCATCGGTCGCTCCCCTTCGATTTGTTTGCGACCTCTTCCGATTTCGATTTTGACGTGTGCTTGTGTTTTTTGGGTTTCCTACAGGTTAAAAAAGAAGAAGCAGGTGGTGGTGGAGGTGGAAAGCAAGAACAACAAACACAGTGGAAGTAACAGAGTGCAAAACAACCCAAAACCTGATCTTTTATGCCCAAATCCAAAAGAAGAGTAAAATAAAACCTGATTTGGGTAATTATTTCTAATATACCTGATCTTTATAATTTAAAAAGTAAACCCATGATTAAGTCTAATTTACCCTTGATTAAAATCCTTACAGGCTAAGAAGCAAAAACTCAATAAAGTTAAAGCCAATAGTCCAAAGCTAAAAGTGGTTATTCAAGGTGATGTTGAATTGTTAAAGCAAGTCAAACCTCTTCGAGCATTCCCTTTGTCAATAAGAACATGTCGTTGACTACTTTTAATCAGGTTTATTTTTCATATTTTGCTTTAGATGTTTATACATATTCTGCTGCTTTTGCTGGTACATATTGTGCTTTTGCTGTTGATAATCAAATTTGGATCTTAGTCATCCAAGTTAGATGGATTTCGCTTGAATCCTGAGTACCAAGATGTCAAGACTTTCATAGGTAATTTTTTTTTACATATTTTCTTTATTTATTACCCGTTTGGTTGAAATTATTATCTATGTGCTTTATCTTGTATTTAATTTTTTTTTTTTTTTGTACAAATATTTACTATGTTATTATCCTTTTATGGCAGAACAATGATTATTTTTGTGATCAATATACGACTCTAATCTACAACACTAAAATTTTGCACACAAATCAGGTATGTTTATTTTGATTAAAATATATAATTTATAATTTACATATAGGAGTGGGCGCGGTCCGATTTGGTCCGGTTTCAAAAGGAACTGAACCGAACGGATTATCAAGGGGAATCTAAGTAATGAAACCATTGGTTCTATATTTGGCTACGGAACCGAACCGGAACCGAGCCAATTGGTTTCGAATCGGTCCGGTTCAATTCTTTACATTTGAAAATGTTAAAATAAAATATTTCCTAATAAAAATTAAAAATTTATTTCAACGTTACTTTTTAAAAAAATTCTTTCAACTTTACCGTTTGTGCAAATTTGCCTTCGAAAATCGGAATTCCATATCAATAGCTTTTAGAGTTTTGTTTGTAAAATTATTTAGGATTTAGGTAATGTCGAAAGATTTAGATTTGAGGTTAGAAATTGTGATTTAAAACTTAAATTGGGAGTTAAATCGATTATATAAAGTAAAGAATCAAATAGATTTGATGGAATTAGAGGAGGATACTATTTATGTGGAAAGTTGAGAATGGAAAGAAATTTTGGTCAAATAGGAACTTGCACAAACGGTTTCACCGCTTCATGATTTATATTAAAAAAAAAAAATTTAACGTACAAGGGAACCGAAGTATCTTTGGTTCCAATTAATAAGAACCGAGAACCGGACTGGTTCCCGTTCGGTTCTAAATACAAGTACCAAATCGAAAATTTTCCTTGACAGAACCGATCTGGACCGGCCGGTTCTAATTGGTTCCGGTCCGGTTCCACCGGTTCTGAGAAAATGTGCCCTCCCCTATTTACATATCTCTTATCGCTTATCGCTTATACTATATAAAAGGAGAAGTGCATCAAAAAATTCCCCCCATGATTTCCCTCCCATAATGGGAAAGAAGAAAGAAGAAAAAAAAAAACTTCAAAATATTTGGTTACCAGCCAAAGGCGGGCCAATTTGATTTGAATTTGAATTCAAATCAAATTCAAAAGAAATAGCGGCTGTCAGTTGACAACCGCCGCATTTTCCTTTTTTTTTTTTTTTTTGAATATTCGATATGCTTATTTTTTTTCTCTCTTGAATATTTGATATTATTAAGCATGTGCTTGGTAAATTTGAAAAAATAATTTATACACATTTTTATAAATCACAAAATTTATCAAACAGGTCCGATTGTAAAAAAATTTGTGTTTAAAAATATATTTTTATATTTTCGACATAAGATGTATGATTGAAAAATGAAAAAAAAAAATATGTGTTGTTAAAAAATAATTTGAAAAATTGTGTTGTTTAAAAACATATTTTTCTGGATTTGCCAAACATAGGCTAACAATTTTAACAACACATTTATAATTGTTGTGCTAAATTTTTTATTGGAAATTAAAAAAAAAAATGTTAACAAAAGTCAAATGCAGAAAATTGTATAAATTTTCATTTACAATGAAGTTAACAATAATGTATAAAAAATTATTGAAATTTACGATCGTTTATTATTTAAATATATAAATTGACATTTACTATCTAAATAAGATTTTAATAATTTGATTTTTTTAATGAAGATTTTTAAAACAAAAAAGATGGTGGGTCCCACAAATATATGTGGTTGAAAATGAATGTGAAGAACATTTGAAAATATCGCATTCAACAAAATGATAGTGATTGATATGTTTACATATATCGATATAAATTTTGCATGGAACAAAATGATATATTATCATATATATTATTGTGATTGATTTATTGAGCTAAAATTGAAAAGTGGAAAGAAAAAATATTTTTCTTGGCTCTTGCATGTAATTTTGAAGTGATTAATAGGTTTGACATAATATTCTGAATCCTGAGTGAAGAGGGCAAGCTCTCTAACTTAAATTGTTGCATGCGTGTTCACCTAGTTATTTGTTAGTTCGTTTATGTGTTTTATATATCACTTTTCTATTTTTTTATTTGTACTTGCTTGAGAACTAGCAAATTATTAAGTTTGGGAGTATTTGATAATTATAATTTCACGCTTATTTGAACAATTAAAAGTGAATAATTTTGAGTCTTCTTGTGTTTATTCTTAATTTTATATTTGTTTGATTATTTTAGGTTAAAACTTGAATTTGAATGAGATTGGAGCAAATCGAGAAAGCTATGCTTGGAACATGTGAAGAAATTAGTACACAAGTTTTGTATAGATATCTTCATGAGATCCATATTATAATATTGGAAAGATAATTGAATTTGAAGTTCGATATAAAAAATGTAGCACAATTCGAAATTTTAAATCAAAGTCATGCACGACTGAAATTCAATCAACAAAAGCCTAAACACTGACCATTACCAAAAATAACATATTTGTGGCACTTAGGCGCCGCAACCCTAGTGCCAAGGTGTTGTGCTGATTGTTTCGAGTCTGAAATTTTAGTTCTCAAAGCCAACCAATCCTAACTCTTCCAAGACTTCAAATTATTATAAATACAAACTTACCACAATTCGGAAGAATTCAACGGGCAAAAAGGGGAAGGATTCTAGAAATCATAGGAAAGAAAGAACAACATCAAGGAAGAATGTTAAAGATCTATCTAAAAACTAGTTTTTCTATTCTCTTCTTTATGTTGTTTATTTTTAATTGCATAGATTTCATATTTCTTATCATAAACTAAATTATTCATCTAGGGTTTGATTAAACATGACTTGGGGATATGATTTGAATTTATTTTAGTTATTTCTATGAAATTTTCCATTTCATTTATTTGTGTTATGATTTTAATGCTTTCAGTTAATTGACCACTACTTGAACAAGTAGATGCTAGTCAATTCCAACACTTGAGAGAGCAGAATTTAAGATTAACACAACATTGATTTTATAGGTTTCGAGAAAAAAATGTAGAATGTATGAATCTTACTCCATAAAAGAACCATGAACTTGATAAGATTTTAATTCGGAATAGAGATATTGGAAATGAAATCTAGGATTAATTTCTAGCCGACACTCGTGAGAGGGGAATAAAATACAACCGAGTTCTTGCTTATAAACATGAAAAAGTTGATTAGATATAAATAGATAATTGTAAAAATCATATTTGATAGTTACGTGAAATCAAATCCTAGGCTTTCTCATTTTTTTTATTCTTCAAACTTGTACTTATTTGTTGAATTCTTCACCATATTTATCCTTAGATTAGTTTAAAACCATTGATCATATAATTCAATTTTCTAGATAAAATAAGACACTACAAGAAATTTAGCCCCTGTTCTCTTTGCTGTTTTGAGGTCGTTTTCTGTTTTTATTTTCGAAAACGCTAAAAACGCGTTCTCTTTACCATTTTCGAAAACGCATTTTGGAAAACAAAAAAAAAAATTTGTACACAAAACGGAAAACGCCCGAAACATCGTTTTGGGCGTTTTGTGTATATTTCGACAAAAAATGTCCAAAACGAGGAAAACGCGTTTTGAGAATTTTTTTTTTATAGAATTATCTTAACTTAGAACTAAGCTTAATATAAAGTTTTTATTTTTTTATTTTTTTATTATTTTTTTTATAATTATCCTAGTTTGGAACTAAGCCTAAATAAATATAATTTTTTTTTTTTTTTTTTTTGAGAATTATTCTAACTTGGAACTTAGTTTAAATAAAGTTTTATTGAATTCAATATCAACATTACAAAAAAAAATTAAATGAGAATTCTTGTTATATTTCAAAAAATGCAATGATAAATGGACTCTGGTGGTTTTGAAAGAACTTGCATTTTCTGGATTTTAATAGAAGTAGAACTTTCTCAAGTCCCGAACCTGACCAAGCTGTGTTAATATAGACTCTTAATGCTTACATTAGTGTGTTGCATGTAACCATATTTTTAGTGTATTGTGAAAGGAAATTTGAGTTGGAGTTAGTAGTATTCTGCAAGCAAATTAATTAAAAATAGTTTAAATAGTGTTCTGCAAAATTTCAAACAGAACGTGTTTTCCAGCTTTTCATTTTCAAAAACAGTTTTCAGAAATGACAAACCAAACGCGTTTTCAGCAAATTTGAAAATAAAAATGAAAACACAAAACACAAAACATTTTCGAAAATAAAAATACAAAATAAAATACAAACAGAACGCTACCTTACTATTTATAGGGAAAAATCTTTCCATACAAAAAAAAAAAAAAAAAAAAATGTAGGGATATTTGTAGCCTATTTATTTTCCCGACAAAATTATTTGTCTACTAAAATTACATTGGCTCACAAAACAAATTTTGTGTGCATTTGATAACTAATTATTTTGTGGCTAAATCTCGCTTTACTCCACAAATAGTTTTTGTAGGGAAATAGTATTTGTAGGCTAAGATACTATTTTTAGGGAGAAATTAAATCATTTTTAGATATTTTATTTTTTATTTGTATCAAATTAATTTTTTTGCATTATTCAAATCAAAATAATATAAAAATGCAGAAAGACAATAAATTTTATTAAGATTTTTAATGTCAATCAATATAACATTGAATTCAAAATGTTTTACCAAAATACAAATAAAAATTATTTAATACCTGTGGTTACTTCTAAATTTTAAAAAAGAAGCAAACATACTTTGTATTCATTATTATGCATCTAAAAAACATACATCTTCATCTTTATAAGTTAGATTGTTGCTGATCACGACAAAAGTTGTGCTCCTCATCAAAGTTACCAGCTGAGGCCAAGAAATAACGACCAAGATAAGGGCGAAGAGCAAGAACCATCCCCGGCCAAATGGTTGTATAAGCCAATCGCAAGTGCCATGCTTCGATTTTTTCAAGTTTGATATCATCAAAGCTATTATCATCTGGCCTGCTGCTATCTATTCAACCCAATATCTCTAAGGTTTACATACATATTGGCTTTGAAAAAAGCATCTTGCTCGGAAGAATTTACAACCTCCTGAAAGCATGAGTAACAAAGTGAAGTCCCACCATGCATGGAAAACATAAAATGTGAGAGCATGTATTACAAGAAGAAGAAATCAACCCGTTGATCCTTTGAAAACTTTCCAATGTTCCTCACGCAGTGGAATGACAGGATCATCATGCCTAACAACAATTAACAATAAGGGGGAAACTTCTGTTAGTCTAATATAAAAAATACCACTTTCCTGCTGGTACATCAGCTTCTGCAGCACCTGGGAGAAGCAACAAAATCATTGACAACATAGAGTTCCTGCATAATTATGTAAATAATCATTGACAAAATCTACTTCATAACCAAAAAGCAAGTGAACTGAATTTATCTGACTCTTCCTTCCAAAAGAATTTGTAAACTTTTCTGTGATTTGTCTACTTGCAATACACTCTCTACATTTCTACTCTACTTCGAAACTACAACTGCATCCACCAACAAACAACTTTTCCCCTAAAGGACGAATTTTTTTTTTTCAAGATTCCAGTAGATTACACTAGAATACAACTCATTGAAGTGAATTAAACAGAAATCATAAAAACCACAAAAGCTGAATCTCTAATGAGATTGCTAAAACACAACTACTTTTTTTTTTTATTCTCTAAACTATGCTGGCAACACAAGAATAATTCTCCACAAAATAATGCAAGAAAAAACCTTTGAAGAGGCAAATAAATGTTCATGACGATTAGAAGATAGATTTCCCTTAAGATATCCTTGATTGGTAAAAAATAGATGCCCAGCGAGAATCAGGAACTCTATAAAAGAATATTTTTTCAACCAAATAAAGGACCTTGAATCTGATTACAAACATGGGAACACAATTGACAAGAGAATGATACAATCCAGGAACTTTAAACTTTTCTTGCACATGCAAAGCTCGAGACACGTGATAGAACAATTAATTGTGCATGAACAAAAATACTCTCATTGTACCACAATCCTTCATTCACCCAAAAACACCATTACAATTAGATAGTTTGCTAAAGAGTAAACAGATAAGATTATAATTATTTTTATTTCTTCCTTATCCAATCCAACATAACTTACATGCTATTAAGGAATTTTGACGTTTCAACATTAAATTTTTGAATACTGTCTCATGAAGAATTTAAAGTATTTGAAATAACTAACTCAAATAACAAAGCAACTAATAGAAACATTCTAAAAAAAATTGAACAAAAAAGCATATCATTACATAAATGACTTTTTTCTTAGGAGAAGTAATTAAAATCCATAGTAACTATACTTAAATTCAACCTCTAGATTCAAAATGAACTTTTCTTCCTCCCTTCGACTTTGGTAAGCCGTTGTCCTTCTCTCCAATGATGTGGCACGTAAAAGAACAAAAAGAAAATGACATTTCAAAACAGAGCACTAAACCAGTAACACAAAGGTTTCAAATTTTAAAAACATAAGAGGATAAAATCAGTTGCAAACTGCACATCATCATTGCACAAATATATATTTCAACTATCACTCGTAATTTCACATTTCTACAATTCCACCCAACAACAATAAGTTAAAACATTCTCCTAATATTTGTAAATGCAAAAAAAGAACTAAAAATCAACATAATTGATTCATTCAATGAAACATAAAGTTTTATCTATTTTCTAGAACCTTTTCTGCGTCCAAGCAGGTGACTGACCTTAAACCAATGCAATTACATAGTAAAATTTCAGTTCATTCAAGAGATGGCAAAAAAAATCAGACCCGAGTTTGGCCGCCCATGCCCAAATAAATTAATTAAAAAACTAAATAAGGGAAAAAAGAAAAAAATACTGAAAAGATAAGAAAAATTAAACCGGGTGACAAGGTTGACCCTCCCCGAACCGCCTCAAAATTCGCGGGGGCGAGTAGCAGATTTGAAAAAGAAATAAACCCACGGGTCACGGGTCAAGGGTACCCCGAACCGTCTCATTGCCATCACTATTCAAGTAACTGGTTACAAAAGACTGGCACGAGTATACCTGGAGATAATTTATAACCACAATTCAATTCAGAGTAGCAAGAAATAATCTATAATATAAATATATAAATATTAAATTAAAAGCTCCATGAGATGAAAATCATTATATTAGCAACATTTGCAGTCATAGAAATAGGTAAGAACACATCATCAGTAAAATCCCAAAAAGTAATTGACCAAAATTTTTTAAAAATAAGAATTTACCAAACGATTTATGGGTAGATTTTCCACCTTTGAAGTTCCCAAACCATTGTGTGTTCGAGAGTATGTGTTCAATGCGTTCGGTGTGTGCTTGCGGGTGTGTGTGTGTACCGTGCGGTGGGTGTGTGGGAGGGAGGGAGAAGGAAAGAGGGGAAGAGGTCAGAGCCATGGTGGAGGTGGCCGACGACGAATGGGGGTGGCGAGAGAGGTGCTGCGAGAGAGGGGGAGGCGATTTGGAGAGGATTGAGGAAGAACGCAGGTTTGGTTAGGGATTGTTTAGTTTTAATTTCAATTTTAATTTTTTGTAAATTGCAATGTAGCCTATGAAAATTAGTATTTGTGAGAAAAAAAATTAAATTTCGCCTATAAATTTAATTTTGTAGGTGGAGAATTTGTAGTTTAAGTATAAGGTTGTGTTTGATACAGTCTTATTTTTCAGGAAAATGTCAAATCATGAAAAATATTTTTCACCTTTTGCATTTGTTGGGTGTTTGGTTGGAAAAATTTGCCTTCAAAAATATTTTCTTAGGTACAACAATTTAAAACACAATTACCTCATTTGCCTTGAAAATATTTTCTTACTTATTTGTTGAGAAAATATTTTCTAGCTAAGGTGATAAATTTTTTTGCGTCACGTTTGATCATTTTTATTATTGTTAATTGACTTATTTTTTTTTCTTCAGAAATTAACATTATTATTATCAAGTACAAATGAGTGAAAAATAAAAAATAATTTTTTTTTATTAAAATAGTTAAATTTTGATTATTTGCCATGGAAAATAATATCAATCAAACAACAAAATTAGGAAAATCTCTTACTTTTTCACCTGCAAAATTAATCTAATCAAAAACTTCCAATTAAGATTTTTCAGGAAAATAATTTCCAGCCAAATCAATTCCTAAAAAATATTTTCCTACCATCTATTTTTCATCTCTTCTATCAAACACAGCCTAAATGTTTTTGGAGTCAAATTTTATTCCTACAAAAACTCGTTTTGTTTAATTTGTATGTGAAAAATTTGTAGTTTAAGTAGAAGTATTTTTGGAGTTAAATTCTTATCCATACAAAAACTAGTTTTGTAAAAAAAAATAGTAAACTCCGCGTACAAATTTCATTTTGTATCCGAAAATTTCATAGGATAAGCATAATTTTTTTGTAGCGAGAACTATTTAATCATAGTACTTAGTATAAAATTAAATTACAATTCATGTGAATTCGACACTCTAACTCTATTGTCATATTACAAAACTTGACATTGTCACTTGCGATATACATCACGTGACATTCATTTTACACTTATAGCTATCGGGATATATACATGGTAATAGAAGAAAATAGTGATTTGCCCCAAGTCAAAGTCGAAAATAGGATGAGAAGCAATCAAAATAAGAGTCAATAAAATGAATTTAAAGTAAACATGAAATGATGAAACCTTACTACCTTACAACAAGACAAGGTCAGCAAACCAATCGAGAGAGTGCCTACAAAGACTGGGAGAAGAGAATAAAATTCAAGAATTATTAAAGTAATTATTATCACATGGGGTTGGGACATATATTTCAAACATCATTTACTGCATTCAACAAAATAATATTTCAACATAATAAATGCCTTCCAAAAATTGAAAAGAATAAGAAAAGGTCACTCCATTTGATAACACTGTTTGATTTATAAACTAATTTATTTATGATTTTGAGGTAAAAAGTTGTGGTTGAAAATTGAAGAGAGAAAATATTTGTGATTCAAAAGTGATTTGAGAAATTGTGTGATTTATAAACATGTTTATAAACCAAATTGTTACGAAGCTTTACACATGTTTGTGTGTGATTATAAGTATCGAAACAACTATTTTTATGGCTCAAAGTAAGTAAAATGAGGATCATACACAATAATTGTGATTCCTACTTTATTTAGATTTAAAAATATGTGTCTTTTTCGAAAGAGAAAGATTTACTTGATTCTGATTTAGCATTCATTTGATAAACGATTTATAAATTGATTTATATATCATATAATTTTTCAAATCACTTTTTAACCACACACATTTTATCTATTTTCATTTTCAACAACATATTTTACCTCAAAATCATAAATAAACCAGTTTATAAACCAATACTATGCTAGGGAAATTATTTATGAGAAATATTTATTTTCATAGTGATTAAAAAGAAAATTTACTACGATTTTTGTTTTTATAAAAATACCGTTGATTCTCTTCGATCAAAAAGTAAGGCCTCGTTTTTCATTGTTGTTTTCATTCTATTTTCCTTTTTTTTTTTTTTTAAGTTTTTCAAACATCGAAAAAGTGTTCACTATAGTATTTTCGAAAAAGCAATTTCGAAAATAAGGAAAAAACTTGGAAAGAAAACACAAAACGACTTTTTTTTTTTTTTTTTTTTTTTTTTTTTTTTTTTTTTTTTTTTTTTTTTAGCGTTTTCAGTGTTTTTAGTGTAAAAAATGAAATCTTTGAAAACGTGAAAAAACAAGTCTAATTTTATGTAAATTACCTCCAAAATCCCAAATCTTTCTAAATTTTTTGTATTTAATATCGTATATCTAAAAATTCAACAGTAAGTGCGTTTTCGAGTTTTCTTTTTGAGAAAATAATTTTTCAAAATGACAAAGTAAACCATGATCTTTTTGCTGTTTTCAGATCGTTTTTCTGTTTTCAATCTTCAAAACACTGAAATCGCGTTCTCTTTCCCATTTTTCAAAAAAATAAAAATTACAAAGAAAATTCAAAACAAGGAAAATGCAACATTCTAGTTAAAATGAACAGTCGTGCTATTTATAGAGGGGACGACAGTGATTTCAACTTAGCTACTCGATCTCCTATGTAAACTAACCCCCACCTCTCAACAATAGACCGATTCAACCCCTCCAAATTCCCACTCGCTTCGGTGGATAGATTCGAGGATTCAAGTTCGAAGGGTATGTTGATGTGAAGAACAATAGGAGGGTCCATGTTGATGATTGCTTGAGATACTGCATTGTAGCTGGGAAGAAAGCTCTCGAGGGTGCATATCTTGGGTGATAGACTAGAGAAGGCATGTATAATTTGTAGGGGGGAAATTTTAGAGAATCAAAACAAAGGAAACCAAACCAAATGCCCGTGTTTACACGATTTCCTTAAATCGAATTCGTAGCCTCTCCGGGGTGTACGAGATTTTGATCGATGTTCGATTCCCAAGATACAATCGGTTGTCGGTTAGCGTGGCACTACGCTCACCGCCTACGAACTAGCCATGTCTTTCTCTCGAAGAACTTTAGCAAAGGAAGAAAAGAGCAAAATTGAAGTTTGCTGGAAATGAAAGAAAGAAGCTGAATGTTTGTGTTTTGTTTTCCACTTATCTCTGTGTGTTTAACCAAGAATTGCTTCAGCCTTTTATAGGCCAGCAACATTAACCTCCATTTAATCACTAGATGAGAAACTGATGAAATGAGAAAAAAAAAACGGATGAAATTGATGGCCTGCATGAAACTGATTTTTAATTCTCAACGGATGAAATTTTCATTCATAAAACTGTCAAAATTGAAATTGATGAGCTGAGTTTTAATTTCCAAACTGCTGAAATTTTAATTTTTCAAACAATTCCCCACATGAATGAAAATTTTCCAGAAACGTTGAAGATAGAGAGAGAGAAAGAGAGAGAGAGAGAGAGAGAGAGAGAGAGAGAGAGACGAATCAATCCTGCGTAGGATAGGTAGCATTTTGCTTTGAACCTTCCCTATTGGAACCTATCGGGTATTACTAAAAAAAAACCACTGGATTTGATGCCTTAAACTGTTTTTCCATTTGTGTAAACCAAGACAATAGACCTCACACATGACCATTCTAGACACAACGTAGTTCTCAATGTTGTGTTCGTTTTGGCCATGAACACATCGCCTGGTTCTGCAAGTGTTTGTTCAAGGATGTAGCCTTCTTAATCCTTATAGAAGTGGCCCCACTTCACACTCACATAGGTGACCTCTTAACTCAGCGTTTCACCACCACGCTTAAGAGTTATTAAAAGTATAGCTTAACCTGCATCTTTTAATCACTGTGAGCATCATAAGAATGAGCAAAAGGAGAACATTCTCAGTGATTTACACAGATATACATGGTTTAGTTGTCCCTTTGAACCTAGATCTTAGGATCTCCATTCAACTAGGTTGGGTTTTCACCACGACACCTTTTAACGTCATAGGTTGCAAGCTCATTCCCCTCAATGCTTTAACAACTAGTTCTCGAGTTAATCCTTTGGTTAGCGGATCCGCAATATTATCATTTGACTTCACATAGTCCAGAGTGGTAATACCTTGTGAGATTAGTTGTCGAATGGTATTATATTGTCTTCCAATATGTCGAGACTTACCATTATACATATTGCTCTGTGCCCTGCTAATTGCTAATTGATTATCGCAATAAACGCAAATTGGAGGCACTGGCTTTGACCATCTTGAAATATCCTCAACAAACAGTTGAAGCCACTCTTCTTCCTCAGTTGCTTTATCCAACGCGATAAATTCTGATTCCATTGTAGATCTTGCGATGTAAGTTTGTTTGGACGATTTTCAAGAGACAACTGCACTACCAAGAGTGAAGACATATCCACTTGTAGACTTTGAGTCTGACATATCTGATATCCAATTTGTATCAGCATACCCTTCGATTACAGCAGGGTACCTAGAATAATGCAGTCCAAAATCACGAGTGTACCTCAAATAATGTAACACCCTGAAAAAGGCTTTCCAGTGGATAGCACCTGAGTTACTCGTGTAGCGACTCAATCTGCTAACTGAGTATGCTATGTCCAGTCTCGTACAAGTCATTAAATACATTAAACTCCCAATTATCTGAGAATATTCTAACTGTGATACACCCTTAATACCTTCCAATGCATGCAACCAACTTAAAAACTATCTCTATATGTCCTAGGCTAGATTCTCAAGTGGAAGATTGTAATGAAAAATGACAAAACAAATAATAATGCAATGGAAACTAAAAGTGCAAAAACGTGCAAAATAGAATACTAGAATTATTTAAAGCACATAAGAACTCAATGCATGCACTCTAAATACACTAGTATGCCTAAAATGCAATGTCAAGCAACTAAACAAAAATCAAGCAATAAAATAACTCAAAAGCAATAAACAAAATAACTAAAGAAAAGGGTTTGAAAAATTGGGTTGCCTCCCAACAAGCTCTTAATTTAATGTCTAGAGCTAGACTTTTTGCAAATTGCGTTGGTCGTTCAAGGAACTTTAAACAAGACTTTTGATGACCTTCTTTGCTTGTGTCGGTTGAACTTGTACCAATTTTCATTCCTACTCCAAAAACTCACTTTGCATATGTCATGTATCTTGATGTCACAAATTGATTCAAACTTCAATACATAAACTTCAATCATCTCGTCTATGCCAATGACGAAATCAATTATTGCGCAGTCAATGGAGTTGGAGGATTGCATGGTACAGTCTGCATCTTTCAATGTCTCTATTTTTGTTTCCCTTATTGTGATCAACTCCTCTATTTCCATATGATTTTCTTCTTTGATTAAGGTTTCATTGAGCTTGATGTCCAGATCCTGAATTGTTGACAATGAGACATTGGCATCTTCATGACAATTATTTTCCTCTTGGTCTGTTTGTTGAAAGCCTGGTAGAGGTGATTCCCTTAATTGATGTTCATTTACGCTTGGTAAAAGAAATATCTCACATGGCAAATAAATCACATCAGATTTAGTTGAGAGTGAGACAAATAATGAAGCAGGTAATGTATCAATGATAGATTCATTAACTTCATATTTGGCTTTTAAATCTCGTAGTCGCTCTCCTATGATAAAATCTGCTACTAGCATATCATCCTCTTCAACTCCTTGAGCTATCAATAGTTGTTCCCTTATGAGGAAATCACGTACATACATTGCGTTGAAGTCAACCAAAGCCATCTCGAATGTCGAGTATCAAGACCTAAGAAGAAAACATGACAAATAGTGAACGAACTAAAAGAAACTAAAAATAACAGAAACAAACTAAAAATAAAAATAAAGCGGTAAAAAAGTCTGAATTAGTGAAAGTAATCTAAAAATAAATTTAAACTACAATCCCCGACAACGGCGCCAAAAACTTAATACGCTCCGCATGTGCACAAGTCGCGCAAATAATAAAGTGGACGTGAGTCCAAGTATCGATCTCACAAAAATTGTTTTAAATTGTATTTTAGATTACAAATCCTTAACTGGAACTAGAAAAAAATTGATTGAGTCTGAATTTTTTATTTTGAAAATTAAAATAAAGATTAAATTAAAGAATTGACAAATTTGATTTTAAACGAATGAAAATAAATGCGTTTAAATTATGAATCCATTTTGACTCTATCGTCCATATCTTAACCAAATTATTTAAATACAATTCACGGGTTTTGAAAATCCATATTCCTAATGTTGTTAAAATTCCCTTTCGGACAAGCAATAACGCCTATTTCTACACACGACCCAACTATATTTCTATGTTAAACACGAATGTGCAAGAAAGCATTAAAAGAACTATGAATATTATAGCAGATAACACAAAGCATAAGAGTATATTTCTATCCCCTATCGGACTTTGTGGCAATCGAAACAAGTCTAGTGAAATCCTAATCTTTCGAACTTAAGAAATCAAAACCTAAAATCATACAACTAGTGATCAAGTAATTGCATGATAAAAAAAACATAATTCAATTGCTCAAAACTATGAATTGCATAAATTAAATAATAGATTAAAATATGAAGTTAAGAAATCAAGACTTCATCACAATTCCAACACAATCAACCTAGCCTAGAAAAATAATAGAAAATAAATAACAAGAGATATGAAAAGATGTAACACAATTCATCTCCTTGCAATTGTATCTTCAATCTTGATCTTGGCGTGGTTTGGATCCTCGACACTTCGACAGCGTTTTGGCATGAATTGAGCAAGTTGGGAACCCCTAATTTCGTGCCCCAAGCAATGTATTTATAGATGTTCTCGAAATTTAGGTTACTTGGAAGATAAGAGTGCTGAAAATCACGTCCAAATTAAATTCCAAAAGAGTTCTAACCGAACAAGGAAAGTTACCTTCGCGGAAGATCTTTTTGTAACTGCGTAGCGTTTAGTAATTTGATCATATCTTTTTATTCCCTAATCAGATTGAGGTGATTCAAAGTCTTTTAGAAATATAAATTAGAGGGATCCAATTCTTCCTGAAATAGGATTTTCCCAATTCGAACGTTTACTGCCCCGAAATTAAGTTTCAAAGTATGACTAAAAATCTGTCCGAAAATCTTGTATGATTGGAATGAATTTCTGGTAATATTCTTATCATATTCATTCCTTTTTAACTTCTAATTGCATCCAATTGAATCCTACCAATATTCAAGTATCGTATCATGGTCCGAATCAATTATTTAGTATTTGCAATTTGGTCTTTCTTCTTTTGATTTGTATACTTTAGTCCCTGAACTTCTAATTTCTTCCAATTTGGTTCTTTTTTGACTTTTCTTCCAATTCCCTTTAATTTACTTCATCAACTCTTGGTCTACACACTTTAGCTCCTTTATCATCCAAATGACTTGTTTTTGCTTCATTTCCTTTGTTTTCTCGACTTTGGGATTTTTCCTGAAATACAAACAATACTAACTAAATAAATAGCAAATATTCTTAAACAAACACATAAAATCCTACTTTTAGAATATAAATAAGTGTATAAAATAAACTTATCAATTTCACATTTTTACAATTCCACCCAACAACAATAAGTTAAAACATTCTCCTAATATCTGTAAATGCAAAAAATGAACTAAAAATCAACATAATTAATTCATTCAATGAAACATAAAGATTTATCTATTTTCTAGAACTTTTTCTGCGTCCAAGAAGGTGACTAACCTTAAACCAATGCAATTACATAGTAAATTTTCAGTTCATTCAAGAGATGGCAAAAAATCCGACCCGAGTTTGGCCGCCCATGCGAAAATAAATTAATTAAAAAACTAAATAAGGGAAAAAAGAAAAAAATACTGAAAAGATAAAAAAAAATTAAACCGGGTGACGACGTTGACCCTCCATGAACCGTCTCGAAATTTGAGGGGACGAGTAGCAAGTTTGAAAAAGAAATAAACACACGGGGCACAGGTCAAGGGTACACCAAACCTGTCTCATTGTCATCATTATGCAAGTAACTGGTTACAAAAGTCTGGCACGAGTATACCTGGAGATAATTTATAACCACAACCACAATTCAATTCAAAGTAGCAAGAAATAATCTATAATATAAATATATAAAATATTAAATTAAAAGCTCCATGAGATGAAAATCATTATATTAGCAACATTTGCAGTCATAGAAATAGGTAAGAACACATCATCAGTAAAAACCCAAAAAGTAATTGACCAAAATTTTTCAAAAATAAGAATTTACCAAACGATTTATGGGTAGATTTTCCACCTTTGTAGTTCCCAAACCATTGTGTGTTCAAGAGTGTGTTCAATGCGTTCGGTGTGTGTTTGCGGGTGGGTGTGTGTGTAACGTGTGCTGGGTGTGTGGGGGGGGGGAGGGAGAAGGAAAGAGGGGAAGAAGTCAGAACCATGGTGGAGGTGGTCGACGACGAGTGCGAGTGGCGAGAGAGGTGCTGCGACAGAGGGGGAGGCGATTTGGAGAGGATTAAGGAAGAACACAAGTTTTGTTAGGTATAGATTAGTTTTAATTTCAATTTTTTGTAAATTGCAATATAGTCCTATGAATATTATTTTTTGAGAGAAAAAAAAATCAAATTTTGGAGAGAGGTGCTGCTAGAGAGGGGGAGGCGATTTGGAGAGGATTGAGGAAGAACGCAGGTTTGGTTAGGGATTGTTTAGTTTTAATTTCAATTTCAATTTTAATTTTTTGTAAATTGCAATGTAGTCCTATGAAAATTAGTTTTTGTGAGAAAAAAAATCAAATTTCCCCTATAAATTTAATTTTTTAGGTGGAGAATTTGTAGTTTAAGTATAAATGTTTTTGGAGATAAGTTTTATTCCTACAAAAATTCGTTTTGTTTCATTTGTATGTGGAAAATTTGTAGTTTAAGTAGAAATATTTTTGGAGTCAAATTCTTATCCATATAAAAACTAGTTTTGTAGGAAAAAGTAAACTCCGAGTACAAATTTCATTTTGTATCCGAAAATTTCATAGGATAAGCATAATTATCTTGTAGCGAGGACTATTAAATTATAGTACTTAGTATAAAATTAAATTACAATTCATGTGTGTTCGACACTCTAAATCTATTGTCATATTAATATTACAAAACTTGACATTGTCACTTGCGATATACATCACGTTATAGAAAATGCGTGACATTCATTTTACACTTAAAGCTATCGGGATATATACATGGAAATAGAAGAGTCAATAAAATGAATTTAAAGTCAAAGTCGAAAATAGGATGAGAAGCAATCAAAATAGGAGTCAATAAAATGAATTTAAAGTAAACGTGAAATGATGAAACCTTACTTTCTTACAACAAGACAAGGTCAGCAAACCAATCAAGAGAGTGCCAACAAAGACTGGGAGAAGAGAATAAAATTCAAGAATTATTAAATTAATTATTATCACATGGGATTGGGACATATATTTCAAACATCATTTAATGCATTCAACAAAATAATATTTCAACATAATAAATGCCTTCCAAAAATAGAAAAGAATAAGAAAAGGTCAAATCAACTCCGTTTAGTAACACTTTTAGTTTATAAACAGATTTATTTATGATTTTGAGGTAAAAAGTAGTAAATAAAATTGAAGAGAAAAAATGTGTGTGGTTCAAAAGTAATTTGAGAAATTATGGAATTTATAAACATGTTTATAAATCAAATTGTTACGGAACTTTACACATGTTTGTGTGTGATTATAAGTATCGAAATAACTATTTTTATGGCTCAAAATAAGTAAAATGAGGATCATACACAATAATTGTGATTCCTACTTTATTTAGATTTAAAAATATGTGTCTTTTTTGAAAAAGAAAGATTTACTTGATTCTGATTTAGCATCCATTTGATAAACGATTTATAAACTGATTTATATATCATATAATTTTTCAAATTACTTTTTAAACACACACATTTTATCTCTTTTCATTTTCAACCACACATTTTACCTCAAAATCATAAATAAACCAGTTTATAAACCAATACTATGCTAGGGAAATTATTTGTGAGAAATATTTATTTTCATAGTGATTAAAAAGAAAATATACTATGATTTTTGGGTTTATAAAAATACCGTTGATTCTTTTCGATCAAAAAGTAAAGCCTCGTTTTTCTTTGTTTTTTTCATTCTATTTTGCTTTTTTTTTTTTTAGTTTTTCAAACATCGAAAAAGTGTTCACTATCGTATTTACGAAAAAGCAATTTCGAAAATAAGGAAAAAACTTGGAAAGAAAACACAAAACGACATTTTTTTTTTCATTTTGAGCGTTTTCAGTGTAAAAAATGAAATCTTCGAAAACGTGAAAAAACAAGTCTAATTTTATGTAAATTACCTCCAAATTCCCAAATCTTCCCAAATTTTTTGTATTTAAAATATGGTATATCTAAAAATTCCACACTAAGTGCGTTTTCGAGTTTTCTTTCTGAGAAAATAATTTTTCAAAATGACAAAGTAAACCATGATCTTTTTCCTGTTTTCAATTTTCGAAACACTGGAATCACGTTCTATTTCGCATTTTTCAAAAAAAAAATTACAAAGAAAATTCAAACCAAGGAAAATGCCTCATCCTAGTTAAAATGAACAGTCGTGCTATTTATAGAGGGGACGACAGTGATTTCAACTTAACTACTCGATCTCCTATGTAAACCAACCCCCACCTCTCAACAATAGACCGATTTAATCCCTCCAAATTCCCACTCGCTTCGTGGATAGATTCGAGGATTCAAGTTCGAAGGGTATGTTGATGTGAAGAACAATAGGAGGGTCCATGTCGATGATTGCTTGAGATACTGCATTGTAGCTGGGAAGAAAGCTCTCGAGGGTGCATATCTTGGGTGATAGACTAGAGAAGGCATGTATAATTTGTAGGGGGGAAATTTTAGAGAATCAAAACAAAGGAAACCAAACCAAATGTCCGTGTTTACACGATTTCCTTAAATCGAATTCGCAGTCTCACCGGGGTGTATGAGGTTTTGATTGGAGTTCGATTCTCAAGATATAATCGGTTGTCGGTTAGCGTTGCACTACGCTCACCGCCTACGAACTAGCCGTGTCTTTCTCTCGAAGAACTTTAGCAAATGAAGAAAAGAGCAAAATTGAAGTTTCCTGGAAATGAAAGAAAGAAGTTGAATGTTTGTGTCTTGTTTTCCACTTATCTCTGTGTGTTTAACCAAGAATTGCTTCAACCTTTTATAGGCCAGCAACATTAACCTCCATTTAATCACTAGATGAGAAACTGATGAAATGAGAAAAAAAACGGATGAAATTGATGGCCTGCATGAAACTGATTTTTAATTCTCTCAACGGATGAAATTCTCATTCACAAAACTATCAAAATTGAAATTTGTGAGCTGAGTTTTAATTTCCAAACTGCTGAAATTTTAAATTTTCAAACAATCCCCCACATGAATGAAAATTTTCCAGAAACGTTGAAGAGAGAGAGAGAGAGAGAGAGAGACGAATCAATCCTGCGTAGGATAGGTAGCATTTTGCTTTGAACCTTCCCTATTGGAACCTATCGGGTATTACTAAAAAAAACCACTGGATTTGATGCCTTGAACTGTTTTTCCATTTGTGTAAACCAAGACAATAGACCTTACATAGGACCATTCTAGACAGCGTAGTTCTCAATGTTGTGTTCGTTTTGGCCATGAACACATCGCCTGGTTCTGCAAGTGTTTGTTCAAGGATGTAGCCTTCTTAATCCTTATAGAAGTGGCCCCACTTCACACTCACATAGGTGACCTCTTAACTCAGCGTTTCACCACCATGCTTAAGAGTTATTAAAAGCATAGCTTAACCTGCATCTTTTAATCACTGTGAGCACCATAGGAATGAGCAGAAGGAGAACCTTCTCAGTGATTTACACAGATATGCATGGTTTAGTTGTCCCTTTGAACCTAGATCATGGGATCTCCATTCAACTAGGTTGGGTTTCCACCACGACACCTTTCAACGTCATAGGCTGCATGTCTATTCCCTTCGATGCTTTAACAACTAGTTCTCGAGTTAACCCTTTGGTTAGCAGATCCTAAATATTATCCTTTGACTTCACATAGTCCAGAGTGATAATACCTAGTGAGATTAGTTATCGAAGTAGTCCAGAGTGATAATACCTAGTGAGATTAGTTGTCGAATGGTATTATGTTGTCTTTCAATATGTCGAGACTTACCATTTTACATATTGCTCTGTGCTCTGCTAATTGCTGATTGATTATCGCAATAAACGCAAATTACAGGCATAGGCTTTGACCATATTGAAATATCCTCAACAAACTACCGAAGCCACTCTACTTCCTCAGTTGCTTTATCCAACGCGATAAATTCTGATTCCATTGTAGATCTTGCGATGTAAGTTTGTTTGGACGATTTTCAAGAGACAGCTGCACCACCAAGAGTGAAGGCATATCCACTTGTAGACTTTGAGTCTGACATATCTGATATCCAATTTGCATCAGCATACCCTTCTATTACAGTAGGGTACCTAGAATAATGCAGTCCAAAATCATGAGTGTACCTCAAATAATGTAACACCCTGAAAATGGCTTTCCAGTGGATAGCACTTAGGTTACTCGTGTAGCGACTCAATCTGATAACTGAGTATGCTATGTCTAATCTCGTACAAGTCATTAAATACATTAAACTCCCAATTATTCGAGAATATTCTAACTGTGACACACCATCACCAGTGTTCTTGGAAAAGTGGAGACTCAAATCCACTGGAGTCCTGGCCACAGTGGTATCTGACTTATTGAACTTGTCTAGTATCTTATCAATATAATGAGATTGAGATAACACAAGTCCGTTCAATGTTCGAGAGATTTTTTCTCCCAAAATGACATCTGCGAGACCCATATCTTTCATGTCAAACTTTGAGTTTAACATATTATTAGTGGCTTTGATAATCTTATCAGAGTTGCTGACAATGAGCATGTCATCGACAGACAGACACAATATGACATAACCATCATTAGTGTCCTTAACATATACACATTTGTCGCACTCGTTGATTCTAAAGCCACTAGAAAGCATAGCATTATCAAACTTCTCATGTCATTGCTTCGGTACTTGCTTTAAACCATAAAGCGATTTAACCAGTCTACAGACTTTCCTTTCTTGACTAGGAGCCGAAAACCCCTCTGGTTGCTCCATGTAGATTTCTTCATTCAAATCTCCATTTAGGATAGCTGTTTTTACATCCATATGATGTATTTTCAGATTTCGCAAGGCTGCAATAGCAATTATCATCCGGATAGATGTTATTCTCAACACAGGAGAATAAGTATCAAAGTAATCTAAGCCTTCTTTTTGCTTATAACCTTTGATTACTAATCGAGATTTATACTTATCAACGGAACCATCCGCTTTCATCTTCTTCTTGAAGATCTACTTGTAGTCCAAAGGATTATAGCTCGGTGGAAGATCTACTAATTCTCAGGTATGATTCTATAGGATAGAATCGATTTCACTCTTGATGGCTTCTTTCCACAAAAGACCATCGGGAGAAGATATAGCTTCTTTATAGCTTTGAGGATCATTCTCTATCGAATATGTGAGAAAATCAGGGCCGAACGTCTTTGAAGTTTTGGTCATTTTGCTCCGTATATGCTAGTCCTCACCTTCTTCAACCGGATCTTTACTGCTGCCGGAAGCAGAAGATTCTATAGTTCATTTAATAGGAGTTAACTGTTTAGGAGATTTATAAGGAAATAAATTCTCAAAGAATTGTGCATTCCTAGACTCCATGATTGTGTTCGGATCAATATCAGGTACATTCGAATAATGTACAAGAAACATATATGTACCACTATTTTGTGCATAGCCAATGAACACACAGTCAACTGTCTTAGGTCCTATCTTGACCTTCTTAGGAGGAGGCACTGTGACCTTCGCAAGATGCCCCCACATTCGTAAGTATTTATACGAAGGTGTTCGGCCTGTCCAAAGTTCAGATGGAGTCTTATCCATATTCTTTCTTAAGACTTTATTCAAAATGTAATTCGCAGAAAGAATAACTTCTCCCCACATGTTCTGTGGTAATTGAGAACTAATCAACATAGCATTCATCATTTCTTTTAAAGTTCAATTCTTACGCTTAGCGATTCCGTTTTGTTGAGGTGAATAAGGTGCAGTGGTTTGGTGAATTATTCCATGTTGAACATAAAATTCACCAAATGGTGATTCATATTCACCACCACGATCACTTCGCAGCACCTTTATTTTCTTGCTAAGTTTATTTTCAATTTCATTCTTATAAAGAATGAATTTGTCGATAGATTCGTCTTTGCTTTTAAGCAAGTACACATGACAATATCTCATGCTATCATCGACAAAATTAATAAAGTACTTATTACCGCCTCTTGTTCGGACAAATTTCAAGTTACACACATCACTGTGGACTAGTCCCAACGGCTCGGTATTTCTTTCAGTACTATGAAATGAAGACCTTATAAGCTTTACCTCAACGCAGGTTTCACAATTATGATTCGAATCAATTTGAAACCTAGGCAAGTAGTTTAGTTTGCTTAGTCTACCTATTGTATTGTAGTTTACGTGACCTAATCTACCATGCCACAGATTAGGAGACTCAAGCAAGTAAACAGAATGAGTTTTCTCATTATTCATAATAGTTGGGATTACAACAATTGCATTTAATTTAAACAGGTCATCAGTCATATAGCCTTTCCCAACATAAACTCCTATTTTGGTAATCAACAGCTTGTCAGCCTCAATGACCATGCGGAAATCATTCTTGCTCAGAAGAGACCCAGAAACTAGATTCTTGTAAATCTCTGGCACATATAACACATTGGTCAAAGTAAGCTCTCTACCAGAGGTCATCTTCAGGATCACCTTTCCTTTACCAAGCACTTCAGATGTTGCGGAGTTTTCCATGAACAACTTTTCACCATTTGTAACTGGTGCAAAAGTAGTGAACAAGCTCCTATTGGAGCAGATACGGAAAGTGGCCCCAGTGTCTAGCCACCACTCTTTTGGGTTAGACCCACCAAGTTAACCTCACTAATCACCGCCATAAGGTTTATGTTAGACATGTCATCTGAGAGATGATCTTTCTCATTTCCAACCATATTAGCCTGAGGACGCTGCTTGTTATCTCTTCGAGGTTGGCGGTAGTCTGCTGAACGGTGCCCAACTTTATCACAATTGAAGCACTTTCCATTGAACTGGAACTTAGCCTTCTTTCCTACCCCATCGATAGGCTTCAAATGTGATCCTTTCATGGATTGCTTTTTATCATTTTGATTCCCGCTAGCCTGCTTGGCTTTAAAGGATTAACCTTTGTTGGTACCAGAACTCTGGCCGTGCTCCAATACATTAGCCTTCTCAAAGTAAGAATTCTCCAATTTACGTTCAGCCAGTTTGTTATCCTTCTCAATCCGTAGCTTGATAATTAAATCTTCGGAAGACATCTCTTTCCTCTTATGCTACAAGTAGCTTTTGAAATCCTTCCACTGAGGAGGTAGCTTGTGAATAGAAGTAGTCACTTGTAGGGATTCTGACATAGTCAAACCCTCAGCATGCATTTCCTGCAAAAGAACTTGGGACTCCTGCACTTGGCTCACACTGAACGTTAATCCACCATTTTGAAGTCCATACACTGACTGACTAAGAATTTCTTAGACCCAGTATACTCGGTCTTGTATTTCTTTCCTGAGGACTCCCAAAGCTCCTTAGCAGACTTCTTTACCACATATACATGATACAGAGAATTCTGTAGGCCATTCAAGACATAGTTGCGACACAAAAAATCAGCACTTTTCCATGCATCACAAGCCGCAAGCCTATGCAAATCAGTATCGTTTTCAGCCACGACAAGGGCATCCTCAGTAAGGAAACGTGCAAGGTCCAAAGTAGTAAGATAAAAAATCATCTTATTCTGCCATGACTTAAAATTAGTCCCCACAAATTTATCCGGTTGAATTGCATGATTCACTGGAAATGGAGCCAGGAACGATGGCAAAGGTACCGAGGCTGCAGCCTTAGGTACTTGAAAAGGTATTATGCCAAACTGGATTGCCAAGGCTACAGCCGTAGGAAAAGTGGGGTTCACTCCAACATGAGGAATACTGTCACCAATTGTCCCGTCAACGGGAGGAATGCCAGTCGAGGTCTCCACAGGGTTAGCAGCTGTCATTGCAGGATTTGGTACACCGATACCAACAGCGTTGCTTCCGTTGTTCACATCATCATTTTCATGTGACGCCATTAACTTTACAAGTAGTAACAAATAATTTAGAATTAGAATAATTAAAACTTGAAATTGATTCAAGATTTATGTTATGTTTTCGAAACAAAATTAAAAACTACGGAATTGAAATATGAGAACAAATTATTTTATCAAATTATAAATAATGAGACAATCATGAGTAATTATAGAATAATTGAGACAATCATTATAAATAACTTAGCAAATCATTACAAAATGATGATGGATTTTAAAACTTATACTTTAGAAAACCATGCAGAGACATCATACAAATACAAAGGAAAGCTCATACAATCATATATATGCAAAACCACTACTAGAAACATAAAACCATGTAAACGAAACCCAGAGAACTTGCTGTAATTTTTTTTTTTTTTTCAAATTTGCAATGACTAGATTAGCTGCTAAACAGATAATAGAATAACAAACAAAAGACCATGTAGACTGAAACCAAAAACCTTTCGACAGACCCAAAGAAACATGGCACAAAGCTGATAAAAAAAAATTCCAGATTCTCTAAAATTCCAATACAGATAGAGAATTCGATTTAAGCTTGTAGGGGGGAAATTTTAGAGAATCAAAACAAAGGAAACCAAGCCGAAGGCCCGTGTTTACATGGTTTCCTTAAATCGAATTCGCCGTCTCACCGGGGTGTATGAGGTTTTGATCGGTGTTCGATTCCTATGATACAATCGGTTGTCAGTTAGCGTTGCACTACGCTCACCGCCTACGAACTAGTCGTGTCTTTCTCTCGAAGAACTTTAGCAAAGGAAGAAAAGAGCAAAATTGAAGTTTGCTGGAAATGAAAGAAAGAAGCTGGATGTTTGTGTTTGTTTTCCACTTATCTCTGTATGTTTAACCGAGAATTGCTTCAGCCTTTTATAGGCCATCGGCATTAACCTCCATTTAATCACCAGATGAGAAATTGATGAAATGAGAAAAAAAAAAAACGGATGAAATTGATGGCCTGCATGAAACTGATTTTTAATTCTCTCAAAGGATGAAATTTTCATTCACAAAACTATCAAAATTGAAACTGGTGAGCTGAGTTTTAATTTCCAAACTGCTGAAATTTGAAATTTTCCAACATAATTTACGGTCCTTGTTCAGCTCAAATTTGATGCTTATTTATTAGTTATTAGTGGAGTTGTATTTTGAGTTGGTTTTGGGAATTTTGTTGAGGATTCTTGCTGTATTTGAGATGTTACTTCATTATTAATTGCCTTAACACTAATAGAATAGTCAAGGTAGATAGAACATATGAGTTTAATTGAACTCAATTTTGATATTCATCTATTGGTTGAGTTGAATTTTTAATTTGATTCAGTGTTTAATT